>CM070110.1:4746040-5346040 GCA_036178185.1 Liparis tanakae
CACGACCAATCACGGCGGCGGCGCGACGCACACGTGTCCTTCTGTCGCTCTGCCCCCCCCCCGACACGAGGTTCGAGAGTGCACGGAGAACAAAATCGACGAGTAGCGAAAACGAGAAAATGATCGGTTTTATGAATCCGTTATTAGTCGTCACATTGCTAATCGATATTAACAGTTAAAGTGGCAGAGGAGCCTGTTCTGGAGAGGAAGGTGGACACAGATGTCGGGGGATGATGCGACGGCGGAATCTGAAGCCACCGTGTCACGGGAGAACAGTTAGTGGAGGAGGGGGAGGGGGAGGGGGGAGGGGGGGGGGGGAGTTATTGAATAAGAGAGAAGAGATTAAAACAGTGACGATAAGAAAGTCTTTCACATACATTTCATCATACACGTGTTGTGACGAACAAGACAACAGACACAAAGGGAGGCTCGTATTATGAAAACGGGGACGTGTGATGGAATTGGACAAAAGAGGGGTAAAAACAGCGTTTTCATTTCACGGCAGGTGTTGATTAAAGATTCATGAGAGCTCTGAAAAACAACGGCTATCAACAGATTTGAAAGATAAAATCACATGAAAGTGACACACAACACACTCTGTTGACAGCACTTACTGCTGGTGTATGGGATTTCTACACCCCCCCCTTCCACTCTTCTGTCTCATACATTTGATGCAGGCTTTATTGCTTTCCTGCGTTTTTTTCTCACATATACTACAGGGATTTTGTGTTTTTTGGTCATTTTGGCCATCGTCATCTTTGGCTTTGGTGCCACCCGACACTGGAGCAGCTAATCTGCTCACACTGAAGCCCCTGTGTCTCACTGCGGTCGTCCTACTGCTAACCTATTCCTGCTTGGGAGGACCACTCTCTCACAGGGACCCTTACATCTTTTCCCACAGCAAAATAATGAGCCGACAGCGTAACTACAGTCCTCATGGCTATATCAGATAACCCCCCCCACACACACACACACACCCACACACACACACACACTTCTCCCTGGACAAGTTTAGCCTTTCTTGATGCCGACAACCTGCAGCCCACAGCTTCCAACTTCATCCGGCTATGACTCCTCTGAAAAATGGTTTTGTGGTGTCAAATTTTTAATATGAACGAGGCCTAAAGAGACGCTAGCATCCGATTATTAAAAAAAGTAATAACAGAGAAACATAGACAAGCACAGAGACATAGTGATCTAACGAGTAGAGAAACGTTATCATTATAAAAGGACCACTAGGCTGCAGGCGGAGGTTAGTGAAAGGCACAAAGAGGGAAAGCACGTTTTGTAAAGGTTTGGTTCAGCCATCCAAATGAGTTTTGGGGAGGCCGGGTACCAGTTTGTGTGTTATAGCAACGACTCGTTGGGATAATTACGTTAGTGACAGCAGTGGATGTGTAGGCGGAGACATGGCTGAGGGTGGGCGACGGCGTGGCCGAGGTGCCGGGCGAGTCCAGGCTACAGATCTGCAGCTCGTCCAGCAGCCCCGCCGTGGACGACGAGTAGTGGCTGAGCGCTGACACCGTCACGGGGGACGCCGAGGACGACGCCCAGCCGCTCAGCGCGGGGAGGCCCGGCCGGCCGGCGCCGCTGGGAACGTACGGGGCGGGCGATAGGGCCTTGGGCATTAGGCCTGGCAGGGAGTCGAGGGACTCTGAGCTGTGGCAGCGATAGGGGGAGTGGCGTGCTGTTGGGTCAGGGTGGGGAGGCCTCTGGTGTGGGGAGAGGGGAGAGAGGAGGGAAGGAGTTGATTGGAAGAGGAGGGAAGGTGTAAAGCACTTAGTGACGGTCACTCATTGGCCAGGATGGCTACAACGTGAAGCCTAACAGGAGAGACGCCATCTTCCTCTGAGAGGTGACTCACGCTGTGGATCCAAGAGGCTCTGTTAGTTCAAACTCTGTGGAAGGCTGTGAATACATCGGAGAGACGGCAACAGGGGTAGCAAAGAAATCAAATCGTTGGTTATCGCACGAACAGTCTGAAAAACCCACGACAGTTCGGTTCTTCGGATGGTATGAGCAAGCCCAACGAATTAAAGGGCAACACACACGCAGCGTCAAAACAGCTTGTTTTCTAAAAGAGGCCAAAGACGAGCTTCATGGAACGCCGCTGTGATACAACCCAGGGGTTAAAAAACACCAATTATCTCATTCAGGGTTCTTACACATTTTGACCAATAGATTTCCAGGACTTTTCAATGACTTTAAACCAAATTTCCATGACCAAACTGAAATTTCGGTATAAACATGAACATTTTTGAAAATGTTGCGTATCGAGAGCGTACGCCGGCTTACATTTTGAGCGACTTTCTTTCAAAAAAACACATTAGTTATCTCAAACCCGGCGTAAATGAACATGTGATTATAACAAATTTCCATGACCTTCCCTAAACTTTTATGATTTGAGTTTTTGTCCATGACTTTTCCAGGTCTGGAAAAGACCATTTTAAAATTCCATGACTTTTCCAGGTTTTCCATGAGCGTACGAAGCCTGTCATTCATCCTCTGAACTCAGCACATCCCGATGGGGCGTTACCCTTTTATCACTCTTGTCGTCGTCAAGACAAAAACCCGGAGACGTTGTATTCAAGCGGGTTGGAAATGGACACAGTCGTTACTTTTGTGACATGATGTATTCGGTTATGTACCAACAGCACTGCAGGAGAAGGTCTCGGTGGAACGGCGGGAGGAGCCTGCGTCTCCGCCGGGGCCGCCGCTGGGCTCGGGGTCCGACTCGAGGCTCGATCTGGGGACTCCAGCTCCGCCGGGCGGTTGGAAGGCCGACGCTCCGGACGTTTGAGATCCTCCGGGCCCGGGCGGACGGAGGGCTGAGCGGTCCTCTGTGGAGGCGGAGGCGGACCTGTGTTCTGGGACTCGGGTCGGGGGGAGTTGCGGTGAGCCGGGGGGTCGGCGATGGTGACCGGGGTTAGTTTGAGGGAAGACACCTTACGCTCCCGGGCCTGTGGATTAGTGGCGGCAGAAGCACGGCAGCTGCCGGCGTCATCCGGGAGCGTGGACCGCTGCCCCTGGTGGACGGAGTGCGCATTGCTCTCCGAGTAAGAGTAAGCGGACGTGCTGCTGGCAGTGTAGGACTCTTTCAAAACGGCCTTCTCATTCTGCGTGAATGTTAGCGTCCCGGGGGGGAAATCATTAGCCAGGGCAACGAGGGAGCTGTAGTCTAGTAGATTAGCGGCCGTGGGTGAGAAGTGGAAACTCTCTCTTCTGGGGGGTGGCAATGGCATATGATCGATATCCTTATTAGCCAGTTAGAAAGCAACAACAACAACAAAGAAAAATCAACAGTGCAAAGCTCGTTACAAATCATCAAGTTGTTCCCGATACAATACCGCATGGTTCTTGTGTGTAAACTATAATAGAATAGCGGAAGGCACTTTTCTGTGTGAGACTCATTACCTGTGTTGGGGACTTTTTGTCCTGCAGGTTGGGTCTGACGCTGCGGAAGCCTTTGGCAGCAAGAGATGAGCTGCTGGCGTCTCCGTTGTTGAAGCCATCTGTTGCGCTGCGTGACCGCCAATTATCTGGAAGAAGGAGTCGGCAGTATTAACGGGACGTCCTGCCGTGTTTCCCCCCGAAGAGTCTCGCCTCCAATTGAACACGCAGTGAAGCGGAGGCTTACCCAAGTCTGATGAGTGAGATTCACTCCCTGGGGGAGAGAGAAGACACGGCAACGATAAGTGACGTGAGCGAAGGCGTGGTCACACGCGTCCCTACAACAGAGACTCCTGCACAGGGTGACGGATGAAGTCGTCTTCATGTCACACCGTGTGGTGAGGGAGGAGACACGAGTTCAGAAAAGAGAACAACTGAAGAGGTGGATGGAAATAAAACAATTCTGAATATATTTCTGTTTTGAAGATGGAAAAGTGAAAGCTCCACGAATTCGCAGGTAAATGAACACTTGGTTAGGACTTCATGTTTGAGATGGTTAGGAATTAATGTCTGAGGTGATTAGTACTTAGGTCTAAGGTGGGTAGGAATTAAGGTATAAGATGGTTAGGACTCAAGCTATAAGGTGGTTAGGACTTAGGTATAAGATGGTCAGGAATTAAGGTATAAGATGGTCAAGAATTAAGGTATAAGGTGGTTAGGACTTAGGTATAAGATGGTCAGGAATTAAGGTATAAGATGGTTAGGACTTAGGTATAAGGTGGTTAGGACTTAGGTATAAGATGGTCAGGAATTAAGGTATAAGATGGTTAGGACTTAGGTATAAGATGGTCAGGAATTAAGGTATAAGATGGTCAAGAATTAAGGTATAAGGTGGTTAGGACTTAGGTATAAGTTGGTCAGGAATTAAGGTATTAGATGGTCAAGAATTTAGGTATAAGATGGTCAAGAATTAAGGTATTAGATGGTTAGGACTTAGGTATAAGATGGTCAGGAATTAAGGTATTAGATGGTCAAGAATTTAGGTATAAGATGGTCAAGAATTAAGGTATAAGGTGGTTAGGACTTAGGTATAAGATGGTCAGGAATTAAGGTATAAGATGGTCAAGAATTAAGGTATAAGATGGTCAAGAATTAAGGTATTAGATGGTTAGGACTTAGGTATAAGATGGTCAGGAATTAAGGTCTATGGTAGTTATGACTTAAGGTCTAAGGTGTGGTTGCCACATACATTACAGATGTTACCAGATGTTCTAGCAGCTTCTAGCTCTATGACAGAAATGAAGACAGAAAAAAAAAACTAAAAGGAGAGCTACTTCATGCACATCGAGACTCGATGAACCACTTGCCTCCCAAGCCTAATAAAGGATGAGCATCCCCCAGGGCACACTAATGCGAGCCCCATTATTGAACATCACGAATAAAATCCACACAGCGGAATGACCGCTGTGCATAGAGCCACACTTAAAAAGGGAAAAATTGGTTTATTTCACCCTGGCATATACATCCAATAAATGATGCTATTGTGGCTCTATGGGTTGTGCACTCACCACTTTGTGATAATCATTCTGATTATGAGTGTCTCTGTCAATTGATTCCACAAGGCTGGTTATGAACCGGCTCCTTAACCTTCCATTCTTCCCTCGTCTGCAGTTGGAAAACCTCCCAGAGCTGACTTCCTGTTTCTTTTTTTTAGGGACTCCAAATGTACCAGTAAACTGCAAATGGAGAGTGTAGCGCTCACCCGTGCGAAGGCTGAGGGTTCCTCGGAGGCTGACGCCTGCACAATAACGCTCTAGCAGCTTCCCACAGGGATCCGAGGCCTGAGTGGTGGTTTAATCAGTTCTACGATGCTCCTACACATTAGATATAATCGGAAAACAGCTCATCGGTTTTCAGACAGCGCCTTACTTTTGTCGAAGAAAAAAAAAGGCCGACGGTGCTAGAATGACGACTTTGGTGCAGCCGTTCACCTCGATGCTGACACAGTCCAGACACAGCAGAGTAAAGGAGTAGGCGGCCTCTGGAAGCTGAGAACATACTTAAGTAGGGCTGCAACTAACGATTATTTTTAATTAAGTGATTTATCTGTCGATTATTTTTCTATTAATCGCTGAATCGGATGCAAAAATATAAAAAAAACATTAATTTCCATTTTTTTTATTTATTTAACTGACAGTGCTTTACTCTGGAGAGTTTACTCGCCCGACTATTTGGGGTTTATTTATTTGCATCGGAGAGGGGGTGTGGCTTATCTCCGTCGAAACAGTTATCATTTCCGCCATCCACCATGGTGGAAGGATTAACCACTGCTTCTACTTTCTACTTGTTGGACATCCCACAAACGTCATAACATCAAATTGTGTTGGGTTCTGCTATTCGCTTAACATCGCCGCGACTTGAGTGGCATGAAATAATCATGCGACCCAACGAAGCGATAATGAAATTCGTTGCCAACTCTTTTGATAATCGATTTTTATGGATTCATTGTTGCAGCCCGATACTTAAACGTCTCCCTGCTACATAAAATTACAAGTTATTCATCTTTGTTTGACCAGAAATTTAAAATATGTGAAAATAATTTGCTAACGGTTTTCGGCTAAAAGGGCTTAGACATAAGAGCAGATCTACAGTAAATTTGCTGAATCACTGTTTAGGAACAATGAAGCAGAAAGGTGAAATTTTAGTCGTCAAGCGAACTTATCCAAGAACAAATCCAAGAACAAATCCAAGAACAAATCCACGTTCCCCAAAAGTGGTCAACGGAGCTGTGCGTCAACCAATCGATGTCGACGGGGGGAGAACGAGTCGTAGTTGAAAACATCCTGAGACGGCAAGAAGGGAAGAGTAAGATACCCATAAAGAGGGAGCGATGGAGCAGAGTGAGAGTGTGACACATGAGAGCTCTTAAAAAGAAAAGAAGAGTCAGCAACAGATTCGGTGCAGTAAAAAGTTACAGCTGATTCAAGCAAGCGAAAAAACAAGCCCAGGCCAGGAGAGGCAAGACACAAGAAATGTGAAAGGATTAAACAACGAGCCGTACCCGGGGTGATGAAGGACGAGCGTTACTTCTTAAAGACTTACCTCGTGCTTTCAGAGCTCAGCCCAGTCAGTACCTGAAGTGGCCCGCCTTCTTTTTTTTTGACGTAGCTACTCGTATATTCAAACGTGTTCATTCGGAGTGTAGTTTGCGTTGAGTGTTAGTACCTGAGCCTAGATTTGGCGAGCTCTGGACCCTCTTCATGGGGGAGAGCGTGAGCGACAAGGACGAGCTTTTGCGAGCGCGTCCTCCGCTATCTGGGAAATCACAGCCAAGCAGGTGAGCAGCAGCACAGCATGCACATGCACAAACACAGACACACACACACACACACACACACACACACACACACACACACACAATGCAACCAGGCAGCAACCAAACACCAAAAAGTTGGAGGCAAAGCACATGCATTTAAAAAGAGCCAGATAGTATAAACATGTGGGTTGGGATGGGTGGGAAGGTTTGGTAGGTGTGTATGTGGATATGGATGGATTTGGATGGGTGCTGATTCTATTTTGTTGTAGATATATGTATGTATGTATGTGTATATGTATGTATGTATATATGGGTATATGTATGTGTATGTATGTACATACGTGTGTATGTATGCATGTGTATATGTATGTATGTATGTATATATGGGTATATGTATGTGTATGTATGTATCGATGCATGTGTATATGTATGTATGGATATATGTATGTGTATATGTATATATGGGGGGTATATGTATGTGTATGTGTGTATGTATGCATGTGTATATGTATGCATGTATGTATGTATATATGGGTATATGTATGTGTATATGTATGTATGTATATATGGGTATATGTATGTGTATGTATGTATCTATGCATGTGTATATGTATGTATGGATATATGTATGTGTATATGTATATATGGGTATATGTATGTGTATGTATGTACGTGTGTATGTATGCATGTGTATATGTATGTATGTATATATGGGTATATGTATGTGCATATGTATGTATATATGGGTATATGTATGTGTATGTATGTACGTGTGTATGTATGCATGTGTATATGTATGTATGGATGTATATATGGGTATATGTATGTGTATATGTATATATGTATGTGTATGTATGTATGCATGTGTATATGTATGCATGTATGTATATATGGGTATATGTATGTGTATATGTATGTATGTATATATGGATATATGTATGTGTATGTATGTACGTGTGTATCTATGCACGTGTATACGTATGTATATATGGGTATATGTATGTATGTATGGGTATATGTATGTGTATGTGTATGTATATATATATTTAAAAAAAGAAGCATCTAATCGCTCAAAGCCGACTCCAATGAAATAAAAAGTTCCCCCATTTCCAGCTCAAAAGAGAGAAGAAGAAAAAAGAGCCAGATTCGGGACGTGTGATGAAGCTGGTGTGCAGCAGAATTTCAAATACTTTTGTTAATGTGTAGAAGTTTGAAGGTGTAACACAACGAGCTGGTCTTTGGTCACAGAAAGTTTTCAAACACATATTTTGTTTACGTTGAAGAAGAACCTGACTGACACAAACGTCGAGGTCAGTGAATCACTGCACAGGTCTGCGTGTGTCTCTGGTGGCGTTGTTGGATTCCTTTCAGCACACGGCAAAGATATTTTAGTTTGTGTCTCCTCGATTGTAAACAGCTAAGGTCGAGCCGCCGCTGGCAGCCGCAGAGCGGTGGTGCGTGGCGCTTATTGGTTCAGGACAAGCTTTGGGAACGCATTGAAGGAGAGAATACGTCTGTGTGTGTCTGCGACGGGGTTACGAGACCTTCTGGTGCTTCTGGTCACAATAATCACAGCCCAAAAATGGACAATCACCAAAGTGGTGAATCAGGGTCAGGGCTAGAGT
This sequence comes from Liparis tanakae, assembly GCA_036178185.1. Classification (NCBI taxonomy): domain Eukaryota; kingdom Metazoa; phylum Chordata; class Actinopteri; order Perciformes; family Liparidae; genus Liparis; species Liparis tanakae. The sequence continues at coordinate 4,754,372 of CM070110.1, forward strand.
TAGAGACTCGTGCCTGTGGTTGAGGGAAAGTAGCGCACACGGAGGCTTTTAAAAAGGCTACGAGGTCAGAAATGTGGACCCATATTGACGTTTCTGGACAATAATCTTAATCTGTGTGTGTGTGTGAGTGTGTCTTTGTGTGTGAGTGTGCATACTTAAATACCTGTATTCATATTGAAGAGCACTTCTTAATGATCTACTGCAGGGGGACACACTTTCCTGTAAAGCAAAAACAAAGTATTTCAGAAATACAACAAAAATATCTCGTTATATTACGACAACTCAGCGCTTTCACAGTGAAGCGTTTACCAAATGATTTTCCTGAGACTGCTACAAAAAAAATAATGCAGTTGTTGCGATTGCAGGAGGCAATCTCATTGGATTTGATATAAGCTCTTGTGAATCAAATCTCAAATATAAGCATTTATTTTGGAGATCTGCCAGCTCCCCTCTGCCCAGTGAGTCACTTTGATTCAAATCACACGACTTAAGGAGCCAAGAAATGTGTGCAGGTACAAGATGAATGATTCTGAGGAATAGGATGGATGGATGGACGGACGGACGGACGGACGGACGGACGGATGGATACTTTATTAATCCCAAGGGGAAATTTGTCATCACAGTAGCAGCACCAATAAACTAAATACACGAGAATAAAATATCAAATATAAAAAACAGTGACTGTGCAAAGTATACAAAGTGAAATATTAAATACAAAATAAAAATATATATGTATATTTAATTTTGTTGACAGAGACGTGTGAGCCGAAGCCTCAGCCACGGGATCCGAACGTGGGAACATAACCGGAAGACTTGATGACCTCAGCGAACGCTCCGCGGCACAAATAAATAAATAACGTAAACGACAGATACAGAATGCAATGTTTACCTAAAGGTACCTAAGTGTGATCCCAGTCTCGTGCTATTTGGAGACTTTAATTCTTGGAGCTGTTTGGAGTGTAAGGGCGCGCACATCAAAAGCCAGAGGCGCAGCGCGGGCCGCCGCAGCGCCGCTTGAACGTGTGCACGTGTGTGTCATCGCGGGACTTAGTGTGCATGACGGACACCGCGAGCGACGGCCGACCGCGGCTACAGCGGGGATCATGCACGTCTGGTATGTAAATAACTGACACACACTCACGGCTGACCTTGACACACACACACACACACACACACGTAGATATTGTCGAGAGGATTTGTGAATGTGATGTACAGTATAGCTGCCGTGGCTCCAGAAGTCATGACTGAAAGAGCCCGATTGTTTCTCCCCGTCACTTTTTACCTTCGCGTTGAAAATGCGGAAGGTTAAAATGATTTCTCCCTGCTTTATTTATTAATAGTTTTGTTACTATGATATTTTTTTAGTTTCTTTATTTGCATATGTGTTTATTTTTTAATTTTTGTCTTGTACCTCTCTATATACAAAGAATCTGAAAATTTGAGATTTTTAACACAAATAAAAAAAATTTAAATTTAAAAAAGGAAAATGCGGAAGGTTATGTTTTGATCCTGTGTATTTATTTATTTATTTGTATGCGTGTTACACGCATAACTCAAAAAGTTTTAAACCGAATCGCATGGACCATTTGATTAGATTGGGTCAAAGCTCAAGGTCATTAAAAGGTCAACATCTTCTTTTTACCATATCGCGGTCAATCTATCCAATTGTCATGCAACTAATGCCAAAATTTTCATAATGCAATGCCCAATCTTGTGATGTGTGAAGGTATGCGCTCTACCGAGTGCCCGTTCTAGTTTGTAAGTGATTTTGATCCTCAGAAGAGAGCGCCATAGAGATGGTCACATGACTTTTCCCGTGGGATATTCTTGTCTTTTTATAAATGCAATCATTCAGTGTACATTTAAAGTGCAACTAGAAGAGCTAGTACAAGCGTCTTTGAGTACCTTGAAAAGCGCTATATAAATCGTATGTATTATTATTAGTCTGATACGAGGCTGAACTCCTCCCCCCCCCTACAATAACTCAGGACTCTGCAACAACACTGTCCCTTGCACTTTTATCACTTTACCACTTACTGTTATACTTTTTTTGCACTACCATAACCTCACTTTAAAGGAAACGTATGCTGCTGTACATGTATCTGCATGTTTATAATTATATGTATATCTATATGTCTTGTCTTATCTGTTGTTGTGCGTGTGCACTTATATGTTTCACCGTGGGAGTGTGGGAAACGTTTTTTTTCGATTACTTGTATGTCCTAAACATGCGTAGAAATTGACAATAAAGCTACCTTGACTTTGATTATTATTAAGTACGACGCAAAAGTTTGCACACCCAAAATATATTCTTTTGCTATCTATCCTTCCAGTTCCCACGTCGAACAGCAAGATGAACAGATGTTCCGGCTGCGTCTCCTTCAGCGAGTAAATCTGTACGGATGACGTGACGACACGGAACAAAAATCTCTGGATTTGTAAACAGACTTTGTGTTCGCATTCCTGTGAGCCGCGATCTTTCCCCACACGCATAAAAGGCCGCGTGACGATGACAGCGGCGCGTAGCGTTTGCGCGAGGGATCCTGTCACCGCTCTCCGTAGGAAAAAAAAACAAAAAAACATATAAGTTATACTTTTTTTCTTTTGCTTCAACACTACGACGACTTCTGGGCCTCGCATTGACAAGTAAAGTCCCGATAATTGTGGCTATTTTGGAAACGGCATGCGAGTATATCCCGACACGGCCGCGTAAACGTTCTCGGCAGGTGGCTCCGGTGATGAATGGCGCGAGACGCGCGGCGTGACATCCACACGTATTTGATCACGCTGAACATTTTAAAAAGGCATCCAAATTAGCCGTCGGGGGGGGGTATCTGTTTGTGTCATACCTTCTTAACATTTCACCGGGGGGGGGGGGGGTATACGGTATACGACGCCGCTGGAGGGCCGGCCAATTGCGCCCCCCCCCCCGAGAGAACTGGAAAGTTCATTATCGGGTGTAAAGCATCCTTTAACGATGGCTGTGGTCAACTTCGTCTCATCCATGCGTCTTTAGACATCCGATCATGCCAGGACACTGAAAGTCTGCAGCTGATATATTCTACCACCTCATGTACAGTGTGTTTTTTTTTATATTTTGTTGTTATTATTAATCCCTTCGCATTGAAAATGCGGAAGGTTATGTTTTGATCGTACGAACCCTGTATTTCATAAAGGGGTTGGGTGAGGGTTGTTTCGTAAGCGGTGGCACGAGCCAATGCAAATGTTACATCCCGAGTTTGTGAGAGTACTCGTAGGTACCTTACATCATCTTTTGGTATAAAAAAGTAATGAACAATAATCAAAATCAATAACGTATCTTCAACCACCGACGTAAAGCTACGACTGCTTCGCCGGCCCCGTGTGAGGGACACTCAACGCTGGTCAGGAGGAAACATTATGACTTGTGGCACTACATCACAGCCATGCAGTGTGGGATACTTTCAGCCCCCGAAGACCTAACCCTCACCCTCACCCAGAGCGCGCTCGTAAATCTATCTCGGAAAAACACACACACACACACACACACACGCGCGCACGCACGCACCGGGGTAAATCATGGGTCTGGCGTCGCAGGCAGTCGCCGTCCAAATGATGGTCAGATTATAAACAGGATCATGTTTCTTGGGGACAGATTGGCGGCGACACAGCAGCTGTGGCCGTGGTGTAATGTTATGTCTGCACACTTGAAGGAAAGCCCGCCGGGCTCGACACCTCCGAACCTCCGAGTCGCTCTCACGATCCGCCCGGGCCTTTTTTTTTTTCTTCTTCTTTTTTTTATTTTTTTTAAAGCTTTTAATCGCAAAATGTATCTTGTTCTCTAAAGCCGGAGACAGATCATTAGCAGCTCGTGCATTTTTTCAGCGTTCATATATCACAGTGTGCGGTTTACTAGAGGGGGTGGGGGGGGGGGGTGTTTCCATTAATACCCAGGCGGTGCTTCCCCGCTCCGCGCGATGCGTACACACCGTGGGTACGAATGTGAACGGGACCGACCGCTTGTTATCATATCACTTAAACTAAACCCAGAAACCCGTCCCTGCACTTAGAGCGGTTTTATCTCGATAACAAACGGGAAACCTTCGTTTCTCAAAGAGTTGTTTTTCGACTTTTCGTTTCCCTCGTCGCGCCGGCCGAGGCCTCCGCTACGCTAAGTGTCTTCGCTGTCGTTACTTTGCCGCGGTTTACCCGGCGACTGTAATTTCGGCCACTCCGGAGACTAGTGTGTGTGTGTAATTACTGCGTGTAATAGCTATGCTATACTGCGAATACCCAAGTCATACCGTAAGCCACAGAAAGCAATGATGACCAACGCCACGAGCCAGAAAGGTCTCATTAGTCTGAGTGACCTGCTGGGACCCGTGAGGTTCACACCAGGGGACTCGACGGGTTTGAAAACAAACGACACGGTGTGGCGACTGCTGGACGTCGGGGAGCTCCTCCTCACTCCTTCTTTTCTTTACAACAACAATGCTGTTGATTTGAGCCAATCAGCAGCAAGTATTGCCATTTTGCTCCTGTGTTCATCCTGGGATGAGTTTTAAGAATAGTGTTGAATAGTTTTTTTTTTTTTTGGGGGGGGGGGGGATATATGTATGTGTATATATGTGGGTATGTATGCGTGTGTATATGTATGTGTGTATATGTATATATGTGTGTATATGTATATATATATATATATATATATATATATATATATATGTATGTGTATATGCGTGGGTATGTATGTGTGTGTATATGTATATGTGTATATATATATATATATATATGGATGTGTATCTGTATGTGTGTGTATGTGTATGTATATGTGTGTGTATATATATATATATATATATATATATATATATATATATATATATATATTAGGGCTGGCCAACGATTAAAATTTTGAATCGCGATTAATCGCATTTGTATAAGCAAAATCCAATAATTAATTCAAAAGTAGTGTATAGCCACTTGTATTTTAAATGTTGTGCCATATGAACTAAAGAGCATAACATGTGTCGTCCTGTTAGAGAGAGACACCAGAAAACACTTTCAGTGCAGTTTGTCAACTCCTACAACTTGACACTTATTTTAAATGTACTGCCATATGAACTAAAGTGCCATAAAATCTTTTGTGCAAACAAACACTTAACATCAGCATTTGTATAGCAATTAAATAAACTAAATACCTTGTGTAAATCTCAACTTAAACAATGGTATCAAAACAAACAGAACTAAAGCTTATTGACACTGTTGAGTGTTGATAAATGTATGGATGCATGTCATTATATTTGTACAGGAGGAGGCGCTGTTGCGCCTCATATGGCATGACGTCACAATGACACCACTTTCGGGGGACGTTCGCGCTCTCTCTCGTGTGCCGCAGTTGTTGACAGGGGGGGGGGGGTAAATAATAAATAATTAAACCTGCGTTAACGCGCGATAAAATAATTTTAACGCGTTACGATTAACGCGTTAACGTGGCCAGCCCTAATATATATATATATATATATGTTTATGTTTGACATTGTTTTACTTGTTTTATGTTTATATTACTAAACAAATAAAAAATGTAAATGACAAAAACGAATAGTGTTGACCTCGGCAAGTCTTGGAGGCACAAATTCAATATTAAAGACATAAGATCCTTCGTGGGGAGTGGATCAATACCTACAGATCCCCTCAAATGTGTGCGCATACAGCATAAAGATGACAACACTAAACTCAATCAAAACTCAATCAAGTGATTAAAGCGTGTTATAAAATGTCATGCCCTTATAACAAAGGTAAGGTCATCTGGCTCAGTCCTTACGCGGAAAGAATGTCCTGAAAAACAACAACACGGTGGCAGATGTGAAGCAGACAGCGTCACGGAAACACAAAAGGAAGGAAAGTGAAACACAAACAATGTCCTCAAAGAGCGCGGGCCGGGGAGCCATTAGTCACTGGCAGCCTGCCCTGGCATCAAAACAAGCGTCTCAGAACAACGATGTCACCGTGGTTCAGCGACAAATTCCCACAATGAAAAAGGTTACAACACGATAATAAACTGTCTATGCCAATATTATAACATTTTACGATTTGTTCAATCTTGTGAAATATGCCATTTCAATTTGTTTCATTTCAGAATGGATTTTAAAGTGTGTGTGTGTGTGTGTGTGTGTGTGCAGGAGAGAGTGAACAATCATTGGGGATAAGCCTTCGAGGGGTCCTGACCCCTGGAGTGGTCACTCAGGCTGAGACATACTCACGGGATGTCAGCTGATTAAAGCTCCTTAGAGAATCTATTTCGAGGTCCAACCCAAAAAGTCATCAGACAGACATTTTATGTTCTATCAGCTGGTAAAAGCTCGATAAGATATATTTTTTTAAATGTCAGAAATATTCAAGGCAACAGAGCGTCCCCCCGGAGATCCGATATAAATCTCGGCCGAGACGTGGCTGACCTGAAACCCAACCGACAAAGAGAGAGAGAGTCACCCCTTCCAAAAAAGGCCGAATCCAGAATGTCTTCATTCCCCGATTCCTGAATTGCAGCCAAGTTCTTTTTGTGGTGGAAAGGTTGGGAGGGCAGGGTTGTAGTGAGGAGGGGAAAAAGAGGCTTGGGAAGGAAAATAAAAGTCTCGTCATCGGTTATTACCCGCTGTGCTTGAAGAGGACGCGGTGTTTTACAGCTTTGAGTATTTCAAACTCTCAAGTATTCATGTTTGACATCAGCCAAACTAGTACAGTGTTCAACTATATGCCATTCACATTTAAAGAGTGACCTGAAAGCATCCTTCTTCATTTTAAAGTTTGGATCACGCTTTACTCAGAGCTGCCACAAGCAGAAGGAACACGATGTTTTGTTGTTAACCTGCAGCAGCAGCTGCAGGTTGTTCCATCAACTCGTCACTCGCCCTCTCCCATTCCCAAAGTTAAAGAAATGATATTGGCTCTATGGCCACTCAACCTCCTGAAACACAACAGTGGTCCTGTTCATGTCAGTGATACGTCACTCAATAATGAGGCTGTTCAGATTTAGTTTAGTTTTTTTAGGCTGTGGTAATTTCAGATGTTGCAAACACAGTGGGAACCTATGCATCTGGATTTGTGGAATTGTAATTTCCATAAAAGCAATAGAAGAAGAAGAAGAACAACAACAACCAGAAGAACAAGAAGAAAAAGAAGAAAAAGAACAAGAACAAGAATCAGAAGAACAAGAACCAGAAAAAGAAGAAGATCAAGAACAAGAAGAACAAGAACCAGAAAAAGAACAACAAGAACAAGAACAAGAAGAACAACAAGTTATTTTCAATGTCATAATCTCGTCATAAAGAACCAAAAAAGGCAAGGATTCAAAGCTCTGCACACTTGCATGAGTGCCCTCATCATGTTCCGGCTCACATCTTGGTCACTTGCCAACAATATTTGTTTTGGACATTAAGAAAGAAGAATTATCCGGAGCACTCGACAGGTTCGGCCTGCTAATCCATGTCGGGAATCAAGATCAATACAAAAACGTGTCAAAAATGTCAAAAAGAATCGTCTTACAGCAAAACAATTTCTTTTCTCCTTGCTGCCACTCGAACAACAACCCCGTCCAGCACAGCTTCCGTTATCAGCCCTGTTGGTTCAACCTTGCCACTCATTAGCAGACCCGCCCCCCCTCTCCGGCTGTATGAATGGATAGGGGAGGTCAATACGCTGACCCCGCATGCCCACTCTCTGGCCATGCTGCGTACAACAGAGAGCCGTGTGTTCTGCAGCATCACGACCCGCTAACGAGCACCGCCTCCGGCCTCGGGGCACTAATGCAATTACGCAACACAAGCGGGGGGGGGGGGGGGGGGGGGGAGAAGGAATTTGATGTGACAATATTCCGTGGGTTTGTTATTTTACCATTTCTAGCGACAGCTCAGGTGTACAACAAGGAGGAGAAGACAGAGATATAATGAATACATAAATAAATATCATGGCAAAGCATTGGCAAATATAAAAAGAAAACAACGTAGATGCACATGGGAATTCACAGAGAAACAAACAAACGCCAACCCGAAAAACAAACTGGAAGGAGACGATATTAGCATGTCGTATTACGTAAGCCGTCTGGCGGGAGCCGTCTGGGGACACGGCGAGTAAACAACACCTCGGGGCCGCCGCGGTTTCATCGCCTCCTCTGAGAGACGCATGCCGAGCTCGGTTTAATAAAAGGCGGCGACGCTATCGAACCCCGGGGGCGACACACGGAGACACGGAGACCACCACGAGTCAGGAGCTACGGTGAAATGAAAAGGACGAGCGGGTATCGAGGCATTTTTGGAGACGGAAGCTTTTTTCCCCGACGAGACATTTTGACGCGGCGTTTGAAGGAAGAACAGAACAAGTAAACAAGTAAACAACTAAACCACTAAACGGTGTTGTAGCGGCCATTTGTCGTCCAAAATCAAACAAAAATATAAATCAAACCGCCACTGATGCACTGGGGGTTTTGGTGTTTACGCATGCAAAAGAAAGTACTGTCCAATTCCGCCTGTTATTATTCTGATAATTAATTTCTTCAACCAAAAAATAAAGAACAAACAAAATGTTGACGCTTCCCTTTGGCCACCCTGGTGCATCCTGGTCCTGTGCCTATACCCACCTCTACATATATCCACAGGTGCCCAAGTGTTACCCAATCAGTGAACCGAAAACTAAATATATAAAACTAAATTACAACTATCCTAAGAAAAAACTAACATTTCGAAACACAACCTAAATAAGAAATAAATAATCAATATTACTTTTCAATAAAACCTAAATACAAAAGTTCAATTGAATAGCTCCAACAGGTATTACGCTCACAAAATAGTAAACACAGGCTCGAAATAACGACAGCAAACAGGTTATAGACGACACTGGATACATGTCTGTAGATGAGGGCTTAAATAATGTTGTTTTTTGGACAAACGTTGATGTAATTGCCCGACGTTATGGGCCATCCCCGCATCCCTGAGATGATAAGTGAACCCGTCACATGGTCATTAGGAGACATTCAGGAATGCCGAAACGAGCTCCGGATAGTCTTCACTGGGATAGTAAACCCTCCTTTCTAGAGAATCCTTATGAGTAAGTTATTTCTGAGTAAGTTACTTCTGTGAAGAAGCCTAGTGGATCAATAAACCCTATAACGGGAAATAAACGAGTGGCTGATTTTAAATGATCCGTCTGAGGAGGAACACACGCGCACACTGAATACAAAGTTTGTTGAGAAAAGACTTTCTTTGCCCGGCTTTTTAAGAACGCTTCCATCAAAACCGTGTGATGAAAACAATCCAAACATTTTGGAAATAGTCATTTGACGCACACACACTAAAGCGGGAGGGCTATCAGCTGTGGCTAAGATTACCCCCCCCCCCCCCCCCCCCCCCATACATAGTCTGGATTCCCCTGGCAGGTACCAGTGTTAAGTGTCAAGCATGAAGATAAGAGGAACTTGATTAGCAGCGGCGCTATATTTACTGCCAATAGGCCGGACCCCTTTACCCTCTAAGGTGGTCCGGATCATCGCCAAAGTCGGTTTGAGTAATGCGTCCGTACTCTGGGCTTTACAGCGCGAGGAAACGTCACCCTTTTGAATCCCTCCAACACGAACGGCGGATACAGAGAAACGGCAAACTTCGAAACACGAAGTTTCAAATCAAGTCGTTGTAGGAATAACATCTGTGCATTAGATAAAAAATCTAAACTTTGGTCATGAACCGACATGCCAGTAAGCTACGAACGCCTCGATATAATGAGTAATGCCAACATGCTCTGAAAAGGTATTGTGTGTGTGGGACGGAGAACGAGAGAATCTCAGTCTCATGAGACTGTAACTCGAGAGCTTCGTGTTTGCCGTTATTCTGCAAAGGCAACTCTCGGATGCCTTTGTCCTTTTGTACATCATTATTAAACAAACAGCTCGTATCAGGAAGGAATGAGGAAGACGAGGATGAATAGAGTGACAGTAGCGGTGGATTTGAATACCTAAGCTGCACACAGTGAAACAATAGTGGTCCTGTGCAGCCCTGGTAAGCTCCCTGCAGGGTTCTTACACATGTTGACCAACGGATTTCCATGAATTTTCCATGACTTTAAACCAAATTTCCATAACCAAACTGAAGTCTCGGTATAAACATGAACAATTTAGAAAATGTTGCGTATCGAGAGCGAATGCCGGCTTACATTTTGAGCGTCTTTCTTTAAAAACACATTCATTATTTCAAACTCGGCGTAATTGAACAAAGGATTATAACAAATTTCCATGACTTTTCCTAAACTTTTATGATTTAAGTTTTTTCCATGCCTTTTACAGGCCTGGAAATTACCATTTTAAAATGCCATGACTTTTCCAGGTTTTCCATAACCGTACGAATCCTGTCCCTGGTTTGTAAGACACGCATATACCTCAAAACATTCTAGTTCATTCAAGGCATACACATAAATAAATCTTGTGTTCAAACCTGACTTACTTTGGTTTCTACTTCCTAAACCCGACATCGACATCGTTGTGCGGATCCAACCGTCTCTAACCAGAATAAGGGTGGCTTATTTTAACTAACATGTTTTTACCGGAGCTCCATCAAGTTCTGCAAACACATGAAGTTTCATGGGACCGGAATTTATCATTTATGGTATTAATAACGCGACACAGGCCGCCCTGTGAGGTTAAGCCAACGGGGAACAGACAAAGTTCCCCACTGTACGTCAGGTCCAGGAGAACCGAGGGAACCCGCGCTCGGGGCCGAGGCTGGGAACCACCCCTAACTGTGTACCCAAGGGGTCAAGGTGACATTCCTCAACACCTCCGAGAGTGGCCTAATGGAGGGATTGGAGCATGGCTTTTGTTGAGTGGGAAAGATGAGACCGTGAACAAGTGTGTAACAAGAGATGGAAGTATGCAAGAAAGGGGCAGAGGGAAGAAAATGGGATCGCGGGGCCAAATTCTGGAAAGGTAAGACGTAAAAAAAGGGAAAAAGAACAGGAAGTTCTCCGGGACCGATGTTAAAAAATTTTGACGTTTAGACAAACAAAATATATTAAAATGCAAGATAAACATCCTCTCGAGTTGATTAAATTTAATTTCTGCCTCTCTTCCTCTAGGGTTGACATATAAAACTTTTAAATCCACAAAATTGAATTTGCTATTTCCGGAGGTGGCAACCGTCGTATTATTTGACACCGTTTCCCCCGCTGCCCGTCACAAAAAAAAAGACAAAAGTTCCACTCTCGGCCTATAATTGTGGCATTTGGCAGAACAGATGAAGACAATTCTCTTCTGGTGTTATTGCGTTGTAAAATCTATTCCAATCTCTTCAAATTGCAGTCCCCTTAGCCGTGTCACGAAGGAGCACACTGCGATATATGATCCGTTCTTCTCGATCGTTTCATCAAAACAAAGCCATTTTTTTAAACTCACTCCTAAATCACACATAGATATGTCATATGAATTATCTGTCATGAGTGAGGAAGGTAAACTGAACCTGAGTGTGTGTCAATCCAGAATCAAAATCAAAATCTCAACCTGGTTGTTTAATAAATCCTGTAAAATGCACACAAGCACATTATTATTTCCCCGCGACATGCAAACCCTGCAGTCCGGGGGGGTATCTTTTGTGACATTTAACCCTAAAAAAAGGCCTGACCTCTCAACCCGGCGGAGTGCAGGTGCGGCCGTCCATCAAGCGGAGGAAACGTAACTCTTACCGTCATAAAAACCCCAAAAAGACCGGAGGCTTGCTATAAGAAGAGCCAGGTATAGGTGAGCCGTGAGCCCAGGTGCCTTTTCCTCTTCTTATATTCTGATTTTGGCTTTTTTTTTGGCTTTGTTATCGGTCGCTCCGGATACGTCTCTCCTCCCGGTCAAAGCTTTATTCCCAGGTCTCACCCTGTGTGTGTGTGTGTGTGTAATGCCTGGGGAGCGCAGAGACAACAGAAGGAGGAGAAAGTTTAGAGAGCCAAAGAGTGGGAGTGACGGGGGAAAGAGAGTCCCCCGTTTGGGTGAAGCAGTGATCAGATACAGCTATTTTCAGACTCAAGGCATGCTCAGTCTGTGGGACTGGAAAGTTACCCCCCCCTCCTCCTCCTCCTCCTCCTGCTCCTCCACCCCCCTCAGTGTAGACGGGTGGGGGCTAAGCGACAGGTTTGACCATCTCTATTTGACCACACACACACAAATACACTTGTTTGCATGCGTGCAATACCACACAAGTTCACACACACACACACACACACACACGTACACACACCCCACATCCGCATACTGTCAAAAGCATTTTTAAATAAAGATTGCGTAGTTCGATGGCGTTAAATGCGTCAGTTACGTACGTCTCCCCGACACGTGCTGCGCGGTTAAATGAACCAGGGGTGGTGGCGGCGCGGCGGCGCGGCGGCGGCGGCGGGAGCGCGCACACAGCGAGGGGCTCTGCGCCGCCATCTCTCTCCTCCGCGGGGCTTCTTAATGACACACGGAGAGACGAAAGAAAAAGAAAACAACCGACCGGAGTGTCTCGCACGAGACGCTGACATATTTGCCCTGGAAGACGGCGGCTCGCTCCCAGATGAGCAAAGACACGCGCGCGCGTGCACGCGCGGCGGCAGCGACTCTTTCTCTTTTCATCTTTTCACGCATGGAGAGCGTTCTGTCGGTGTGTCATATCGCGGTGGTATTGATTGATTATATATATATATATATATATATATATATATATATATATATATATATATATATATATATATATATATATATATATATATATATATATATATATATATTAATTCTGTGTTCACTCACCTGTGTCATTACTGATCTTACTGCTGTGTAATCCATACGGTAATGTATATTTGGAAATGACCACATACACGCGCACACACACACGCAGGGCGAATATATGCAGCAGGGAGGTCGGCCAGAGGCACCTCTAGACCCCAGACTCCCTGCTATTCCCAGAATGATGATGTAACAACTGCTATTAGCATCTCACATTTGGAGCCTGGATACCTAAAACGGACCAGGCAGCTACTGTGGAGCGTGCTATTTAGATCACTAAATACCACTAGCATCTCCTCCCTTCACACCCATACTTGATAATAATAAAAAACTGGCACAAAAATCAACATCAGACGAAGAACAGCGCAGTCGGGTTCAGGGAGAGTTCAGCAGTCTCGCCAAAGGAAATCCATTAATGTCCAGTCATGTGGCTCCATTTGTAGCTTGTGTCCATCAACATCTCAAAATGGACCAATCAGTGCAAAGTGCATCACGAACAATGGACCAAATGCAAGAACATTTTCGGATACATTCTTTCGCACGGTGAGCTCGTACGAGATTCAGCAAACGCATCTGCAAGAACACGATGAGTGATAAATCGCCACTCGTGGATGAATGAGAATTAATAACATAATTGACAGCCATATCTCATATCAGGCTGCGCATCCAGCCCCAATGCATCCTATAGTGAAGTCCCGCTTTCTGAGATTAGAAAAGGAAACGTTTTTTAATAGGGTCGTCGGTGGACTTAGGAGACCTGCTAAAGGAAAGGAATGAGGAAAAATAATTAGTGATGTGAATAGGGCCACCTGAGAGTTGGAAGTGGTTGGATGCGAAAAATGTCTCACCACAGCAAGGTCGTTCAGTTTCAAGATGAATATTGATGTTGGCTATGTGAATACATTTATAACTAGAATGGGCAGTCGGTAGAGCGCATACCTTCGCATATCACAAGATTGGGCATTGAATTATGAACATGTTGGCATTAGTTGCATACTAATTGGATAAAAAATTACCGTGCTATGGTAAAAAGAAGATTTGTACTTTTTCATTATCTTGACCTTTGACCCGATCAATCCCAAAATCGAATCAAATGGTTCCCGGATAATAACCAATCATCCCACCAAATGTCATGCAATTCGGTTTAATACTTTTTAAGTTATGCGAATAATACGCATACAAATAAATACATAAATACACGTCGATCAAAACATAACCTTCCACATTTTCAATGCGAAGGTTATTACAGTATCGTATACAAGTCGAGTCAAACGGATTCATTTATATCTGACTTTCAAACTCAAAAGGCGAGTATCTCCTCAAGCCACTTGAGATCAAATCTATTCCTTGCATGAAGTCCAATATACGAGCAGCGCCCTTTCCACTATGTCCACCGATGACCCGGGCTTCGGACCTCGGGGGGTCCTCTGGGCGGTGCCCTGCAGACATGGTCAAAAAGCAGCTGCCCCGCCCCCAGAGATGTCCGTCCACGCGCCGAGGCTCACGGAGCTATTGTGGAACGCCGACAACTGATGCGACTTCAGAGCCAGAATCAGGAAACTAATAAAGTATCGAGTTTACTATTCCAGTTGTTATCCAATTACTACCTCTAACCCATGGGACTTCACAAAAAGATGACAAGACAACATCATCCTTCGAGCAAAACGCCACCGACGGTTTCACCGATGTGGCTTCGCAGTTCCGGCTCACGTCGCTCGCATATTAAAACAAGAAATGCGACGTCGATAAGCAACTGTTACGGTTCTCGTGCGAAGGAGTGATTGATGAAAGCAATTCGAGCGGACGTGACACAGCAGCAGCAGCAGCTTAGGAATGATCTCATTTAAGTACCAGAGCAAACTATTTTTATAGCGGCCGACACACACTCGCACTCAAACGGACTGACACTTTGACCTATGAGCGACTCCGGACCACGGTGGGCCGCGTCGACACGGTCTCGCCAGTACAGTTTCAACACCTAATTCATTATCAGCTTCGGCAAGGTCCCGCCATTCCCAGTTAAGTAAGTGGCAGGTTATAAAAAGCAGGAGAGCCGTGCATGTACATTAGTAAGTGTCACTTACTGGAAAACACTTAAACCCAGGAGCAGATTAAAAAAAGGTAAATATATCCACCGACTGTCGCTCAACGGAGACGATGCTAGTAGAAACCTAGACTGTTCTTTTCTTTTTGATACAGTAACCACATTTTTTGGATGTGAAGAAAGAATATGTAAGCCATTTGTGATACATTTTAAACCAGCTAACCATAATCCCAAAAGGTTTAAGGCCTTGAGGTCAAACCAAAGCATTATCTGCTCCCAGAGCACGAAACAATTCATACAGTCATTGATAAAAAAAAACAGAAACTCTCACGCACACGCACATTTTTCTCCATCTCCATTACATTATTTAACTAGAACGGGCACTCGGTAGAGCGCATACCTTCGCATATCACAAGATTAGGCATTGGATTATGAACATTTTGGCCAATTGGATAGATTGACCGTGCTATAGTAAAAAGAAGATTTTGACCTTTCCGTGACCTTGACCTTTGACCCTATCGATACCAAAATCTAATCAAATGGTCCCCAGATAATAACCAATCATCCAACCCAATGTTATGCGATTCGGTTTAATACTTTTTGAGTTATGCGAGTAAAACACATATAAATAAATACACGGCAATCAAAACATAACCTTCCGCATTTTCTATGCGAAGGTAATAATAAAGCATATCGCTTTATGCTAGACTGGATACTGCAGTAGCAAAGAGTTGAGTATCAAAATGATCAAAAACGATGTTGTTCAAATTCTGCGTTAGCCGTTATCTGCAGCAAACACTTGTCAAACATCGTGTAGAGCTCAGCGTTTGTAAATCCTGACCTGCTGTGTCGTCTTCCAACACAGCTGGATGGAGTCTGAATGCTGCTTTGTTGAGTCTAATTAGTTTAAAGCGTGTCTCAATCAGTGACTGCTTAGAGACCTTTTCTCTTTCTTTAGGTCTGCCTTTTTCTACTGATGCGATAAACTTGTGTTTATTCTCAAGCCCACTGAAATGCATACATTAAGTCCGCTGCTTCCCCTCATGTCCATTCTTAAGTGATTGCAATTTGCACACTTGAGAAAAGCTATAGACCTGATTATCGGCGGCCATCGAGGAAGCTCGAGGGACAAGCCTGTCCTGCGTCCGGCTCCCTGTAATCAGTGAGACGAGGAACTGGGCTAAAGCTCTTCAAAAGCCAGAGCTTGAGCCATGACATCAGCCTCTGAAGGAGGGGAAGATGGAGGAGAAAACAAGTGCAACGGAGTGAAATAAAGAGAGAAATAAACTCAACTATGAGTGTAACCCTTCCTATTACATTCTGTACTTTGTATCCCTGTCTCCTATTCCCCAATGGCTTGCCCTGATCCCCCTTTCCTCCTCCCACTTTCTCTTCCTCTCTCACACACACACACTCTCTCTCTCTCTCTCTCTCTCTCTCTCTCTCTCTCTCTCTCTCTCTCAGTAACTCTAAACTGGCAGGTGCTGTTGATGCTAACAGAGACATACTTTCTGGCTCATTGGCCATCAATCAAGTCAAACTGCAATGATCCCCCATTAGGTGTGTATATTTAAGCCTCCACGAGAGCTGAGAGCCTGTTTATCGGCGCCGCCCCTCGCCGGACAGAAAGCGGCCAACTGTTGTGTGTCATAATGTGTCATAATGTGTCCCGCTGTGTCGCTTCCTCTCTCCCAGACCCAAGTATTCAGTCAGAGAAATACATGGAGATACCGTCCAGTAACACACACACACACACACACACACACACACACACGCCAGGTAGGCGACACTGGGAGTGGTGTGAGGTTACCGGTGTGATGGTGTTATACTTTGTGCATCCTGGACACCTCCCCATTCACCCTGTTCACCCAGCATTCAATCGGGACTCGGATGACGTCCATTGCTGCTGGCCGTTTTTTATATATTTGTCCTCATTACATCATCCCTTTATATCCGTTTATCAGGCACCACACACATGCACACACACACACACACACACACACACACACACACACACAGAGGGGCTGACTACTGCTTACCACTTTGTGTCAGATGTAATACATTGTTTTAAAATGACATAAAACACACAACTGCAGGGTCCCAGAGGCCCACTGGTTTTCATCCAGTCAGAGTAAATGCAACCAGAACATGTATTAACGGTTTGCTATAGCAAACTAATAACTGCAATACAAAACTCAGTCCCATTTTCTGTGGTTATCAACGAAATGGTAAAGTACTGATTAAGATAAACCTGCACAATTGACCAAAATAACATATACATAAGTATTTGTGTACCACTACTCAAAAAATACTGCACTGCACTGCCATGTTGAAGTGCAAGCAAACAATAGAGATTATCCTGAGCATGTGGGATGTAGGTTAATCATGTATATCCCGATTCCTGCGTCTTTCTTCCCGGCAGCAATCTCTTTTAATCTACAAATATACTATTAATGTTAAGCAACATCTCTAGAGCTTACACTCTTGTGTTTGGGGAGGTATTTAATTAACATCCTTCAAAGACCTGACCTCATCTCCTTTTTTTCAATGCACTGGAAACAGCCATCCATCCCCCCTGGAATGCACTTTAATGGGAGCAGAGGCGACTCACCGCATCCCGGATGAGCAGATTAGTTTGCCCTGTTCTCGACAAGCACAATTAGGTTGTATGTGTAATTGCTTGTAACGCATGTAATATATATATATATATATATATATATATATATATATATATATATATATATATATATAATATAAATATAATGATATCTAAATACATATAATTATATATATATATATATATAATATACATGTAATTATATCTAAATAAATATAATTATATATATATATATATATATATATATATATATATATATATCCTGTTTATCCCCTTAAAACCGCTCGCTATTCAGCTTCTAAAAGCGGCGCGGAAGAAATATAGTATCGCCCTCCCTTCAACAACAACGCCGAGCCGGTAACGTCACCTCACCTCACAGAGACTGCCGCCTCACTCGGCAAATTCCGCCACATTTCGCCAGGTAGCCGAGCTCTTCCATTAGCGAAGACCGACCAGAAGTCTTCAGATCGGAAGGGTCGCGCAGCCCCCGGAGAGCTGCAGCGGCTCGGGTTTTGGGGAAGCGTCCTCTGATGTGATGAAACCGTACACCTGTTTTCTTTTTCTTTTTTTCCCGACAGGCGCGCGCGCGCCGATGTCGCCCCCGGTGTCGGTCAGCTCGCTGTAAAGGCGACTCCCTCTCTCGGAGGGTCACCGGGGCTCGGGTAGCAATGCGGTGTGAAGCTGCCCTGTCGCCCTGGTTGTTCCTCTCGCGAACCTCAAAGGAAGAGGCGGCACACGTAGTTACCGCATGTCTTTTCTTTTTATTTTCTTCTTTTTTTTCACACTACAAGCGAGAGTAACGCCGCAGTCCCACGCCGCGTCTATTCATCCAGCAATGGGCTGAACCTGCCTCCCGTTTCCGCTTGTATTATTGCTGAATGATGCTCCGTGTGCAAAATGGCCTCTGTTATTTTCATTCAGCAACAGTCCACTGCGAGCTTCTCATTGGGTCTTCGCGTAGCCATGGCAACGCCCGCCGTTCAATCAGTGCCCGCGCGACAGAGGACACAAAAGTATAGCGCCGCGCGCGTCTTGCGTGTGCTCGTGCGCTTGCGCGCGTGCGGCTCGCTGCCATTTAACAGGAAATAAGTGCCACTTCACCTCTCGATCTGCGGGAGAAACGCAGCGGAGAGTTTACGGGGTGGAGTCACTAACGGCCTCGACATGACGAGAATACAGTCGCGACTACTGAGCGAGCATCAGGCCCGCGCTAGAAATAAAGATAGAGCCGTGCCAACATGTCTATCCGTGTGTTCCCCTGGCATCATGTTGTCATCAAGCCGTTTGAAGGCAAGTGTTGAGCTATTATTAAATGACAAGTCATTTTTATAGCTTGATGCTGGAGGTGGGCTTGTGTTTTGAAGAAGGGGTTACACAGTCTGTACACTGGACACGATAAACCTCAAGTTAACCTGAATTATGGGTCGCATATATAAGCATTGACTTTTACTGTTTTATTATGTATTATCAGATACAGCAGAAGTTTTTTAAATAGTAATTATTTCGTTATTTGGCAATAGTATAGGAAAACACATTCCGGTAGTCGTTATCGGCAGTTTTGTGAGCTGTTTTTGAATTAATTGGTCTCCTTCAACCATTAATCATTGCGATGCATCCAAACAGGAAATGGTTCGGTGTGAACCCTGCAGGTGTTGATTTGTTCAGTTGCTGACAGAGACATCACAACGTGGCAACATGTTAAACTCTTAAGAGGTGTTGATTTATATCGGCTCCAGCGTGATTTATTACGCGCATCTTAAACTAAAACTTTTGCTGCGAAACTGTTAACGCCAGGAGTTGAATTATGTTTTTCTCTCCTGAATTCTTGCCATATCTTAAAACTTTATTCACATTTTTTATGTGTTCTAGCTTGGGAATTCACCCTCTGTGTATCTTTTTTTTTACTCCCTCTCTCCCTCCCTCACACGCACCAAGCTGTTAAATTATTTACAGACTGGATGGGAGGCCTTGATAGTGATGTGCTGTTGTGACCATGGCCAAAAAAAACATGACCTTTCAATCTGTCGCACATTGTTTCACATGTTTCAAACGAAATAGAATGGATCCTTTGAATACTATGGTGTACTTAAAGAAGTAAATAGACAAACAAATACGTCCATCTAATGTTTGCACATGAAGTGTGAAGTCTCAGTGCAACATCAGAGACACAGATCTGCAGACTGCAGAGCATCTGTAGGAGAAAGTGAGAGCAGAAGCTCTGTTGCTCATGAATTCTTAAAACCTAGACATCTATCAGAGACGTACTCGTGAGTACAATGCAAACATATATATTCACTTTGTGAAAATGTCACTTCGGGAACACATCTTTTCTTATTTAAATATCTGACCAATACTATTTTTTAACCTTACGCAATAGTGTCAGCGCTGTGTTCACCTGTTCAGCTTCACGATGATGCAAAACTAGCTCAATATCACCAACGAAGGGCACCGTGACACTACTTTATTTAAATATTAATCTTACAACTTGCATGTAATTAAACTGATACATTATCTTGTTTCCATTTTTTCCGGGCTATGTCAACTAAACACAGAGAAACTCAGATTATAACTCACGGAGCGAGAGGGCGACTTCATTCTCTCAGCTATATCTTTACACTATAAAATAGTTGATTGCTGCTATATCATTTTCTTAATGTCAAATAGAGAACCCAAGAAATGTTGACAACAAATAACCACTCAATTGAACTAATTAAAGCTGAAGTGTCATTCTGTTGTTCACACATGGACACATTTAGACGGTTATTGTTAGCTGACCTTTCTGAAGTGTCAATGAGAACCACATCTGTGTGAGTGTGTGTGTGTGTGTGTGTGTGTGTGTGTGTGTGTGTGTGTGTGTGTGTGTGTGTGTGTGTGTGTGTGTAAAGGAACAAATGCATGCGTTTGGTCTTTTAGCACCAGCTCTTATCCACAGTGTCGTCAGCCCCCAACTGGCCTCACATGTATTTTCCTTTTTCATGGGGCACATGTCCACAGACACACACTCAGCAATCCATTCAGACGGGGCTGAGAGGACGATGATACATTATGCATATGGTAGGTGGCGGTCCATTAGTGTTACAGGTGCAGAAATACTTAGGACGTTGGAAAACACATTACAGAACAAGCCGCGTTAATCACAGCTGACATTGGCCGAAGGGAGGCGTCACCTGTAGGGGTCACCTGGAGGGGTCACCTGGACAGGTCACCAGCTTATCGCAGGGTGGACAGAGACAGAGAACCACTACCGCTCACATTGACACCAACAGGCAATTTAGAGTCTCCAATTAAATTAGAGACTCTAATTAACTTGGAGAATAGTTCCCCTTCGGCTGGAGCCACATTTTTTCTTCATTAATAAGTATTTAAGAATAAAAGTTACTTTGTCATCAATCCCCCCAAGATTGTTTTGATATCTGACGGGGCATTTATTTGGGTTCTTGTGAGAATTTCCTCCCGAAATGCTGTCTGGTTCAAAGTGGCGAAGTGAAGGATCGACGGGCCCACAATGCCGTCGCCCGGCCTCCTGCGCCGTGTCGCTCCGTGGAGTCTCCGGCCTCTTCACCAACCCTCTCTGACTCCTCCCCCTCGGCTCGACGCATCAGTCGTAGAGGTGTCAACAGTGTGCAACCCTCATCTAGTGGAGTCAAGTGGCGATGTGAATGTGATCCGGATGCTGACCTTGGATACGAGATTTAAGCCCGGCGACTCTGACCACTACATCAAAATGTAAATCTGTGCCAAACAACCTTCCAAATACAAATGTGTAATAATGCCTCCCGTAATAGTATTTTCATTTTAGGATGGCAACACGAACCGTATCTCAGAGGGCCTGACATCATCCAGCATGTGTGGTGCTTTTACGGCTGCGGCTATCATTGTCCACATCGTCTCTGCAATTATCAAATATCCGATACTACCAGCACATACACACCTCTGAGAATAGCCCACAATAAAGCAGGCTGACGCATGGATCTTGCGAGATAAAAAAAAATAGATCTTTTATCTGAGCCGTGGCACTCGGCTCGCTCACATCTTTCCACAGATGCCTTTCAAAGAGATGCAGATATGGTAACAGACTGATACTGATGGTCCACTGGTCTGGCCAATGTTAAAGTGGCACAGTGGCGCTGAATGAGTGGATGGGCGTACGAGTGAACGAGGACATTGCCCGGCGATGACTTCATGCCACTCCACTTATATTCCGGTGTGGCTTTGATGTCTGAGAGCTGACCAGGTGAAATGCCAAAGCAAATCCGTGAGAGAGCAATGGCTGCTGACGCAAGAGTCCTGCGTCGTCTCTCCGTTTAGCCGTGTCACTGAAGTGCGAGTCGCCCCCTTTGCCCTTTGAAAATGTCTGCACGCTTTCATTTTTAACAATATTTTTGGTTTCTTATTAGACACATTTTCATGGAATCTATCGCCGTTAGTCGTCTATCGTGATTAAGAATCCTGAGCGTCCACCATTTTTAACAGGGTCGATCTCTGCCTCTCAATCGCAGAGTGGGGGGGATGGGATGTTGAGTTATGACAGCGGACCTTCATTCAAACACCAAAGTACAGTCAGTTTAACCCACGACCCGCCATGCCCTCTGCCTTCCTGCTGGGCTCCACCAATCACAGAGAAGCAACAGTGCTGCGTCGCTATGACAGATGTCGTAGGGACGGACGATGGAAAAGAGAAGCGGAGGGATAACCGTCATGATCCGGAGTTTGTGTGTCTTGTTTTGTGTCTTATTTTGAAGTCCCTGTCACTCATCTCATCTGTTTCACTGCACTTCCTGTCCCTGTGATTGTCTGCCCTGTTCCTGATTGTTTCCATCTGTGTGATTGCTAGCCTCGCCCTCATTGTGTACACCTGTGTCTCGTTACCCTGTGTCCAATCACCTGCACCGTCCCTGTGTATTTAAACCCAACGATGCATATTAGGACTTTAATTAATCTTTAGAAATGAAGATAGACATTTCTAAACCATGATGTGTGTAACATCTGTAGCTCACAACAGATCAATCACAAGCTGAATAACAGCAACACAATATAAATGAAAAGATAATACTGGCCATGAATCCTCTTGGCGTGGTTATTTTTAACTGAAAATAAATAAAGTTTTTTTCAACATCCTAGACGGTAAAATACGATACTAAGATGATGGATAACTCATACAGCCATTAATAAATTGTATACCTTTCTGTATACAAACACTTATTGACGTTTTTTAATACTTTTCAATTACTGGTATCGCATTGTGCTGAGGATGATAGAAATGATGAGACTCTAGGCAGAGAAAGGAGAGGCAGAATTAAATTAGTATTTTGTAATATTTGTCGTACGAATATGTTTCTATATTGTAAAATGTCTTATATAGCCAATTTGCTGATTTAGCTCGTTTATTAGAAAATAAGTGTGTTGTTCCTGACACACTATATTATAATGATGGTCTGCCTGAACTGGTCTTTAAAGCCATACTCATCAATATTGTCTATAATGGATCAGATGATGTGTGCAATATATTAAGTGTCGCTTGTAGTGACAAAGACGCAGAGAATAACCCGCAACTCTGCAGCACTAGAGATATTTAGCCTCTTTTAGGTAATTATTTTGGTTGTACTGCCCCCAAATTCCATCCTCATAAAACAAAAGTGCAGACCTACATGTGCCTGTAGCTGTGCATGAGAAAAGTCAAACAGAAACACATTCCCTCCGCAGGTGGAGACCAAAACAGAGCGACGAAATGTGAAAGTCAGCTAAAAAAAAAAATCATTCTCGCAGCCTCAACAATTAAAATCAGCGTATATTCTGAGTCACGTATAAAAAAACACGACTCAAGCATTCCTAAAACCATTAAATGTGACAGTAACACATGCAATCCTGTAAACCGCAAAAAAAACTGAAATAGATTCTCTTTTTCCTTTTTGTTCTCCATATTGAGTCATCTCTCTTTTTTTCCGAGGTGTCAGCTGACAGCAGTTACTTTATTAGTGACAATATTTCATGTTCAGCACACCTGCATGGCACAATATGCGGTTTGCCGTGCCTCCGGATGAGGAGTCGGCAGCTGTCGAGCATTCAGAGTGTGGCGGCTGTCGTTGTGTAATGAGTCAAACCTCCGGAATCACAGCAGCGGGCCACAAGGGTTATTTTGGGAAACCACACTGTTAATTTCTCTGCTCCCTCTCGCAATATCCCGCGTGAAGCTACACTCGGCGATGAAACTCCATTTCTAAAACAAAAACGGCAAATGTGCTTCGACCCATATAGGACTCTAGAATGGGAGTGGAATTCCATTTGAATTGGAATCCGTCCTGAAATAGTTGGCTCGATGCAATAATATAACCAAACATTGTGCTTTCTGCCAGATGCTGGATCTTTAATAACGATCCACGCATGCTTTGAAACATCCTCGAGATTATCGGCTGTGCTGTAACGTATCTCAACACAAATTGGGACAGACATTCACGGCTTCTACTGGAGGGAGTGACTTTAGGGATCGCGTGTCTCTCCCTCCATTACCTCTGTGAGGTTTCACGGGAAATACCCAAATGTGTATTGATGTATTGCTATGGAATTTGGTTGATACATTAATGCCCTCCCTCCCTCCTCAAGATGAACTATAACAACTGTGGTAACCAATAATAATCAAGGCCCAATGGGTCTAATACCACAAAATAATCGCACAACGTACACATTCAAATTCCCATCATCCTCAACTCTACTCTATTCAGTAAACTAATAATAATAATTTATGTATTTATATAGCACCTTTAAAACAGAGTTTACAAAGTGCTCTACAGAGAATCAAGGCAAAAGAAATAGAATAGTCAGATACACATATAAATAAAAACAACAGACAAACTAAATTAGGGGAACCAAATAACTGCATAAAAGGACGACATCATAAAAAGCTACTGTTACTGATTCTGCGAGGTAAGAGAGTTATCGATGTGTACATGATAGCAGACTAATACTATCATCCAGCATCAGCCATGAGGTCCTAGACTCTTGGTCTTCAGGGCTTTATTCAGATCAGTTTCAATATGCATGTTGAATGGGTTTTGATCAAAATCTCTAAGGGATCATTGCGCTCCCTTCGACATAAAGTAGGATTCACTACGGCAACCCTGGTATTAAAGCATCTAATGTTTCTCTTGGAGCTCATGTCCTCGTCCACCTCTCTGCTCTTCCTTATCGGGGCATGGAGCGGACACAGGGCGGCTTACGCTCGGTATGCAACACACACCCCGTCATGTTTCCCAGGCGCGAGTCTTCCGAACGCAATGACTGATACACGGCGTCTCGGCAACACATTTTCTAATATTACTCTGCACTTCATCCGCCTCAATAGCCTTCGCTAATGAGGGTCCAGCCAGGCCTCTCCTGTGGGTTGATAAGCTGTGTTGCTGTGTTGTGGCGGGTGAAATAGTTGCGCGGCTGGATGCCGACGCAGTGTCTGCCAGAAGAGCGGGAAAGGTACGCAGACAATGGGCGAGGAGCGTGGGAGAAAAATGACCCAAGGGACTGGGAACGAGGGGAACGAGGCGCATAGAGTATGCGCATAGAGTATGCAGGGAAAGATAAACAGTGATGTCACAGTGTGAGAGCATCTTTAACATCTTTAAGAGGACGTGATGTCAACTCGCGGATATGCCAGCTGGCTCAGACGGTGTCACAAGAGCCCGTCTTCGAACCTTTTGAGGTTCACACTATCAGGTGTTTGGTGAGAACATACACTCATTGTCAGCTCAGGAGGGATGCGTTTGGAAGGGCCTTTAAATAATCTATCGAGAGTTTGCATTTACAAAATTAGACACGCTCAAGTAGATATCCTTAGAATTATTTCTTGTCTTTCTTAATTATTTATTCAATTTATTGTCTTTTTACTTAGCATTTATCTAACTTTTTAAAATGAAATGAAGAAATACAGATGCAAAGTTTTTTCTTGACTTAAACTAAATGTGTTTTTATGTGTTTTATGTCTTTGACAATAAAGGTAAAGGGACATAAAACATAACATAAAACAGTTTCAATATGCATGTTGAATGGGTTTAGATTTTTTTTTAATCTACAAATATAAAATACAATGAAATAAAATAAAAAGCAGCACATCTATAGCATAAAAAGCAATCCACGATAGGGCAACAACACCACAAACTATCTTCTGATACAAGACAATGAATCTCTGGTTTGCAATACATGACGCAAGTGTTGTTTTCTGCCTCAAGCTATGATTCTGACTCTGTTGAATTAATACGTTTTAAAAACACATCCTAATGTGCTTTGGAAGTACTCCCAAGCCAGATTCATGACTCACAAAGACGGCCAGTATCAACCGCCCCACTAAATTCACCTGAGCTAATGGTTCATAACTAACGACGATGTTGAAGGTATCATGAAGCAGGAGCGGTGCAGGAAATGCAATTCAGCCAATAAAAGGTTACAACAGAACAATCTTCAACACATCAAATGTACATTAATCCTATCCTATAGATACCATCATAAAAAGCAGCATAGATCCAAATCCAAAGGAAATTTTGAGGTGGGGGTGTTCAAAACACAAAAGTAACATTGTGATGATTATGTTCTGATAGATTACATAATTTCTTATCTTGGAGGGAAAGCAGAGCACAGACAGTCTTCACAGTTTTGGACGAACTGTGTTCTTGATGTTCAGATGTTCATATTCGCTGCTATTTTAGCTCAATCTGACGTCAAATTGTAGGATATCTAATCAACGTATTTATAAGATATAAGATATATAATAATTGGGCATTATTGTGCTTTCAAACACATGTATGCCCTTAGATTAGATGGAGTTACTAGCCAGTATAGAGGACATCATATGTACCATCTCAATCGATCTATCAATCCAGTTATTCTATTATTTTAGCATATCCCAGAATGCAATGAGAAAAGGGCTGAGAGACACCCTAGATATGTTTGCATGAAATCACACCAGGATTTCCAAGCAGTGACAGTAATAGCCCAAACTATCTTTAATCCAAGACTTTGATCTTTAAGGCACACAATTCTCCATTAAACTTTGAAAAAAGATAATCAGATTTTGTCCTGGACAATTATTTCAACGTTCTCCTATTTTTGCTTTAGATTAGATTAGATTTTACTTTATTCATCCCCAGGAGGAAATTTCGTGAAGCAACAAGCAAAATATTCTTCACAAATATGAAATAAAATAAAATAGCATTTAAACATTTAAGAATATAAATAATAAAGGAAATGAAAATGAAAACAATTTATAAAAATGAAAGTGTATTAACTGAGAATGAACTACGAGGCTATCTACCGGAGCTCCTCAAAGAGATAAGCCTGCAATCGGAAAGGGTTACGTCGTGCTCTGGATCATGTCAACGTTCAAATGGAGGTTCATGGACCTGAGCATGTTGTGTCGCTGTGTTCGGCTACGTTATGAAAATGTTGTGAACACACCTCAGAGTCACGTCACATGGTAGTACATGTGTCTTCACATGATGTTACTTTCTTCCTAACTCGTTTTAAATGGTTGAATAACGTTCAATTGATGAGCACCTTTTGTTTAGTTGCGTTAACACATCACTTCTAGAGTAGGAATGTAATAAATAATGTTATAGCTAAGGTATAGTGATAGACTGCATGTCTTTTTAATCAGACTTCCACAGAGAGGAACATATTTCACATACATCTCATTACTGAAAATATCCTGAAAAACTATCTCTCGAAAAAAATTAGTATCCTGATTTGACATTAATCATATTTTAAATGGAGATTAACTTAGATGAACAGCTGCACATATATTTTTGTATTTCTGCCCATATCACAGCCAACACTGAGTGATTATTGTGATGTTCCATAGCAGCAGCAGAAAAAACATCTGGTTGCTCGTAGGATTGGCAGATTTAATCGCTTTAACCGTTTCCATCCTCTACTAGCTAATGACCCTGTTAGGAAAAAATAATGTATAAAAAAGAAGAAGAAAAGATTTGCTTCAGATTTCTGTCCTTGATTTATTGTAAAAGCTGTAAATCCTCGTCATAAATGTTCAGCCTTTTCTCGGGCTTGTAATTAAGTAATGGCTCTATTAATCCTATTAGACCTGCATTGCCAGAGGGGAGAGTCGGACCATTTATTACTAGGCAAAAGGAAATTAATTCAGACCAGACAACAGCTAAATGCAATTATGTACATGATGGTGCAAATAAGTTAATTTGATTTGATTCAGTGAAAAAATATGGATGCATAATGAGTAAAAAAAACACTTATACTGTTCTCGTTTGACTTCTTCTACACAGGATTTGCAGCAGGAAAAAATACTGCCAACACATTGGCAAAGCTATCACAGGCGTTCACTTCCAAGTTCCAGTGTGTTGGGTCACAGGAAATGGAAAAATTGGAAATGTGCAAGTCACAAATAGTCCTTCTGAACGCCCTTCATGCAACAATGCAAAGAGATTTTTTTTAGAATGAGGAATGTGACCCATAAATCTGCCTCTTCCTTGTTTGGTAACAGAGCGGCTCCGTTATATCAAAAGAGACCTACATCGCTAAATCAGTTTTGACCACATGACCGAGAAATATTTGTGTATTTAGCCAAAAGGGGATGAACTTATTAGTGGACTGAGGAATTTATTTATTTATTTATTAACTGAAACCTATACTTGAACTTTAAAACATATCTTATTGCTGTATTTGTTCTGTTCACAGATTATTTTCTGTCTTTTCTTACCCTTTTCTTTTTTGGTTTGTTTCTTTGTTTGCTTTGTTGAAGATAATGCGCTCTGTTGGACAGTGGTGAAATTCAACCTGCACATGCGTAATAAAAAGTGTGAAATCATCGGGAGGCAGTGGTCATTAAAAATAATACGACTGCGTGTTTTGCGACATAATGACCGTCCTGAAGGAGGAAGATGAGAGAAATGTAATGTACTGCTCTTGACTTATGAGGAATGTTGTTGGTCGCCAGCAGTTCTTCTAATTATGACAGTCTATGTGCAAAGGAACCAGTGCACCTCAAACATTCCCTCAAACCATATGGGTTTTTAAAATCTCATCCGCTAACTATCAAGGGTGTTGGTACTGCCAGAATGTTGAGGCCGAAGCTTAAGGTGCTGGCACAAAGCTCCGCCGGCCTTCCACGCAATCAGTTTGGTGTTAGAAGGGCGTAATCTCCTTCTGAATAGGCCACTTGTTTCACAGCCTCCAGCACATGGTCTCGCTGTGGCATCTCTTCACACAAGATGTCTCTGCGAAACCGGGGCCCAGCGCTCAAGGCGCTGTCTGTAAACTGCGGGTACAAATTAGATCTCATCACAAAGGAAGAGGAAGAGGTCGTGAGAAACAAAGAAAACTGAGCAAACATCAGCTATTTGCTACATAAATACATGGAGTAAGGTCTACCTGAGCAGAGAATGAAGCATATATATACTGTATATATATATATATATATATATATATATATATATATATATATATATATATATATATATATAATTCCAGACTCATGAGTCTTTAAAGCAACACAAATACAACAAAATACTGTTAATACTTCATACAATGTACCACACTATGTACAGTGTGTTTTTTTGTACAGTGTTTTTTTAAATATATTTATCATATTTCTATTATTATTACTGTTACTATTATCATTATTATAGTGTGTTTGTTTAGTATCTCTTGACTCGGAGAGCCCTGCAAAAATAATTCTGATGTATCTGGACTGCTGGTCTAGGCACAGATGGCAACACTTTGAACCTTGAACATATAAAATACAATACGATGACACGGGTACAATCACTGCAGTTAAAAAGTCACTTGTGGTTAAAAAATAAACATTTATATAGCCTGATTGGATTGTTTTTAGTGCATCTTCCTACAGACAAGCTCAAGGTTTCCACTCTTCACGGCTTCGTACGGCGGTTCCAGCTCTTGGCGGGGACATAGCATTCACCCGCGAGTTCCCCCTCAGTTAAACGCCGTTAGCTAGGCAGTTTGACCATAGCTTGCACTGTTAGCGCTGTTCGCACCATTATCCGTCGCCATGACGAGAACCAAGGCCATAGAAATGCTCCTCATCTGGTACGTAGCGCTTCTGAAGTATGACTAGCGACTATAGCTAATGACTAAAGCTAATGACTATAGCTAATGACTATAGCTAATGACTATAGCGGAACATTTAGCAGCATTAGAGCCAGGTGTTTTCCTCAGTAGTTGGAGGAGACCAAAACAGAGCTAAAAGGAGAGGGAATATTGGACTAGCGTTTGCTGAGTGCCCAGAAATGTTACTGTGTAAATAGTCAATTGTTTGCTAACACACCAGCCACATCAACTCGAGAAGACGATACCGCGTTAATGTTGTATTTACAGCTCATTTATGCTTCTACCAGGTGGCCGAGAATCGTAATGGAGGTTCACGTCTACGGATCCTGTGTTTGTCCACAGAGGATATACGTGTGTAGACCTTAACAAGAAAATGCAATGCTCAAATAGTTGCAATGTCTAATTAGGTGCTTTTAGTTTCATATTGTAAGGTATTCTGAAACAGGGCACTCCGCAGATGGTGGAAAACAGGCTTCCGGACGCGCGTGAATTAAGTTATCAACATTTAATGGCAAGAAGTGTAAAACAAACAATCAAAGCTCACGATGGTGGTCTTCCTCGGGGCAAGACGCTCCTCGGGCGATACAGTCAAGGCTACGATATCAATATTCTCCCTAATATTTTCTATTATAATATCTTTCTATATGTATTCATTTAAAACATAAGACCTCTGCAGATGTTATCAAAATAAACTATTACAACCTAACAATATGAAGATTTCTTCAAAAAGAATTGTATTGAAATGTTATTTCTTTGGGAAAAGGGGGATTGTAAAGCTACTCCATGAACTACAGTGGTTTCCAACAATTGAACTGCAGATATCGCCCCATAAGGTTTTCTCTCTGCCAGATTTCTATCCACGCTCCGCGCACATGGACTTGTCTCTCCTTGCATCTCCCGGAGCTGCCCTGCAGAGAGCTAACGGCCCCGTAGTGGATCCACACGGCTGAATCCAGTTCAGTATTGATATCCTGTCACCCCTCGGGACCGCTTGTAGTGAGAAGATACCCGAGTCAGCACTTTGTGAGCACTAGCCTGTGATGAGGAGCACATATACCATCAGCTAATGCTCGGATAATAAGAAAAAGAGAATACAATGACATGTCGATAATTGCACAGTCGCTGCTGACCAGTGTGTGTTTCCACTGAAGTGAAGACATCCTATGATTTCCACTCCTCCATGTGTGTTTCATTGATCACATTGACGTCAGCGCGTGCTTATTCTCCTGACTCTTACACGTCGTTATCTTGTGTGCCGTGTGACACACAGTGTGCGTATAATGTGTGTGTTCATGACCTTATTAAAAAAGGACTAACTCTGATTAGGAACACCGAGAGTAATAGGTCCATCGGTTCTGTTTTGTATTCTCTCAAGCGTTTGATTGAAATAAACAATGCATATTTGCCCCCTCCCTTTGTAACAACCACACAAGCTGTGTCTCAGTGGTGGACACCGGTAGCAGAGCTTGGCGTCTGACCTCCAAACATCATTGGTCAGCAAACTGGGGAGGGGGAGATATACTGCAGCGTCGCTTTTATTCTGCAGAGGGCAGAGAGAACATACCACAACATTGATGCTCCTGCCTGCGCCGCTCCTTGTATGTACATGATCTCTTTGTTCCCCCTCTTTCACCATCTAATATCTCCTCATCTCTTTTGTGATGAAGATGAATCAGGGTATTTAACTCCACTCACTCAAATATCAGCACAGTCAAGCTAACAAGATAGCTTTTGTGAGGGGCAGCCTTTCCACGTAGCTCCGTTGTCTCGATTTTTTTGTTGCTTTTTTAAAGTTTGTTTGTCCTTATTTACACTTGCTTTTCATAGGCACTGTTTAGATATCTTTATATCCTATGGATACACTTACAAATCGACTGCAACAGGGCAGTCAGTACTTTGTTTCTGTATACACCCTACTCCCTCTGAGCATGTTCTCCCTATGTGTATTGTTTTTCTACTGTGATTATTGTAAGTTGTGTACGTATGTTTGTGAGTTAAGTTAAGTGTATAAACTACCTAAACTTTACTCGGGATTAATAAAGTATCCATCTATCAATCTATCTTTTTTTTTTTTTTTTGTACTTCTTGCTCTAGTTGTTTTTTTTTCTCACTTTGAGCTGCTCATGATCATTACGTCAGACAGTTACAATGCACTGCTGTGAGACTGCAATTAACTCCATTAATGTACGAGAGGCGTATGGGGTTAGAGGGGAGTTAAAACACCCTGATTAATCTTCACAGGCACCACAATATGAGAAAGTTTGTTTATCAGTGTAAGGATTTCTGTTAATATGAGGAAATGCTCAGGGTTACATAACATAGGTTAACATCCACCATGTGTAACACTGAAGAGCCAAGAGGGCAAACTCACCTTTGGTTTCGAGGCATTCCTATACTCCAGAGATTCAGTCGGCGAAGGAGGGAGAGGAGATTTACCCGAGCCGGTAAGATGAAGAATGCAGGCACACACACACACACACACACACACACACACACACACACACACACACACACACACACACATTGATGGAGCCGCTGCCTCCCCCAGTTATTCCCCTTGCATGAGCACATTCAATCACACGTACGCATGGCACGCACTGGCCGCTCTCAGGCTGAAGGGAAACGTGCAGCAATGCCCGTCACTCCGTCCACAGAGCAGTGGGGCTGTTCCACCGTACTTCTAATCCCTCATTCCGGTGCCAAGTTGTGTTTCTCCTGAGATAATCTAATTCCTGACAGCTTTCATGTCTGTGTTTGCCTCCTTCCCATAATGAGCTGTTGACAGTGCACACAATTTAGCATCTGAATCTGATGCCTCTTTTTTTTTAATTTCTCATATTAGTAACTTGACCACCACCACAGTGCTAGGTCTCTCCACTTTGTTCAGGTCTTCAGAAAGCCACGTAAGCTGCCTCGGCTTAACACCGGGCTAAACCAATCAGGTGGGCTGAGGCCTATCCCAGGGTCGACCTCCTCTAATTATCTGAGGAGAGGATGAAGAGTAGAAGAGAGGGCATATAACAGGGTGTATCTCTGGAGGACGAGTGTCACATACATGCACATTTGCAAATGAGGAAATACATTTGCATAAGAGGAAACACTATAACTTCTTATCGTAATAAAGACACAGTTACTGTATCAGCATCTCTCTGTATTGAGTAATTATAAACCATGTGGTATTTATACTGTGTTCTGTGTCCTGCTTACAATGTGTTTATTGATATTATGTCATATCATTTTATGTTATGCTCTGTCTATTTAATACAATGTTATTATATATTATTATATATATTTCTATATATTATATAATATATTATATAATATATTTAGATATAAAATAGAAGCCAATAATATCTATATATATTTTATTATAATATAACAGATATATTATAGTAAAATAATATATATCATTTTATTATAATATATATATATATATATATATATATATTATATTAAAATATAAAATAGATATAATACTATATAATAACAGTGTATAAAACAGACAGTGGGTAACATAACATACCATAATATAATAATATAATATAAAAATTGTATTCCGCCGTCCCTGCGCTTATAAGCAGGACACAGAACACAGTATAAATACATATTTATCTGTCATTGTCATGATTATTCATGTGAACTAAGCTAAAATTAACCCGTTTTATTGAAAATATGAAAAGTAAGTCAACCTTGTAGAGTTTTAAATAAGTTGTCTGACAAAAATGTTTTGATTACTAACTGTCAAATAACATACTGTAAAGTAAGTGTTCTTCTGTTTTATTCACGCCAGTGAACACTGAAAACAGAGCAGCGAGTGAACGTGACGACTTCAGCAAATATCTGACAGCTGAACAAGTCGTTCTTTAAACGAGGCCCAGAGGCCAGCCGGCTCCTCTCTGTTGGAGCCACGCCAACAAACTTTAATGACTGGCTTTCCGGTTTTCAATCAATCCTGCAGGAGGAACGTACCTCAAGAAAACTCATCCCCATGGAGCCCGGTGCCATCGACCGGTCAGGAATAGTCACAATATCTGCTAGGTGTCCATTTCGTATTTATGTTTTGTGTCCCTTCAGGACAAAATCGATGCCAACAGAAAGTAATTTAACATTTATTTTTTTGCAGCAGACTCTGCATGTCCAAAAGTGTTTTGTTTTGTGTCCTGATGCAATCCCAAACCTAACCAAGTGTTTTCGTGTCCGCAGCATTAATCCAGATACACAAGAGAGAAAATGTGCTTAAAATAAAAGGCCACCGGGTCAGCGTCCTCCCTTCATAAATCTCCACATGATCAATAATCTATTAGCAGACAGGATGTACCGGGGTGAACAGAGGAGTTAAGAAATGTTTTTAAAGGCACATGTCAGAGATATCGTGGAGGAAACTAAATGACACGTACTCTCCAGAAAACAATCACAAGTATGACATATCATATTATCGCATTAAGGAGGATTTAATATGAGTGTTCTTCATCTTTTTCTTGGACATGATGAAAATATAAGGGGCTGGGACATTGACATAAATAAATAGCACCAGCTGTGTATGTGTGTGTGTGTGTATGTGTGTGTGTGGGGGGGGGGATATGAGTGACTGTACAAGACGTCATGGCAACCCATCCGATTGATTTCTTTCTTTATTTCGGTTCGGACCAAAGTGGAGGACATGACATAATGGGTCACATAATAACACAAAGATAGAATAGTGTGATGCAACGCATGTATAATAAGGTGTGAACAAACTCCACCTACAGACAGACTTCTGACTAAAGTTCTTCAAAGATCTCGGGGGAACAAAATAATTGGTTTGAGCACTTCTTTGACACAGCGCTGCTTTCAATGCCGCCGTGCTGGTTTGGATTGATGGCGTTCCTGGGACTGATGGGACGTCGGCTCTGTGGTGAGACAGCTGACGTTGAGCTAATTAACACACAGTGGATCACACAGTGACTGTTGGGGTGTGGAGGATATTGCAATGAATGTCATGCTCAGTGGATGCACTTTTAACGGGATATTAAAGCAATCAGGGGGAAAAAAATATTTTCTGTATATTTCTGTCTGAAGTGCAATTCCCTTCCACTGAAATGACAGCCTGAAGGAAGAAATGACACGTCGCTTACCTATCAATTATAGGGAGTGAATTGCTTTTGCTTTCAGGAGTGCAGCTTGTGGATCAACTGTGGTTCCGATTGATTTATCTATGACCAGAAGGTCATTTCTGCTTTTACACTCGTGCTGAGCTTTCCAAATGGGTATGGCCATTGGTTATCTTCAGATTTATTGCTTGTTTAGACCAGCTCAATAATACACCACTTGCTGCCTATAACAGTTAATATATACTGCTCAATAAATTAGTTGCACTCAATTACTTGCAATATATTTGTATAGGAGAAATTGGTGCTAAATGTGATACTCATAGGTGTTGGTGCTGGGAGAAGCTGCTCCTGTTGTGCATTTTAAAGTAAAGCTAGAATTCCTGCAAAGTCACATATAATGTAAAATCCTACAAATACATAACATAAATGATTAGCCACGCTGCAACAGAGAGAAGAAAGGCTGAGAAGCCTTTTTTGAGTGAGCTACAATTAATGAGATTATATACCAATATATTAAGTATTCATAAGTATATATATATAAATATTGTGATTTTTATACATATATAAAAGTGTGTTGTTTCTATTTGTGACAAACCTGAAGCAGCATGCATGGACGACAATGTCTACAACGGGAATGTTGAGCAGAACAATACAAAGCGATGTACTGCCCTCTAGTGGCCATTTTAATTTAATCCAGTTTTTTTTTTTGTCTCGTTTATCTCCCTTAAATTGTACTTCTCTGATGTGCTGAATGGAAGCATTCAACGTAATATAATGTAATACAACTAAAAATTAAACGTCATCATATGACTAGAATGATTTATGTTTACTTTAGAAGTTTGTCCAAAGGAAAGAGCGAGGCGATAACACCGTGGCCTTGAGCATGTCGTGCTTTGTTTGTGTGTGCCTGCTAATGAAAGAGAGTATGAATACTCAGAAAGCAAATGTCATAGTGTTTATAGGAAGACGTGTTCTAGATAAGATTAGTTATATAAATGACTGAATTCAGGAGGTTAGTGAAGGTATCATGGCCTTCTGTGTAGCTGTGGAAGCCGTCAATCATCCCATAGCTACCTATGGGAGTGGGTGGGACACATGAGAGCTAAGTGGTACTTAACCAATGCTACGTCTCGTAGCTTTCCTGACCCAGGGTCGTTATAGTATTAATAGTGTACGTGTATCCTATTGTGCATGTTGTCATGCATTCTTTAAAGGTATATTACAGTAAACTGATCTTCAATAAGTGCACGTGTTCTCTTACTTCTGTATTTTATCTATTGCATAATGTATATTTAGGGCACATGGGACGACCGCCTCGTGCACACAATGTGACAGCTCACATAATAAAGGGCGGACTCGTTATTGTATGAATTCATGACTTCATGGAAACAATATCCCGTCTAACCTGTCCAGACCTTTTAGGGCACGACTCGGGCAACCTCGGCTTCTAGAGAGGGTGGCACGACACAGACAAGACGGCACAGACGTTATTGTAAACGTGTAATTTAAAAGTTATCGGTGGCTTTAGATTTATAGAATAACTTTTTAATACATTTACAGCTAAAGTTCTGCTTAATTGTCGTGCACGTCTACTCGTACACTTCCGGTATTCATTCCATTCAGTGCCACGTCATAAAAGAGTCGAGGGTTTACAAAACAAGAGAACGTCTCACTCTGCTATAAACACAGAAACCAGATTGTAGCATTTAATATGCGACTGGAACTAACTTGCCCGTATGAACACGCGTGTTTACGCGACGCCTTGCCAACGATCAATGTTGTTCCTATAGTGCACGATACACTTGAATAGGCTCAATCCCGTCTGATTTATAGGAAGTAAAGTATGCATTGTGTTGCAACTTCCACATGTATTTCTGTTTGTATCGGCATGTATGAAACAGTTAAATTATACAGTGGATTTCGGCGACGAGGAAGTGAAACCGGAGTTGCCAGTTCCATTCGCGTATTTTAGGCTGCAGTGCAAAGAGACTCCCGAGCAAAGGAGACGGTGGTGCTGGAAGAGTGAATGCCTTAGTTTGCAAGTTTATGAATTTCTAGAAAGGCAAAATCTGGTAAGAACTCTTCCGGTTTTTATATGCGAAATATTAGTGATAAAATGATTATAATGCACTACCACTGTCCAAGTCATACTCATATTATTATTAGTTTTTACTGGGTTTATTTAATAAGGGACAGTGCACATTAATAAACACATTTCAGTAAATGTGCCAGTTAGCCAATAGGCTATTTTTCATCTGTAGTCCCAATGATATTAGTGTATGTGATGGTAATAATAATAGTATAACTTTTCCTCAAATATTGAGTCACATATTAAGAAAAATGTGTATATTTAGTCACACCACTCATCTTTTTTTCTAATAACAATAGACATGAAAAGGGATTTCTAGTCACATGACCTGATGAGTTCTCCTCTCTGAAGCGTTCTGCTTCTTTTAGCTGCTTGTGTTTTTTATTTTTTATGACTTTCTTGTTTCGAGTCACTCTTTGTAGACAGAGAAACAGATCTAAAGAACCCAACTGTACAGACACAGCTGATGTCCGTATGGAGGAGCATTTAGCAGCTAAATAACAGGGTACTTTCTCCAAGGAGACCAAAACAGAGCTAAAAGAGAAAAGGAAAGATATATATTAGTGCTTTGATTGTTGTGAAAAAAGAAAAAAGGTATAGTTCAATGCTTATCATGCACATTTGAATCTTTCATTGTATTTCTTTTAAAGGCTTTGAAACGATGCATGCCCCACGTTCCCTCCTCCTGCCGGCGATCATCATGTGCCATTTCATGACGGGTCAGCACAATTGCGTGGCCGTCCAGAAGAAGACCTCCTGCCAGGTGCAGGGCGGCAGAGCCGACTGCAGCCACCTGCGCCTCAAGGCGGTCCCTCCCAACCTTCCCAGGAACATCACCGGCCTGGACGTGTCGCACAACGACCTGAAGGCGCTGCCCCCCGGGGCGCTGGCCCCGTACCCGCTCCTCCTCCACCTCAACGTCAGCTACAACAGCATCGCCAAGCTGGACCAGGGCGTGTGCCGGACGCTGCCTCTGCTGCAGACGCTGAACATGGAACACAACGAAGTGCATGTGCTGAAGGAGGAGGACCTGAGCCACTGCACCAATCTAACGCGGTTGATTATGGCGAGTAATAAGCTGTTGCTTCGCGGGGAGCCCTTCGCTGCACTGCAGGTACAGTTACACTGACGAGGCGGGTCAGGGATAGCTAACCTCACAGCCGTTTGATATGTCTCTCGTGGATGACATTTCTATTCTCCTTTTTTTATGTTCACAGAGCCTGAGAGTTCTGGACGTGTCCATGAACAAACTGGAGTCGGCCAAGCTGGGCTCCCGGCCTCAGCTGCCCCATCTCGTGAGCCTCGATCTGGCGTTCAACAGCTTCACCACTCTGAAGAAAGGCGACTTCTCGTTCCTCAGACATTCGCCGTTTCTGCAGATCCTCAACATGTCATCCGTGTTGCTGAAGAAGGTAGAAAACTCTCTGAAATGGGAAATGAAATGGTGTTCGAAAGTACTTTTGGCAAGGGCTTTCAGTTGTCTGTTTTGTTTCCCCTTTGTTTCCTCTTTGTTTCCTCTTTTTTAAGTCCTGTGTTGTGTTTGGTTGCAGTTGGAGTCCGGTTGCTTCGAGCCCATTTCAGGCCTTCGTGCTTTGATCATGGATGGAAGCAATATGGGCACGCAGGTTATTTCCAAACTCTGCTCGGAGTTGTCCGCGACAGCCATCGACAGCTTGTTTCTTCGGAAGACGAAGCTGATCACGCTCACAAAGGCAACCTTTACGGGGCTGAAGGAAACAAATCTAACCTTTCTGGATCTGTCGCGTAACGACATGGAAAAAATTGAAGGAGGCGCATTTAGTTGGCTGTCCAGACTTCACACTCTAATTTTGACGGACAACAACATCATGCTCCTGACCAACGACACATTTAAGGGACTCGACAGTTTGAGAAGCCTCCAGTTGACAAAAGCTCTTGTGAAAAGGCACTCCACCCCGGTCATCGAAGATTTCTCCTTCCGACCCCTGATCGCCCTGGAGAGTTTGATATTGCAAAGAACTGCCATTCATGATATCACAGAGAACACATTTACCGGCTTGTCAAGTCTCCGGGAGCTGGATATGAGCTGGAGTAGCTGCGTCTCGCTCAGAAACATCAACAACAAGACGTTGGTCTCTCTCACGGGATCGCCTCTCCTAAAGCTGAACCTAACGGGCACGGCGATAGCGCGGATTAATCCTGGAAGCTTCTCCTTCTTGAGAAACCTCACCACTCTCCTCCTGGATTTCAACTTCATCAAGCAGACCCTCACTGGTGAAGAGTTTGAAGGCCTGGGCAGAGTACAACAACTACACATGTCTAATAACCACCAGACGGTCAATCTAAGCTCCAGGTCCTTTGTGAATCTTCCCGATCTGAGGCTCCTGAATTTGGGACGAAGTCTCAAAGCCGAAGCGGTGAACATGGATCCCTCTCCGTTCAGACTCCTGCTCAAACTCACCGTCCTGGATCTCAGCAACAACAACATTGCCAACTTCCGGGAGAACATGCTGGAGGGGCTCGTGGACCTGAAAGTGCTGAGGCTCCAACACAACAACTTAGCCCGCTTGTGGAAGACCGGCAACGAAGGGGGGCCGCTGTTGTACCTCAAACACACGCCGAGCTTGACGACCTTACTGCTGGACAACAACGGGCTGGACGAGATCCCGGCGGAGGCTCTAAGAGGGTTGAGCAACCTCCGTGAAATCAGCCTGATGAACAACCTCCTCAACAGTCTGAAGGACTCCATTTTCGATGACCTGATCTCGCTGCGGGTTTTCGACATGCAGAAGAATCTGCTCACGGCCGTGCGGCCCAGGGTGTTCAAGGCGCCCTTGCGCAACCTCAGTCTGCTTCTCATGGACAAAAACCCATTTGACTGCACGTGTGAGAGCATGCTGTGGTTCGTGACGTGGTTGAACGACACCCGCGGGACGCGCGTGCCCGGCCTCCGGGACCAGTATTTGTGCAACACCCCGCTGGCTTACTTCAACCGCTCCGTCATGGATTTCGACGGCCTCTCCTGCAAAGACATGACCCCGTTTCAGGCTCTTTACATCCTGAGCAGCACCGCCGTTATCATGCTGATGGCGACGGCGCTTCTGGTGCGATTCCACGGCTGGAGGATCCAGTTTTATTGGAACGTATTGATCAATCGCACGCTGGGGTTCAGCGACGCCAAAGCCGAAGAGGGCAGGGAGTTTGAGTTTGACGCCTACGTCATCCACGCCGAGAAAGACGGCAAATGGGTGGATAGATGGATGGCGCTCTTGGGGAACGACTTGTGCCGGTTTTGTTTGGAGGATCAGGATTCGATCCCCGGCATGTTAAAGCTTGAATCCATCGTGGATAATATGAGGAAGTCCAGAAAGATCTTGTTCGTCGTCACTGAAACTCTCCTCCGAGATCCCTGGTGTGGGAGGTAAATCAAACTTACGCCGCTCGATTGACACATCATTCTAGATCAGGGGTCAGGAACCTTTTTGACTGGGAGAGCCATAAAAGACAAATATTTCTAAATATATTTAATTGAGAGACATGTATTTTTTACGTATAATTGTAATTGTAATCTGGCGCGATAGAGAAAGTTACAGGGGGGCGAGCGGAGATTTTACATTTTTTTTACTCAAACTCAAAAGAGCCATATGCCGTCACCGAAAGGGCCATAGGTTCCCGACCCCTGTTCTAGATAATAATGAAATTATGAATTCTGTGACGTGTATTATATTTAGTATGGTTCCACACTGGGTTCTCACAGTTGTCTTTTTGACCGTGTCTCTTGCCCTTGTTCAGGTTTACGGCCCATCATGCACTTCACCAGGTCATTGAAACCAGCAGGGACTCTGTGGTTCTGGTCTTCCTGCAGGACGTCCACGACTACAAGTTGTCCCGCTCGCTCTTCCTCCGTCGGGGCATGTTGCGTTCGTGCTGCGTCCTGGACTGGCCCGTCCACAAGGAGAGGGTGCCGGCCTTCCACCAGAAGCTCCTCATCGCACTCGGCATGACTAATCGACTGCAAGAGTGAACGCACATGTTTTTCATTTGTGGTAATTGGACATTCACTCTGGAATAGTATTTACCAATGTGTGTTTAAGTCACTGGAACTAACTGGGGATTGTTTTTCCCTCTGAGTGAATATTGTGATTACTCTAAATGCACTCAGTCGTATTGTATTTACATTGCATTGCAGCTTAACATTAACACAAATGTATTGAAAAGGTAACGAGCAAAAGGGGGGTGTTGCTGTGTATGTGCGCAATGTATTTGCAATGTACATTTGTATGGTTCATTGCAACATATTTAGAAGAAAATAATATTTTGACTGCAGATTTAATGATTTTATCTCTCAATCAATAAACGTTGGCCCTTACCTTGAACTAACTAAATGAATAAGACATTTACGGTTATATATCTTTTTCTTGATATTTCATGGCACAACTTTAAATGTATAATATAGCTGGAAAGTTCTTGTGGCAGTTATTTGTCAGATTTTTTTGAGTGTAGGATTTGATGATTTAATCTCTCAATCTATAAAACGTTGGCCTTAACTTGAACTACATACATAAATAAGATGTTTACGGTTATATATCTTTATCTTCATATGTCATGGCACAACTTTTATATGTAGCATTTTGCTGGAATGTTCTTGCGGCAGTTATTTGTCTGATTTTTATTTAATAATGGGTGCATTGCATTGATAAATCTTGCAAACTTTTATTATTATTTGTTTAAACGCAGGAAATTAATTTTCTTATTTATTCAGTTTACAGTTGACCGCCGAGCATGAACGCCTAAATGCTTTCTTCAAGACTTCTCCACAAAGTCAGAAACAGAATTATGCTGAAGTGCTTCCTTTTGTTCTCAAATTGAAATTTATTGTGTGTAAAGAATACAGAAATAAACTACATGGAATTGTTTT
The DNA here is from genome assembly GCA_036178185.1 of Liparis tanakae. Taxonomy (NCBI): domain Eukaryota; kingdom Metazoa; phylum Chordata; class Actinopteri; order Perciformes; family Liparidae; genus Liparis; species Liparis tanakae. The sequence goes on from CM070110.1 coordinate 4,795,947, forward strand.
TTACAGAATGTGAATTCTTGTCAGGTTGCCAAAATGTCAAAATGCATAAAGATTATACATCTAGACCTCAGTGTTCTCACGCGACCTGCAGCCTTGATGTTCAGTCTCAAGGTTACGTCCATTTTAATGGCCTCAAATCACACAAATAATAAACAAAGTAACTGAGCTTGTATACTTAAAAAAATATATATATAGTCTACAACTCTACATTTTTTGAAAAACATGTTTTTGTAATTGAAGTAATACATAAAAACACATTCAATTAAATACAATATTTTGAAGTGTGTGCTACCACAACATATAGAGTAACGTGTGTTATACTTGTTCATAGTTTTATATTAAGCTTAAATTATCATTACAAAGATGATTCAGAGCACACACACACACACACAAACACACACACACACACTCACACACACACACACACACACCTCTTTCCCCTCAACACAACAGCTTTGTGTTGTTCCAGTATTAACTTGTAGAAAGGAAACTGTAGAGCATAAAGATGCTTATACCAAATAACAATAAGAGTGACCAGGTGTGTGTGGGGGGGGGGGGGGAGCGTCAGCAAGAACCTCCACATTCCTCAAAGTAACCGACTTGGACTGGGGCAGGGGTTAAACAGGGTGACGAGAAATAATATGTAATGAGTGAGTGGACGGAGACGGCGCATGCATTGAACGTGATGGTATGAATATAATGTCAAAATGTTTGTTCGGGAGCTTGGAAAGACAGATGTGGAGGGAGGTTGTTGTCTTTCATACCCAGCTCAGGTTTATTTGTGAAACTGTTAAATTACAAATAATTCTCCGTGAAGTGAACTCTGATCCAAACCCTCTGTGTGCGGCGGGTGTTTGATTACCGAGGTCCAGGGTGACGTCCCACCACCAGTCAGATAGGAGAGAGATACAGGTTTATATGCATCAGGTGAAGAGATTAGTCAGAATCTATTGTTGAGGGCAGTAATCCAGCCACAACACATAGAAAACAAACAATAACTCAATTGTTTGGAATGTATTAACACAAAAGTTAAATGGCCTAAATATGAATACAAATCTCATTCAAATTGAGGTATGAAAAAGGTAAACATCATCTTTTATAGAACTGCTTTTAAGTGATGTTGTCCTTTTATGTTTTAATTATAATTTCCTATTTGTTTGGTTTTAGTTGTATTCAATGCTTTTATGGTGTGGTCTTTTTTATTTGCTGCCATTTAAGTTGTGTTTATGCTTTGTTTATCTGTAGAGCACTTTGTAAACCTTGTTTTTAAAAGTACTATATAAATAAAGTTATTATTATTATTATTATTATTATTATTATTATCTACTTTATTATGTACATCACTTCTTACAAAACAACTTTTAATCAATAACCGACATATGGAATAGGCTGTTATTTATTAACCATTTAGCTTGACCTGACAAGAGGGCGTATTATCAGGGCAAGTCAAAAATCATGAATAATTAACATGTTTATTACATAATTTGAGCCAACATTTACCATCGTCACCTTTTTCTCTTTTGTTTATCTACATCCCATCTCCCACTTTCAGTGTTGCACAACATCGTTTTATAGATATATGAACAGCAATAAATCACTGAGTGGTCCAACTTTAACCCAGTGGGGCCGGGAAGGAGGCAAAGGCTATTTAAACACACACAGACACGTGTCTGTGTACACTGTACGCACACACACACACGCACACACACACAGCAAGAAGAGATGGCGGGGTTGCTCGGCAGTTACTCGATTCCTTTACTTGGAACCAGCATCTTCATCGCGACTCTGACCTACCTCAGCTACCGGCTGCTCAGCGACTACCTGCACAAATGGTTCTCCATGAAGCCGATCCCGGAGGCGGCGGGGACGTATCCCATCATAGGGAATGCCCTGCAGTTCAAGGCCAACTCCGGCGGTAAGAACGCCGTCAGCCTGCAGCAGGAGGGCCCCGGAGGGCCCGGGAGGCCGAAAACAACACAACCGATTTTGTACTTCTTTTGCGGTTCTCATTTTCCTTTTTTGGGTTTTTCAGAATTCTTCCGTCAAATTGAGGATCTAACCCGCGAGTTCAGAAATGCGCCGCTCTTCAAAATCTGGCTTGGGACGCTCCCAATGTTGATTCTGTTTCACGCGGAGACAGTCGAGGTATACCGGGGCCGACCGACTGCACAGTGACAACACGACAATCACACAGTGACCACACGACAATCACACAGTGACAACACGACAATCACACAGTAACAACACGACAATCACACAGACGGCAGAGATGGAAGTTTGTCCACACGCCTTATCTTGTAAATGTTTAACCTCGGGGAGTGAATAGGAGTAGAACTTTTTATTTTTATTTTCTTTAACCACGTTGAGCGACACGTAGAGGCGCACAACAGATGAATTCAGCAAAAACAACCCGAGTTGACCTCAACCTCAGTTACGTGTTGGGACAACATGGTCGATCTAGGAAGTCATTGTACTTTTACACACAGCAGCCACGGCCACACACAATAGACGACGGACCGAACAGACTTGTTGTCGTTATTTTGTCTCTTTTGTAGTCATTGTGTGTTTCTTTGTAGTCATTTTTGCTTTTGATCTCTCCACAACTGCAGCTTCTGTAACTGCTACATAACTGCTAGTGCTCCCCGTTCCCGTTATCTATTGAAGAGCATCTCTGTTTTGTTCTTGATTGCATATTCTTTCTTGCATTTCAGATAATGTTTTTAATTAAATAATTGTTGTTTATTTTTAGCCGATTCTGACCAACTCTATCCACATGGAGAAAGGCTATGCCTACAAATTCCTCCACTCTTGGCTTGGATACGGCCTTCTCACAAGGTATTTACCTCCGGAGCTCATCCGCTCCGTAGAATATATTATTACATTAAGATTCCTGCAGTAAAGAAAATAAAAACAATGGCCGCTGTGGTTTTGAAATAACCGGCAGAATGATAATGACATCAATCAATTAAAATAAGACCCATAGAGATGTCCCAGTTGCATACTGTGCATAAGTCAAAGCCCCTGCTGAGCTCGTGATTACATTGAAAACATCACTACATTGTGTGGATGTGTATATCCTTGCAGCCCAACCCTGTATCACAAAAAATACGTTCCCCGGACCTAAAATGCAATTTGCAGTAACGTTTGGCTGAAACGTATTTCTCTTCAAATTACGTTTGATTGAAACGTATTTCTCTCCAGATTACGTTTGTATTTGACGTATTATAATTACAAATACGTCTCTGATCAACGTATCTTGGCCGTTTTTGTCTCTCTTTTCTACAATGCTGTTATGAATTAGAAAAAGCGTTCTCTAGTCTTATTTATTATTATTGTATATGTTGTTTCGCCTGCGTATTATGACAGCAATAAGCGCCGTTGTAACGGATCATATGAATCGGCGTGTAGATTTACTGCTGTAGTGACACTCCTTTATTTTCTTTCTTTAGGTGACAGTACATTATTTAAAACTAGTAAATTATCACCACCTCATCACCACATTAACAGAGTCAGCCTCATATGGGTCCAATCAACTATTGAACTTTTTATTAAATGCGCATCGGTCCGTAATCTATACCATAAAGTTCGCATTTTAACCTTAAAAAAAAGTGCGCTTCCTTTTAACCTTTCAAAATAAAAATCACATGTATCTGTTAAGCGGAAGTAGTATAAAACGTCTATATTTATACAAACAATACAATATAAAAGGCATACATCAAAACCAATAAGGAAAATGCTAAACAGTCAAACAACTCAAAACAATAAACTCTTTATGGGGTTATTTACAGGTGTGTTTACTTCTCATCAAACAAAAAGAGCAGGTATCCGGAAAAATCTGGGAAATAATTTGGCAATTATTAATAGAACATGATTTACCCTTCAACTTCCACAGTTATGCATTGTTTCAAACACACACACACACACACACTGACAGAAACACATAGACACTCACATACGTTCACCCACATACTCACACACAGACACACACTCTCATATGGACACACTCTTACACACACACACACACACACACACACATGCACACACACACACACACATGCACACACACATGCACACACACGCATACTCTGCAGACTGACCCTTGACCTCCCAATTGTCTCTCAGTTATAACCCTACTGCTTTATATTCAATATATAATATCTACCTAAATATAAGACTTTGAGGTCATGGGGGGAGGGGGGGAATCCCCTCCAAAACCTTCACAAGAGAAAATTGTCACCGTGCCAATAATCCTTGCACGATCCTTAAAACCAGTCTTTTAGTTACTTTCTCATACTTTCAATCAACTTAAAGATATGGATTATTTTCAGATTCAAAGAGGGGCATCTGAATATGAATTCCCTAAAGCTTTGGACCGATAGCTCTGAGCTAAGGGCCCCAAAAACAGGACTAAAGGGTCAAATTGGGCCTTATTCTCTTAAATTTGCATATTTTCTTACAAGTGCAAAAATGGCCATAAACTCCTAAATATTAGTCCTAGAAATCCCAAATTGAACACAGACACTCAGGACAGGACCTACAATGAGGTGATGGGGTCAAATTTCCTCCAAAACACCCACAAGAGTTAATTGGCTGTCTGAAATCCAGGACTTGAAGATGGTGTGTGGTTTAACAAATCTGAGACCCTGTTGAAAGCTTGGGCTGATTTTAGCTTTTTTTCTTCTAAACATGTCAGAGCTTAGCTTTCTTTTGTAGGTTGTAGCCACTCCCAAATGGGGCCCAACCATGTAGGCTGGCAACATGTAGCACGTAGCATCGCTGCATGGGAGGGGTTTAAAAACCCGGAAAAAAAACAAAATTCCTTCCTTCAAAGTTTAACAACTCCTCAAATGTTTGTCATATATGAACAATTTCAATTGTATTCTAAACCATTTGGGAGTGGATACAACCTGGAAAAGAAAGCTAAGCTCTCACATGTTTACACAATTTGACCCTGAAAAGAATCCATATCTTTAAGTTGATTGAAAGTATGAGAAAGTAACTAAAAGACTGGTTTTAAGGATCGTGCAAGGATTATTGGCAGGGTGACAATTTTCTCTTGTGAAGGTTTTGGAGGGGATTCCCCCCCTCCCCCCCATGACCTCAAAGTCTTATATTTAGGTAGATATTATATATTGAATATAAAGCAGTAGGGTTATATCTGAGCAACAATTGGGAGGTCAAGGGTCAGTCTGCAGAGTATGCGTGTGTGTGCATGTGTATTTGTGTGTGCATGTGTGTGGGTGTGTGTGTGTGAGTGTGTGTGTCTCTGCCTGTATGTGTATGTATGTGACTGTCTGTGTGTGTCTGTGTGTGTGTGTGTAAGTGTTTGCCTGTGTGTGTATCTGTCATTCTGTGTGTGCGTGTGTGTGTGTGTGTGTGTGTAAGTGTGTGTGCCTGTGTGTGTGTGTGTGTGTGTGTGTGTGTGTTTGAAACAATGCATATCTGTGGAAGTTGAAGGGTAAATCATGTTTTATTAATAATTGTCAAATTATTTCCCAGATTTTTCCGGATACCTGCTCTGTTTGTTTGATGAGAAGTAAACACGCCTGTAAATAACCCCATGAAGGGTTTATTGTTTTGAGTTGTTTGACTGTTTAGCATTTTCCTTATTGATTTTGATGTATGCCTTTTATATTGTATTGTTTGTATAAATATAGACGTTTTATACTACTTCCGCTTAACGGATACATGTGATTTTTATTTTGAAAGGTTAAAAGGAAGCGCACTTTTTTTTAAGGTTAAAATGCGAACTTTATGGTATAGATTACGGACCGATGCGCATTTAATAAAAAGTTCAATAGTTGATTGGACCCATATGAGGCTGACTCTGTTAATGTGGTGATGAGGTGGTGATAATTTACTAGTTTTAAATAATGTACTGTCACCTAAAGAAAGAAAATAAAGGAGTGTCACTACAGCAGTAAATCTACACGCCGATTCATATGATCCGTTACAACGGCGCTTATTGCTGTCATAATACGCAGGCGAAACAACATATACAATAATAATAAATAAGACTAGAGGACGCTTTTTCTAATTCATAACAGCATTGTAGAAAAGAGAGACAAAAACGGCCAAGATACGTTGATCAGAGACGTATTTGTAATTATAATACGTCAAATTCAAACGTAATCTGGAGAGAAATACGTTTCAATCAAACGTAATTTGAAGAGAAATAAGTTTCAGCCAAACGTCACTGCAAATTGCATTTTAGGTCCGGGGAACGTATTTTTTTGTGATACAGGGTTGGGCTGCAAGGATATACACATCCACACAATTTAGTGATGTTTTCAATGTAATCACGAGCTCAGCAGGGGGTTTGACTTATGCACAGTATGCAACTGGGACATATCTATGGGTCTTATTTTAATTGATTGATGTCATTATCATTCTGCCAGTTATTTCAAAACCACAGCGGCCGTTGTTTTTATCTGCAGCCACAGGATGGTGCTATAGAAGTATATATTTAAAAAGGGAATTGAATGGGGATTTGTCATTACATTGTTTTATACTTGATATTTCATTTAGGTATTTTTACAGAAATACAACCTTCAAAAGTAAGAATGCAAAAAATAAAACATTAAAATAAATAAAAAATCAATCATGCATCTGGCCATGAAGGGCCATAAGGAAACACACACAAAAAAATTGTTAAAGCAGGAGATAATTATAAATGAGGAAACAAAAAAAATCAAAACAACCATGCAAAACTTAACCACCGTTGTCAGTCAATCATAAATACAGTCCAACAAACAAATCTCTAGTATAACATATATTCAAAGAGTTCTATTCTCAGGGTATCTCATTCCATTTTTTTAAAGGATTCATTAGTGGAAACGTGGAAATGTTGGGCTGAAGATGGGGAGAAGGTGAAGGGTTCCCCACAATCAATCAAACAGTTCCTAATTCCGCCTGAAGGTGGCACAGTAAGAAAGCACTCTGAAGGGTCTAAGAAGGAATCATCTGGGGAACGTCATAAACATAGCAAGGCCAAAGGCTAGACGGTCCCAATATATTTTTGATTTACTGGCTTGTGGTAATGAAGGGCCACAGAAAAACTTCACGTGAAATAAATCATGCGTTTTCAAGTATATTGTTAAAATAAAAGTGTCCCAGGCTTGTAACAAGCAGGGGTCCACATTTAGTTATTTAGTTAACGGTAAAAATAAGAGGTAGCGTGGAGATATGGAAGGAGTCAGTGGTTTAAAACATGTATGAATGAGTGAAAGCATGGATGGAAACTTCAATGAATCTAACAAAGGTGTGGAGATGTCTATGAGGGGATGTAGAGGCTGCCCAGTAAGACAGAGCTGCCATTTGTGTGCCCCCTTGCCACTCCAACAAAGTGTTACCAAAAGGTCTAAAGGTCTAATCGAGATCCAACGACTGAAATTAGAAATCGCCGATCACCAAATATTGTTAAAAGTCAAAGTTCTCGTCTCTCCGTGTTGTCCTCTTGCTTTCTTTTCGGTCAGCACCGGGAGAAAGTGGCGTGAGCGGCGGAAGATGTTGACCCCGACCTTCCACTTCTCCATCCTGACGGACTTCTTGGAAGTGATGAACGAGCAGGCGGAGATTCTGGTGAAGAAGCTGGAGAAGCAGGCGGGGAAGGGCGAATTCGACTGCTTCAGCCACATCACCCTGTGCGCCCTGGACATCATCTGTGGTGAGTGAAAGTAGACGTGCGTGTGTGTAATCACCTTTTTATCCCGATTTGCACATTTCAACAAGAAAGATGTTCAACTACCAACCGTTTGGTTTCTTTTCTCCCCCAGAAACTGCAATGGGAAAGAAAATCTACGCCCAGAGTCAGTCGGACTCGGAATATGTGAAGAGTGTGTACAAGTGAGTTACGGAGACGTTACGCAAAGAGAATATTTACATGATTCATTCCTTCACGTCTTCTTCCTAACTTTTTTCTCTCTCTTTAAGAATGAGTGACATCGTGAGCCGCAGACAGAGGTCGCCGTGGTTCTGGTCCGACTTTGTGTACAAATACTTCGGCGGGGGCCGGGAGCACGACGAGACGCTCAAGGTCCTGCACTCCTTTACGGACAAAGTGAGTCGTGGAATCGACGTTCGGCTTCTTTCACTTTAAGATTCAGAATCAGCACTCGACTTTTCTTTCTTTCACGTCTCAAGGTGATAAAAGAAAGAGCGGAGACCATTTCCGACATCGTCGAGGAAAAGGACTCTGAAGACGGCACAAAGAAAAGACGGGCCTTCCTGGACATGCTCTTGAAGACCACGTATGAGGATGGCACTAAAATGAGCAATGAGGACATCCGGGAAGAAGTGGACACCCTTATGTTCAGGGTAAGGGTATTATAGCCTCTGCCGGTTATGATCCATTCAAGTTGGCACGATACGATATGAATTTATCCCAATTTCCGCACCCCAGGTGGAACAATTGAGTGAGATTAAAGCCTTCCTAGATTGGGGGGTGTGGAACACACCTGCTAGAGATCTGCTCTCTCCTGAGCAGTTTATTTTTCTCTCGCTCACTCCTCTGGATTCAATTGCACGAATATATGACACACTAACATATGACTCATTCATAACCTTCCTAAAGTGCTCTAAAAAAAAAACAGACTAAAAACCATAAACAATGTGCCGTTTCTCTGTATTTCATGGCCCCCGTCGTCGCGCAGGGACACGATACGACGGCGGCCTCTATGAACTGGGCGGTACATCTGCTGGGCGCCCACCCCGAGGCGCACGGCAAAGTTCAACAAGAGCTTCGGGAGGTGTTCGGTAACAGTAACATGGCCTCTGCCCCGACACCCCACATCTTCCACGACATCGCTTGTTTTCCCGCCCAAAGGCCTTTTGACTCATCTTGGTTCAGATGTGCTCGTTACTGCTCAAGGGGAGCGTATTCGGGGTTAATAGATGTAAAAGTCCTTGCCATAATACACAGGAGAGTAATTGGATTATTTTCACCGCTTTGTGGGTTTTACAACGCCCACCATGCATTTGTTTTTTTTCCCATGACGTGAGCTCGATAACACGTGCTACGTTTTCACAAGTTTGAGGATCAACTTTAGATCCTTGAGATGAGGATCTAAAGACACGATCATTTTGATGTCCTCAATCTTTCTTTAAAACATTTTAAAATGGTCAGTGCCACTCTGTGTGTGTCATAAAACGGTCAGATTACAACCGTCCCGGAAAAGTCAGAAACTACTCCAGGGGGGTACCTAGAGGGTCAAAGTTTGAAGCTTAGAACCAACGACCGAGGGTCTGTATTGGACAAGTTTATTTGTTTGTTTATTTATTCGATCTCCATTAGCTGACGCCTTCGCGACTGCTAATCTTCCTGGGGTCCACAGAAAGGACAAAATACAATACATACAAAACATATCGTGAAACAAACAGTTAAAAATAGTACAACAAAGTAAAAACAGTGCAGTCAGATGCTCAGTACAGTCAAAGGATAATATATATGTTATGCAATTCAACTTCATTCATACAAAGAAAAAGAAAAATCAGATGACTAAAAAACAATAGAATACGACAAGTTGGGAGTGAGGATGCGTTGTTTTTACGTAAAAAGATGAATTACATTCAGTACCGTTGCTAGCCATGTTGGTGCCCTACGCATAACTCCTTCATGATGCCCCCTCTGAGACAGGAAAGTGACCCGCGGCGAACGTTGTCGACGGATGAACGCGGATGTGTCGGCGCACGCAGCACGGCAGAGCGATGCGAGCCGTAGACTGAAATAATATCGCCGTTATAATTATTATAACTATGAGGGTTGTTTTAGTTGCCTATGTTGTGGTGCCCCCCCCCAGGACGTGGTGCCCTACGCGCAGCGCGTAGTGCGCGTTATGGGAGCGGCGGCGCTGATTACATTGCTTTATCAGACCTGGTAATGTAAAATCGTCTATAGATAGGGTTTTCTTTAGCAGACTCTCGTCACTCGTCAAACTGATGACCAACTGCTCCGAGACCTTGTGGTAACAGAATCTACCGTGTCACGTTCAAAGGGGAATCCGACCGGCCCGCCAACATGGAGGACGTGAAGCGGCTCAAATACCTGGAGTGTGTGATCAAGGAGGCCCTGCGCCTGTTCCCCTCGGTTCCTTTCTTCGCCCGCAGCATCGGGGAAGACTGCAACATCAGTGAGTTACAAGTGATGACACCCGACTGAAACGTAGAGGGTGAATCCCCGAAGGCAACGGGATCGTCTCTGGAAGAGTCCAGGAGGGGACTGGGTTTAAAAAAACACGTTTCTTTATCCCATGGGTTTTATTCGGTGGTATTGTTGGAGCTGTCGGTTCCCCAGAGCTTCTTCAAGTTTACTGATGGCATCATGTTAAAGTTTTCTTTGCGTGTTTTGTAAAGCCCTCTGGGACAAATTTGTAATTTGTGAAAATGGGCGATACGAAAAAACTGAATCGAATTCCGTTCCTGCAGATGGTTTCGCGGTCCCCAAAGGCGTCAACGCCATCATCGTGACCTACGCGCTCCACCGCGACCCGCGATATTTCCCCGAGCCCGAGGCGTTCCGGCCCGAGCGTTTCCTGCCAGAGAATTCCATGGGAAGGCCTCCGTATGCGTACGTCCCCTTCTCCGCCGGACTCCGCAACTGCATCGGTAAGAACCGTACGAGTTTTCCTCCGTAGCTACCAGGACTCGTCTCCATGCGTACTGAGTGTGTGTTCCGCCGTCACTTCCCTCAGGTCAACGTTTTGCACTCATGGAGGAAAAGGTGGTCTTGGCGGCGATTTTGCGCAACTTCGACATCGAAGCTTGTCAGGAACGGGAAGATCTTCGGCCGGTGGCGGAACTCATCCTGCGACCGGAGAACGGCATCTGGATCAAACTGGAGAAGAGGAAAACCCAAAGTTAATCAGAAGGGTTCTGCTGATTTCATCTTCCTTTGTGATCTCTATTCAAAGCACATACAATTCAAATGGCGGCGGGCAGGGTAATGTCTCCTAAATGCCCTCTTAAGGCTCGTGGAAAACAGCGACCTTGGTGTTTAATTTGATCATCTTGTCATCATTATAGTCTTCATAAATATAGAAACTACGCCGTGGGAAATAGCGCCGTGATTCACTCTTCTGGCCCGACAACTCTGCACTTTTGTTCTGCCCAGAGAGCGTTGAAACATAACGGCACGAAAAGGTTTCGCAATAAACAGCTAAGAAAGGACATTGGGGATAAATGAAAAGTGTGTGTTGCTTTAAGAGAAGTACTTAGTGATTATTAATGATTTAGATACTCCACTGGTGTCAGTCACTGGCATCCCTGTTCTAGGTCCCATGCTTTTTAAGGAAAGGAGGGAATATAAACCATTTTGATTTACTATAATTTGTTTGTTAATATCCACAATTCAAAATGAAATGAAATTATACTTGTTAAAAGAGTTGATACAGGATAAATATGAGACACATATTTTGTGGTATTGGAAGGTAATGAAAGCTTGAAGTCAGCGGCGCAGAGCAAGACCTCATAAACATGTTCATTACATATTCATTACATTTACGCCTCAAAGATAAGCTTTTCATTTGTGCAGTATTTCCGGTGAATGTTAAATTCCAAACCCCTAGCTGCAGCTTCTTCCTCGTATGACCTTGTATGACCCTGTATGACCTTGTATGACCTTGTATGACCTTGTATGACCTCACACTACAGATCTTAAAGTGTAATCTATTCACTGTGTGTCACTCTCTTGTTTCGTGCGAGTCTGATTGGAAAAGGATAGTTTGTGAGAAGTTAAAGAAACAATAAACCACCAGAGAGGCGGAGCTTATGCAACAGACTCGCTCAGTGTGCAATACAGCCGGAGGCAATCGGGGGATCCCCTGCATCCAGTGTGATGCAGTCGGACCCAGACTCAACACGCAACACAACACGATATCACGGAATCACGCCAAGGCATTCACCGCGGTAACCACATCGTTAACAATAAGGCAAACAACTATGTCCTGTAACCGAACGGCAAAATCGAATAAAACGGATATACTTCAAGATTGTAACTTCAAGGAAAAAAAACTTCTCGCACAACTCGGAGCATTGTTGAATTCTCCTTCGGTACTTTTGAACAACCCTTTTGTTGAAACTCTTCCCCTCTCATCACCCTGGTGGCTGGAACTCTTTGGAGAATCCGTTGTGGTTTATTATGATTATAATGAACAAAACTCTTTAGTCACTGAATCTCATTGAGGTCAGAAGGATCTATTGTAACAAAGTAGTAATAATAGCATGACATACTTACAAATGACCCCATCCATAATGTCACCAGATGATGGCTGCATGGGTCATTGCCCAACACCGAGACGACATGGCGGATGATGAATCGCATGCTCTTCTCCGATGCCATTATTTGAAATATTGAGCACGTCTAATCAATGTCTGAGGCGCCGACTGAATATATCTGAGGAATCTCAAATAAATGGCTCGGATTAAGGAGCTCAGAATCAGTGACGGCAGTAAGAAAATACGCAGATCTTTTCTAATGATAATGTCAATTTTAAAAGTAGTAAAAGCAACAAATATATACAAATAAAACAGTGGGTGGATGCTATTGAGTACACTGTTAGAAAAAAACCCGTAAAAAAAACGTCAAATGACTGGCAGCAATGGCTGCCAAACAAAAAACGTAAATTGAAGGTAAAATACATAACTTCAAAAAACTGCCAAAAAAGGACGAAAACCATAAATTTACAGTAATTTTCATTAAAGATGTTGCAGTGAAATACTGTTATTTAACAGATTTTTCCTGTAATATTACAGTCAAACACTTTCAATAAAGTGATATTTCTAAAGCTACTGCAGTGAAATACTGTAATTTTACAGATTTTTCCTATATTATCACAGTCAAATACCTTCAATAAAGGGATATTTCTAAAGCTTCTGCAGTGAAATACTGTAATTTTACAGATTTTGTATTACATTCCATGTCATTTAGCTGACACTTTTATCCAACGCGACTTCCCAACCTGTTACATTCATACACCGTAGTCGCAGCTCCAGGGAGCAATTCAGGGTTAAGTGTCGACTAGGGTGGGGATTGAACCTCCAACCCTGTGATTGAAAGACGGACCTACTACCCACTGACCCACAGTCACCCACCACATTAGAGATTTGTCATATTACAAACATTTGAGGACTTGGGAACCTTCGAAGGAGTGCATTTTTCTTCTTCTCGGTTTTTAAACCACTGCCAAGCAGGGATGCTAAGTGCTAGATATTGCCAGCCAACATGGTTGGTCCCATTTGGAAGTGGTTACAACCTGGTAAAGAAAGCTAAGCTCTGACATGTTTAGAAAAAAAGAACTCTTAACAGGGCCTCAGATTTGCAAAGCCACACACCCTCTTCAAGTCCTGGATTTCAGACAGCCAATTAACTCTTGTGGGTGTTTTGGGGGAAATGTCACCCCATCACCTCATTGTAGGCCCTGTCCTGAGTGTCCGTGTTCAATCTTGGATATCCAGGACTAATATTTAGGAGATTATGACCATTTTGCACTTGTCAAAAGATATGCGAATATAAGAGAATAAGGCCCAATTTGACCATTTGGACCTTTTTTTGAGGCACTTAACTTGCAGCTATCAGTCTCAAACGTTAGTGTATTCATATCCAGATGTTCCTCTGTGTTTGTTTGTGTGTGTAGGTGTGTGTGTATGCATGTGTCTGTTTAAAAAGATGTTAGTGTGTCAGAATTCCTTTTAGTTATTTATAATCAGTTCTTGCCCTGGATGGCCTGGCGGCCTGTCGAGGGTGCCCCCTGCCTTCGCCCGATGTCAGCTGGGATCGGCTCCAGCGCCCCCGCGACCCTAATGAGGATAAGCGGTATTGATAATGGATGGATTATCAGTTCTGATTACAAATATTGGACTCTGGACACATAACGCCCTATAATGCTCCTCTAAAGAACAAGTATCAAAACTAATCATTATTTCTTCTACTTTGTACTCTTAAAAAAACTGCAATATGTTTAATGTAATGAAAAAAGTTAGCTAAATTTAGATTTAGAATTACAGAGTTTTAATGTAAAAGTACACATTAATATAAATATAATGTGATCTACCTTAAAATTACAAAGAAAATCGTTAAATTGTTGGTATGGACATAAACCTTCAAATAAGGACCTACACATTTAATTACAGGTAATAATTGTTATTTTACATGAATTTGTATGTCATTTAAGAAAATGGTAAAAAGACTGTATTAATAATAGTCATTTCTCCTTACAAAAATGGGAAAAAAATTATATTTTGTATTACGAGCATAATACCTAAATTAACATTACGACTTTCTTGTTTCGAGTCACTCTTTGTAGACAGAGAAACAGATTTAAAGAACCCAACTGTACAGACACAGCTGATGCCTGTATAGGGAAGCATTTAGCAGCTAAATAACAGCGTACTTTCTCCAAGGAGACCAAAACAGAGCTAAAAGAGAAAAGGAAAGATATATATTAGTGCTTTGCTTGTTATGAAAAAAGAAAAAAAAGATATAGTTCAATGCTTATCATGCACATTTGAATCTTTCATTGTATTTCTTTTAAAGGCTTTGAAACGATGCATGCCCCACGTTCCCTCCTCCTCCTGCCGGCGATCATCATGTGCCATTTCATGACGGGTCAGCACAATTGCGTGGCCGTCCAGAAGAAGACCTCCTGCCAGGTGCAGGGCGGCAGAGCCGACTGCAGCCACCTGCGCCTTAAGGCGGTCCCTCCCAACCTTCCCAGGAACATCACCGGCCTGGACGTGTCGCACAACGACCTGAAGGCGCTGCCCCCCGGGGCGCTGGCCCCGTACCCGCTCCTCCTCCACCTCAACGTCAGCTACAACAGCATCGCCAAGCTGGACCAGGGCGTGTGCCGGACGCTGCCTCTGCTGCAGACGCTGAACATGGAACACAACGAAGTGCATGTGCTGAAGGAGGAGGACCTGAGCCACTGCACCAATCTAACGCGGTTGATTATGGCGAGTAATAAGCTGTTGCTTCGCGGGGAGCCCTTCGCTGCACTGCAGGTACAGTTACACTGACGAGGCGGGTCAGGGATAGCTAACCTCACAGCCGTTTGATATGTCTCTCGTGGATGACATTTCTATTCTCCTTTTTTAATGTTCACAGAGCCTGAGAGTTCTGGACGTGTCCATGAACAAACTGGAGTCGGCCAAGCTGGGCTCCCGGCCTCAGCTGCCCCATCTCGTGAGCCTCGATCTGGCGTTCAACAGCTTCACCACTCTGAAGAAAGGCGACTTCTCGTTCCTCAGACATTCGCCGTTTCTGCAGATCCTCAACATGTCATCCGTGTTGCTGAAGAAGGTAGAAAACTCTCTGAAATGGGAAATGAAATGGTGTTCGAAAGTACTTTTGGCAAGGGCTTTCAGTTGTCTGTTTTGTTTCCCTTTGTTTCCTCTTTGTTTCCTCTTTTTTAAGTCCTGTGTTGTGTTTGGTTGCAGTTGGAGTCCGGTTGCTTCGAGCCCATTTCAGGCCTTCGTGCTTTGATCATGGATGGAAGCAATATGGGCACGCAGGTTATTTCCAAACTCTGCTCGGAGTTGTCCGCGACAGCCATCGACAGCTTGTTTCTTCGGAAGACGAAGCTGATCACGCTCACAAAGGCAACCTTTACGGGGCTGAAGGAAACAAATCTAACCTTTCTGGATCTGTCGCGTAACGACATGGAAAAAATTGAAGGAGGCGCATTTAGTTGGCTGTCCAGACTTCACACTCTAATTTTGACGGACAACAACATCATGCTCCTGACCAACGACACATTTAAGGGACTCGACAGTTTGAGAAGCCTCCAGTTGACAAAAGCTCTTGTGAAAAGGCACTCCACCCCGGTCATCGAAGATTTCTCCTTCCGACCCCTGATCGCCCTGGAGAGTTTGATATTGCAAAGAACTGCCATTCATGATATCACAGAGAACACATTTACCGGCTTGTCAAGTCTCCGGGAGCTGGATATGAGCTGGAGTAGCTGCGTCTCGCTCAGAAACATCAACAACAAGACGTTGGTCTCTCTCGCGGGATCGCCTCTCCTAAAGCTGAAAATAACGGGCACGGCGATAGCGCGGATTAATCCTGGAAGCTTCTCCTTCTTGAGAAACCTCACCACTCTCCTCCTGGATTTCAACTACATCAAGCAGACCCTCACTGGTGAAGAGTTTGAAGGCCTGGGCAGAGTACAACAACTACACATGTCCAATAACCACCAGACGGTCAATCTAAGCTCCAGGTCCTTTGTGAATCATCCCGATCTGAGGCTCCTGAATTTGGGACGAAGTCTCAAAGCCGAAGCGGTGAACATGGATCCCTCTCTGTTCAGACTCCTGCTCAAACTCACCGTCCTGGATCTCAGCAACAACAACATTGCCAACTTCCGGGAGAACATGCTGGAGGGGCTCGTGGACCTGAAAGTGCTGAGGCTCCAACACAACAACTTAGCGCGCTTGTGGAAGACCGGCAACGAAGGGGGGCCGCTGTTGTACCTCAAACACACGCCGAGCTTGACGACCTTACTGCTGGACAACAACGGGCTGGACGAGATCCCGGCGGAGGCTCTAAGAGGGTTGAGCAACCTCCGTGAAATCAGCCTGATGAACAACCTCCTCAACAGTCTGAAGGACTCCATTTTCGATGACCTGATCTCGCTGCGGGTTTTCGACATGCAGAAGAATCTGCTCACGGCCGTGCGGCCCAGGGTGTTCAAGGCGCCCTTGCGCAACCTCAGTCTGCTTCTCATGGACAAAAACCCATTTGACTGCACGTGTGAGAGCATGCTGTGGTTCGTGACGTGGTTGAACGACACCCGCGGGACGCGCGTGCCCGGCCTCCGGGACCAGTATTTGTGCAACACCCCGCTGGCTTACTTCAACCGCTCCATCATGGATTTCGACGGCCTCTCCCGTTTCAGGCTCTTTACATCCTGAGCAGCACCGCCGTCATCATGCTGATGGCGACGGCGCTTCTGGTGCGATTCCACGGCTGGAGGATCCAGTTTTATTGGAACGTATTGATCAATCGCACACTGGGGTTCAGCGACGCCAAAGCCGAAGAGGGCAGGGAGTTTGAGTTCGACGCCTACGTCATCCACGCCGAGAAAGACATCAAATGGGTAAAGAGGTGGATGGCGCTCTTGGGAAAGACTTGTGCCGGTTTTGTTTGGAGGATCAGGATTCGATCCCCGGCATGTTAAAGCTTGAATCCATCGTGGATAATATGAGGAAGTCCAGAAAGATCTTGTTCGTCGTCACTGAAACTCTCCTCCGAGATCCCTGGTGTGGGAGGTAAATCAAACTTACGCCGCTCGATTGACACATCATTCTAGATCAGGGGTCAGGAACCTTTTTGACTGGGAGAGCCATAAAAGACAAATATTTCTAAATATATTTAATTGAGAGACATGTATTTTTTACGTATAATTGTAATTGTAATCTGGCGCGATAGAGAAAGTTACAGGGGGGCGAGCGGAGATTTTACATTTTTTTTACTCAAACTCAAAAGAGCCATATGCCGTCACCGAAAGGGCCATAGGTTCCCGACCCCTGTTCTAGATAATAATGAAATTATGAATTCTGTGACGTGTATTATATTTAGTATGGTTCCACACTGGGTTCTCACAGTTGTCTTTTTGACCGTGTCTCTTGCCCTTGTTCAGGTTTACGGCCCATCATGCACTTCACCAGGTCATTGAAACCAACAGGGACTCCGTGGTTCTGGTCTTCCTGCAGGACGTCCACGACTACAAGTTGTCCCGCTCGCTCTTCCTCCGTCGGGGCATGTTGCGTTCGTGCTGCGTCCTGGACTGGCCCGTCCACAAGGAGAGGGTGCCGGCCTTCCACCAGAAGCTCCTCATCGCACTCGGCATGACTAATCGACTGCAAGAGTGAACGCACATGTTTTTCATTTGTGGTAATTGGACATTCACTCTGGAATAGTATTTACCAATGTGTGTTTAAGTCACTGGAACTAACTGGGGATTGTTTTTCCCTCTGAGTGAATATTGTGATTACTCTAAATGCACTCAGTCGTATTGTATTTACATTGCATTGCAGCTTAACATTAACACAAATGTATTGAAAAGGTAACGAGCAAAAGGGGGGTGTTGCTGTGTATGTGCGCAATGTATTTGCAATGTACATTTGTATGGTTCATTGCAACATATTTAGAAGAAAATTATATTTTGACTGCAGATTTAATGATTTTATCTCTCAATCAATAAACGTTGGCCCTTACCTTGAACTAACTAAATGAATAAGACATTTACGGTTATATATCTTTTTCTTGATATTTCATGGCACAACTTTAAATGTATAATATAACTGGAAAGTTTTTATTTAATAATGGGTGCATTGCATTGATCAATCTTGAAAAAAAAAGTTTATTTCTTTAAACGCAGGAAATTAATGTTCTTATTTATTCAGTTTACAGTAGACCGCCGAGCATGAAAGCCTAAATGCTTTCTTCAAGACTTCTCCACAAAGTCAGAAACAGAATTATGCTGAAGTGCTTCCTTATGTTCTCAAATTGAAATGTATTGTGTGTAAAAATACAGAAATAAACCACATGGAATTGTTTTTTACAGAATGTGAATTCTTGCCAGGTTGCCAACATGTCAAAATCCATAAAGATTATACATCTAGACCTCAGTGTTCTCACGCTACCTGCAGCCTCTCACGCGACCTGCAGCCTTGATGTTCAGTCTCAAGGTTACGTCCATTTTAATGGCCTCAAATCACACAAATAATAAACAAAGTAACTGAGCTTATATACTTAAAAAAATAAATATATATATTTATTTATTTTGCACGAAGTGAACTGAACATCCAGGTAGTTACTGAGTGTCAGGAGCTGTTAATGAGTAATATTGTTCTCCATTGAATGGTAAATTAAACACTGAACTAGTTCATAGTGTTCTCAGTGATGGAGTCATTCAGAGCTGCCAACTTTTCAAAAAACCTTGAATTGAGATTTTGTCGGGGGTGACCAAAATGTTGACGCTCACGCAGCCACACGCGGTGGTGGCTCAAATATCAGGAAATTTGAATTAATTTGGCGTTGAACCCATGTTGTACCTCGATCTGGCATGGCAAAGATATTTTACGAGGCATCTTTGCTACCTTAAAGAATTTAAATGTTTTTAATAACTCTACTCTCATTTACAAAAACATGTCTAATTCTATTGCAAAAATGTCCTGTCTTTATGTTAAATTATTTAGAATACATCTTACATGTTCAAAGTATTGTTTTGAAAGAAATTTAGATGGTCATTTTCCTAGGCCTGCAAATAAAAAGATAAATGCTATGTGGGCAGCTTAATAAACAATTCTGATGTTAGGAGCATGCAGTACACCAAGAGGTCCACACGGTGCTCTCCTGCTTGTTATGCCAGCTGACATCACATCACACAATCACACAAACAAACACAACACATTATTTATTTCAAGATGTAAAGTTTAAGAGAGTGAGTACTTAGTTGAACCTCATGTCATTAACAGCTCTCAGGTTCTAAAGACAGGTAAGAGTGACTGATGCTTTATTTTCATTGGTTGCTGTATCAAATCTTACACACATACAACAGATAGGTTATTTTCTGATTGGCTATTGTGTAGCCCAGCTCTTCTTTTTGATTGGCTGATAAATGGCACCTCGCAGTACTAGACCTCCAGGGAGCGCGTGATTTCCCCGCGGTGATGGTAGCGGGGCCGGCTCATGTTTGCGCGCTGCAGCTCATTAAAACATTAAATAGCCAAGTTTTTTTTCAGCGTGATAAATACGATGTGTGGCGGGAGTGCGGGAGTTAAGACCGAAATGCATGACTGTCACTCTCAATGCGTGACACTTGAGAGCCCCGCATTAACATACCGTAGTCTCTGCTCGTTGTCTGTTTGAACATCTTCTTCTGCTGCTAACTTCGAGACTCTTTGGGGTACATAGGATGTGTATGCAGCAAACAGGTTTATAGAGGCGCTCCTTAGCGCCATCTATCGTTGCGGAGTTTGAAAAGGAACCAACACGCTTCGGCCCAAATCAGACTTTCTTTTGCCGTGAGAAATTGGTTGTGTGGCGTGAGAGCGTGTGAAAACATGGCGAAACTGTGAGAGTTGGCAGCTCTGGAGTCATCGTGATAAAATATCCCTTTGAATTTGAAATTGTGTCTCCAACAATGGATCCAGGGCTTTAAAAGAAGATGCGCCGTGTACAAGGCCCTCTGGTGCCATCCAGTATTAAGTGTAATTTTATATAATTTATTTTGTTTGTACCATTATTTGTATTTTTATTTTATTGTTGCCTGGTAGCATGTTTCTTATGTTTAATGTATTTGTAACTTGTTCTTTCTTGAAGGAAAAAAAAGAAAAAAGAAAATAAACATAAAAGAAGGCCCTCTGCTTATTAACATGAGGGCCTGGACACTGACAGTGGGGTAGAGGACCTATTGTTCTTAAAATCTTCAGTATTACTACGTGTCTTCGGCACAATCTATGTTCTTCATCAGAATGTTGGGCAGAACAATCAAAGTACCGTAGTCATAAAAGTTTTAGGTTTCATCAAATCACGTGGATGTTGTGTGGTGGTTCATTATTAAAAAGGGGATTCAGGCAAATTAGTTTTTTGGGAAGTTTATATAAAACCCTATGTATCCTCGGTCTCAAAAAGGTTGGTGACCCCTGCCTTAAAGTAACCGACTTGGACTGGGGCAGGGGTTAAACAGGGTGACGAGAAATAGTATGTAATGAGTGAGTGGACGGAGACGGCACATGCATTGAACGTGATGGTATGAATATAATGTCAAAATGTTTGTTCGGGAGCTTGGAAAGACAGATATGGAGGGAGGTTGTTGTCTTTCATACCCAGCTCAGGTTTATTTGTGAAACTGTTAAATTACAAATAATTCTCCGTGAAGTGAACTCTGATCCAAACCCTCTGTGTGCGGCGGGTGTTTGATTACCGAGGTCCAGGGTGACGTCCCACCACCAGTCAGATAGGAGAGAGATACAGGTTTATATGCATCAGGTGAAGAGATTAGTCAGAATCTATTGTTGAGGGCAGTAATCCAGCCACAACACATAGAAAACAAACAATAACTCAATCGTTTAGAATGTATTAACACAAAAGTTAAATGGCCTAAATATGAATACAAATCTCATTCAAATTGAGGTATGAAAAAGGTAAACACCATCTTTTATAGAACTGCTTTTAAGTGATGTCAGCTTTTTATGTTTTTATTATAATTTCCTATTTGTTTGGTTTTAGTTGTATTCAATGCTTTTATGGTGTGGTCTTTTTTGTTTGCCGCCATTTAAGTTGTGTTTATGCTTTGTTTATCTGTAGAGCACTTTGTAAACCTTGTTTTTAAAAGTGCTATATAAATAAAGTTATTATTACTATTATTATTATTATTATTATTATCTACTTTATTATGTAAATCACTTCTTACAAAACAACTTTTAATCAAAAACCGACATACGGAATAGGCTGTTATTTATTAACCATTAGGCTTGACCTGACAAGAGGGCGTATTATCAGGGCAAATCAAAAATCATGAATAATTAACATGTTTATTACATCATTTGAGTCAACATTTACCATCGTCACCTTTTTCTCTTTTGTTTATCTACATCCCATCTCCCACTTTCAGTGTTGCACAACATCGTTTTATAGATATATGAACAGCAATAAATCACTGATTTTAACCCAGTGGGGCCGGGAGGGAAAGACTATTTAAACACTATTTAAACACACACACACACACGACACGTGTCTGTGTACACCGTACACCGTAGACACACACAGCAAGAAGAGATGGCGGGGTTGCTCGGCAGTTACTCGATTCCTTTACTTGGAACCAGCATCTTCATCGCGACTCTGACCTACCTCAGCTACCGGCTGCTCAGCGACTACCTGCACAAATGGTTCTCCATGAAGCCGATCCCGGAGGCGGCGGGGACGTATCCCATCATAGGGAATGCCCTGCAGTTCAAGACCAACTCCCGCGGTAAGAACGGCGTCAGCCTGCAGCAGGAGGGCCCCGGAGGGCCCCGGAGGCCGAAAACAACACAACTGATTTCTTACTTCTTTTGCGGTTATCATTTTCCTTTTTTGTTTTTTCAGAATTCTTCCTTCAAATTGAGGATCTAACCCGCAAGTTCAGAGATGCGCCGCTCTTCAAAATCTGGCTTGGGACGCTCCCAATGTTGATTCTGTTTCACGCGGAGACAGTCGAGGTATACCGGGGCCGACCGACTGCACAGTGACAACACGACAATCACACAGTGACCACACGACAATCACACAGTGACAACACGACAATCACACAGTAACAACACGACAATCACACAGACGGCAGAGATGGACGTTTGTCCACACGCCTTATCTTGTAGATGTTTTACCTTAGGGAGTGAATAGAAGTAGAACGTTTTTAAATGTTCTTTAACCACGTTGAGCGACACGTAGAGGCGCACAACAGATGAATTCAGCAAAAACAACCCGAGTTGACCTCAACCTCAGTTACGTGTTGGGACAACATGGTCGGTCTAGGAAGTCATTGTACTTTTACACACAGCAGCCACGGCCACACACAATAGACGACGGACCGAACAGACTTGTTGTCGTTATTTTGTCTCTTTTGTAGTCATTGTGTGTTTCTTTGTAGTCATTTTTGCTTTTGATCTCTCCACAACTGCAGCTTCTGTAACTGCTACATAACTGCTAGTGCTCCCCGTTCCCGTTATCTATTGAAGAGCATCTCTGTTTTGTTTTTGATTGCATATTCTTTCTTGCATTTCGGATAATGTTTTTAATTAAATAATTGTTGTTTATTTTTAGTCGATTCTGAGCAACCCTATCCACATGGAGAAAGGCTATGCCTACAATTTCCTCCACTCTTGGCTTGGATACGGCCTTCTCACAAGGTATTTACCTTCGGAGCACATCCGCTCCGTATCCTTAGCGCGCAGACTATATTATTACATTAAGATTCCTGCAGTAAAGAAAAGAAAAACAACGGCCACTGTGGTTTTGAAATAACCGGCAGAATGATAATGACATCAATGAATTAAAATAAGACCCATAGATATGTCCCAGTTGCATACTGTGCATAAGTCAAAGCCCCTGCTGAGCTCGTGATTACATTGAAAACATAACTAAATTGTGTGTATACTTGCAGCCACAGGATGGTGCTATAGAAGCGTGTATTTAAAAAGGGAATTGAATGGGGATTTGTCATTACATTTTTTTATACTTGATACTTTATTTAGGTAGTTTTACAGGAATACAACCTTCAAAAGTAAGAATGCAACAAAACCCCCCCCCAAAAAAAATAAAGTAAAAATTAATTATGCATCTGGCCATGAAGGGCCATAAGGAAGCACACAAATAAAATTGTTAAAGCAGGAAATAATTATAAATAAGAAACCAAAAAAAATCAAAACAACCATGTAAAACTTAACCAACGTTGTCAGTCAATTATAAATACAGTCCAACAAACTGATCTCTAGTACAACATATATTCAAAGAGTTCTATTCTCAGGGTATCTCATTCCATTTTTTTTAAAGGATTCATTAGTGGAAACGTGGAAATGTTGGGCTGAAGATGGGGAGAAGGTGAAGGGTTCCCCACAATTAAACAGTTCCTAATTCCACCTGAAGGTGGCACAGTAAGAAAGCACTCTGAAGGGTCTAAGAAGGAATCATCATCTGGGGAACATCATAAACATTCAAGTATATTGTAAAAAAAAAACTGTCCCAGGCTTGTAACAAGCGGGAGTCCACGTTTAGTTATTTAGTTAACGGGAAAAATAAGAGGGGGCGTGGAGATATGGAAGAAGTTAGTGGTTTAAAACATGTATCGACCAGTGAAAGCATGGATGGAAACTTCAATTGACATCAAAACTGCCATTTGTGTGCCCCTTTGCCACTCCAACACAGTGTTACCAAAAAGGTCAGAAGGTCAAATCGTGATCCAACAGCTGAAATTAGAAATCACAGATGACCAAATATTGTTAAAAGTCAAAGTTCTCGTCTCTCCCTGTTGTCCTCTTGCTTTCTTTCGGTCAGCACCGGGAGCAAGTGGCGTAAGCGGCGGAAGATGTTGACCCCGACCTTCCACTACTCCATCCTAACGAACTACTTGGAAGTGTTTAACGAGCAGGCGGAGATTCTGGTGAAGAATCTGGAGAAGCAGGCGGGGAAGGGCGAATTCGACTGCGTCAGCCACATCACCCTGTGCGCCCTGGACATCATCTGTGGTGAGTGAGAGTAGACGTGCGTGTGTGTAATCACCTTTTTATCCCGATTTGCACATTTCAACAAGAAAGATGTTCAACTACCAACCGTTTGGTTTCTTTTCTCCCCCAGAAACTGCAATGGGAAAGAAACTCAACGCCCAGAGTCAGTCGGACTCGGAATATGTGAAGAGTGTGTTCAAGTGAGTTACGGAGACGTTACGCAAAGAGAATATTTACATGATTAATTTTTCTACGTCTTCTTCCTAACTTTTTCTCTCTCCTTCAGAATGAGAGTCATCGTGAGCCAGAGGCAGAAGTCGCCGTGGTTCTGGTCCGACTTCGTGTACAAATACTTGCCCGGGGGCCGGGAGCAAGACGAGACGCTCAAGGTCCTGCACTCCTTTACGGACAAAGTGAGTCGTGGAATCGACGTTCGGCTTTTTTCACGTTAAGATTCAGAATCATTAAAAATTTTATGTCTCAGATGATAAAAGAAAGAGCGGAGACCATTTCCGACACCGTCGAGGAAAAGGACTCTGAAGACGGCACAAAGAAAAGACGGGCCTTCCTGGACTTGCTCTTGAAGACCACGTATGAGGATGGCACTAAAATGAGCAATGAGGACATCCGGGAAGAAGTGGACACCCTTATGTTCAGGGTAAGGGTATTATAGCCTCTGCCGGTTATGATCCATTAAAGTTGGCGCAATATGATATGAATAAATCCCAATTTTCGCACCCCGGGTGTAACAATTGAGTGAGATTTAAGCCTTCCTAGATTGGGGGGTGTGGAACACACCTGCTAGAGATCTCTCTCCTGAGCAGTTTATTTTTCTCTCGCTCACTCCTCTGGATTCAATTGCACGAATATATGACACACTAACATATGACTCATTCATAACCTTCCTAAAGTGCTCTCACTTACAAAAAAAATAGACTAAAAACCATAAACAATGTGCCGTTTCTCTGTATTTCATGGCCCCCGTCGTCGCGCAGGGACACGATACGACGGCGGCCTCTATGAACTGGGCGGTACATCTGCTGGGCGCCCACCCCGAGGCGCACGGCAAAGTTCAACAAGAGCTTCGGGAGGTGTTCGGTAACAGTAACATGGCCTCTGCCCCGACACCCCACATCTTCCACGACATCGCTTGTTTTCCCGCCCAAAGGCCTTTTGACTCATCTTGGTTCAGATGTGCTCGTTACTGCTCAAGGGGAGCGTATTCGGGGTTAATAGATGTAAAAGTCCTTGCCATAATACACAGGAGAGTAATTGGATTATTTTCACCGCTTTGTGGGTTTTACAACGCCCACCATGCATTTGTTTTTTTTCCCATGACGTGAGCTCGATAACACGTGCTACGTTTTCACAAGTTTGAGGATCAACTTTAGATCCTTGAGATGAGGATCTAAAGACACGATCATTTTGATGTCCTCAATCTTTCTTTAAAACATTTTAAAATGGTCAGTGCCACTCTGTGTGTGTCATAAAACGGTCAGATTACAACCGTCTCGGAAAAGTCAGAAACTACTCCAGGGGGGTACCTAGAGGGTCAAAGTTTGAAGCTTAGAACCAACGACCGAGGGTCTGTATTGGACAAGTTTATTTGTTTGTTTATTTATTCAATCTCCATTAGCTGACGCCTTCGCGACCGCTAATCTTCCTGGGGTCCACAGAAAGGACAAAATACAATACATACAAAACATATCGTGAAACAAACAGTTAAAAATAGTACAACAAAGTAAAAACAGTGCAGTCAGATGCTCAGTACAGTCAAAGGATAAGATATATGTTATGCAATTCAACTTAATTCATACAAAGAAAAAGAAAAATCAGATGACTAAAAAGCAATAGAATACGACAAGTTGGGAGTGAGAATGTGTAGTTTTTATGTAAAAAGATGAATTACATTGCTTTATCAAACCTGGTAATGTAAAATCGTCTACAAATAGGATTTTCTTTAGCAGACTATTGACTCTCGTCAAACTGATGACCAACTGCTCCGAGACCTTGTGGTAACAGAATCTACCGTGTCACGTTCAAAGGGGAATCCGACCGGCCCGCCAACATGGAGGACGTGAAGCGGCTCAAATACCTGGAGTGTGTGCTCAAGGAGGCCCTGCGCCTGTTCCCCTCTGTGCCTTTCTACGGCCGCTGCATCGGGGAAGACTGCAACATCAGTGAGTTACGGACGAGTGATGACACCCGACTGAAACGTTGAGGGTGAATCCCCAAAGGCAACGGGATCGTCTCTGGAAGAGTCCAGGAGGGGACTGGGTTTTAAAAAACACGTTTCTTTATCCCATGGGATTTATTCGGTGGTCTTGTTGGAGCTGTCGGTTCCCCAGAGCTTCTTCAAGTTTACTGATGGCATCATGTTAAAGTTTTGTTTGTGTGTATTGTAAAGGTCTCTAAGACTAATTTGTAATTTGTGAAAATGGGCAATACGAATAAAATAAATCGAATTCCGTTCCTGCAGATGGTTTTGCGATCCCCAAAGGCGTCAACGCCATCATCTTGCCCTACGCGCTCCACCGCGACCCGCGATATTTCCCCGAGCCCGAGGCGTTCCGGCCCGAGCGTTTCCTGCCAGAGAATTCCGTGGGAAGGCCTCCGTATGCGTACGTCCCCTTCTCCGCCGGACTCCGCAACTGCGTCGGTAAGAACCGTACGAGTTTTCCTCCGTAGCTACCAGGACTCGTCTCCATGCGTACTGAGTGTGTGTTCCGCCGTCACTTCCCTCAGGTCAACGTTTTGCACTCATGGAGGAAAAGGTGGTCTTGGCGGCGATTTTGCGCAACTTCGACATCGAAGCTTGTCAGGAACGGGAAGATCTTCGGCCGGTGGCGGAACTCATCCTGCGACCGCAGAACGGCATCTGGATCAAACTGGAGAAGAGGAAAACCCAAAGTTAATCAGAAGGGTTCTGCTGATTTCATCTTCCTTTGTGATCTCTATTCAAAGCACATACAATTCAAATGGCGGCGGGCAGGGTAATGTCTCCTAAATGCCCTCTTAAGGCTCGTGGAGAACAGCGACCTTGGTGTTTAATTTGATCATCTTGTCATCATTATAGTCTTCATAAATATAGAAACTACGCCGTGGGAAATAGCGCCGTGATTCACTCTTCTGGCCCGACAACTCTGCACTTTTGTTCTGCCCAGAGAGCGTTGAAACATAACGGCACGAAAAGGTTTCGCAATAAACAGCTAAGAAAGGACATTGGGGATAAATGAAAAGTGTGCGTTGCTTTAAGAGAAGTACTTAGTGATTATTAATGATTTAGATACTCCACTGGTGTCAGTCACTGGCATCCCTGTTCTAGGTCCCATGCTTTTTAAGGAAAGGAGGGAATATAAACCATTTTGGTTTACTATAATTTGTTTGTTAATATCCACAATTCAAAATGAAATGAAATTATACTTGTTAAAAGAGTTGATACAGGATAAATATGAGACACATATTTTGTGGTATTGGAGGGTAACGAAAGCTTGAAGTCAGCGGCGCAGAGCAAGACCTCATAAACATGTTCATTACATATTCATTACATTTACGCCTCAAAGATAAGCTTTTCATTTGTGCAGTATTTCCGGTGAATGTTAAATTCCAAACCCCTAGCTGCAGCTTCTTCCTCGTATGACCCTGTATGACCTCGTATGACCTTGTATGACCTCACACTACAGATCTTAAAGTGTAATCTATTCACTGTGTGTCACTCTCTTGTTTCGTGCGAGTCTGATTGGAAAAGGACAGTTTGTGAGAAGTTAAAGAAACAATAAACCACCAGAGAGGCGGAGCTTATGCAACAGACTCGCTCAGTGTGCAATACAGCCGGAGGCAATCGGGGGATCCCCTGCATCCAGTGTGATGCAGTCGGACCCAGACTCAACACGCAACACAACACGATATCACGGAATCACGCCAAGGCATTCACCGCGGTAACCACATCGTTAACAATAAGGCAAACAACTATGTCCTGTAACCGAACGGCAAAATCGAATAAAACGGATATATTTCAAGATTGTAACTTCAAGGAAAAAAAACTTCTCGCACAACTCGGAGCATTGTTGAATTCTCCTTCGGTACTTTTGAACAACCCTTTTGTTGAAACTCTTCCCCTCTCATCACCCTGGTGGCTGGAACTCTCTGGAGAATCCGTTCTGGTTTATTATGATTATAATGAGCAAAACTCTTTAGTCACTGAATCTCATTGAGGTCAGAAGGATCTATTGTAACAAAGTAGTAATAATAGCATGACATACTTACAAATGACCCCATCCATAATGTCACCAGATGATTTAGCCGGCATGGCTGCATGGGTCATTGCCCAACACCGAGACGACATGGCGGATGATGAATCGCATGCTCTTCTCCGATGCCATTATTTGAAATATTGAGCACGTCTAATCAATGTCTGAGGCGCCGACTGAATATATCTGAGGAATCTTAAATAAATGGCTCGGATTAAGGAGCTCAGAATCAGTGATGGCAGTAAGAAAATACGCAGATCTTTTCTAATGATAATGTCAATTTTAAAAGTAGTAAAAGCAACAAATATATACACATAAAACAGTGGGTGGATGCTTTTGAGTAGCTAATACATTTTCTTGTGTTTTGTTTCATAGAGTTTGTCAACAACTTATTTTTGGCCAATGCTGTGGTGTGGACACAGATTTCCTCATTACTCGCAATGTTATTTTTTAATGATCAACTTGTTGATCATCTTTTATGATATAGAAAGCTGAGGGTGAACTGACCCCATTACACCATGCCTCCGTTCACTTTTACTGCACATTGCGGTTATGTAATCATTTTTAGTAACTCGCCACAACGGTGAGAAAGCTCCATGTGCATCATTCTTACAGTTACACACGTATTCATTTTGAGTTGTTGAACAGGAATGTTTGCAACCGGTTCAAAGTCTGTGTGCAGTATTCAAAAACAGATACTGCATGAGTAAAGCACTGGTCGCCTACCTTAACCCTCCCAGGGGTCACGAGATAAATCCGAGGGCTCATGATTAACAACGAGGGGAAACAAATTAAGCACGCACACATGTTATCGCAACATTTTCTCCGTAATATTTCCTTGTTTGTTGTATTCCTCATCATCACTAGAAGCTGCTCACAGACAATATCACAGCGAGGACTTTTATTATTTGCAGTAATTACTTTTTGAAGCCCAGATCATTTTTGCAAAGATGTTGAAACCTATGTTTAAATAAATTAAATAGATGTGGATATTTTTCGAGGCTTCATTCGTTTATATATTATTATTTTTTAAATATATCTATATCTATATATATATTTATCTTTATTCTTAAAAAAAGAAATAATAATCAGTTTCAAGTGTTTCTGGATACAATGGTGAAACATGCTCCTCTTCTTTAATTTAAATTCAAATAATTTTAATGCTTTTTCTTGACTTGAACACCGCATCAAATGATGTTGATATCAGCTATTTATACCTTTACATTGTAATAAGTAACCTGCTTCTGGGTCACATGCTAACCTATTGAGGCCATGACTTCTGTGCAGTTCCATCTCTACCGTCACAGACGAGTAATACACATGTTCTAACAGGTATTTGATGTCTTTTTAATGTACCAGCCATTGTTGAACATCGACTGTGTTGATCTCCTTTCAGTCAAGCCAGCAGACACATGAGAAACATTACACAATAACAATAAAAACATCATAATAGACTTCAAATCGGACATAACCGTCAGCTACTTTCACCCGAGATGCACAGAGGCCCCTCGGGCTCTGTGATGAAATTGAATGAAACCACTTTGGAGCACCAAATGAAGATAGATTTCCAATTTCACTTTCGAAATTGAAATTTTTGATGATCGGATTATGAAATACTGTGACTCCACAGGGAGAAAATACCCCCCCCTCGTGCTCCAATGACACATATACAATCTTGGCGTACTAAAGAGTGATAACAGTAGGTTATAAAAGGATCATTATTAAACAGTTGTGCTCTTTAAATGTGGTGTAGTTCAAATCCATGTCCAGAGAGAGGCAGCAGTGTATGCTTTTCTGAATGTGTGCAAAGAGAGGTCCTCCGTGTTGCAGTGTGTGTGAGTGTGTGTGTGCGTGTGTGTGTGTGTGTGTGTGTGTGTGATAGAGAGAGAGGGGTGTAAGAGCAACACAAGCATGTATCTACATTTTCTTTTCTTTCTTTTGGTCAGAATGTTTTTTTTTCCCCGTCTGAATGCCCGGCAGCTTAATGTTGATTGACAGCTGTATTAAGCATGTGTATAGTCTATAGCCCGTGAGTCACAGATGTTCCTTGTTCCGACACTTGAATGACACAGGACAGATGTGCAATCTCCCTTTAACAAAACGGTTAATTAACACATGTCCATTCTCTGGAACTTTGCAGCTGGGAAACGTTTAATGCAGTGAGAAAACTAAACCGACACCGACTTACACTCGACGAGATCAATCTGACCACGACACACAAACGGTGTAAACTAAACCTGCCGCCTGTCATTTGCACACACAGACTCATCCAAAGTGATTAATGTGTTTGATTTCCTCACAGCCCATGACTCACACTACGGCTTTTTACTCGCACATGCTTTATTGCACCTACAGTAACAAGGATAGTTGCCGTCAACTCAAGTATTCTTCACTTACACTTCACCACAGCGGCCTTATCTACTCTCGCTTTGTGTGTTTGTGTATATGGTGTGTGTGTGTGTGTGTGTGTGTAGTTGAAGGAGTGGAGGAGTTTAGCCCGACAGAGAGCAGGGTGAATGCAGTGTGATTATAAATGATCTCTAAACATAAAAATTACTAATGAGACACCATTAATGTTGGGCCTTACCTGAAACCATGTTTTCAACAAGTATTGAAAACCTGGTTTTGTTGCTGCCAACTTATCCCCCTAAAGTGTTTCACATTGTTCTTTTTATTATATGAAATTACATTTAAATTCAAATTAGACTTTTTGCATTGGTATTGTCCTTGTGGCACATCAAATAGCCACATAGTTCCCCATAAAGGGTACAAAGAGAGGACCATTTAGTCTGTTATTGTTGAAAAAAGACTTCAGGCTTATCCTTTACATAAGAAAATAAATTGTACTGGCTGGGATTCAATATACAAAAAGAACGAAAAAAGCAAATTGTGTATTGACGTGACAAATGGAAAAAATAAATCAAATGTTTTTTTTTATCTGTCCCTGATCAACAACAACTGATGTATTTTTAGTGGGGTGTTATTCACTGGGGCATTATTCATGGTGCTTAAAAATCCAGTCGCGTCTGACACCATAACTAATTGCAACACGGCATTTATGCGAGTCACGAACCATGACCTTCCCGTTTATTGATGCCGTTAGCTTAAAACAATAGTCAAATCTCTGTTAATGACCCATTAAGATCGATGGAGGAGATGCCGCGGCTACCTCGGGACACGAGGGGAAGGTGTAGCGGGCCGTCGTAGTATTTATATCTACATCTCCAGGATGTCTTGTAGGCCTCCCTGGCCCACAGAGCAACACCAGTGTTGAGGAGGATAGGATGTGACAGTATCCCTGGATCTGACGGAGCACCATGCTGGAGCTTCATGACACACTGCGATCTCCATTGGTTTCTTTTAGTCAGTCAGTCTCACACACACACACACACACATGCATGCACACACACAATTCAGTCTGGTTTCACATCAATTAAATGCCCTCACTCGGGTTAAGATGTGTCTTCCAATTTCGAATGAGGCAGGGGGATGTGGATGGAGGGAGTGAAGGAGACAGAGACACGTAAAGATTAAACGGAGGGAAAGCAGATGAGGAATCAGGCAGACTGAACGCGTGAGAGCCGAAGTCAGAAGGATGGAAAAATGTAAAGGATGAGGAGCGACGATGCCACAAACCAGACCATCCGAACCATCTGCTGAGGACATGGCAGTCACAGCCAACAAAGGATTTCTGGGGGTGGGTGTTAAAATAAATCTGTCTCCCTGCCATCTTTACTGTCCTCCGAGAGATAGATATATATATATATATATATATATATATATATCCTCCATGTGAGCCAGTCATCCACAAACTTTGGGAGGTGGATGTGTGTGCGTTGCCGAAGGCTCCGAGGCCACGCATTCTTCCCTTCCTTTGAAGTACACGAATATTTAATCTCACAGATGAATTGTTTGAAATGTGGGACATGGCTCCAATTTTACGACAGTGGAGTAAGACTGGAAACCCAGCCAGACCTCAGTATATATATATATATATATATATAGATGTATTAGTGCTTCCTCCCTCTTGTAACTCAACACCAAAATCATCTTCGTAGAGTCAATTCTCATTAAGCGGAAGACTTTGTGGACATGCTTCGTGTTAAGTTTCAATTATAAGTCGCCGCGGGTAAACAAAGAGTCGGATTCGAGTCAAAACTATTTGTTTGAAGCAGCTGATGAGAAGGATCAGGCACTCGAACGCAACATCTGTGCACCTGAATATTAAATACCCGCTATGCATTTGAAGGCATCGTGGTCCTGTATGAACAGTGAGTGTTGTCATATTAATTTTAACTGTCAACTCTTAGATGCGGGTGTCCTCGGCTGTGTTGCGATAACACAGCTGAGCGTGTCGCCGATCCACAGCTGCTCCTCGGCGCCCCGTAGAAACACGTTCAACACTTTTAGATCCACGGACAGTGGAGGAGCGCGGGAACGAGGTTTGTATTCCTCTCGCAAACAAATCACCCGTGACACGACAGCTCGTCACCTTTAACCCCTCAACGTCACTTTGTTGCTCTGGTTACGATACCAGCTCTTAAAGGGGCCCTGTCACGTACACTTTTTTTAAATCAGGGTATGGCATGAATTCAATCGCACTTTTTTGATAAATATCTGATCAGTTAAGTAGCAGAGGGGGTTGTTAATCAGTTTCAGCTGCATTGGTGTTGATGGCAAAATGGACTAGCCTGCCACATAATTTTTTCACTTTGATTTTCGAGGTGTCTATAAAATGAAATCTCGGTATAAACATGAAAAAAATTAGAAAATGTTGCGTATTGATTGCGTACGCCGGCTTGTATTTTAAGCGTCTTTCTTTAAAAGATTAATTACTTCAAACTTGGCGTAAATGAACATATGATTATAACACGTCCATGACTTTTCCAACACTTTTATGATTTTTCCATGACCATAAGAACCCTGAATCTGCCTCACATCACATCCCGAAACAAATTAAATGAACGATTCAGAATGAAGTTTACTGGCCAACTGGCTGCATTCCTTCCCCTCTCATCCCTCATCTCATTTAACTTCTTTTTCTTTTTGGCTCTGTGTTTAAGGTTACTTAACATATTGTTTGTGCTGATGCTTTTGAGTCATAACATCATTTGGTGGGAGCTGGAAATTTGCACGGGGACGCTGGCAAACGTAACACTTCTCTGTCTGGCTCGAGTTTTTCTTTCGAGTCGTCTACATATGGTGGGGAACGCTCCCCAGAGAAGGAAGGGTAGCCTTTTGAACGCAGCCATTGGGCTGGCTCCGCCCCATTAGCGGTAGTATTTAAAAGCCACCAGTTCCCACTGCCTCGCTCCCTCTTGGCCCGTTCTCGCTCTTGGTGAGTTCCAAATGTTATCTAGTCGCTCTCTTTGATAATGTTTTGCAGCATGGCGGTACCTTTAATCTCTGTTTACCATTCAAGGTTCACCTGCTGCTGTTTTTGCCCCACTTGTTGCTGCTACTATTCTATCCGTTTGGCTGGTACTATTTTATTTGTTGTGCTGCTAATATTAAGTTGTTTGTTCTGCCTCTATTTTACCTGTTTTTGTTGCTACTACTTTACCTGTTTTTTCATGGTTTGTTTACGGTTAATTTTTATAGGTATGTTTTTGGCTTTTTAATTTGTTTTAAATCTTAAATTTCCTGAAATAAAAATCTGTTATATTCTACTACAAACCCCTCCTCTTCATCATCTACATACCGGTACTTCCGCTTGGACAAATGATCCGCCATCATGGTCTCATTTTCCACCTTTTACGCTGACGACACCCAACTCTACCTCTCTTCCAAGACCACCACCTCTGTCACTCCACTCTCACCACCTGTCTCACAAAAATTATATCACGGATGCAACAGAACCTTCTCAAACTCAACTGAAACAAATCTGAAGTACTCATCGGCCCCACATCCCCCTCACCTGCTCCACCCAGACCTCATCTCTGAACATTGATGGCTCCATCATCACCTCCTCCACCCAGGTGCGCAACCTCTGCATTTGTGTCTCTTGTCCTCAATGTAAAGCGTCTTTGTGTATCGAGAAAAGTGCTCTAATAGTTCGAATTATTTGTAACTACAGGATGCCCATGACAGAAATTTGACTAGTTCTCAGTAGCTCTCAATAGAAAGAGTTAAACAAGTTGACAGCAAGGAAACACACACACACACACACATGGCCAAACAAAGCTAGAAAGCCACACATAGATGCAGCTATCACACACTTATGGTAAATGGACTGCATATACCTTGTGCTTTCATCCAAAGGGCAATCATCAGGAGCAATTTGGGGCTCAGTTTCTCGCCCAAAAGACGCCAATAATCGCGACAGTGGAAGAAGGGGATCAAACCACCGAGCCTGTGGCGAATGGTGACACAATTGCTACACAATTGCTATGAATGCTTATCTCCCGAGGAACAGGTGGCGCCGTACACGTTACATTCTGCCACCGGTGTATATATGCGCGTGTGTGAATGCCGGCTTGTGCTGTAAATCAGTTTGGGTGACGTGAAAAACATAAATGATCACGATACACAGAGAGCGATGAACTCAATAATTATCTTTCATTGATAATGAGCATTTTATCACCTCCATGTATAATTACAATGTCTCCCCTCGGCGGATAGAGTGGAAATTGTACAAGAATATTTGCCACAGTTAAGTGGGCGACAGGTTGAGGTTTAATATTCCGGGGGTAAAACATTTTTTTCAACAGTCGTATATGACAAAGCACAATCGCACAAGAAAGTGGGGGGTATCAAGACTACCAGACAGACAGAACAAGGGGATTTATAAGCTTTTTAACACTGCACCTTATCAGACTCTCCGACTGGCCTCTCGGCGAGACCCCAGGGTGCCCCGTGGGATAAAGAAAGAGAGGAAGGAAAAGAAAGAGATGAACTTTACCGAATGGTAAAGTGCCGCATTGTAAATTGCCCTGAACCAGAGAGCAGTGCATTGCCATTGTAAGGGGCAGAGCAGTGTGTCAAGAAGAAGGAAAAAGGTAAATCATTAGCAGGGCAGACATGCACAAGAGGACCAAGGTCAACGCCCCATCAAGGTTAAAGCTCGACTGAATCCTGAGCAGCTCCGTGTATGAAGAAGAAGCAGCACGAAGCATATGTCCACCGCTCATTCTGGTCCTTAAACGCAACACGTTCTCCAAAGATGGATGTAAAAACTGAAGCTCCATGGTCCCTCGAAGCAGTGCAAATCAATTTGTTTTTCTTAAAAATACAGGGGTTGAATTATAGAATAACTGCTCCCATGTTGACCATTTATTTGAATACAAATTCAATATTACAATGACGTAACATCCTACTCAGTCACTCGATCTGTTCTATATATCGCGCCTGTATTTTAAAAAGGCGAAGATCGGGAAGTTAAACCGGCACATCACAGCGATGCAGGACGACTGCCGATTGGTCAAAACGGTCTGACCAGACAACCACAGCTGCCAGGGAATATTTATTCTGTTATTTACATTGTTTGCCTGAATATTAACTGCGCATGATGGAGAGTCAAATGTTGCCCGTTTGTTTAGATTGAAGCAGGCGCGTGTGTTTCTGCTACGCTCTACCCATCCTCGCCTTGTGTGGACAAAATCCGAATGACCTCAGCAGCTTCATTTCAAATCACGCCACATAATTAGGATATTAGATATACAGAGATTATGTGCGTCTGCTCATCTGCAGATGGAACAATACACCAACTAAATTACTTTTTTTTCTAATGAAATGACTCCATTCCTAACCTCACCTCCATCTCCATCTCCAGTACTCCATCCCATAAAAGGCAATTATATATACTGAATTAGGCGGATTCAAATTTAACAAAGCGTTGTATATATTACTGTAAATGTAGATATTAAATAAGGAATAGTTTTACATTTTGTAAGATGAGCATTGTTTTTACCATACGATGATAGTATTTACATTCTCATCTAATCAAAAGCAAGAAAGCAAATAAACCTTTTAACAACCACCATGGGGACAGCCGTTGGTCGGTCCTGCACTCTAATTCTTTTAATACATTTTTTTCCACTATACAACTGGGCATTCATGTATACAGCTGCCAAGTAGTATTGCAAATGTGTGTGTGTATATATATACACTTCTCAGTTCTTGTATTTGTCATTTCCTCCCTTGGACCTGAACCTGTCCTGCGCCTCCATGTTGCTGTCGGCGGTCCCGAGGCTCTTGTTTCTGCTCCGAGGAGCGAGGAGGTGTCTCTCCGAGGAGCGAGGATGCACGACAGCAGCCTTCCTGGAAGTCGTGCAGCGTCAAAAGCCAAGTGTTCCGCC
The DNA here is from genome assembly GCA_036178185.1 of Liparis tanakae. Lineage (NCBI taxonomy): Eukaryota > Metazoa > Chordata > Actinopteri > Perciformes > Liparidae > Liparis > Liparis tanakae. The sequence goes on from CM070110.1 coordinate 4,832,695, forward strand.
GCCGCCTTCTCCAATTGACATCTGCTGCATTTAAATGAGACGGCGGAGAAACAAGTGGAAGTGACCAGTATCGGGTTTTTTTCCTCGTAATGTTATGCTTATAAGAAAATGTGTTTGTTTCCATCTGAAATTAATAACAGTTTCACAGGTGAAAAGGCTCTCGTATCCGTCGGCCACATCAACAGATGCGCTTTTGTGAAACATCCCCATCACGTGCCTGGGATCATGCTAGGAAGTTGACGTGTTTCTTTGTAGGCTACAGAGAGAGCATCAAGGGAATGGGCCTGGAGGGATGTCTCACCTCCACGTAAATGGAAGGTGAGATATTGTATTTATTTATAACCTCAGTTCACTTCCATGTAAAGCATTCGTGCCTACGACAATAATGCCTCCATTTCCAGTGCTTTTAGAGTGTCTGCATCACATTGAAACCTCTGATATTTTACAGGAGCACAGAAATCCACCATTGGGGTCAGAATGAAGGGAGGCCATCGGCCCTCTGTTGAGCCCTCAGTCTTGACGGACTTGTGTTGGTGGGGGGGAAACCACACGCCTGTGGCTAACGTGACCCCCAGTGGTAGTGGCTCATCATCCTCTGGAGGAAGAGGAAGAAGAAGACCTTTAGGCTACATCACAGGTGTCAAACACAAAGCTGACGGCTTGAAAGACACATCATCATCTTTATATCCTGTGCTTTTATTTTGAAGGTTTCAAATTAAATGTATTTGTGTTATAATATTAGAGAAATGTTCCTGCGTACACTTTCTACTCTTGAATGAACAATAATCAAATGGAAAGAGAGTTATTCAACAATATGTTCTGGAGTAGTTTATACAGCACTTCAGTTACACCGGCCCTTTAAAAGGCGGCCGTGACGCTGATGTGGTCCACAGTGAAAATGAGTTTGAATCCCCTGGGCTACATGATCAACATCAGTAGACTTTTAGATGGTCTAAGCAGTTGCTCAGAAAACAATCATTTATATATATATATATATATATATATATATATATATATATATATATATATATATATATAATTATTTTTTTTTATTTTTTTTAAACTGAAATAAGACCCTATCGGGCATGAAACCCTAAAGGGATACTTGTCCGTCATCAGAATAGTCTTTTCAAAAGAAATTTCTCTCTTCACCAGAAACTTAGGGTGAGGGTTTTTGCAGTCTTTAGACACTAGTTTCATTCATCTTATATATAGATATAGATTATGTGAAATGTCTATGAATTACAGCAAATTCATGTTCGTAGACGTCGCCGCAGGAGAAAGAATGGACTTATCTTTCAGGGGACCAAAACAAACAGCTGAATGATGCAGAAATACTGTGCAGAGATTTGCTGGATTCAATGTGACAGCTATCAAAACATCCACAGACACCCACACTCGGATTACTCGCTTAAAAACAGACGTCACAGTAAAGCTCTGCACCTGTTAATTAAACTCCCCTTCTTATACGGAAGTCTTCACCACTCTTTGTAGTTAGCGTTACAGTACTTTAATTACCATATTTATAGCAGTAACACCAGTGTAATGTTGTGTTTATTACATTTTTCAAAGTTCCTGTACATACATATATTCTTTTTTTTTTAAAGATACAGAGAACACAAAATGACTTAAGTATAAATTAATACATAAATAAATAAATAAATAAATGCTTAAATAAATGTATAAATACAGGAATGAATGTATATAAATCAATAGGACATCATTAAATAAATATATATTTCTACATTTATGTGTCCACACGTATTTCTTCATTTATTTATGTGTGACATTTACGTGTCCGTATATTTAAATGAGCTGGGACGGTCCGAACCTCTGTCTAAAGCCTGATTGGTCACAGGAGTGTGATGCACCTGGTGTGTTATTTAAGCATTCATACATTTATTTAAGCATTTATTTATTTATTCCTAAATGTATTCATGCATTTATTTATTTATACTTAAGTCATTTTGAGTCCTCCATAAAAAAGACTTAAACCAATGTCTAGGCCCGTGTCTTCCCAAAGGCCTCAGTTCATTATCATGAACACTGATCTTGTACTTCAATGTACATTAATCCACAGCTGAAGATTGTATTAATTTCCTCTTGTGATATTTGCTCAGCCGTTTTAAATTATATAGCCTTTTGTAGGACTGTAATTACTTTTTGGTTTAAAAGATTTCTCTTTTCAGAGGAACAAATGTCCTGTGGGTTGCGTGCAACACAGGTCACGGGTGTCCGAGTCGTGAGAGATGTTCCGTCTCACAGAGACAGTTTTTTCAAGCATGAACCGGTCACGACCATGTGCTTATTATAGTTACCACAGTGATGGAGCTAGTCTTAACCCTCATCTTACATAAAAACTAATTAGAAAAAACTATTAAAGCAAGCATTAGTTGTGAAATTAATGTGATACTTCACTATTTAGAGCAATGGCAAACATCAACTAGAATGGGCACTTGGTAGAGCGCATACCTTCGCATATCACAAGATTGAATTATGAACAATTTGGCACTAGTTTCACGCAAATCGGATGCCAATTAACCCAAAAAACTAATCGATTGTTCCTTGGGTCATCCCACCAAGTTTCATAAGAATCGGCTCAGTTTTGTCTGATTTAGATGAGTAACAAGTTTTTCACCTTTTCGTGACCTTGACCTTGACCTTTGACCCAATCACTCCCAAAAACTAAATCGATTGTTCCTTGGGTCATGACCAATCATCCCACCAAGTTTCATAAGAATCGGCTCAGTTTTGTATGATTTAGACGAATAACGGACAAACGGACATATTCACAAATAAATACACGCCGGCCAAAACATTACCTTCTGCATTTTCAATGCGAAGGTAATAACACACAATAAATAGCTGTATTTATTTGTTTTAATATACATATTAAACTGCATATGCAGAATGACTCGTGTTTGACGCACATTGGTATTTTATAAAACACATGAACTCAACAGAAATAAAAAACAATGACTTTGTGTATAAATTGCTTGACCAATTGCTTATTATTCAAATTGGAATAATAAAGCACCTGTGAGATACGACATGTGGGCTCCCCAGGTGATGAGATTAAAGGTTAAAGAGGAACTAAACCTGGTTGTATGTGGCCGTTTAGACATAAGGGCATAGACATTCTTGTTGATAAACAATAACCCAGATTATTATTCCAATAATAGTCCGGGAGCTCATGACACTTACAACTAAAGAAACCAATTCAGACAAAATAGAATAAGTTAGGACAATATCTTTACCAATTTGACAACACCTGCAGAGTGAGTTTTTCGAAACTCAGGCCACATTTACACATAGCTGGTATTTACAGAAACAAATATTTCTGCCCCTCCGTTTTAAAAAATAACGCTGTACACACAAGGTCATTTTCAAAAAAGTTTCTATTTTATATGAACCCGCATAAATACGCCGTCCGCATACGTCCCATAGGACGCTCACATGACGTGAAGCATCTTTAGTCGCATACTGTGACGTTTGACCTCGTTCACACACAAACACAAAAAGAGTTTTCAGAATTCTCCACTTCGGCCGGAGTTTTTAAAAATGATCGTTTTCCGTGATAAAACCTCAGTATTTGTGTAAATGAAAGGCCAAAACGCATGAAAATATATTTCCCATCGTGTAAACGGGGTCACGTCCGGGAACAAGGACCACGCCCCGAATGCAACACTTAATTACTCAAGCCAGCACACCTGTTCCCCCCCTGCCGATTATTAACCTCTAATTCTCTAACTTTACATTTCGCTCCCCAACCATTGAACGGGTACACCTTTAGTACAAAACTACCCACTTTAAATGGGGACAAACCGTGCCGTATGAAAGTGGTAATAGAAAGTAGAAGCAGTGATAGATACATGATTGCACATGGGTATAGCTTATAAATTCAAATTGCGTTACATGTGTTTCTGGGTAACAGGGACACAAACCGTTATCACGTGATTCCCACATTGATCACATCAGGGTCGAATGCATGAGCCCGTATCCGATTTACCGCATGGGCACTCAAGCATTAAGTCATGATGAGGAAGATGCTTTTTTACTGAGGAGGGCGATCGCAAGACGGCGGGGCTTCACAGAAATCTATACGTGACGCACATCTCCACAGTCGGGAAGAACGTTTGTGCGTCAAGGTCAGCCGATAAACACACCACAACCTATTCATTATCTTTAATAAGATTTAAAAAGGATGGCGCAGATGTTTCCGCTCGCCAACAATAACTTCTACTTGGAAGCCATATTTTATAAAACGATTCAGTTAGGTTATTCGGCACTTACTTTATGCCACACTTACTTTATGCCGTTAATAGACTCTAAAGAGCAGCATGGAGGAGCAATGTGCTCCTAAAAAAAATAAATAAAAAAAAAGGTGAATTAGACAGCTGGCTGCTTTCATCTGTGGGCTTTAATGAAGTGGGACTAAATTCAGCAACACAACTCACTGGTCCTCCACTTCCACCAGTCTAGACAAATAAACAGGCTTCATAAAGTGCCGGCATAAAAGTGCTGAGATAAAAGTGAGTAAGGAGAGGATTTTCTTTATAAATTGCTTGAAAAGTTTAAGAATAAATGTCTTTGAAAGTATGAAAGAGACAAGAAAGAGTTCTGCTGTTTTAAGTCACAGAGAAGTCTTTCCTTTTAATCGGCAGGGGCTGAACTGAAATGTGTTTTGTGAAATAAGCAAAACCTGAATTTCAGTCGGGCACATTAGCAGAGTTGTGTTGAACAGTTCTCACCTACTTGGTTGCCGTGTGCGTTATGGCAACTTAAAGAGAGATGTGATCCATCACATTCTTCTCGCTCCCTTTTCAAATTCCTCAAACACATGTCAGGAAATATCCGACATTTAACCCTCCTGTGACCTTCAAATTTACTAACATCTTTTACCCCTGGGGTCAATTTGACCACAACAATTAAAACCTTTTCGGAAAATGATTAGAATTAATATTGTTTCCCAAGTTTAAGTGTGAGCTACTTTATGATTGTTTGTTGACTACCTAAATAGCCCTTTTAAATAAATTTAAAAAAAATATACTTTCTAACCCTGTTTTACACAGTGAAAAACCGCAAATTGTACAAGACAGTAAAAACATCATCATGAGAAGAGAATGTTATGTTTTCCCAGCAATTAGGAAAAGACCTGAAATATGAATTTAAAACAATGTCAATAATTGTTTTAGAGACGTTAAACATTGAATGTCTCAACGCAATATTATTGTGCATTATCTCTACAAATGAAATATTATAATCTCAAACAATTGTGGTATAACGAGAACCACTTTTATGTTTTGAATGTATCCAATCACACTAAGGAAAAACAAAACATCAGCCTTTATGTTGTGACATTTTCACCGCTGGCAATGGGATCTTGTAGAAATGTGAGATCATCCTCCCCTCATGTACTTTTCATTTTCTTTATTATTTAATTTTCAAAAAATGATTTTGTCCCACTCTTTTATTTTTATTCTATATATTGTAACCGTGTTTGCTGCTGCTACAAACAAACGTCCCCCTAGGGAATAAAGTATATCTATCCATCTAACCACGATCAGTATGGAAATTGGCATGAGCACAATTGTCGAATCCTTATACATGAGCAGTATTCCCACATACACAAATGCATGGAAATACATTCTGCCCCAATTTAGTTGGAAATGTTTCCTTCAGATTGTATTTCCAAACATGTGCAAACATATTTAAACCATCTGTGGTTTGCAGTAGTACAAACAAAGACATTTGCTGTGTTCATATTAAAACAACAAGACGAGTCTCTTGGATGAAGAGAGTTCACCACGTAAGTGTTTAATAAATATTTTCTAATAAACTAAAGTCTGAGGGTATTGCATTTCAAGCATAAACTCTAGTATATCACAAACGTCTGAGCTAATATAGCTAGGGAAAGGGTCTATTTGCTCAAAATTGCTCTTAATCGGAAAAATGAAGACAGCAAAGAAGCCCTAAAGACTGAGACCCCGTTTAAACGATGGGAAAACGCATATATTTTCATGTGTTTTGGCCTTTCATTTACACAAAAACTGAGGTTTTATCACAGAAAACGATCATTTATAAAAACTCCGGCCAAAGTGGAGATTTCTAAAAACTTTGTTTGCGTGTGAACGAGGTCAGACAGAGTTTTAGGTTGTCTAACGTCACAGTGTGCGACTGAAAATGCTTCACGTCATGTGAGCGTCCTATGCGGACGTATGCGGACGGCGTGTTTATGCAGGTTCATATGAACAGAATTCTTTTGGAAAACGACCTTGTGTGTACAACATTATTTTTGAAAACGGAGGGGAAGAAATATTTTTACTGTAAATACCCGGCTTTGTGAAAATGTGGCCTGATTCTGCTAAATCAATGTCAGCGTTGAGGAAGGATCAGAATGAGCTCGCTCTTCAGTTCCCCCACTTCCCCTAAAAAAAATGGCCGTTGTCACGCCCTGATTGGCCCGGAGGAGAAATGCACCAAGCTGTTCTCAATTCTTAGGAGCCAGCGCCTCACACCTTGCACAACAGGTGATCCGAATAAACCTCTAATCAACTCAGGAGAGTCGTAATAGTCATCTATAAAGGAATGGAGGGAAAAAGGAAAATAAAAGTAACAGAGGACGAGGGGACTGCATTTCGGAAATACACCAATCAGTATTTAAGCGGTTTTGATTGCTCGGTGGTAAAGAGCCGCTGACTGAAATGCAATTTTCGAAGCCACCGGCAATCATCTGTCAATGATTTACCTTCTTGTTAGTCCCCATCAACAGATATCTGCATATGAATGCAGCTATACAATCAGGTGGTAGACTCATAGATGTAGTCTTCTCTCAATTCCAATCACGAATTTTAAGTTGCTCATCGGTCTGTAACAATGACCAGCACACACACGACGATCACGGTCTTTGTCCGGATATCAGTCGGTTACAAAGGGACACCAGAAATATTGTCCGTTGCACACAGAAGAGAAATAATTGATAACCGAGGGGATCAGAAAATGCGTGTAAGTGTGAAACGATAGACTGTATGTGAGCTGAGGACATTATTGTGAGGTCACCCATTGGTTATGCCTTGAGTTTGTCTAATTGTCTTTCCCCATCTTGGATTATGGCTGTCGCCATTTTACAACTTGTGAACGTCTGTTCCTGTTTTCTTATAGACTTCCCATACAGTTTGATTACCTTCGCATTGAAAATGCGGAAGGTTATGTTTTGATCGCCGTGTATTTGTTTGCGTGTGTGCGTATTATTCGCATAAGTCAACAACTATTAAACCGAATCGCATTAAACCTTGTGGGATGATTGGTTATTATCCGGGGACCATTTGATTTATATTTTGGGATCAATCGGGTCAAGGTCATGAAAAGGTCAAAATCATATTTTTACCATAGCACGGTCAATCTTTATCCAATTGGCATGCAACTAATGCCAAAATGTTTATAATTCAAAGCCCAATCTTGTGATATGTGAAGGTATGCGCTCTACCGAGTGCCCATTCTAGTTTATTTTTTAAACTGGAGGAGTCGCCCCCTGCTGGTCAGTAGAGATAATCCACCTTTTAAGACACTTCCACGTTGGCTTTCCTCGGCAGAACCGGAGGTTGCCGCCGCCCGTGTGAAACACGTCGGGTGACTGATTATCACCTGACTTCAATGTTTACCTCTGCTCTACAGGGCGTTTGTGTCTCTCAGTTCGTGTTTTAGTTTAAGAAGTCAGCTGGTTTCATCTCAAAAGCTCCACTAAACTCCTTTCCCACTCCCTGACCAGCAACAATGCAAATGTCAGCTAGCTGGCGAACATATTAGAGCATTTAGCAGTTAAGGCAGAGATGATCGTATTACTTTACATCAGCTTATGCTGAAGATGCTTTTGAGAAAAAGGGATCAGGTCATCGCCTCCATTTCCCCAGTGGTGGAACGACTGGATAATTGCAGTCACCATGTAAGTGTCACAATTGCTTCTGGGATTTTCTACACGCACATGAACAGGGGACATGTGTGCCAGAGGCCAGAGAGCAATTGGATAGGTCATATTAATTAAGTTATTTATAAGCCAAGTGAAGAGGATTAGCCTGTGACACTGTGTCTGATATGAGGTTAATATGGGAATACATCAACTCTCAAATTCAACCATTAACCTTTTACATTCTTACCTCCCAAATGGCTTTTCCCACATGATGGGTCAAACAAACACGGGACTTTTATTCAGAAGTCCGCTGCCTGTGGCATATGTGAAACCATGTATGCTTGTTACACTCAGCATGCAATTACGTTATGCTGCATTGTAATTTGATGCCAACGCAGTTTTGTTATCTAAACCAAAACCGGTCGTTTTTATCATTTTGCAATTGAGAATTTTATGTAATCCAGACACAAGGCTCATATGAAATGAATCTCTAATGAAACAATCCACGGATCCTGGGGTTTGCAGAAATGTACAGTAGCAAAATGAGTTGTTCTGACCGTCTGTAATTTATTTTGTTGTTACAATCCAGAGGAAATTATTTGGTATCAACTGGATATTACTAATCTAAAAACCTGGGGAACAAAATCATTTTATAGATAAACTATAGTCTCATTCAAATAGTTTTTCAGCTGAATCAATTGTACCAAAGTCAAAATATCCCATGGGCCTTCATTTGTAGACTGGGTGTGTGATTGTCAACCAGCCACCGATAATGGAGCCGTTATTGGAAAATTAATTTCAGACTAGGCTGCTATTATCTGATGATAATTGTTCAGTCTGATGGCAGACTCATGATGGGTCAGAATTACACATGCTTTCAAGCACATCCATCAATTTCAGTCTGGTAAACACGAGATGAAACTAAAACTTTAAAAGCCGGAAGCAATGTCGGTTAAAACTACACAACGGTACACTCAAAGCAACGGCCTTGCCATTGGTTTAATAATGGACTGTATAAGCGAGGTGGATATATTCAACATTACACCACCTATGTTTGTGGATAACCGTGTTACCGCCTGGAGTTGTAGTAGTAGTGTATAGCATGCCGCACAAACAACAATGCAACTAGTGGAGACGGCGAGATGCTCCGTGTTGCCAGATTGTAAATGGTGAAGTACCAAAGGCTCAAAATTGTCGTATTTGGAGGATAATTATCGTGTATCTGGCAACCCTGAGATCAGTCGACCAATGACTGCTCTCTTGTGTTGTAGCGAGTACAACCGTGGTGCGTCACCGTTTAGTTTGTCACACCTTCTGCTTTCTGGACATTTTAAACGTGAAGCTATAATTAACCACTCCGTATAGCATTATTGGAAGTAATTGAAATTGACAGCTTGCAGAGAATTAGTATTCAGTGCCACGCGATGACATACCTGTAACCTTTGCTGTCACTGCAATAAAGGTAATCAGTGCCTCCGCAATACATCACGCAGCAGCACATATAGCGCTGCAGACATTTGTGTCACTGTCGCCGATGAGGCTGACGGCAGACGTGTGCGGCGCCACACGCGGAGAGGTCTCTGGTCCACCAGTGCTGCCGGTTTTCGGCTGCGCTGGACCAGAAGATGCGGCGCATGCTCTTCCTCATCCTCTTCTTCTTCGGCTCCGAACACCGAGAGCTGCCTTTGAACTTATTTTAACGGTTAACCCTCCTGTTACCTTCACATTTACTAAAATATTTTACCCGTGGGGCCAATTTGACCCTAGCAAATTACACCTTTTAGAAATGAGTAGAATTAATATTGTTTCCCAAGTTTAAGTCTTCTTTTTTTGGACTACCTAAATAAATATATATTTTAATTTTACAGTCCTTTATTTACATTTACATATATGCTGTGTATATATACATATATATTTTATATTTCACTTTGCACATTGTCACTTTGTTTTTTTCTTATACTTTATTGTGTTTAGTTTTATCGGTGCTGCTTCTGTTAACTAATTTCCCCTTGGGGACTAATAAAGTATATTTCTATTCTATTCTATTCTAGCCCTTTTTAAATAAATAAAAAAAGTTGATATTTCTCATCTGTTTCACACAGCCCGGTGTCAAGTTGTGTTCAGGACATTGAAAACATATCAATGTTAATTTTATGTTCACCCAGTTGTCCCCAATAAATTAGGAACAGTCATGAAATATGAAGCAACAAAATTATGTAAGTCATTCTTTTTGAGATCTTAAACTAAACATTAAATGGGGTCAAATTGACCCCAAAGATAATAGGAGGGTTAAAAGTAATTGCAAGTCGAAGACATAATCACCCAGTGACACACTGTTTACCATCACTAAATTCTCTCTCTCTTCTCTCCTGAACTGGCCATCTATCCAAGGGCCGCTCCGCGAGGCGTGATCAATTAGACACTCGGGTCGGACCTTCCGCGTTCATCTGCCCTCTCCATGACACTGGTGGGTTGACTCAATCAGACGTGTGTAAACCCATTGCTAGTTCCTAGGGTTTCTTTCTTTCTAGTGGCACATCCGTCTCGATGCGTTCTCACCGGTGTCCCAGTTTCCACTCTCTCTGTTTTCCTTCCCGGCTCGTTTCAAGTGACAAGCTAAGATTGAACGCAGCTTAAAAGTATTCTCCTTAGGCTGTTCTGTCAGTGTTTTTCTCTTTTTCAAATCAACATTTTTTTAGGTAAACAAGACACAGTGAGTAATTGAAAGGCACCTTTTAAAGTTACCGTGTATTTCTCTTACGGAGACTTTTTAATGAGCGTAGTGGCAAAGCTAATTTATATAAACTCACATTAGAAGCAAACACGATCGACGCTAGAGTGACCTGAAAATAGACGTGAGCAAACTGAGGCAGTTAGTCATAGAATCCAGAAACGCAATGAGCAATACACATCCAGAAAGGTATCCTTTTACTTGCTCACACTGTGTGGGAAGATGCATCACAGCGTGTGATCGCAAGGTTGGACGGAAGAATCTGGCAACGAGCTGGGAACAGTGGGAGCATCACCAGAAACTACAAGAGAGGGATGAGGGAAGAGAGGGGAACCATGCTGGAGGAAATTAGCAAACTGTGTTTATTGACTGACGAGTCAAAGTCTGCAGGGTTCAAACAGGAGGTTGCGAGCGGTTATATATCGGAGACGAGAAAGTGCCTCGATGCCTGCTCCTCAAAGTAGGTTACCAGATCCTCGGGAGAAAGAGAGCAGCCAGGTGGAGGGGGTATAGAGGTTTGTAGCATTTCAAAGCTGGGGATTAGATCCGAGACAGGCAGGTTGATTTTGCGACTGATGGATGAGAAGATGAAAGGTTCATGAACAGGTTACACGTGTGCACGCTTTCTCTTTGCTACCGAGAAGTTTGTGTGCTTTAAGCTTCGAGGGAGTTGAAGGGAAAGTCAGACTCTCCGGAAATATACTTTGACAAATCGTCACTCTTTAAAAAGCATCAATTTCTTCTCTGTTCACTGACTCGGGACAGATGGATTCAAGACTCGTCTAGCACTGCTAGTTGTTTTTATTTCAGTGATATGTCAAAGTCACACATGTGTTGTTCTTGATAAGAATAACTGACCTAGTAACCCCACTGTGACAACAGGGTTGAGATGTTTAACACCCCATTTGTTCTTTCGGCTCCCCTGCACCTACGACAGGAAAGGACCGTTGTTTTCCCAATGTGTTGTTTTCCGACTTGGCTTCTTGTTGGTGACATTTGAGTTAAAGTGGATTAAACGAGCCATGAATCGATTATATTTATCTAAGCGAAAAATAATTCACTAAACCTATTAATTGTGTACATGTCACAATGCTTAGCAGTACTTTAGGATATTGCTATCATCAGCATAGTAGCAGAGACAATGCTAACATGCCAATGCTTTTGAATATCGCTGTAAGAATCCAGTAATTTCTGATTTGGAAGTCATTTTTATTCTTCCCGCATCACTGAGCATATTTTTAAAAAAGGAATGAATCGGGCTCCAACACCGTATCCAGTTCTCTAGATACATCCATGGTACAACCTTGGACTCTATATATTGTTAAACAATATTAATCATATATTGCATTCTCACAATTTTTCGGCTGTAGTATAGTTTCACTTGAGCTTTTGTTTGTTTGTGATTTTCCCTTCACAAGGCGATCTTATAAGCCTCCTGTAGTTCCCCCTTGAGACATTAAAAATAACTTTTTGTTGAGCTACAACCCAGGCGAAAGAACTAATTGATACCGGCTTCAACTGCGTCATTGATTAGGATTAGTACCCACACATACATGGCCGTTTAAAACTCTCTAGTGGTTTGCCTCGTCATACTCATCAGCGAAGACCTGTTCACCTCCAGTCAGAAGAAGCTTGGGAAACGATCTTCTTCAAATCCCCGAGCGGCACATCCTTTGTTTCAAACCAGATTCTTCCTTGAACTGAACTGATGTCATTTCCCTCAGGACAACTGATTTTGGCGTGAAAACCCTTTTGAGAAGCGGCGGTTCCCACGCCTCGGCCTTTCAATCGCTAATCCTAGCCAGACAGCTCTAAATAGTAGGAGTGTGAACATCCATGATGCCAACGTGTAGGAGGAGAACGGTCCACAGAATGCTAACCTAGATTATGTTTGCTCAATCAAGTGATGCGGGGGCGTACCCATTGATTGATCAAATTTAGATCCTTAAATGTTATCCCTTCGGTGTATAACTCAATGAAAAGGAGGACTTCCTGGAATGGAGCCTTTTGCAAAGTCAAAGAGAAAGTCTTCAAGTTGACTGAGGAGATTGGAAATGTCAGTGACAAAGCGGTCATGTTTTCTCTGGAGGTTAGACGCACATGATTAACCTGAGGCGCCAGATGCTTTATTGCACAGAACTCTCTTAGAAGCCGTATATTGAAACTGTTTGGAGAAGGGCAGGCACTTCCAACGGATACTTGGCAGGTGATTGGATAAACCATCTGTGCATCGAACACCCATAACTCCCCAGAAGACACTGATTGGTTTAAAAAAATTGCTGTCTTGACAAACATATTACTTAAAAGCCGTTTTGTTTTTTGTAGTCGCGTATAGACAGAGTTCTTTTTTTGCTCCGTCTTGAAATATCTGGCGGTGTGGAGGCATGCTACGTTGGGTGGCAGACCAAGGTGTATTTTAAATATATATATGCTTATCAGCCTTTATTACATATTTCTATTTTAGTATTGCCAACTTTGCAGATCAACCAAAAGTGAAAAGATGTGCTTGATGAGAAAAATCAAAGGTAGGACGGGAAATATTGGGCGTCTCTGGGAGTTTAGCATCTTATCCTCTAAAGAAGATGAAAAGCTGAGCAATAGGATTCTAAAACATGCTCTTATGCAGCACAGTAACTCTCAGACATGTACCATTGTCACGCTTTCACTACTCAATACGTATATATTTTATTTCATCCGTGTAAGCAAACTGTTTATCATAGCTTTTACAGTACAAGACAATCTTGTTGAACTTGTGATGAGCAATAAGGAAATGCCTCTGAAAATTACCCCTGCAGATTTAAGATGAAAAGGTTGACTGAAGATATTTTTCCTTTAACTGGAAAAAAACAGAACGTAGTCATAGTTTCTGATTAAATTGCTTCTGTAGTTTGTTCTTATGGAGACTTTTACAGTTGACGTTACAATTGGGCTACATCACAACCTTCGCCCAATCCATAGCCAGCGTTAACAGACGTGTCCAGAGAATTATTCCTTCTGCCTCCTCCTAAAATAGTTGTCACGCTGAACAGAAAGAGGGTTTGCACACAGTTAAATCTGCATGATTTAAAGTCAAATATTGATCATAACTGACGGTTTGTAGTCCCCAACTGTGAGTGACTTCTCAATCTAAGTACGGAGGGGCTACCTCACGTCTACTGCCCTGAATTAAATAATGTAACAGGAATCTCTTGACTGAGACGAGATGCAATGAGGGTTCACGGTACTTTTCATCTATCGAGCGGTTGAAGAGCAGAGGCTGGGGTGCAGGGAAGTGGTTGTTGTACAATGGAAAACAAACCTGTCTGGCTAACAGAGTTTAGTTTAGGAAAGAAATATGTATTCAGAAAGTGCAGAGAAGACCAAATAATGGGAGAGTGGAAGTACAAGTGCATATATGCCTGACCCAGACGTGTGGCACAGTTGATGGACATTTTTTAAGAGTCTAAGTTAAGTGAAAGGCCACTTAAAAGCCGACTAATGGCCACAGATGAAACAAACGGCTGAGGTCAAAAAGCAAGTGCAGATTGGCACAGCGGGGGATGGAAGATCCTGTGTCAGACAGCTGAGGGAGATGAATTCATAATGCTGTGTAAATGGAGTAAAGACCTAAAACTGAGTAGCGGCGAAGGCCGGGTGGAGTAGAGCTGCTAGCCAATGAGTCCTTGCATAAGTGATCACATGTAAATAGGGCGACATTAACTGAGATAATACATTATATTTTTATAGCACGATAAAAAAGCTACTCAAAGGGACTTACATGGTCAAATCAGAGTTCCAGAGGGAGCGGGCAGCAATGGAGGCCCTGTCCCCCCAGGTCCAGTGCTTGGACAGAGTAGGGAGGGTAAGGTGGGTGGCGTCGGCAGATCTGAGGTTGCCGGTTGGTATGTGTGTCAATGCAAGGGGTCAGAAAGGTATAAAAGGTCATTTTTTGAAGGGCTGTGTATGCAATGAGGATCATTTTACATTTCTTTGGTGCGTGTGAAGCCAGTGGAGGTTTGGAAGGACGGAGGCAATATGCTCTCTGGGATACTGCAGTGTGTTTTTGGAGAGGAAAGGTCGGCATCTCCACCAAAATTGTCAACAGGCAGGTAACCTCCAGTTAAACTTCCTTTTATAGTGTCTTTGAACAAATCCTTTTTAAGTCGGATTCCCATGTGCAACAGGTTATCGGCTCTCACCTGCGGCTTTCTCCCCCACTGCACCAAAGGATGAGCACACAAGTAAGATATTCGTAATACCCTTTATTCAGCTTGCAGACTGTGCCTCCACTCGTCAGCTGATCCCCCGCAGCTGAGGCCAATTAGGCCTCTCCCCTGCACACCTCCACAGCGGAGCCTAACCACGCCCCAACCACCACACCATGCATGCATCATGTCCTTTCTGTATTCAGCATATGCTAAGATCAAGAAACTGAGTTCTCATCTTCATACAATCACACACCCTGTCAATGTCAATCAAGCTGTTAACGGGAGCGTTGGGATGGAGAATGGAAAGGGTCACTGAACTAGACTGCCTTCTCCAAGCTTAATTGCCTGAATAATAATACATCCATTATCTAATTATAAAATGCTCATATCTAAGAGATTTCCGCCACCTGTATAGTAATGAGTGTATTACCAATTTAGATTGAGATTTCTGCCACACAAAGCATCCTCTACATGTGTATTGATATGCAAAATTAATGAATATGAAACTGTTTTGCACATACAGGGAGGGGAAATAAATAAAGGTTCTGTATACGTTCCTCTGAGCGGCTGCACTTCAGGGCCTACAAACGCTTCTTATTCACGCCGCCGCGGATTGCACATTGGTGGGGAGGGTTTGTCATATTTAACTAGTGAGTATAGAGGGTTTGGCGTAATGTGGACTATTTACATGTCACACAATGGTCTAGAATGCATTTTACCTATTCGCAACTATTGGAGAAGGAGCATCTCTAAAATTGTTTTTTTTCTTTTGATCAATTCAGTTTAACAGTCTCTTCTGGAGAAGTCCAGAAGCTCCACGAATCTCATGAAGATTACATGGTATGCCCAACAATGCATGAATAGAATAATCGTGGCTGGATAGAGGCAGGATTTAATCTGTATTTAAGTTCTGCTGGAGGTGAATCTAAAAGCAGACGGGCACATTCAGGTTGAAGAGCTGTAATTTAAGGTGAAGGAAGTCCTATGTTTTTAAATTCCCATGAAATTATCAACATTAACGATGAAAATATAACGTGCGGCCTGAGCTTGATCAAAATGTCGAACAAGACGAGACCTCGTGCCCCTTCGGTGGACGTTGCCTTCAGTTTTGTAGGAACCTTTACGTTCCCACACCTGGGGCAGCGATGGCCTAAAGGTTAGACAATCTAAAGGTTGGACAACCGAGCTGGTGACCGGAGGTCTCAGAGCCCGAGCATCTCCAGCTGCTCTATGAATAAATAAAGGTTACACCATAAATTAGACGAGATGGCTTGGAGGAATATTGCCCCGAGGAATATTGCAGATTATTTAATGTTGTTTTTGATCATTCTAGATTAAAACAATGGATACAAATGTATCAAAAAAAACGATTGCTCGTACAGTACAGCATAGTGGCATTAGCAACTTGTAAGGTGGTGGGTATAGAGCGAGCTTGATCATTTCACCATGTTTTAATGCTACACTGGTTACAGAAAAGGAGACAAACGGTGCGTAGTTAACTCTTTATGTTCCCACCATTATGACTTAAAGCGATCATCATTTTCTTTTGTACTCGTCAAATGCCCTTCTTTTATATTAAACTCTTATTCGAGCAAATGGTGCACAAGTGCAGACTTACAAGCTCGGCAATGTACAGAAGCCAATTGGAGAATGTGACTGAAATAACCATGCCCTGCTTTCCCTTCTTCAAAGAAAAAGGAAGTACTTCAATTCAACAATCCATAACAAAAAGATGGTCATGCCAACTGCTCTGGATGACGTCAGACTTATGTAAAATATCGTAAAGTAACTGGATTAGCGAGGCTTCGGCTAGTGCGAGTTGTCGATGAGTATCCACGGTGGCTGTTGCTTTTGCCCGTGGCAGAGAGCAGCAAGTTCACCCAACAGTTTACTGGCTTTTATACCCGCAAGTCTGACTTCATACACAGAGTAACGCTCCGTAGTGAAGGGTCGGTGGGTAGGAATCTGTTTGGGAGAGCAGCAGAGCATTGGCGCGTGACATCGTGTTTAGACAGCTGGAATTCAGCCAGCGGCGTTGGTATTTAGGCCCCAAGGCTCGCGTGCTGAAGATGATCTGATGACCTCATACGGCGAAGTATGCACACTGGAAGAAAAAAAGAAAGGTAATTTATATAATGACCGCCTGTCAGCACACGGACCATACAGATGTCGAGGCTGCAGCTTATTTGACTTATTAATTATTTTGAACAAATATGTATTCAGTTTAATGAGCACCATAATGAATGGGGGGGGGGGGGGGCAGCCTCCCACAGTGCTCTGATCTTTTTTTATGCATCCAACAGACTGTCTGTTAAACAATAATCTCCTGTCTGACACATTAAAGGTGCAATCCTTAAAAAAGACTCAGGTGTGCGGTGTGTTGATTTGAGGTCAAATGTGGCACTTCTAACCATATCTCTATTTTAGGGATGTAGTGTGAAAAACACATGCAGTTTTGAGGTGAGGGAGTAAAAGCTGCAGATAACGGTGTGAGGTATGTGAAGTGTTAGACATACTTTCACTTCTTCCTCTGTAAACTAAAGAGTTATTTCAACCAAACCAGACTTGCTAATTGTTGGAACAGTGGAGAGATTCATAAGTGGCTTTGGTGAGTTTAATTTAGTGTCGGGCCGGTTTAATGTAACTTAAGGTTCACAAGGCAATTAAGCCGGGAACTTCGGCGAGAGAGAGGACTTGAATTCAGAAGGTGTACATTTGTTTTGGTTTTTTGTTTGGTCTTAAGAGCCAGACGACGACCAGGATGGACTACGCAGAACAAAATCTCTTCAAAATCCCCCCCCCCCCTAAAGATCTGTGATCTAAATACATTTAAATGAATTTTCAGGGAGGGTTGCATTCAAGTGGGCAGGTTTGCGTATGGTCCATGGGGACTAGTCATAACCAAAGTTTTGGGAAAGACACAATTGTCTGCACCAATATTTTGTTAATTTCAGTTGCATGTTAATAAATAATTGTGCACAATACATACTGGTAGTGCTGAAACCAAACCTACGCCCTTTGGTTGCATTGCAAACATATCTGACCCGTTTATTTCTACATATAGCGCAACACTTTCCTAGATTTCCCTCCTTTTGTGCAGTGAGGAAAACTTCCCTAATGACCTCAGGACATTATTTGCAGCCATGAAATGTTTCAAAGATGATTTACGTTCTTATTATCGGGCACATCACGGCAACACGTAATTGATCTCCCACCGATATTCCTTGGCGAGGCATTACATTACATGTCGGATCTCACATGTAATTGGTTACCACGCTACCGTTTTTAGCCGGAGTCACAATCTAATGAATTAAACATTTCTTCCTGTCCAGCCATACCATTGAAAATCCCATCATGGTCTGCTTCAGTGATTTTGGCGCTCCAAATAAAAAATGAATGGACGACAGTGTCTCAACAGAATATTGTACAGCCTTAAAGTGACGGGCGACTTCCATTTGGGTACAAAAGAAGCTTTAATTTCAATAACAGCCGCTGAGCGATTCGGTTGAATTGACGGAGACTTGCATTAAGAAAAGACGCCTGGCGGTGCTTGCTATCTAGAGCATTATAGTATGTGTGTGTGTGTGAGAGAGATGGACAGCAAACAATAGCAATCAGGGAAAGCAGTGAAAGTGCAGCAGATGTTTCTCTGCTAATGCATTGTGTCCATTAATACGACGGTTCGTTCCTGCGATGCAATGAGCTGCACGTTAAAACTTCAGAGCACTATTCATAAATAGCAAAACGCATTAATCTTCGCCTTCGAAAGCCACCATCTATAGATCCGTGGATTTACGGTGCAGGTTTTCAGAGACCAAAGACGTACTGCGCACTTAAGTTGTGTATATATATATATATATATATATATATATATATATACACACACACACATACATCCGTTCTAAAGTTTGGGGTCACTTAGAAATGTCTTTATTTTTCAAAGAAAAGCATGTTTTTTAATGAAGATAACATTACATTATTAAGAAATGCACTATATATATATATATATATATATATATATATATATATATATATATATATATACACACGGTTGTATAGAGGCCCATCTCCAGTGTTCTAATGGCACATTGTGTTATCGCCTTAGAAGACTAACGGTGGGTTAGAATTTTATGAAACCCTTTTGTTATGTTAGCACAGCTGAAAACAGTTATGCTGGTCAGAGAAGCTTTTCAACTGTCCTTCCTTGAGCTTGAAGTCTGAACAGAATTCGTATTTAAAATAAAAATCATTATTTCTAACCTTGTCAATGTATTTATTATATTTTCTCTTCATTTTGAAATTCACTGGATACATATAAGTGAGTTTTCATGGAAAACACAAAATTGTCTTGTTGGGTGACCCCTAACTTTTGAACGGTAGTGTATATGAACATGCACACTGTTGATGGAACAAGATAATAGTAATAAAACATGGTTTTATCTGTAAACTGATGCGATTTACCGACAGTCAACTGAGGCGTTTGCAGGGCAGATGAGGTCAATTATATCCGGTTTACAAAAGCAGAACTGAGTAAGTCCCATCTGAAGTGTTGGCTGATGATATCGTGCAGATGGCTGACCAGCAGACTGCGGAGACCGTTACAGAACAGCGAGCGGCATTTAACTACGGGTGTTCGTGCCTCGGGAAGTTTAGAAACTTACTTTGTCGCGCTCATAATCTTCATATTCAATGTCAAATTCATAATTGCCTATTCACAGTTTGCTGAAGCTGAAAACACAATTATCCGCACATAATAAGCACAACTAATATTAGAATGCAATAAATGTGATCGTCGACGTGGCCATGTTTACGCGCACGCATACCCGTACCGTCGACTCCCAGTGAAGCAATAATCTCGGGAATCTTTTATGTGGATGCGTGAACGACGCAACCCGGGTAATTATCCTGTTTACATGACGTATCCACATGATGCACTCGCCAATAAACTCTCCTCGACTTCGGTGCACAGTGTGAGAAAAACTAATAATAATTCAAATGGGCGAAGCCGAGCATTGCTGTGGCGCCGAGAAAGTTTCCTTCTGGCTAAAATCAGTGTTAATAATAAAGTCTGAGAACTTTCTACGTGGTGTACTCATCTAGATGCTATTCAGATATGGTGATATTTCATATAGCAGGATGTATGCAACAATGCTTTGTGTGTGGGGGGGAGAACACGTAAACATTTATATATATATATATATATATATATATATATATATATAGTCCTATATGCACCAAAGGGATGGATTATGCTGCTAGAACGGTTTGAGAAGTTTCTTCGGCCGTTTTTGATAAATTTTCCTGCCGTGAAAACTCGTTACCATTTGAACCCACATAAATTCAGACCGACCATAACGGCCGCGCTGTGAAGGATGAAACTACCAACTTTTAAGCTTTCAATCTTTCAAGCCTACGGGGGGCTAAAAGGATGCATTTCTTGAGATATTTTTTTAATGGTCGGATGTAGAGGCCGATAGCACCGCGATCAAAAAATCCTGGTCTATGATCCCGAGCTAAGGACACCAATACAACACATGATCGATGGATAACAATTCAACTGTGACAGAATAAGAATCATGGCCTCGTTTTTTTTTCCCTCACAGTTTGAAATATTGCCCCACATACAGGGTGCAGGGGGGTCAGCTCCACTGTCCAGATTTACATCAGCAATTTGTGAACATACAGCAGCAGCAATTCCGATGCAATGCATGTTGGCTGCATCGCTATCCATTCATTCCCAGTATTCCATTCCGAATCATATTCCTCTAGCATATAAATCCATCATCAGAACATTTCAATTTAGGCGTAACAAAAAAATTCCATATAATCTTTTGAAAGGAAGCCACACATGAGATTGACGAATAGGAATGTCGGCAGCGAACGTCAAATAAAAAATAAAAAAAAAAAAAAAATCGATAGAGAGCGGTATTGTATTTATAAAACGCGCTCGACGGCATTGAAGCATAGCTTTCATCCGTTGGGATAAAAGCTCTTCGAATCTCGGCACACCAGGGCACAACACTGTCGCCAAGTCCGTTATGGGTTTTAATTTGGCCCACTGTGTGCACGTGCATGCCCGTGCACACTAATGCAGTACACAGACACTTAAACACAAGTACATCCTGTCAGGAGTAGATCCGCACCACGGCCTGTGCCAGAGCCATGGAGCCATGAGATATCTGGTGCGAAGAGATTGTTTGAATACGTTCTCTGAAATGAGTCCAAATAATTCATTTGTATTATGAATTGTGCCGCTTTATTTAAAAAAAGGAGTCTCTATATAAAATGGCATTTAGCGTTTGCCTTGTTCTATGTGAGGCCACATTTACACATCGCCGGGTATTTACAGAAACAAATATTTCTGCCCCTCCGTTTTCAAAAATAACGTTGTACACAAGGTCGTTTTCAAAAAAGTTTCTGTTTATATGAACCTGCATAAATACGCTGTCCGCATACGTCCCATAGGACGCTCACATGACGTGAAGCATCTTTAGTCGCATACTGTGACGTTTGACAACCTAAAACTCAGTTTGACCTCGTTCACACGCAAACACAAAAACTGAGTTTTCATAAATCTCCACTTTGGCCGGAGTTTTTTGAAATGATCGTTTTCCGTGATAAAACGTCCGTTTTTGTGTAAATGAAAGGCCAAAACGCATGAAAATATGGGTTTTCCCATCGTGTAAACGGGGTCTGAGATTGCGTGCTCCAGTAGAAGGGCAGCGGCACATTGTAAACCCGTGACGCTGATGTCCTTCCACGTCACACGAACATACAGGACTCAAAACGCACAACGTCAGCAAACACGGCCGATCACACGGGACGCATACGGACATGCTTACCTGGCGGTTTTCCGAAAACCCTTTGGCTCGCCCTTGCTTATCATACGTAATCCTCGGTTTCAATGTTATGAGGAAATGTGATTACAAATCTTCTGTAGAGCTTCTTAAGGTGCCCCTGACATTTCAGAACACATATTAACATTTCACGAATACACAGCGGCCACAGTGAAAACAACGGCATTACGGTCAGATGGACTGGTCATTGGTTGGATGCAAAGATGGACTCAAATCAACTCTAAGTTTATTTATCCTGGGAGAAATTGCTGCTCAGCTGTCCCAATATAAATGGGGAATAATGTAAATAGAGTGCACATGTGAATGTATTCCAGTGCAGTTCAGATTGAACAACGATGATCTAGAGTCCTTAGTTAGAAACCAGTTCGCCGTCTCTTATCTATACCTCCAAAATCTGTGTTCTCCTTTCGCTTGAACACAACAACTTTACTCTGCGCTCTGAGGTAATGTGATGGATACGATTTGGATGGTGACATTAAAAGTAAGATAGTGTTAAACGTATGTATATTGTTGCGTTAACTACTTGAATTAACATTTCCTGATGGAATTTTACTTTCACATCACGCATCTAACTGCTGGTGGACTTCATTCTGTAGGGATGAGCTTTCCTCTGTGACAGACCAAGATAATTGGCAACCGTCAGTTTAAACATCAAACTCATCGCAACACAATCAATCTGTGCCCTACGTGTATTTGCAGCTCTTTGGTTATGCTTATAGCTTTGGCGTGATGTCTTGTGTGTCTGGATTTCATAAACTAGATAAAGGATATAAAGATATCAAATTTACGCGTAATAACGGCGTCAAGCGGAATGCAGAATAGTGCAATAATGCACCAATAATGCAGAGCTGTGAGTCACAGCTGTGGGACAGCTTTGCTTAAGACAATCTATACACAGATTGTGTGGGACGCTTATTAAAGCTATGCATTGTTTTGAGTCCCCACTGCAGGACTTATACAGGATTATCTTATCTTAATAAGATCCTTTGTTAATGCCGTTAGTTTAACGATTTAGTGCACGTTCAGCTTCTACAGAAGTTCTCTTCAGATACTTTTGTGGAGACCTGAGTAACTATTCAGCACATAATGAACCCCCAGCATGCTGGCTACGCGTATCACAGGCTCTTTGTAAGAAAACATGGTGGCAGAAAGCAGTTGGCTTGTGTTTGGCTTCGGTCCTATCTGAATATAACTCGCATGCATGCGTTGGCCAGAGGTTGTTGTTTGAAACGGGTGGGAGTTAAGAATAAAACGTGTTGATAGGGCAACTTTTAATTGGATACACTTTAGATGGTTATTCTTTGGCCAGATGACCTTGTGTTCTACCCTCCCTTTTAGGGGTCAGGAAGTAATATACATTTGTCTTTCTTCTAGGTAAATTGGTTCTTTGCATAATCTTTCTGCTATTGTCTCTTTTAGGTCTGTTGGAAATAGCAGATATTATCTTTGAATGGAGATAATGCACATGGCTCCTAGAGAAGCGTTGCATTATGGATGGTCTGCAGACTTATTGTTTTGGGTATAAAACGAGCCAAATTCCATTTTGAATCTTTTTTTTAGCAGCCAGGCTCTCTGGGCAACAAACTCTTCCTTCTGATGGAAAAAATACAAAATACAGCAGCTTGCTCAGTGGCCCTACACCTCAAAACAAGACGCTCTAAGGACCCCTCCATCGTCAGTGGGGGATGGTCATGGCCGGACAGTTTTACTTGTTGCATTAATTAATAAACTTCACCCATTGGTTCGCTTCTTTTAAAGTTATAACAAAAGACCTTTCAGGCATCAAAGTACTTTGTTACACTTAAAAGACCAAGGTTAAAATAAGTATTTTTAAATGTGTAATGGGTGTTAAAAATAAGTCTATAACCAGCTAATAATGAGCACATAGTTTGCCCATGTATATTTGTCGAAACGTTGGAATAATAAGCCGGTAAGAATCGCCGTTTTTATATTGTACAGACATTACTCTGCTGTCTTTAATGTCTTTATATTTATCCTACTTGTATGTAGAGCAAATGTGTAACCAGAGTCTAATTGCACATAGATGGCCAATAAAGCTGATTCTGATCAAGCTGTATTTTGTCTGTCTAGTATTAATGTCGTAATCAAAATCAAATGCTTTGTTGTGACGGCTGGTTGAAATACACAGAATGGAAGCCAGAATGATGAACTGTTTCCGCCTCCAACCTGCTCCCCGCCTCATTCACAACTTTTCCCCGTCACGGTCTGGGTAGCCGGCTTCGGGCGATGGATCTAAAAATGCAGGAAAAAAAAGTTGAGAAGGCAGCAGAAAGCTCGCAACGATTTAATCGAAAAGTTTTACAGGCTTTAATCCAACAAAACAGCGGGCAGGACCACGGGCAAATTGGACCAGAACTCTGGACAGAGAACTGACAGAGAAGAAAGGGAACCGCTCTCGTATATATATGTCGTAACCGGCTAATGGGGACGTGGTCCGGGTTAACGGAAGGTCTGGAGGCTGCAGGGCGGATGAGACGGAGAAGCTAATCAGAGGGCAGACCATAAACTAAAGCAGGGGAACACATAAAAGGGAAGCAAGTCAAACCAGACCGAGATGCAGCACGCTCCAGACTCCGCTCTAAAAGGTAGGAGGGCACAGAGCCAAGCTGTCCCTCCCTCCTGCCACTGGCTGCAGCACTGACGATGCACGGTTTCAATCACAGGCCGATCTGCACAATCATCCACTGCAATGCTGTACATACACCACCTGTCGCTTTTCTTCACACTTATTGCAGCAGCGGCAAAGACGCTCAGCCACGGACATGATGGCGTCTTCAGGCCTTTGCTGCTGGTCCATGTCTACTACGAACTATTCATACACTCTCGTATTCACTGAATGTTTTTATGTAATACATACAATTTCTATAGCGCTTTTCATAGTACTCAAAGACGCTTTACAACACATAATTAAAAAAAAAAAAAATCCTAAAAGCTATGCATTAAAAAAATAAAATAATTACATTACATCAGCATTACAGGGTTTTATGTAACTCTGTAGAGCTTCATTCTGGTCACATCACATCTATCGCTTCTGTCCATCCTGGAGAGGGATCCTCCTCTGTTGCTCTCCTGAAGGTTTCTTCCCCATTTCCCCCCGTTTTTTCTATTTTTGGGCAGTTTTCCCTGATCCGATGTGAGGTCAAAGGTCAGGGATGTCGTATGTGTGTTGCTTGTTAAGCCCTCTGAGGAAAACATGTAGTTTGTGATATTGGGCTAAACTAAATTGAATTGTTTTGCACATCACAACATGTTAAGTGAGAGACGGGGTACATATTCTTGTAGCCCAGGCTCTGCTGTTTAATTTGACGTGCAACATCAGCATATTCATGAATTTGTCCAATATATGTCCAATGTTTTACACCCTAGAGCAGGGGTCAGGAACCTATGGCTCTTTCGGTGACGGCATATGGCTCCCAGACAATTTTAAGTTGAAAAAAAAAAAACAAGACATCTTTAATTCATCATACGTTAAAAATACTTATTTTTAAAATTATATTTAGAAATATTTGTCTTTTATGGCTCTCTCAGTCAAAAAGGTTCCTGACCCCTGTCCTAGAGCCTCCTGAATGTTTAAATGGTAGCATTAAAAAAAGAAGGCACATGTTTTCCAGGTGTGAGATCGAGAACGGGTTCTAGGGACACGGAACGCCAGAACACGAGAGCAGTGGGAGTCGTCTGGGTAACGCTGTGCAACCGGCTTCACTTGGACGTGTAAATGTCACCGCCCAAACGGACGCAGTGGAAACGGGCTGCGTGCTCCGCCGGATCGCGTGTGTCGATGCATTTTTCCAGACGATCTAAAAAATAAAAAAAAAAAGCGTCCGCTTGTGTCCGTCAGCGGCGTAAAGCTCGAGGTCTCTCCCGGTCGCTCGTAGCCGCTCATTCGCTCTGAGCCCCGGGGCTGTATCGGATATCTTTCTGACATGCAAAGCTTTAAATAGGGATTTGAGGACAACTACAGAGAGAGGGAGCCAAAGACGGGAAGAGAAGTTGGACTTTTGTACACTTTTTCTATCGGGTATTGATCATAATTTGAACGCTATTATGCATGAGGCGTCAAACGGTTGACATACACACACACACATATATATAAATATGACAGCTTCAGGCTTATGACGATTACATCTTGCTTTCTTAATTCAGGCCTGCAGTTGTTTTGTAACAGCCCACTGTCAAGGTTTAGTGCCCCAACATTTCTTTTTTTTTTTTACAGAGGAAAAAGTCACTGCTTTCTACCCGATTCTGTGTTTGCCGACCACCGTCTCACGGGTCTTTCTCGGAGCTTCCAGACAGATAATCCGCGATAATCCAATAGAATAGCAACAAATGTCTGACCTGCCAAACTCAGACCTCAAATCTGTTTTAGCAACTTTTCAAACCCACATGCCCGCTCGTGTTGATGCCTATTTGTGCCACTTTGCCATCTATAAGCCAGAGAGGGTGTAATAATACATGATTACTCCGTGAGAGCGGGGACCATAAAAATATGGCGATATGCATATGAATGTGCTCATCACGAAGGGAGAGTAGCAATTGTCTGTGAAGGGGCAGCGTTGGAATGTGATAAATAGCAGAGGACAGGCAGATGGTCATTTACCGGTCAGACATCCAATAATGATCCCTGATGATGATGATGAGCATCAAGCTTGCATCAGTGTCTACCATGGAATAGTCACTGTATGTTATTGAATAAACGAGTAATTCAAAAAATTATTTATGGTATAAATTACTCCTTCTGGATTCATCATCATTTAAAAGCTGACCAAGGACTTTAAAACATAGTAGTTGTGTAAGTGATTTGATTAGTATTGTTATGATGAATGAACTTAGTTATAGTACATATGAACAGTTTGTTATGGTTTTGCGCGTGTGTTATAGTCAGCATACTTAAATTCTTCACTTGACGCTATCAATTTAAATAATACTCTTGACATCTTTGTCTCAGCTTCCCTTCTCATCGTTCTACCTCTCACCCACATGGTCTTCAGTATTTCGATCTCTGCGTTATGCCAGATCATCCATCCCTTTCCCCCTGAGACTACATGCCCCCCTCGCCTCTGCCACGATCCGACCCCGCCTGTTTGGCCTTCGCCACCTCGCCTCGGCCCCGGTAACCACCCTCGTCTTCAGTCCGCGACCCCGAGATCCTGTGGGGCGTTCTGCTAAATAAAGCCTCGCTCTCCACTCACGATGCCGTCTCCATCGTCTGGGGCTTTACCACCAGCCGCTTTTAACCCTCCTGTTACCTTCACATTTACTAACATTTTACCCTCGGGGTCAATTTAACCCCAGCAATTAAAACCTCCAGAAAATTATTAGACTTAATATTGTTTCCCAAGTTTAAGTGTGAGGTACTTTGTTTGTTTGTTGACTACTTAAACATCCCATTAAATATATAAAAAAAGTTGATATTTCTTATATGTTTGACAGTGAAAAACAGCCTGGGGTCAAATTGACCCTAAAAAAAGGTAACAGGAGGGTTAAGTGAAAACCAATTTTGAGACTTACAGATGTGGTCATGATACCTGATCCCAGGGTTGTGCCCGTTAATAATATGTGGTAATAATTTTTACACTTGTTAATTATTAAACTCTCTCCTGCCAGACGAACACAACACAGGGAAACTAAACACAAGCAAAGTAAGGAGTGGCAGAGAACACCCCCCCAAATGATGCCCTTTCCCGAATTGACCTCAGGGTCCTCCAGTACAACAGTGGGAAACTGTTACGTTTCACTCTAACACTAATGAAGCTTTAGTCTGTGCATTCTTGTGTGATTTGTCTCATTTATTTCTCAGACAGTCGCCATCCACTCCTCATGCATGCTCGCTCCTAAACTCCTTGATGTCGTGGTTCATTAGGACATCAGCTGTGTAGATCAGCTGGTCTCTTCTCGTTCGATAGCACAACGAAACAATTCCGCCGTTAGTCTCGCTGCCGTCTCTTTTCAAACGCGATCATCTCTCGACCTCCGGTAGGGTCATGCTGCCGTTTCACACCCCCCTCCACCTCCCCGACCAGCTTCATCAACCGGTGGCTGGGCTCCACGGGGGTACCAGAGACTGAGACTTCATCATCACAGATCGTCTGTTCAGGACAACTGTTCTCCACAACAATTAAGTCAAAGTACTTTAAACACTTTGAAGGAAAGGCTGATCACCGTGGTCAACGGTCTACTTCAATTATGTTTGTATAGCCCAATATCGCAAATTTGCCTCAGAGGGTTTTACAATCTGTACACATACGTCATCCCTGACCTTTGACCTCACATCGGATCAGGAAAAGCTCCCGAAAACTAGAAAATGGAAGAAACCTTCAGGAGAGCAACAGAGGAGGATCCCTCTCCAGGATGGACAGAAGCAATAGATGTCATGTGACTAGGATGAATCATTACAGAGATACATGAACACCTTAAATATGACAATGTATGAATAGTTGGTAGTAGGCATGGTCCACGATCCAGATCTCCACGAGACAGACGGAGGTCGAGAGGGGGGTTATGTGGGGTATCTCATATTATAATGATTGTTGTTGTTGTGTAGTCTTGTAAAGTACAATCTATGTAACACACTGAGTCACTTTACCAAGTAAAATTCCTTGTTTATGCAAACCTACTTATAAATAAAACTGATTCTGATATAAATCCAAGAACTACAGGGACAAGCAATGCATTGAAACACATTGCGATTAAAAATAAACTACTTGGTCTCGTGTTACTGGCGGACCCAATTGGAGACAAGTCTGTTTCACTAATTCCAATCATCGGGCTGGTGAGAGGCAAGAAATCCTGTCGCTTTGAGCCCACATTGCTGAATAGGGGTTTATACCTCGTGCAAACGTTGAGTGCGTTTACACGTTCGACATTCAAGCCGATTGTTGTCCGAAGCAGGAGTTCCCGAACTTCCGAGTCCTCATCGTAATCTCGTCGACGACTCACACAGCGAGCTGTGAAGCAGAGAAGAGGGCTCAAGTCTTCTGCCTCTCACTGTTTGTAATTAGTGGATTAGTGGGGCTACATTTGGCATGCAACTAACCCTTAGACACTCAGGAAATAACTCCCATCACAGAAGAATCAGTGTGACTTTCACTCAGGATACATTGGAGAGGCTTGAAAAAAAATGGCGAAGAGGTTTGAAGATGATTTTGCAGCATCAAAGTGGGCGTAGCTGAAAAAAAAAAAATAATAATAATAATTCAGAAACTGAAGGGTTTGATTCCTCCGGCGAGGATGAATACCACAATAATAGGGAGCAATTTGAAGATGGGTCAGTGTATATATATATATGTTTTTTTTTTTTTTAAATAGTGCACTTTTGTTTCTTAACCCTCCTGTTACCGTTAGGTTAAATTTGACCCCATTCAATGTTAACGTCGATGTTCTTTGGGGTCAATTTGACCCCAGGCTGTTTTTCACTGTGTCAAACAACAGTCAACCAAACATAAAGTACCTTATACTTAAACTTGGGAAACAATATTATTTCTAATAATTTTCTGAAAGTTTTAATTGCTGGGGTCAAATTGACCCAGAGGGTAAAATATGTTAGTAAATGTGAAGGTAACAGGAGGGTTAAATGTGATCCTGCTAATGACTGATGGCGACAACAGATATGTAGCAGGTCTCATGCCTCTACCCGTGGGTTTCCCCCCCAAGCACTCGCCAGTCTCCCTGAGGTTTTGTCTGAACACATGTTTTATTTCTCCAGCACCCCCAAGCAGACCGCAACACGTGTCTGCTCACCCTTTTGTTCTGCTCCAGCTCTGCCCTCTTTATACCAGCAGCATCGGCTGCTGACTGATTGCCAATCAGTGAGAGCAGCTGACTGATTGTCAACCAGCCAGCAGCCGAGGCCAAACTGGGGAGAGCTGTCACAGGATGCTTCTGTGCAACTTTGTCAGAACTAACAAGAACAAAAAGTCCCTCTTGTGTGTGTGATCTTCACTTACACATAGTGTGGATGACTGGATATGATCCGACCATCAACTATATCATACGGGACTGTGCACATGAGACTTGTGTAGGGCATCTGGAGGAAGAAAAATAACTGAGTCCGTTATGAATCTTCACATTTCTTCTGCATGCCACCAGGTCTAGAGCCACCATGTCACCAAGCATCATCAACCATCATCAACAACCCAGAAGTACCTTCCCCTACACTCGGGCCTCCACCTACACAGCCTGCTTCTCAAAACACAGACAAGTGGGCTGCTAAACCGATATCACAGGGAAAGAAATACAAAAGGACAGACTTGGTGGAAGGGAACGCTTCGGTGGACCATCCTCGGAAAACTTGACAGTATTGCAGATTGCTGGAGACATAATCACCTTCCCACCTGGCACCGAATGCAGAACAATATCGTGTTACCTTGTATCTTAGTGACCCTGATGAGAAGGTCCAGGATGACAGAAAAAGGGACATATAAGAGTTTGTCATGGCTAGCTGACTAAAACCCCCGATGGCCATCAAAAATGCATAAAAGTCGTTTTACCATCCCCAACAGAGATAAGGCTGTGAATAAAAGAATAGACGCCGCCAAGATTAAACTGGGAATGACCCAGTTCATGAAAGTGGGGATTCAAGCCGTTAGTGTTTACTGACTCAAAGGATGTCTACGGTGGACTTTTTAGTTTACATCTGCAAAAGTGGCATCCCCTCCGGACATGTCGTCCGATGATGTCGTCCCTTGGTACCGGTCACCACACGTATACGGACCATTTGTATTCTATTTCCAAGCTCTGCAAAGTTCTTTATGAGTGTAGATCGGCTTGAAAGGGAGAACTGCAGGGATTCACAAGAAATATGAAATGCTCCAGGAAGGCACCATCTTTTTTTTGTAAGTCTTGTCCCCAATTCAGAGAACATGCTGTGGTAAAACTGTGCCGTAGAGGGTGAAACTAAGGACATCGGTATCCATCAGTCCCGCATGAGGTAGGTTGGGTGGATGGGAACCATCGGACCAGCGCAATCAGTAATACATAAAACCATGCACTGGCACAGAAACCGGTTTTATCATTTTTTGGGACAATGTCACCACCAACAGTGTCATTCTTAACAAGGAACTCTGTCTGGCCCAGCAAATCATTGAATAAAGAACTTCCAACTTCAAATATCAGTTTTCAGTACTTCAAAAACTTTTAAGTGTGGCTGCAACAAAGACATTTCCTCCTGGGGATGAGTGAAGTTGATCTAATTTAATAAACTTAAAACTGTCTTCATGTAAAGCGTTCCAAGAATGTTCTGTTATTTGGAACATGGACTAATTGTTTAGTTTGTCCTTCTTTCTCTCTTTATGTATGTAGCTTGTTAAATTGGTGATTATGTATTTTCCATGTTCTAGTGTTTTCTGATATTGCCGCATCTCGGACGGATCCTGTAACGCCTCAGAAATGTAACGTCAGTCACGTCACCCACTTGTCTTCTTCATCCTGAGACTTCCAGCCTGTTTGGACTCGAAATTACAAACTCAGCACCGTCAATAATGTTATTATGTGGTGTATTTTGTATTATTAATATGAAGTATTTATATGCATCTTGCAAAGTAATTTTTTTAAACAACTGAATAATTTATTACCATTTGTAATAATGTGACTGACAGTGTATGAATACATTATGTGTGATGCCCATTTCCTAAATGCTAATTAGAGAAATAACACTATTCTCTGGAACTACATAACAGTTTGTGCTTTTCACTTAAAAATGATTACTAATACATTCATACGGTTCATACGTCTTAATTGACATGTAAGCAGCAGCAGCCCATAATTGAATTTAAAAGGTTTTCTCACTTGGTTGTAAATTCACTCAATCCATTTATGTAATTGGGCAATTCAATAAAATCTGATGAGCATGAAATGAGTTTAACTATCGGAATGTGACAACGGAACAGATACATTTGATTTGAAGTCTACTCGGATCAAAATTCAATAAATGTGCTTTTCATCCCAACACGTCTCTGTGCCATAATAACGGGCTGTATCTCTAAATGTGATAAGGCATATTTGGTAGATATTACCAACTGATTGTTGCACAACTCATTATGTATGTAATAATATAACTGTTTAGGAGGAGGGAGGTGACATTGGATGTATGGACAATATCATATATCACGTCTGTGTCCATCTCTATGGGCGGCACTAATACGTACCACTTTTCTGCAGCTGCACGGTACTCTACCAGGGGAACATCAAGTTCTCCTTTCATTAAATCTTTAATTAAACTGTAATAACTTACAGTATATCAGTTGCATCCACATTAGCCGCCTTTATTTAAGTCATTCTGACTTTTTAATTAAAAAAACTCCCGGAAACTATTACCTGATAGGGTTAGATGATAGTGTGTTTGTAATTGCCTATGTGCATGCAATAGAGATGCTAACTGTGTGAACGTGTGCGTACGGTCTGTCTGTAGTAATTCGCTCCCTTGCCTTAACAATTAAGGCTTCCTAATACAAACAGTATTTAATAATACACAGAATTAACCCCCCCAAAGGCAGGTCATATGTTCTGACTGCAGCCGGTACATAGCATTGTGTTTTACATATAGAATACCGTTTAGCTACTCGGCTTCTATGACCTAAAGTGCACCAATGAGCAGCAGAATATTCTCACTGTGCATTGGTGTACAACTTAACTAACTTTGACACTTTTTACCTTTTGCATTGAAAATGCGTAATGTTTTGATCGCCGTGTATTTGTATGCGTGCGTGCATGTGTGTGTGTGTGTGTGTTATTCGCACAAGTCAAAAAGTATTAAACCGAATCGCATGAAATTTGGTGGGATGTTTGGTTATTATCCTGGAACCATTTGATTACATTTTGGGATTGATTGGGTCAAAGGTCATGGTCATAAAAAGGTCAACATCTTTTTTTACCATAGCAGTCAGTTTTTATGTTCATAATGCAATGCCCAATCTTTTGATATGCGAAGGTATGCGCTCTACCGTGTGCCCATTCTAGTTTAAATCATTGTATAATGTCTGACTGTGACAGCAAATTAAGCTACTTGGTGTAGCATAAGTAATTTGCAATGGTGTATAAAAGTACCCGAAAGCAATACTTGAGTTTAAGTAAAGACACCGTATATTGGAAAATGGCTCCAGTGAAAGTAAAAGTCACCTATGAGAATACTACTTGAGTAAAAGTCTTAAAGTACCTGCTAATTACTGTGCTTAAGTATCAAAAGTAATTTTCTGATATTAAATGTCTTTAAGCATTTATAGTAAATGAGGTTAGTAAAAAAAGCAAATTAACCAATGATTTAACTTGCAAGCTAGGACCACTGATTCAGCAAACTGGCTCGCTTGGAGTCTTCCACCACGGTCCCCGACGTTGGTCTCATGATTCATTTGTTTCTAGAGATAGAAGTGCATTGTTAGTACAAACTAACATCTAGAGCAAGCTGTGCTTTGAGAAAGTAGAGGAGAATAAATAGTTGGCTTTTTGCACCCCGTGAGCCGATGATCCATCGAGCCTCCGTCTGTCCTGATCTGCAGTTGAACGAGGAGGAGAAGATGCTACCGTTTATTTCTATTCTCCATTCTCCGCTCCTATCACTTACGAGCATCACAATAGGAAGGCAGCGGAAGAGTGTTTGGCTTGATTTGATCGGCTGCCTGAGCCGAGTGACAATGACGAGCAGAGTTGTTTAATTGTTTTGCCTGGTGCTGAAATGTTCTGAATATATACATTTGTATGCATGTCTAAAAGAAACACGAGAAAAGTGCAGCATGCCAGGGTTTAGTTGGGCATGTTAAAGCAGTGGGTGTTCCTGGGCTCTACAGGAACTCTATTCCACAACTGCAATCAGACCCATCTCAAAGGAACTGAGATTGGTTTAAAAAACAACAAAATCAACACAAATTCCTATTTCGGAGGCGCATTACAATTAATTCCATTCCATCCTCTTCCGACAAAAAATCAAACACACACAACCAAACCGATTCCTACAAAACTACTAAAAAGTAAACTCATTACATGGTCTAAGAAAATCCTCCTCTGGTTTACAGAATAAAAGCTTCCAGTTCTTTCTAAATCCTCCCTTAGCTGTGGCCCTTGTCGGATTTTCAGTCAAAACAACTGAACGGCAAAAACAGCAAAAACAACAAGTCTGGCAGCCATTTAAATAAATACAATTCCCAGGTTATGAATAAAATAAAATAAAAAGTCTGCTCGGGCAACTCTGCGGCGTAGCCGTGTTGTTTTGCTGACACGGGTCCTCATTAGAAGCAGCTGCTGATTTAAAAACAAGATCATCTCGTCATCCTCTTATTCCCCCCCCTCTCTCTCTGGTCTTCTCTTCCTCATTCTGTCCTTCCCTGTGCGGTTGGTTCAACATCAAAGGCACCAATTTGCATAGAGCGAGAAGGGAGTACTGACTGCCAACCTTGTTTAGCGAGTGAAGCTTCTGCTGCTGCTTAATGGCTGCTGACAGATGAAAGGAAAACTGTTCCACCACCCAAACCTCATAAGCACAGTCTCTTCTTCTCCAACTGGCACAACGCAAGATAATGATTGCAGTAAAAGTGAAAATCCTCACAATTATGTATATAAGTATACACATAATAATTAGGGGTTGAATGAGAACAATAACACACTTCAGTCACCGTTTATGACCTGCGATGGGCCCCTCACTGTATAATTGGGTTGAACGTGATTACTGATTACATTTTTGCCATTGCATGCAATTTACCACTTAGATCAAGAGCTTGATGACGAAAGAGAGATTGTTGTAATAATAATAAGTGCTAACATTATTAATACCTGACCACAATGTCACAATGCTCACCTTGACTGGGGTAAATCATGTGCGTCGATTTCTGAGCATGTGTTGACAAGGTTGTGCGCATTACTGATTTACATCACCTGTAATGAGATTATGGGTTATATTTTCATGGTGTGGAAAGAAAGGCATGGAGAACATTCTATAAATTGCCTTTTTCTTGACCTTGAAATGCTCTTGCCTCGTTTGTTAGGTATTTGTGTTCCCAGCACATATCGCAAGCTTGAAGGAAAATATCCAAACAGATTCAAATGAGCAAGCAATTTGTCTTTACAATAAGTCTCTGTATGATTGTTTACATCGATTACGAATAACATGTCAGTGTTAAGGTAAGTCTCGGGCTTGAAGAAGTACATGATACACGTCGAAAACATGACATGGATGCCCAATTTAAAAAAGGATGTAATTGCTCCTTGAGCAATGCAGTCAGCTGTGTGTGTAGTTATTGTAGCTGATAGCCAAACACATCGTCTAAAACTATCCAGGCCAAACTGTTTACCCCATTGAAGTACAATTTCTTATTTTCCACCAGTGTCTTTGGTTGCAGAGTAGTTGCCGGGGTTCGGCAATGCAAATGCTATTTTCTTTGTGGGTCTGGGCGTCTGTAAATATCATGCAGTTTGTAGAAGCACAATGCAAGATTGGTCGTGGGCAGAAACAGAAGCGCACAGTCACTCACTCAAACATTCACATTATTCTCCTGGTCGATACAAATGCAGTAATGCTATCACTTTTTTTCCGTAGGCTGCACATTACAATTACAAATCCCACTGTAAATGGCAAACAATCTTGTTGGATGTAATCTCTGCAACAGTGATGCAAGTTGCATGTTATGAATTTAAAAATGTCATCCAACAAGAAACTTGCATCACTGCTATATAGTTTTTTTAACCTTTATGTGGGCAAAGATTAAACTTTGCTTTGCCAGGCTGAACATAGGCGAAGGTGCTCTGGGGTTGCTCCGATACATCTGTGTCATCGTTTTGCAGTACGTATACAATTAGTATGTTCATGTGCATCTTTGGAGAAGACACACTATTCCAGTTTAAGTTGAGAATGGTATGTATTTAACTTATGTGGTTTGCTTTGTCCAACAGAAAAGGAGTGAGGTTCAACAAAGTAAGGGTGCTCAATGTTCCCAGAACCAATAGTCTAGAAAATGTCCCATTGAACGACAGTTCTGCTTGTCCGACAGTCTGTTATCCTGAAAACAGATGTTCATAGTTTCAAAAGGCTTACTCCTATCTCCGCACATGAAACACAAGCTGATATTTATTATGCAGATCTATCTTGGAAAAAAGCTCTCTTGATCTTCAAGCTCTCGAAGATTGGCTTCACATCTGAAGTCAATTATCACTGGTTACATGTTTTAAACCGAAGAGGCTGGTTCATAGAGGCAGAGGAGGATGTTACTCCTAAACTTTTAAGAGGTAAGAGGGAGATTTACATATAGAAAAGGGGGTAATTGCCTTTTTTCTCTTCACTAGTAACACCTGCAGTACCTCAATATCAATACAAAATAATTAAAAGCTTATCTGTATTTAGCCAAAAGACTTCAAATGAAGGCTCCAAGGGCGGATATCCTCTCTAACCAATCAATAATTATAATACAGTATTGACATCGCCTTGGTCCAATAAGATGTAGTGTGACAAACTGCTAATGCATCTACAAAACTTATTCAGTAGCACATATTAGAACAGATACAACATGCAAATTCCAAACTACTTTTAGCATGATTATAAAAAAGAGACTTATCCAAGGCCAAATTACCTTCTTGTTATGATTTGTAGTTCCCTTATTCATTGCAATTTGCAGAATTATATTTAAATCTTAACGATTGGGAACCACAAGGAGCAGGACTCAAATGCAGACTTGTGTCGGGTGGAAAAAAACAACTTTTACTGGACGCAAGGTTGGGCAAAGGAATCAGAATCAGCGAGCAACAATTGCCGGTACACAAACTGGTCGAGACACGGTGAAACCACACTGGGGAATTGCTGGTAAACTCCCCGGTACATAGGCAACTAGGGATGGGATAAATGCAGAGAACACATTTCGTTGTCTATGACAATAGATTGAATCCAATCCAATCCAAACTGGGACAGAACAAAGAACTGACACAAACGCAATGCCTGGGAAGGCAGTCAACAAGGCACAAGTAAAAACTATCAGGGCGGAGCTTGCAATCAGTCATGAGGACGAGCACACAAGGAGGGAGGCGTCTGAAACTAGAGACATGGGGAGTGTCATGAGACGACCTAACGATGATAAACTACACAGACGGTCTGGACGTTAACTAAGAGCCTATGAGGGACCAAATCCAGTCAGGCATTTAATTGAAACAACATGACACCAAACTCTGACTTAAAAAAAAAAAGGACTGGTGTATTCAAGCCAACAAATGGATCTGTCTCAGAAACCTTATTAATCCATTGTGAGAAATTCGGTGTGAATCGAATCATTTTGATTCCGGTTTGCGTCGTAGTTCTTTGTTTGCAATGTCGCAAATGTTCAGGCACCATCACTATGATCCATAGTCTGTTATTGAAGAGGATTTCCCTTCCTCCTTGTGATATTTCATGTTAATCCATTTGCTTTCATCTATTGGTAATATGACATTTGCTGAAATGTGGCACCTGCTATGTGCAGGCTACTTTTATGATTTGACAGCAGATTGGGTTCATACTGGACATTTCACTCAATTGTGTTTTCGATGAGTCTGAGGCTAAGACGAGACCCACTGGGTGAGGTCCTTGGCTACTGCCCACATTTTATTAAATGCATCAGTATCACTACTGAAAACATGACAATTAATTTTAAATATAAATATTAAGACAATTATACTGCACCAGTTAATTTTTGCTGTCTATTCTTTTTACATTTAATTTAACTGCTGTTATATTTGACCCTTTGTTTTGTAAAATACAGCAGCAGCCTAATGCAGTACATCATTTTGGGAATATCAGGAATACCATCTCACATTTCTGCGAATTATGTTTCAACTCTCCAATTACCCTACTTCTTTTATTTCATGTCATCTATGCCATCATGACAAAATCATGTTTTACCTGATTGTTGCAATCACAACTAATCTTAAAAATGTAGTTGTGCAATTGTGTGTAGCATACATAGATCTTTTGGATCACTTTGTACAGTCTGCATTATATTGAGAAGATTAAAGCAAGTCCCTATTATCAGGATGCATGATGTCCTCAGCCATTTAAAAATAGACATATGCAACGGTTATCCTTAGAGACTGAGTCCAGAACAAGTTTTTCTCTGAGCACCAACATCTTTTGTTCTTTTGTTCCCACAGAGGAGAGGGCAAATGGGGAAGTTGTTTATTCAGAGCTCTCCACACCACTGAGTTATTGTGCAGCTGCTATGAGAGGTTCAAGTTGAAATTCTCTGAACTTTTTAGAAAATACATTTTGCTCGAAATAAATCCTCGATGAAAACTCTGCAGTCTAAAAGCAGGACCTCTGCTGTGTCTGATGCCGAGTAGATCAGCATCGCATGCTGGACAAATAGACTGACTAAGCTTCTATAGACTGCAGCAAATTCACGTAATGCCTGTTTTGTCCAACTATTGGAAGAACCAACAGCAAGCTCCAGACCAATAGAGTTATCAGTGATCTTAATAAATTATACTGCAAATTATTATTTTTTGAACACACTTGGGGACAAAGCGTCTGTAACACCCTGTTCTTTGTGTCTCTGCAGTGTCTATTGATTGTTCATTCCCTTCACCTGCCCTCGGCCATGCCTGTCTCTTGAGTGTTCATTCCCTTCATCTGTTATCAGCCACTTCTATCTCCCTTATTATTAATGCCCTACACCTGTGGTTTTCCCCTATTCTCCCATTCTCCAGTTTCCAGTGTCCCGTCGGCGCCCTGGCCGACCCCATCTCCCGCCGTCCCTCGTTACTCCTCCGGCTCCCCACCTTTGTTGAACTGGTGAAACATCTGGAATCCGCCCCTTGAGAAGGGGGTACTGTAACTGTGTGTCTCCCCAATGTCTCTTGATTGTTCATTCCCTTCACCTGCTCTCAGCCACAAATTCTGCCATTATTTCCCTTGTACTCAGCCAGATTGTTGTCTTTGTTAGCGCCATTAATTCTTGTCTCTGTTGATTCCAGTAATCGTCCACAATGAGGATGAATACTTTCATAGTCTCACGTTTAGAAGTTCTTTTGTCAAAGAAAGTGCATATACAAATATATATATATATATTTCTCTTGGGAGGGGGGGGGGATATGAACGCTGATATTTCAGATATAACTCCCTGTTTGGTCAGCATCTAATGCAATTTTGTCGAGATAACAAGTTGGTTCTTTCTAGCCAGGAGTCGTGCTAGATGCAGCTCAAAAATAAAATGCGTTCGAAATTTATTTAACTGGAAAACTGGCGTAGAAGACAAGTGTTTTTGCTGACAACAACCATATTTTTTTGCAATCCGGACTATACGATGGAAGAAATGCAGCAGAGAGGCTTGAGGCTCCTTCGGTTGTGCGAGAGGACGTGCTCAGCAACACGTTAGCAGGAAAACTCGGCTTCTCGGCTCCTCTCGTCTTTATAGAACATATTGCTAAGTAAAAGTACGCACTTCAACCTCAATCATGGCGTATGTGCTGGATACCCATTCCTTCTCCTTGTTTTCTGATTGCTGATGCAATATTTGTCTTTGAAGTCTCACATCATACATTTCATGAATGTGGCTTCTTCTGCTCCAAACCGAAACTCAGATTCATCTCATGAGGGAAAAACCAGACGACCAATGGATTACTCAGAAAATTGCGAAATGAGAAATCTAATCAGGAAAACAATGATAATACACTCTCTTTGTGTATTCTCTATATAATTTCAGTTCTTTTATATTTGCGTATAAAAGGGCTCAGTGAAACCATTTGTTGGACAAAGAGATTATCTAGTCAGAAATAATACGTTTTAATGAGAGTTGGTCACAGTCAATTGGTTTTGAAAATGTTCTATTGTGCTTTCCTTCATGGCATTAAACAAAATACAATGTATATGTAAAGTTAAGATGTATTCTAGTTATTATTTTTTTTTTATTCATCTGGTTCAGTCCTCCAAATGTGGTCATTTAGGCTTTCTCTCTCATTTTACTTTGGAGTAGTTTTAAAATATATATATATATATATATATATATAAAATCAGTATAAATAATTGATTCCATATTTTATTAGCACCTCCAAATTAAATTGAACCTCCATAAATAAATTGCAGAGCGGCCTATATTGTCTTGTCAAAATGTTAATCGCAGCAGTGTTAGGAACCTCATGAGCAATGGCCTAAATTAAGGCTTTCATGACTGGTGGGATGAGAGGAGGCAGACTCTGTTTACATCAATGCTTGATGCTCAAATAGTCAAAGTTGATGGACCATGTTTCTATGGTGTTTAATTTTTTATGTTAAAATGTCAGTGATATTGCCCAGAGAACGGTTTTGTTCATTTGTTGCTGCTGGCATTCTGCTCTACATTTTAAAAATGCACTCAAGGATCGCCCTACTGTCTTGGTTTTGTTTGCCGTGTTCTTCTTGTGTAGTATTTACTACAACCACAGTTCGTTGTGCAACCCCGTGTTGGATATCGACAATATTTATCCCCCCAAAAAGATCATAGAAACCTTGAACTACTGGTAAAACGTGTTCAATTACAATATTACTGTGCTGAATTCACCTCAAATCTCTCTTTCTGCACTGAAAGCATGTTTTTAATTGAAGAGGTAACAAGCGTGCAGTTTCACTCGGGATGGATGATGAATGGAGTGATTGCCAGAAGATTAGTTCAACCGGCAGCCGGGCCGAGCCGGACGGGTTTACAGGAGAATAAGAAACGGAGGCAGGAGGCTTCACTAATCTGACAGTAGCTTCACAATTCCATTATCTTTCTGTCGAACACTGTCAGGCGAGTCATATTGTTCATAATCCTACGTTTACCTCTGTCGGAGCGATCTGGGCTACGGTCTGTGTGCGCACGCGATCCAGCGTGTGCACCGGGGAGCTCAATTGGCTTCCATCACACACAAGCTGCTGTTCGGGCTTCATCTTTTGAAGCTACTTTTTTTAGTGAGATTCAACGTCTGATGGAAATAAACAGTTTCGGCTTTAAAAAAACAAGCTCGGTATGTCTCAGAAATGATAAAGTAATATTTTATTAATAGAATAAGTGATTGATGAAAGTAAAAAGTAAACACCCCAACGTCGATTCTGTGCAGTAGACCGTAAGGTCTCAACAGGAGGAAGTCAGTAAAAAACAAATCCTTTGTAGCTTGTTGTTAAAGTACTAGTTTGACATTCTGAAGTTTTCATATTCTCTTTGATCACATCAAAATGCGAGGCCTTTGATAATATTATAGTTTTGAGTTGAGTTTTATAATAATAATAATAATAACTTTATTCATATAGCACCTTTTAAAAACAATGTTTACAAAGTGCTCCACAGAAAGTCAAAGCAAAACAAGTGGAATAGCAAGAAACCAATATTACATTTAAAAGTATATATTAAATTAAAAAAATAAAATATGTTGCAAATAAATTAAAAACAGACAAGCTATGTTAGGGGAACCAAAGTTCTGCATAAAAAGACGAGATCACTTAAAAGCTGTTCTATAAAAATGGGTTTTAAGAAGTGATTTTTTTATATATATATATATATATATATATATATATAAATAAATAAAAGCATGATTGTCAATGATTCTTACTTGTTTAATGTATAACAATGTAGACTAAATTCATGTAAGTTAATGCATTTAGATAGTTGACATAGGCCTCCTGTTATCGTCTCTGCACGCTGGAGAGAATGTGGCACTAAGGGAGGATGCCAAAAGCACTCCCCTCTTCTTTTTTTTTTTTTGTCTTTCTGTGGCCAAACATTTAAGCCATTGCATTTAAGCTCTCATGGGCCGCAACAATGTTGGCTCTGTTGTCAATAGTGATAATATTACTCTTTTCTATGTCCAATTCCCGCATGGGAACATAAAACCAATTTGTTTCCTTTTCACTTCCTATTTTTCTGCGGGTTAAGCGAGTAAACTTCTAATATTTCTCAAGCGGCTTAATGGACACGCAGGATCAAACAACTGGGGCATATGAAGAAATAATGTTTTATGTAATAAAAGGCGATCAGCTAGTCGATGGTATAATGAGTGACCTCTACAGTATATATACTTCATCTCATCGTCTCACACTAATAAAGTAGGGAAAAAATGGAAGAGTGAATAATAGATTGCGTAGTGCAACATGAAGGGTTACAACCCAAGGTTGTTGTTGTTTTTATCTGAGCGCATATTAACCTGGTGCATGTAGGTCTGATTGGATTGCATGCTAATGAGGACATTAACAGCCTCATGGTGGGTCACCCGCTGGTAAAGATGACACACATTCAGTTGTAGCACAATCCATCCGACTTCATTTCACGTCAACCGGCAGCGCGATCTCTGCTCGGTGACGGCGTCAAGGCAGGAAGTATTCTGATGTGAAGAATCCTCCAATATCAATGTGTTGATTTCTTATTAACATAAGGACCATGCAGCCGACAACAATGAGTCAGAGCGCCGCAAAAAACGACAGGATTTGGTATGGATTCTCAGCTGGACCTGATTTTATAGCAGTGTTTTTAAAATATACAATCACTTGATATCATTAAATGTGGCTTTAAAATGCTCCCTGGTTTGAAGTTCCATTTTACTTTTTTTTATTTTAATTTTTAAGAGTGACAATTGATTTATTGAATGTTTATGGATAAAATGCTCATAGGTTTGAAGTTCCATTTGACTCTTTTTTTTATTTGACTTTTTTATTTCTTTTATTTTTAAGGAGTGACATTAATTGATTATTGATTGCATATTTATCGACAATAATGTCATTAAATGTGGCTTTAAAATGCTCATTGGTTTGAAGTTCCATTTTCCTTTTTTATTTTACTATGTAAGCAGTGACTATTGATTGAATGTTTATGGATAAAATGCCAAAGTTATGGATAAAATTGCAGTTCCTGCTAGAAAGGAAGCCTGGGAACAGACCCAGACGACTAAACATTCAACGATATTGGGTTTCAATTACTACTGACTTGATGCTCCGTGACATTTCAAACCTGCAAACACTCAGACGTTCTTTTTCCTAGACACTAACTGGCAGCGTCACCCCGAGTTTACAGGAACCGACCTCAGTAAGTTACCGAGAGAGATGTCAGCCGACGTTAAAACGGGAAAGTTCCAAGAGACTCGGACTGTGTTCATTGATCGAATATGTTCTCGCTCAGCGCTTCTATATCTCCACGATCCCTTAACGTCCTCCTAACTTGTGGAGCTGGGAACCATTTGTACAGTAAATGTTGTCCAGTCTGCTGGCTAATGGTACAACACGGCACCGAGGTGCTCCTGCTGCGCTGAGCGGGAATAAGGGACGCTTATGCACTTTCATCGTCCTAGAGACTCAATATTTCACGCGGACCATGCAGCTTTCATCGCTCAATTTTAGCGATGGTTGGGAGGTGTCCTCGCTTTTCACTCCGTTTCCAATCTGAGCATGTCTATGTTTAATTTAGCCTGGCAACAGTTTAAGAGAGTCTTCCTTGACTATAAAGAGATGCCGTTTGACGAGCTCACCGCCACAAAGAACGGTCCTGAAACGGCTCTGATAGATAGATAGATAGATAGATACTTTATTAATCCCAAAGGGGAAATTTGTCGTCACAGTAGCAGCATCAATAAACTAAACACACAAGAATAAAATATAAAAAACAGGGATGAAAGATATTGATGTATACAAGTAAGATATAAAAGTAATTATGTATATAAAATGAAACATACACACAAACAATATAATACAATGACTGTGAAAAGTATACAAAGTAAAATATAAAATAAATATATATGTATATATAATATATGCATATGCATACACAAATATAATACTAATGAGATCGCTTATGAGTCTATTATTGGATTAAATCGTGTACAGAAGATGAGCCTTCGCAAATTTCAGTCATCTTAAATCTTACTTTAATAATTTACTTACTTCTAAAATTCTTTACACTTATCAAGTTTTGCTAGATTACCATATTTATCTTCTAACCTGCCCAAGTAGTTACACTACATTTAGCTGACACTTTTATTCACAGAGACTTACTTCTGTTACATGTAGACACAGCTACAGGGAGCAGTCCAGGGTTAAGTGTCTTGCTCAAGGACACATCGACGAGGGCAGGGATTGACCCGCTAATCCCCGGATTGAAAAACGGACAGCTACCACAGTAAAATGCTCTTCATGCATTGAACGGTGTACTTGTACTTTTTCTTCAGTAGGATTTTAACTACTTGTCGTAAAATAGCGTTTATGTATTTGCATTTGCATTTCTACTTTACTTCCCTGAAATGTTCTGCACCTGCACTTTCAGTCG
This sequence comes from Liparis tanakae, assembly GCA_036178185.1. Taxonomy (NCBI): domain Eukaryota; kingdom Metazoa; phylum Chordata; class Actinopteri; order Perciformes; family Liparidae; genus Liparis; species Liparis tanakae. The sequence goes on from CM070110.1 coordinate 4,876,599, forward strand.
GCGAGGACTAAGGGTCAACGTTAGGATTGGGAATAATACTCTTCCTAAGAAGCATGAAAACACATTCATGATTAGTAATAACAATTCGACAAAGACTTATTTTAACTTGGAAAAGGATAGTAACATTTAACTTTACACAAGGTACAAAGTACAGCAATAACCGTCAAAATGCTAAAAATGACCCTTGATTATTTAGCCTGTGTGTGTGTGTGTGTGTGTGTGTGTACACTAGTATCTGCTCATGCAGAAACATTCATCACACTTTATTTCTTCTCATGGGCATCAGCTTCTCAATGACACAGACTTTCCATTAGCTCCGAGCTCACACCGTTGTCAGGTGACCGTGTCGGTACTTTGCTAGCAGCACCAAACATGTCTGAACACACTCACAGGGCGCCGGGGGCCCCATAGCAACAGGACTTTACTCTGCCCAATTTCCAGCTCATCAAAAGCTATCGCAGAGTAAATAAACATAAAAAGGATCCATGTTCCACGATATAGAAACGACAAGTTCACTTCGGCTCTCTTTACGAGCGGCATTACGAACACAAATTAGAATTTGATAACGTGTTTTTTTAACAAAACCACAAGTGATTGTAGAATGAACGGCGGTATCAGATGTTTAGCGTGTGCCGTTTGTCGGTTTTCTGTGCGCAGGGTTGGATTTGTTTGCGGTGAAATGAAAATAAATGCTGCTTGCTCACATTTGTGTCTCTGAAATTAGTTTTTAAGAGCTAATTATTAATTCTTCACCTTTTGTTCTTGCAGTAACATAAGTATTGTTAGTGGTATATTTTTGCACAAGTCAGCTTGTGCAAAAAAAAGAAATGTCTTCTCCATGGTGGGTGCTATATATATATATATATATATATATATATATATATATATATATATATATATATATATATAATATTGATGAATAATAGGCTTCCCTGGCATTACAGAGGGCCTTCTTATATGTTGTATCTTGCCAAACTAAGTGTGATTCTTCTACATGGGTGGAAAGCTAAACGCTTTGAAGCTTTTGTGACGTTTCCTTTAATTTGTGGGTCTGAGGGTAATACCGTGGAGCAAACTTCTTGTTTTATTAACTTCCTTTTTAGAGGGTCTATAGAGTCTAGTATCATTCTCAGTTAGTTAGTGTAAGAATAGTTCATCTTGTATTGAAACTTTTGCCTAATGACGTACACTCCGGTACTATAAACTCAAAAGTTATTACATAATGGTCTGATGAAAGAGGATTATAATAGATTAGATTTTACTTTATTCATCTCCAGAGTGAAATGTCTCAATGTGGGAAAGACTATTAAATGTTCCATGTTAATGCAAGAACCAGGTCGAGGGTATGGTTAAAGCAGCGAGTGGGTTTCTGTACTCTCTGACAGAAGCCAATAATTAAATCTAATGAGGTAAATGCAGCACTAGGGCTATCATTACCAACATCCACATGCATTTTTAAATCACCTACAATAATAACCTTCTCCGTTTTAAGGACTAAACTTGATAGAAACTCTGAAAATTAAGAAAACGGGCCTGGTGGTAATGAAATATAACTGGCTGTATTTTTTTACAGGTTAGATGTTGTTGCGAGTCATTGACCGTGTTTACATGCATTCGAATATCTGGCTTAGTCGGACTGAAATCGAATTATCCGTTTCATGTAAACACCTTTGTTCGACTGTGCGGTCCGACTACGATCCGGTTAACACCCCTTGATAACTCGATCCAATCCGGTTGATAATCCGACTATCGCGGCATGTAACGTTGAATTGCGCATGCGCACGCAAGCGGAAATGGCCGTATCACCACGAGTTCTCATGAAAACAGCGCCACCTATCGTATCGGAGGTGACATGCTTTCGGCCAATGATTCGAATTACTCACTGCCATGTATATTGGGATAATAGCAGATCCCCCAAAAGATAGCATAGTCTGACTAAAGCAAGATTTGAATTGTACCATCATGTAAACACACTGTGTTGTGTGTTCACCCCTCCCTCCTAGTTTTCCCTTCAGTTTTCCCTTTAAAGAGGTTTTATTTCGAAAAATGACAGGATAGGTCCTTCTGAGCCGAGAGGTCACGTGAAGGCATTACCCCAAAAATGTAACCCACACTCGCAAAAAAAAATGTGTGTAAGACGATGGCCTTACTTTTCAAACAACTACTCTGCTGATTTTCTGGATTAAAATCAAAGTAGAAGATCCTGAGATCGCCAACAGAGCTTGAAAACCCTGCTTCCATTTCCAACATCCCATTACGTCAAGATGGGACCAGCTGGTTGCAGAGAAACAAGCTCAGGGCGCCAACTAATCTGGTGTAGTAATGAGTTGCATTCGTTTGCACTTCATATTTGTTTTTATGCCGGTCGTATAATCTTATTACATCCTCTTTATCGCCCATACCGTGAAGGCCGGTCCGTGGCACAACAAAGGTTGAACCACTGTGCCAGCCTTCCTGTAATATCCAAAATAGACTTTGAAATCCTTCTTGCCACAGATCCCTTCGGACGAGCCTCTGGACACGGCGCTACGAGCCTAGACGGGGCACTTCCTTTGATACGCCAAGCTTCTCTCCCTCTCCAATGTACATATTCATTATCCATCAATGCGGGTTACACACTTGGCTTTCATGCCTGGATTCTCTGCTCTCTCCCTCTCCAATGTACATATTCATTATCCATCAATGCGGGTTACACACTTGGCTTTCATGCCTGGATTCTCTGCTCTCTCACCTGAGGTTTGTGGTTTTACCTGAACTGTGGTTTTGCCTCCTACGGTGGCCCTGACACCACCCACTGAGTAATTTTTATATTACTATTACTGCTACCATTGCTGATTTATTATTATTATCACTTCATCATTCCATTTGTTAATTTTTTTTAGGATTAATAGTTATTGTTTTCTATTATTTTTCATGCAGTGCCTATAAGGTAATGTTATTATTTTGATTTTGTACACATATCGTTTTATATTACTATTACTGCTACCATTGCTGATTTATTATTATTATCACTTCATCATTCCATTTGATGCATTTGTTTTACGATTAATAGTAATTATTTTTCTATCATTACCTTCGCATTGAAAATGTGGAAGGTTATGTTTTGATCGCCGCGTATTTATTTATTTGTATGCGTGTTCCTCGCATAACAAAAAAGGTTTAAACCGAATTGCATGAAATTTGTTTGGATGATTGGTTATTATCTGGGGACCATTTGATTAGTTTTTTGGGATCAATCGGGTCAAAGGCCAAGGTCATGGAAAGGTCAAAATGTTCTTTTTACCATAGCACGGGCAATTTTTATCCAATTGGCATGCAACTAATGCCAAAATGTTCATAATTCAATGTCCAATCTTGTGTTATGCGAAGGTATGCGCTCTACCGAGTGCCCGTTCTAGTTTGTCATGTAGTGCCTATAAGGTCATTATGTTGATTTTGTACACATATCGTGCACATCTGCCCATCCTGGTTGAAGGATCCCTCTTCATTTGCTCTTCCTGAGGTTTCTATGCACAATGCAATCTTGTACTATTGTGAAGAGGAGCAGAACAACATGGACTCTTATCAATGAACTGTATAAGATGCCAGTTGCGGCTCAGCTGTGTGATAACTGCGTCTGTTCACAGCTCAATAGACAGCAGGAATTATTTCTTCACAATATATTGTCATCATACCAGCAACACTAATCAGTTTTTTGATGAATATATCTTGGAATCATGTCACATACATTAAAGTTAACATTCCCAAAGTCAAAGTCAGTTTTATTGTCAATATGTACCAAACATAGAAGAGTTGAAAAAAACACTTCTCTCCAGTCCAACATATATCAAGGTATCAAGGTTTTTTATTTGCCATCTGTGCCCATACCAGCTGTCTGGACACATCGGAATTGTTTTTGCAGGGCTCTCCGAGTCAACAGAGATACAAAACAAACACACTATAATAGTAATAATAATAATAGAAATGTGAAAAATATATTTTAAAAAGCACTGTACAAAAAACAGTGTGGTAAAGTGTGTGCAGTATTAACAGTATTAAGTACATATAAAGTGAATATCAAAGAAAAATATATTTAGACAACATATATTTAAAAAAAACTCTCAGTCCGTATTTCGCAGCACTCGGAGAGAGGGAGTCCTAAAGGAGAGGGAGTCCAGCTTCCTCACCACCTGGTGGGTGAGACTGTTTGAGAGTCTGGTGGAGGCTCCGGTGTCTTCTCCCAGAGGGCAAGAGGATGAAGACGCTGTGAGGGCTGGCCGGAGTCACTCACAATCATGGTCACTCTGCGGGTGAGACGGGTGTCATATATGTCCTGCAGGGAGGGCAGTGAGGCACCAATGATTCTATTTTATAACAATTTCTATTTCCGTAAAAAAGAAAAGCCCCCTAGTTTCATTTTGTGCAGCAGGGCATCCCATTTGTTTACACGAGCCCTTTTATTTAAAAAAATGATCACGCAATGGAGGCTCAATACCATAATTTAATGAATTACCACCCTTACATTGTGGATTGTTAGCATTATTTACAAAAGGAATACACACTTCTGAATTGATTAATCCGTCCAAATTAAATGTAAATATGGATTAGGAGATTAAATGCAAGATTCTGGCTATTATGAAAGGCAAACTTTATATGGAAAGAAGGGCTTTGTGCAGCGACGCCGTCGGTTTGGACCGAGTCATCTTGTCACGATGGAAACTGGGCCTCTGCATCGAGATGGCGTGCAAACGGCTGCCCTCCGGCGTCATTACAGTGACCCCGTCAACATGTTTACCTCCAAATGCAAGCGGTAAACCAGATTAGGAGTACGCGAATACATCGTGTTCATACATCTGCAGGAAAAGTAACAAGCCAGCCATTATTCTGGAACACAGCAAAAGCGAAAAGGTAAACCGAAACGTTGTTATTCACGTGTGTTTACGTGCATATGCCCATGCAGCAGAATACATTGAGTATAGCCGACCTAAGTGACTCTGTGTGTGTGTGTGTGTGTGTGTGTGTGTGGCTGACATAGGACTGGAATTGAATGGAGATTGCGTGCCAGAAGGAGAGACAGCGAAGGTGGGGGAGAGCGGGATAGAGAGTGAGGGAAACAGTTCTGTAACGTGCACGGGAAACACCTCTATTTATAGCCCGTCTCCTCAGAGAGAGGCGCAGAGTCGAGAGCTGAATGATGTGGAGAGTGTGCGTAAGGGGAGGGGGGTCGTTGGAGAAAAATAAAGCAGAGTTGTATTTTTAGCTCCGCTGCATTCATAAATTCATGACTCTATATATAAATGGCGGCGTTCCTTTGCCTCAAGCAAATCCCATCGTGGCTTTTTGTTGCTGCTTGGCTTATTTTGGAAACAGCACGCAAAAACATCTCGGCGTGGTGGAACCCTATGAGATGTGGCAGGTTGAGGTCACGTGCCAAGCAGAAAGGAGTGTGTGTGCGTGTGTGTGTGTGTGTGTGTCCACGTCTCCATGAGAGTGATGGAGTCTGCGTGTCTGCTGTGAAACGTCCTGACTCGGCCGCATCGTCGGCGCTTCACGACTGAATGGAGAGATGGAGAAGAATTTGAATGGGAGGGCAGGTGAAATGAGAATGGAGGGGTGGAGGGGGGGTGGGGGTGAGCTCCACTTAATGAAGGGGAGATAGAGAGGAGGGAAAACAACAAAGGTCCAGGCGGAGAGAAAAATCCAATGAGGTGGAGGCAGTGAGCCGCGGAGGCTTCGGTCACGTGCGGCGATTTTCAATTTGTCAATTTCCGTGGCACCATTGTGTCTAAAAATAGAGCGATATAAATAGACAACGGTCTTGATTTGTTCTCTCTGAAGGGTAGAATGTCCACGGTATCCTTATGTCTAGTTCATATCTCTTAAACGATTGACATTAATATGAATGATAAAGAAAATGACAGACGCATGATGAGAATTCGGGCAGTATCTTTTATTTTTCGGCGAAGATGCGTTACCGGAGGATACTTTTTATTATGTTGACTGGGATTTAAATTGCTTTTTGGTTTTGAGTCCCAGGTTGTATCGTTTGCAGGAAGGCAATAACCAACTTATAAGAATCATGGGAGGAAGAGGGTGAATAATCACTGGGTAGGGGGGGTACATCAGACTCGTTAAAACTAGCATCAATTAAAAAATCCTTTTAATAATAATAATGTATTCAATACGATAGTAGTGTCGGTAGCCTCATACCTCCAGTTAATTACCTAATCTAACCCGACATGTTTTTAATAGCGGGTTGTTTAACTACTCTTGTGACGATCACTTCTATATTTAGACTCCGATTTCACAGGATGAACTGATCAAGAAACTGTTACTATGGAAACGCTCTGACACTATCTGATGTTTCTATGGAAACAGTGACATCATCTATGAGGTACTGGTTCTCGAATGAGGGTATGCGTGAAGGCACTCAAGGGGGTACGTGAGATATTTTTAAATACGTTTCAAATTAGCATCAATTCAAAAATCCTTGGAAAAATACAATGGAGGGAGAGAGGATTTAGTTTGTGGTCCTCAAAACCTGAGACACTATATAAATACAGTAATATATATAGACCTCATTTACATTTAACTGGCTTCTACTGAAGAGAAAGGCAATGTTGAACATAGCAACACACTCACTCCACTGGTGGAGGCCGGATCCATCATCGGCTGCTAACTGGACGGTCCAGAACGAGGAGGACGGAGGAAATGAGTGTCCATATTGGATAACCGGGTTTATGTCCACATGGCACCTTTTTCTGAGCACCAGCTTCTTCTTCTTTTCCCGATTGTAGACGCGGCCATCTAGAGAATAGGCACTGCACTTAGCGTCTTTTCCTTCTTCTAAGTGCTCCGTCTCTTATGCGCCGGCTGCTCTGAGAGCCTCGTTGGGAGCGGGCCGGCCGGGCGGACGTGGGAGTTGTGCTTTTATTGCCGTACGCCTCGTCTCGCCATGGTTGTCGGATGGAGTGGTGACGAGCTCATCTACGCAAAGTATGGAGCAGCCATCCTCCGTCTGGCGCCTCATGGTGAATCTATTTAAGTTAGGATGGTTGCCCGAATAGATAACACAATGCAAAGGGTGATACTAGTCCATCATACCACAATGGTTAAAGTGGTTTTATGTTAAGATATTGTTGTCATAAGAAATATTCAGGGAAAAGCACTCGGTTCTAGGCCCTGAGGGTCAGGGTTCTGCAATAAAAAGACCCTAATGGAGCTTTTTAAAAGTCAAACTGAGTCAAGCCGATCTTGTGTGTATAGAAAAGCAAAATGGGCTTAAAGGTCATCAAGGTGACAGACACAGGTTGAGTCAATCTAAAGCTTCTTTTGTCATTTCTCACACGTCCCATAATATCATGAGCACCAGAAATGTGTTAAATCAGCTGTGTGAAAATACAAATGTTGTCGGAAGATGTTATGTTTCCTGTGAGCCAGAATATATATATATATATATATATATATATATATATATATATATATATATATATATATATATATATACACGTGACTACTGATTATGCGTTTGTGTTATCCATAAATAGAACATTGAAGATGTTTTGTGCAATGTTTGAAAGAATACAAGACATGTTGCCCTGAATGTGTTCAACATGTTCACCCTTTCAGACCCCTGTGTGTGTGTGTGAGTGTGGTTATAAAGTATACCACTTTATGTCTGTGTGTGTGTGGTTATAAAGTATATCGCTTTATGTATGTTGTGTGTGTGTGTGTGGTTATAAAGTATACCACTTTATGTATGTGTGTGTGTGTGTGGTTATAAAGTATACCACTTTATGTCTGTTGTCCCTTCCAGGGCTTGGCCCAAGCCTGTTTCATCTGAAAAGTCTTTGATGTGTGTGTGTGTGTGTGTGTGTGTGTGTGTGTGTGTGTGTTTCTGGATTGACACTGACACAATAAGTCAATAACTACTTTGAGTGTGGCTGTTAGTGACGCACAATGCACAACTCAACCAGGAAATATCGTGAAGTGTCGCCAAGTGTGAAATAGACACCAAGTTGCACACAACTCAAATAACTATATGGATATCTCATCATCTCAGCCTGAATAGAAGTGGAAGTAACACAACATACATCTGATAACTGAACCACTTAGGTACACCTGTGGAGTGCAGATTATGAGAAAGCATTGAAATACCAGGTGAAAAAGATCACAGCTCAATACATCACTCCTTAACGGAGGCTCTAACTGTTGAGCAGGTTTGAGATGCAGAATGAAAAAACACACGCACACACACACCAATATTCATATTTTACGATCATTTCTTAAATCAGCTGTCTGGAGGTAAGAAACATATTCTACACTCTTTTGACCATTTGTGTCTCAGTGTGTTCAGGACTGAGGAGGAAAAGGGGTCAAAGAAAAAACATTATGTAGTATCTTAATGAAGAGAAATTGAGAGAGAGAAGATTTAGGCCCAAAAGAGAAGAAATAAAGAGCGAGTTGGCAAAAGACACATGAAAATCAGAAATAAATATATAAATGTATATATTGGAGTATATATCCATGTATACAGTATATAATGTTATAAAATAGTTTGTTTACTCTAAATCAGTTTTAAGTACATAGGTTGGACCAGATTTACATCCTGATACAATCCAACACAACCTCCTTTTCTTCGAGACAAATATAAAATCAATACAAAACATAATACATTTACCGTATTGATTCATGAAGTAAAAAATACCAAATACATGATAAACTAAAAGCCTGCTGGTATTTATCATTCTCAAAAACCTCTGGTCTCCAGAGCACGAGGAATAGCCAGTGGATTAAAGGAATAAGCGACGGTCATCGACCCTCTCGTGGAGCCGCCTCCCTCTTCCCTGAGAAGAGACGGTGAGCGCCAGATGAAGAGGGATGGCACAATGGCGGCACTCTCCATCCCCGTAACGTGCAAACATACTACACACCGTGCTTAAAGAGCATAATAGTCTATTATTTACCAAAGTTGATTAAACCACACATTATGATTGATGAAGCGTCACTTTGTGGTCACAAATTGGTGAATTATGGCCCCAGAGAGAAAGAGGGGGGGAGGGAGGGGGGGTATCAAAGGCAAATGTAATTATGTGACCAATGAGGAGCTTTATGTCCAATGAAGTTATATTACGCATGTTCTTTGACCTCGACTGAGTACTTTTTGTTTAGATCACAGTCTGCATGAATATTTCAGAATATACAGAAAGCCCAAAATTGACAAATCTTTAAAAAAAAACACTGTGAATATCGCCTCCAGAAAGAATAGTCACTATTTTTATCATTATGACAATCCAACAATCCTCAGCGTTACATTGTTATACATGTGTGGCAGCAACAGTCTTACATCGGGTTGATGAGTCACATGACTCGTGGTTTCTAGCCGGTCGTCTCTGTGGGATCGACCCCGGCTTCTCGCGTTGGGCAATATGCCATAAATGTGTTATTATCAGATACAATCAAACTGCTAAAAAAATCTAATTGCTGATTATTCTTCGATGACGGGATGCTTCCATGCAGTAAAATCCTTCCTGCAAAGGATGCACTGGCGCGTGGTCTTTCTGAGGAGACCTTCTCTCACTGTGCTACTTCTCTTCATTACGTTTGAGGTCATGATCATATTCGATATGATCCTTCATAGATTTTTGTCTCGCTGCCTCATGAACAGAGAAGCAAGTAAGCACAGAAGACAAATGAGCTCTGAAAAACTTGATGCTTGGCTCTGTCTAAAGGTGGTTGTTGCCCCAAATATGCAGAGATGTTAATTATTTCTAAATACTGCCGGAGTGGAGATTAGATCATCCGAAAGAATCCATTCGCCGATAAATAAAGCATTAAATATGTTCAGTGCAGGGCTAAATACGGTAATTACAGCTTATTCATAATTGTTGCTTGAAAGGAAACCGTGCAGAACATATAACTGTTAATCTAATTGTTCAAATAAATGAATAGCGGTATTTGTCTAACTAATCTCATTTGTACCCAGTGTTTGTCAGCCCAGACAATCAGCGGGAACAGATGCAGGACACCCCCCAGATGCTGGGAGCCCAGGCATCTGTACAGCAGCAGGTACCGCTTCACATGGCATCTTCCCACGAGAGGAACTGGAACAACAACAACAAGCTACCCCAAAAACTGGCTACACCTCGGTCCTAACCTACCGGAGGGGATACGGCTCGCAGAATCAGGAACTTCTTTTAAATCGCTTCTTAAAACCCATTTTCACAGAACAGCTGTTAAGTGATCTCATCCTTTTATGCAAAACTTTGGTTCCTCTAATTTATTTTTAAAATGTATAATATATATATATATGTATACACTTTTTATATATATTTTTTTTATGTTATATTTATTTCCTACTAATTCTAATTGTTTTGCCTTGACTCTCTGTAGAGCAATAAACTTAGTTTTTAAAAGGTGCTATAAAAATAAATTATTATAATAACTACTCTAGCATTTGAATAAGTGGGGGGCGTGTCCTGCATTTTACCTTTGGAGCAAATGATGACAGTCGTGGTTTCTCAAAAGACCAGAAGACAGATTCAAGGAAAATGACAAATGAGTGGGAATCTAACTTGCTGCAGGCCCCCCAAAACACCCTCAAATGACCCCGTAGAACTGGAGGGCTCACCGGAGGCAGTCGTCACAGGAGATGGAGTGTGCGCCTGCATTGCTTCCATCCTCTGGTAACACATTGCTATTTAAATTGCGATGAAACGTGGTGTTCATGCACCAGGTGATGGACGGTGGACCGTGTTCTCACCTCAAAGAAAAAAGGTCAGAATAATGTTACTGCGAGATCTCCGTAGATTAAAAGGAGGCAGAGTCTGTCCCTGAAGGAGTTGAGTGTTCAAAATATATCTTGTTCTTTTTTCCAGGTCCCGCTGAATAACAAGACACTCGACAGAAAGCACATCACGGCGTCGTGCGTTACTTCAGACGCGTTGAACCAAGAGATATGTCGTATACCATGTGCAGTAGCGCACAATGCCACATGTACTTTATGACATAACACAACATTATTCCCCCAAAAAAACAATAGCACATAAGAGACTTTCTTGTGTAAGACGTGACATTACAACCATTACACAACAAGCAAAAAAAAAGAAAAAAAAAAAAAAATCGATTTTTGTTTTCACCCAGGACACACTGCAGTCTCCTGGGTGACCCTCTTTTATTCTTTAAAAAGAAGAAACGCTCTGCATTTAAAAAGGGAAGCACACATCTCGTACACCGATGTAGGCAGCGATCTCAAAGCAGATGTCTTCTGTTCTGTCCATTAACCGACACTCCAGGACCACAAGCTGAAGGACTTAGTTTTAGGAGGAGATTACAAGAACTCATTCCTACTCCAGCATTCAATTTCTGGAAAAACGACACCTTAATCCTCTGACCCAACTGGAGGGTCTCACTTTGGTACGTACTAAAGTGTGCTCCTTAAATATAGACCTCCCTTTTTATTTTTCTTCTAAGAAGTGATATTAGAATACACCAGCTTCAAACCTTGGAAAAAAAAACATATTTCCTGTTTCCAAATCTGCATAACAAAATGGTTCAGTTACAAAGGAGTAAAACTGTTCGGAAATTAGACGGCCGTATATCTCCTGCCTCTCCTAACAGGAACAATTTCTCGTTGTAATTTCAGAGCAATGAAAGATGTGGGGTGCCTCTGCCCATTTGAATTAACTGCAACTAGAGGATTCATCTTATTTTCTTTCCTTCAGGACAGAAAGCTGAACATAAATACCTGACTATTCAGGCCTACTATATATATATATATATATATATATATATATATATATATATATATATATATATATATATATATATATATATATATATATATATATATATATATATATATGCAGGCGTTACACAGATCATGGATGTACTACTAACAAGCCTCTGGGCCAGCTCTACTTCTTCGCCCTCTCATGTTGAACTGAGAGAAGACTAAACACTGCAGTGACTGACACCTCTCGAGGTAGGAAGTGGTTTAACGAGACACGACAGCCGTTTAGCGTGTTCCTTTCAGGAGACGTCTCGGCAACATAATACAAAAGATGTCTTTGACTTAACATACTACCTCGTCATATTCTTTTTCATGAATGTTTTATACTATAATTCTGTCCATACCTTACACATTGCACTGTTAAAGCCCCACTATGTAACTTTTCCACCTTAAAAATAACAGCTTGAAAAAAATTGCGCCGCTACAATGACTTTTAATATGTTGATTTGCTCCTCCGCCACTGCCATCGGGGGTCCGTGGCCAGAATACTGCTGAACGTAAGATGGTTGGGACCGACCCGGTACTTCCGGCGGAAGTAGTTCAACTTGCTGTCTGGCAGATTTACGCAACGTCTTATAGTGCCAGTCCACGCTCGCAGGTGACTTTTTATTTGCTCCGCTACGCGACTCGTAGAGACGTAGAGACGGAGTGACATGCTGCTGTGGAGCCATCAGCTGGGAGCAGACGAGCCGGAAGAGCCATATATGGCTCGAGAGCCAGACATTAAATACCTGAAGGGGGCGCTACAGGGGAAAAGTTACATAGTGTCGCTTTAAAGTCTAGAGAATAATTCAACACACTGCGTCTCCTTTTCTAGCTTGTTAAATCACATAGGGTACGGTCACATTGCTGCTCGTGTTTGACCCACTATAAACCACCCAATGTCGTATGAGAACTTGCAAAAGACATTAATTTCTAAAACGTGTGCTTTTAAATATGTGATTGCATTATTCATTGTTTGCAGATATGGTGCTATTTTTAAAAAGAATGCCAAAGTTAAGTCGAATAGAGCTCCAATGCGTGAAATATTTACCGTTTATGCTAAGTGCGTTTCGTCTTCCTTCCACAGATAGACATCGTCTCTGCAAAGGTTACATGTGTCACATAAATGATTTGCGGCGCTTATTTTTGCTCCTCTGGGCTTTGTAGGCTTGTATTTGATCATTCTTTGCCCTTTACGTATGTTTCTGGCCATAAACAGATCAAATAGGCCCGGCAGTGATGCTGCGCCCGTGAATATATTTTGAGGTTTGTTTGCGTATGATTTTAAAACGCAATACAAAAAGGAGTTTTTTTCCAATCAAAAATACAATAAAAAGCCTTTGGCATCTCTTTTGGTCCACAGCATCGTTAGGACCACGTCCCTCATGTGATCTCCCATCTTGTTCTTGATGGACAGCTCTGAGACGCAACTCTGTGACAATCACAAAATACAAGTATGAACAACGCCGAATAACACGGTGTCTTACACGCGGACGCGGATGTTTTAAACGTGAACTCTCGTGTTCATGGCAACGAGAAATCAGGAGAAAGGCAGCCGTAAGTAGAGCGACTCAAAGTGGCAGGTGTGTAATGTAATTCGCGGGTCAGAGAGAACAAGTGCTGCTCAGAGCGACGACGAGATCACTCAAAGTCAGAATGGAAATGTCGGCTATAATTAACTTAACACAGCAGAGATGGTTATTATTATTATTACCTCCGTGTTGCGTGAACACAGGTCGGAATAAAGTGCTGAAGAACCACGCCGCCACTCAAACACCTCGGTGACAAATACTGCTTGGAAGGGGGATAATAAATGCTGCACTGACTCAATGTTCAAGTCTCTTAAAAGGGGACATAGTATGCCCATTTTTTCACAAGTTGATCTGGTTCCTTGGGGTCTTAATGTAATGTTTGTAACATTTTGGTCAAAATACCACAAGAATAATTTCAAACAACACCTCAAAAACCCCTCCCCACAGATTGACCTGTTCTGAGTGGCTGTTCCTTTAAATGCTAATGAGCCAGTCTCAGGAGGAGGGGGGGGGGGGGGGGGGGCGGGCGTAGCCAGACCTCCCTACATGGGCGTGCTTCGATATCTACCTAGACGTTGGTTGTGATCCCAATCGACACACTTAAGCATATCGTTTCTGGCAAGCCGAGTGAGTTTTTTTTCTCTAGCGTTTATGTCTTGGGAGACATGCAGGATACCCAAATTAACGTATAGAAGCACTAAAAAAGTGGAATTTTCATAATATGTCCCCTTTAAAGACACATCACGTCCCCCATGAAGCTTACATGTCACAAGGGCACAAATAATCCTTCACTCATTGACAAGCTATGGTAACATACATGATTCTTGCATTTCTGTATATGTATAATATGCCTTTTGATGCAAAAAAAGTAGAACTAAAGAACAAAAGGTTCTATGATTTCAACATGAGCAAGTATTGAAACCAGTAAGATGGTGTCAAAACACTGATATGTCCATATAGAATTTCAAGGAGCTTCATGTAATATAATATTAAGTGACTGAGTTAAATAGTGATACATAATTGATGACACTGGGTCACTGTTTTCTTCAAGAAGTTAACTTTTTTATGTTTAAAACTTCCAAGACTAATAGATAGATTTAAGATTCAGTATTTCCCACCACAATTGTAATTATGGAAGTGTGTCGATTAAAAAAAAAAAAAAAAAAAAAAAAAGAAATTTACATACCAACACGAAATGAGTAAAAAAAAGTCAGCCGGCTGTAGTTCTCCATGTGTGTTCCAGTGTTGGAGATGGAGCAGAGGCCAGTGTGTGTCTGTGTGTCTGTATGTCTCCGTGTGTGTCTGTGTGTCTGTGTGTGTATAAGTGTAAGTATTTAAAGAAACTCCCTGGAGCAGTTCCTGAGAAATCTCATTCCGAAGAATGAGCTGGGCAGACGCACACGATGGACATGCGTGTGTACGCCTTCAGGCCAACGCTGCTGAGGTGGCGTAAAGAAATGGAGAAAACTATGGATCGCTCCAATAAAGCTGCAAAAAACTAAATAGTCATCACAACAAACAGTTTAATTCACTTGCAGTTTCCGCAACACAGATGTACGTACAATGTTGAAAAAGAAGCAAACAGCAAACCTTCTGCTTCGACAGCATCACAGAATATATATATATATATATATATATATATAAAAAAATATACCATGGCAGTGGTGGCAGATCTCTACCTCATCTCTGACCAGTAGCTACCCAATGCTGAAAAAACTAATTTTCACTTTATTTCAGTAACCTTTTATAAGCATACAAGTGTTTGTATAAAGGCATAAACAGACCAACACATAAAAAAAAAGGTCTTTCACCAGAGGCGACGCAGGGTTTTGAGGCATGACGTGCAGCTCGGGGATTAGCGCTGCCTGGTTTTCTTCAGACAATAAATGTACAACCGAGGGAATGAAAACAAATTTAAAAAGGTTTGCACACTGTAGCTCCTTTGAGTGGCATTTATTAAGAAAAGCAAGTGTATTTATACAACACATTTCAGCGCCAAGGCAATCCGAAGCACTTTATATAAAAACATAATCATCAAGGCAAAGTGCAAACCAAACGGTAGTAAATATGACATTCAGATCCTAGTGAGAGCTTCTCACGCACGTCCTCTAGTGACGTTTGGAACAGATGCTCTTCGCTTCGATACCAACTGTTCAATCTCGTCGAGAGATAATCATGTTTACGACAGTCAGAGTCCTTTTTAGGTGTTTTTTATAGCTTTTATGCAACTTACATCTGGCCACTGCCGCGAAGCCAAGTTCCGTGGCACGCTGTCCACACGGGGACTCTGGAGTTCAGATTCTTGGGTCACCTCTTCTTTTCCCAGACCCTTCTCCCCACATGTGCTTAGTTTGTCCAACTCCAAGAGGAGTTCTAGTTGTTCTCAACTATTCCCATGCATGAATTATTGAGGCCACTGTGCTCCTGGGAACCTTCAATGCAGCACAATGTTTCTGTAGCCTTGCCCAGATCTCTGCCGAGACACAATACAGTCTAAGCTCTGCAGATGGTTCCTTTCTGCTTTGATATGCTGTGTGTGTGTGTATATATATATATATATATATATATATATATATATATATATATATAAAAAAATCATGTTAAAAATTTTCCTCAGGTGGACTCCAACCCGTAATAATACATATTCTTAGTGTATCACTTTAAATAAAAGGTACTAACATCATTTTCCTCAGGTGGACTCCGACCCGTAGTAATACACATTATCAGTGTAGCGCTTTCAATAAGGTACTCACTTTGCATGGGGGAAACAGGAAGTTGAGCTCGAGGTTGCAAGTTGGTTGTAGAAGTTTATTTAATTTTGGGTAGGCGGAACCAGAGTGATATCAAATGTAGAAACAACAACGGTGATCAAGAGAAAGAGGAGACACCTGAGCTCAACTTCAAATCACAGCGTTTGTATTCCCCTCATTGTGGCTGTGCCGATTGGGATAATGAACTGGGCTCAGCCGTCGGCTGTAAGTCCTAAATACGTCTTTATCTGTTCCTCTCCCACTCACTTTTTCATCTCCCCGACACAAACACTGAGATCCGTCAACATGCAGCTTTTCAAACAAGCCTCCGCAGCCCACCTCTACTCCCCTCCACGAGGAGAGAGATAATGTTTATTGTGCCAAGCCGTTTGACACATTTGGCAGCTATTTTTACAGACACTTTAGTTTTAACACAACGGGGGAAATAGAAGCAAAGCAAGCAGAAGTTTACCTCATTAATTTAAAAAGTTGTCTTTGAATGAATTTTTGAGTTGTGCCTTTATAGAAAGCGATAGTGTTTTCTGACCTCTCCCTTTTGACCACAGGCATATTTCACTAGTCAACCAAGTAATCTACAGTATTTTAAGGCCACATTCACACATATGTACAAAAATTAATATTTCTGCCCCTCCGTTTTCAAATATAACGTTGTACACACAAGGTTGTTTTCAAAAAAGTTTGTTTGTATAAACCCGCATAAATACGCTGTCCGCATACGTCCCATAGGACGCTCACGTGACGGGAAGCATTTTTAGTCGCATACTGTGACGTTTGACAGCCTAAAACTCAGACCTCGTTCACACGCAAACACAAACACTGAGTTTTCAGAAATCTCCACTTTGGCCAGAGTTTTTAGAAATGATTATTTTCCGTGATAAAACCTCCGTTTTTGTGTAAAAGAAAGGCCAAAATATATGAGTTTTCCCATCGTGTAAACGGGATCTGAGACATGAATTAAACATTGTTAGCACTTAGAAGATAACAGACGGCAGCCTTCTGAGCCAGGTCAGCAGATTGTGGGATTCTTCTTTGCTATTTGGATGTTTTGGACGAGCCATTTCCGGTAGTTGGAGTTCCTGGTCTTCAGGCTGTATTGATCTTTTGATATTTCTAAGAAACGTTAAGTGCTGTAGATTTCTTCAAAACGGTGCGAGTCATAAGGACACTTTGCAAATAGACCATACAAGAGAAACTTGTCTAGATTCTGACTTTGGAGAGGTAGTACAGCAATGCTTATACTTTCACAGCAGTATCTAGCTTCACATGTTATAGACCAACTTCGTTTTCTATGTTATTTTACTAGTACTCGGAAACTGTACGGACCTGCTGTTTAATTAAGACTGCTGAAAATGACATCACTTGCCCAGTAACGACATGCGTTTACGAGCAAGTGGCAAAGACTTCTTGCAGTTGTGCGTCAGTAGCAACTTAAGCGAAGGGACATTATTATAGGCCTTTATATACACAAGTCGTGTAGATGTGAGGGGAGTAAAAACAACTTTGACTTTGGCATGGGAGACTGTGGTTAGATTCCTGTTTCATTGGCCACATTGGCACATTTGTCATGATGGCGGTCGTAGCCAGAGAGAAAAAGAGGAAGAGAGGACCCACATGCCAACAACGTTCCACAGTGTTATCTTTTTGCTCAAAACAGGTCAATCACACAAAATAAACAGTATGAACCCACTGGAGAATGAGACAAACAGGGTTTAAATACACAGGGACGGTGCAGGTGATTGGACGCGGGCTAACGAGACACAGGTGGACACAACAAGGGCGGGGCTAGCAATCACACAGGTGGAAACAATCAGGAACAAGGCAGACAATCACAGGGACAGGAAGTGCACGGAAACAGATGACACGAGAGACAGAGACTTCAAAACAAGACACACAAACTCCAGAACATGACATTTTAATAACTAATTTCAACACAGTAATTATCTTTATCCCAAATTGTCTTTTCCTTCACACTAACACCCTCAGTATTTTTTTTCTAACTTAGCCTCTTCTCGGTATCAGATCCTAAACTGCCTCTGTCTTGTTTTGAAGGGCACTTCCATATCTGCATTTCCTTCGCTTGATTGGATGTACTTTCTATAGAGAATGAGGTATTAAAAGTGAGCCAATACACATGTGTTTTAAATGTGAGGATTTGTAGATCAATCACTCAACAGCTGGTCAATTTGAGTAGAACGCAATCAGATCCCATCAGAGCCACACATCAAGGACAAGGAGTAGGTCAATGGCGGAAGAGGAGTGTGGCACTGTAAGGATAATGGCTATCCGCCCTTCTTCGACCTCCAGCAAGGAGGGTGGTGATCGACAGGCGTGACATGCCTGAAAGAGAGGAGTGCTTTACCTTTCTTTGAAGGATTAACAGTGTGATAAGCACAGGGATGGCCACCGTGACAGCAAATGGAGAAAAAAAAGGACGAGCAGAGGCTGCACAATAGTCAACCAACCGCCAAAGAGTATTTAGTCTATAGCAACAGCATGGTCTATTACACAAACCGTGTTATTTTATTTTATTCTCACGCGTGATCTCGATATTTCATCACAAAAACGTGGCGCTATAGCATTAGACATGAGTCAGGTGTATGCGCTTGCCACACCGACCACAGAACCGTCTGCGTTCGATAATGAGAACGAAGTGCCATTTAATTTCTTTTCCCCTCATTGATTTAACCTGACATGTACATGTCTGCCCTAAGTAAAAGGTCGTTAGGAGGGCTTGACTTGACGTTTTCTCACATTGATTACTCAGATATGTCGATTTAAGAGTCGTTACTTCCGGGGTGCCAGCTCATTAACCTAAACTATACCGCTGCTAAAGAGGCAGGAGGTTAGTTCCAAACATGTCGACTACCAACAACGTGTGCAACCGTGTGGATGTCGGCAACGCAGAGATTTCTGTTGAGCCCTTTTAGCCCCCATGGGTTGCATCAGAGAAGGCGTCAACCTAATCAATAGTGCGGGTTTGTAACAATGCTGTTTGCGTTATGTTTTGCGAAGCAGCTGATTTAACCTTATCGTAGCTAGATGGCCACACTAATGATTTCTTATTCATGCAACTCTCCGGTATACTCTCCGGTTGGAGCGGCCCGTCATTGACCTTCAGGAGCCGAGAGCAGCGGAGCGAGAACTCCCACTGGGCTTTTAATTCACAGCTGCCCTGTGGGGAAGAAAGAGAGAGAGAGAGAGAGAGAGAGAGAGAGAGATAGATGCGAGATGATTTAGCTAAACAAATGGAGATTAGCCTCCGCTTTGAGACCCAACAGTCACGGTAAAAATAAAGAAGAGGCATGAGATGGAGGTCACGACTGTAGAAATGCTGCTTTTCTGGCTGTTGAATGAAATGAAAGTGGGAGCCAAGGGTCAAGGTGTCCCTTTTTATATAGGATGCACAGCGAGCACAGGGTGCTGGTTGTGTGTGAGACTCTGGGTTTGAATCTGAGGTCAGGACACACCTGGAGAACTGTCTGAGACTCAGAGGTACAGAAACACCTTTTACACTGACAGTTTATGAAGAGTCGATGATAACTGACAAGGCAGGGTCTCTGGTTCTTGTCTCTCTTGTCTCTCTCTGGTTCTTGTCTCTCTTATCTCTCTCTGGTTCTGGTCTCTCTGTTTCTGGTCTCTGATTCTTGTCTCTCTGGTTCTGGTCTCACTGGTTCTTGTGTCTTTGGTTCTGGCTCTCTGGTTCTTTTCTTGTCTCTCTGATTCTGGTCCTAGGTTCTTGTTTCTGGTTCTTGTCTCTCTGGTTCTAGTCTCTGGTTCTGGTCTCTGGTTCTTGTCTCTCTGGTCTCTGGTTCTTATCTCTTTGGTTCTGGTTCTTGTCTCTTCTTGGGTCTGATGTCATAAGACATAAAAAGGCAGGCGGTACAAAGCAGAGATAAGTCAGAATCGGACTGCCCAGGGAAGAAATGGCGGGCAGCCAGGGAAGCACGCATACACGGATATGTACATCTGGTCCATAGAAAAGCAGATTTCTTTTTCCCATCACGCGTCCTTCAAATTAGCCACTGAAAGGTGCATTGTGCTTCCAGCTGAGGAATGAGCTTAACCGGACGCCAGCGACCGTTGCTTAAGACTAGTGCCAGCAGGATGTCCATACGCCGGTCCTTTGTGGCTGACGGTGGTGAGCGAGCAGAGGAATAAAGATGGCTGGATTTAGGGTTCTATTTAGGATCAGATTAGAGGCTAAAGCCCACCGTGACTCACGATATAATAAGCCCAAAAGATTTTGAATACAGTAATCACTATATCTTTTCATTTTCTATCAGTGGTTTGCACGTTTTTTTAAATGAAGTTTCTATGCTATAATAATAACTTATGTTTTCTTTTCTCCTCATAAATTGCCCTCCCATCTTCTAATTTCTAATCCCCCCCCCCCCCCCACACACACACACACACACCGTAAGTCCTATTGGCTTTCCTTTCCCTCGGGCTTCGACGGCTGCCGTGATGGCAGAATGATTGACAGGCTGAGCTGACTTTAATCACTAATCATGACATCACCATTCAGTCGATTTCTTTTCACATCATATCAAGTCAGGCAGATTGGAAGTTAGAGAAGAAGACCTTTTCATGAGAAATAATCCACATTGTCAGTATGATGTTCTGCTTACACAGTTATGAATTAGCAGCTATTTAAATGAAGGAAGACATTAACCAACCACACATTGATATACATACAAATGTATATATATATATATATATATATATATATATATATATATATATATATATATATATGTATATGTATATATATATATATGTATATGTATGTATATACATATATAAATATACATATATATCAATATATATATATAAAAAAAAGTGTTAAAAGCTGCAGTTGGCAACTTTAATTAAATAAAATAGCTTCCACTGTTTCTGCATCCTGCCAGTATTACATGAGATAGTAATGAAAGACTTTTAGTACTCTAATGGCCTGTGGAAAAACAACCAATCAGAGCCAAGGAGTTTCAGGCACAGCTGTCAATCACTGCTCGTGAATCAAATTAAACTGGTAAACAAGGCAGCGTTGATCAGATATGAATCAAGATTCTGTTACTGTATATGCATTTACTTGTCTTAAATGTTTTCAGAACAGTATTGAGAACAAATTTAGAAAGTGTGTCCACTTTGTTGAAAACCCAAACCCCAAAAAACACGTTGTACAATTTCTTTTCTCTTTTATCATCAAGGCAGTTAATAATTTGTGGACATATTAACATGCAGATATCGAACTTGCATCCAAAGTTAATTTTGTCAACTTTATATTCTTTTGCTTTATTGTCACGGGGTGGACTTCCTGTTTGTGTATTAAAGAATGCTCCAACACCTGATGATTCAGAGTCCGCTGCAGGACAGACAGCTGTCTCTCAAGTCATATTTACGTTGTTGTGAACTTTTGTATGCATGTGACCATAATACAGGTTTGATAAGACAATACACGTCATCGAATGTTTACCGAGATGAATTTCCAAAATGGCAGTTTCAGGTCTCTGCAACTCGGTCTGCACAATGCAGTGAAATGACCTTGTGGCTGTTTTAAAGGACGTCAGTTGCTTAAGGTGAACATTGGAAGATGGTCAGCAATAATTTTGAGTGCTTAATAGGTTAAAAATCTCAAATAACCCAGTACTACATTATTAAAGTAAGGAGTCTAATGACAATCTACCTAGTATCTATAATATGAAAAGTGACTTTATTATTATACAACAATTTGATCAATCCAAACTATGCCATGTCCTAAATCGTGCGTGCTCCAGTTATTGGATCAGATTTAACAAGAGTCGGAAAATTCAGATCATAACAATCATAGCTTACATACTAACAATAAATGACAACCATCAGATACAATTGGAAACATTTGCTTTTGGCCTCCCCATAGCTGCGACACAAATACAATGTCTTCCTTCTCCCTGGATCTGCTTCAATTGTACCACTGGGACAATAATAACCTCACATGCATTAGAAACCAATACAAATACCAAATGGATTTCGAAAGCCATAGTTTCAGCGGAGTGGTAATTGGGAGGAACAATGGGCAAGTGGAATTGTAGTCTGATTGCTGTGTTCTAAAGAATTGTAACAATATTCTGCTTTGCTGGATCCTGAGTGGAGGCCTGTGCATGTTCTCCACACACAGCGCACGGCACAGCTGCTTTAATTCAGCAGCGTTCGACACATTGAGAAAAAGATGGAGGAGTACAATGCAAAGACAAAAAGGTAAAGCCAATCCCAGGGTCAGCCAGGAGCTCCGCTCAATTCAGTTTATTTTGTCTAGCCCAGAATCACAAACTACAAATTTGCCTCAGAGGGCTTTACAATCTGTACACATACGACATCCCTGACCTTTGACCTCACATCGGATCAGGAAAAACTCCCCAAAAAAAGAAGAACAACTTTCACAGAGGGAAAAAGGAAGAAACCTTCAGGGGAGCAACAGAGGAAGATCTCTCTCCAGGATGGAGAGAATCAATAGATGCCATGTGTACAGAAGGAATTATTACAGAGTTACAACACATTCAATGAATATGACAGAGGGTATGAATAGTTGGGAGTAGGCATGGACCACGATCCAGTCCTCCGTGATCCATGAAACAGAAGGAGATAGAGAAGAAGGGAATCAGCAGAGCCATGGCAGGAGGCAGGAGGCAGGAGGCAGGAGGTAGGAGGCAGGAGGCAGGAGACCAGGCCAAGAGGACGAAGGACCGGTTCCAGTACGGCCACGATCCTTGGAAACTGAGAGGCAAGAAGGCACAAAGCCTCCGGGGAAGAAGTAGAATTAGTAATGTGCAATAACGAGACATGAATGTGTCCGGGAGCGGCGGGTTTCCTAGAGCTCTTCCTAAACATAAAAAACCTGCTGCTGCTAGAGTTCACGAGGAGAGAAAATGCATTAAAAGAAAAGTAATGGGACTAAGAGACGTTACACACTTAATTATTGATTAGTGAAGCTGTAAATGTCCTGCTAAGAGAGGGACAAGCAAACTGAACCTATTATCTCATCCCATTTGCAGAATCCCTTGACTTATATTGTGATGGAATACATTTTAATAATAATAAATAATACATTGAAAAGACTTTCAGATGTTTTATTGCAACAGGGTGTACAGCCTCATTTCACACCTGCTCTGAGAGGAAGGCACATTCCACCACCGGAAAATTAGCTATTGCCCATAAAGTGAAGGCGAGACGTAAAGTATGCTCTATAGTCACCAAAGTTTTCCATCTTGCTAATGAACTAAGGCACTCATATCCTTCATCACTCTCTCTTTTAATCTCTTTCGCTGCACACATGATGGTCTTATCCTATAAATAGCAGCAGCATTCCCCCAAATCATCTCCGGGGGTAAAAGGAGCATTACACCTAAATAACCGCTCCTTTGCCTGACAGGCAAAAGGCCGATGCGTCTTCCCCTCTAAGCCCGGCGCTAATCACGGTGACAATTCTTTTTATTAGTATTTTTTTTTAATAAACCGCTCATAGATACTCACAGCAGCTCTGTCATCTCTGACATTTCCAATTTTCCATCTTGTTATCTGCAGCTTTGACATTCCCAAAGCCTCACGTGCGGCGCCAGAAACAGTGGAAGGAGGGTCTAAAAATAGAACCGGCACACGGCTCCGATACCGGCGAGCGCGTTTTTAATATCTCCTCATTGAATATGCATGAGTTTAAGTACTCTGGACGCCACTGTTTATTGAGTGACAAGCATCGATTTTAAACGCATCAATCTGAACGCGGCCTCATCCGCCGGTTGTTTTTTTGACGGTGTACATTAACGCTTCACAGAAACATGCACTTAGTATTATAATCATCGCTTCACAGAGAAATAAACCCGCTGAACATTTTCTCTTGCATTCAAAAATGCAATCACACATCCTCTAATCTCCATATGTGTACTCCCTGTAATGCCAATTAGTACATCTGTGGTTCCTATAGATCCGATGATGTAACTGACGTGATGGATGTCATTTGATCTTCATCTGGCGCTGTGGGATCTTTTGCTTGTGGTTCGAGCGACGGATCGTCACCTCACACCTCCAACTCCGAAGGGTTCAGGCTGGGGCGGTTTTTCCTACAGGCGGTATAGGCAACCGCCTAGGGCGCCATTCAGAGGGGGGTGCATTTTTTTGAACAAATAACAGGTATAACAAAAATTATAAATTTTTCAATAAATTTTTTGTCACTGCCAGGGTTTTGAACCCAGGACCTTGTGTTCACCGAACACAAGCTTAAGCATAAGATCATTTAAAAAAAAAAAATGTGTGTGTGTTTGGGTTCAGGGCACATGTTGCTCTGCTGCTTTTTCTCTTCAAACCCATCCACACAGGGGCCACTAAAGTGAAATGTGGTTTACCTCTCCTGACCCCAGAGAACCTGGCGTCGCATGTGACACATCCGAACAAGCAACTTTTGTCCGTTTTCTCGTCACGCCTCACCGAGGAGACGCTGGGTAGAATCCCCTTTTTCGCTGAATCGGCTGCGGCGGCAGCCTCTATAATCCGAAAGGGGGCAGGTGTTGCCATGACAACAGCTTGCCCTGAGCTGAGCTGGCAGAGCGTACAAACAAATGATTATATGAGTGAATAAAAAGAGGAAAAAAGCCTACGTCCGTGCCAAATATGCGCGCGGAGAGCTCTACACACGGAGGTATCCGGCCTCCTCTGCAGCGCTCCTCCTCGCAGGAACGCGTTACAGGGCTTCAAACGGGAGTGAGACGCGCAAGGTGGATACCACGGAGTGGGCAGGAAATGACCTTGGATCGATCCCGAGATAACGTAGGAGCTGTGGTGCGATAACGCACGCTTGTCTACTCGCCCCACAGGCCGATACGACTAATAATAGAGCTGGAGTAGCCTGTGAGGAGCGCACGGCAAATGGAAAGCACCGAGTGGCTTACTGGGACGGAGCAGTGTGTGTACTGGGCTCAGAGTCAAAGTCAACGATGTTATCTTCATCGGTTAGTCTGCTTTAACAGATAGGGCTTAAATTGAGGTCTTGTTTCACTTTATTAAATCCCTACTTGTTTAGTTGCTTTTTGGTATAGAGGTATGCTTGCTAATCTCTAAAGAGGATTAGATCAGAATACTGGGCGTGCAGTTTTTCAGCAAGGTAAAGTCAGTTTATCTCATACATTTTTATTGTATTTTACCCTCTCTTTGTCTTTTATTACCAGAGCACGTATGGCATACTGGTGAAGCAGCAGTATAGGAGAGAGAGGACAGCTGGGACGGGAGCCAGCCTTCGGGCTGATGGCCGCTCGCAGGAAAATAAGACGGATGGATGAAGTAAGACTTCCGGCTGACCCCATGCAGCGAGAGATTAGTGGCTGTGTTGCCCAAATCCTGACAGAGACCGGGCTTCTTCGCCGTATTTAGGGTCGCGGTGCACTTGACTGGCGGACCGCAGGACGGAGTCCAGAGGAGGAGGAGGAGGAGAAGGAGGGGGACTCTTGAGTTTACATCAACGATGCCAAGTGCTCAAACTAAATTGAAGTGGATGGACAATGTTTCTCTGAGGTGGAATTTGTAATGTGCCTGTCATATTACCTGCCCAGAGAATTCACCGGTGTTTCTGTAAATGTATAATGGCAAAAAGATAATAATTCCTGAGGCTTGGCAGGGGGTAATATTCCAAGAGGGTGCTTTATTTATATATATATATATATATATATATATATATATATATATATATATATATATATATATATATATATATATATATATAAATAGCCAATGGCTTGTATGCTGTCTCCTGGAAACACAAAGTTAGTCAGCTCGTAAGTTTCATATCTACAGATATTTCACAATATGTTCTCCTCACATTGCTCATATTAAAGTCTTTTGTTTGTATGATATATTTTAACACCAGAGGGAAGCTTAGAGCAGCGGTTCTCAAGTAGCCAAATAGCCCCTTACTAGCCATTTTTGGTTATATACACAGCGCTGTGCCATCGGTGTCTGATTTTATATAGAATATATACAATTAATAAGTTCATGAACTTACACTTAAATTCTATTTATTTATTTTTTTAATGGATGCTAATCTCATATACCCCCTGCGGTGCCTTCACGTATCCCCATTGGCTTAGAGCACACCTTACTTCTGTTAGAACGGGAAATTGTACTAAAAAGCAAAGTTTGAATCTCAATTATGTACTTATTTTGTTTTAAATTCTGAGACTGTAAGATATATCCTGGAGAGACGTCCATTCTCATCTAATCAGTAACGTGAATCTCTCACATTATAAAGTGTGTCTGATTTCAGGCCTTTCAAGGTCTCCTTCCTTTATCAGGCGCCTCATTACCGAGCGCACAGGCATCCAAACATGTCCTAATACCGGCTCCCCCGTCTGCGCGTGCGTTAGAGGAGCATTAAAGCACGGAGGCATTACAAGTCCTTCTCCGTGGACCACGGCTTATATTTCTCACAGAGCTGTCTCATCCAGCAACACTTCAAATTAGCATCTCCGCCCACAGGCCAGTTCTATGCAAACACTGGACTGTCTGTAATGTGGGAGCCGGGCGCCGGCTGACGAAGCCCCGAAGGCCACAGCAGCCCGGACTGCCTTTTGGCCCCGGGTTTCAGAGGGTGAGTGGGAGGGATGGAGAACGAGTAGGTGGACCGTTTCATCCCTGTGAAGAAGAGAGAGAGAGAGAGAGCCTGGGTGCTCTCCCAAATAGTTCTGCAGGCTGAGGATTAAAGAAGTGGAGTTGAGTTGGTTACTTAATGTGAGAAAAGGCACACCTAAGTAGCCGAACGGCCATTCAGACCCACGCGTCGGCCCCCGGCGCGTCTGTGGAGGCCCCTCAAAATGGATTTGATGTTGCATGGAGAGAAAGCCAAATTACCACACAAGCCAATCACACCCATTGAACATGCAAGAGGTCACTTCCATTATTCAACATGCCCATCCTCCTAATTATGCATATGCACAAGGGCATAATCAATTATGGACATGAATTATTTATAAGATTAAAAGCGTCAGAGCAGAAGAATTTGTCTTTAGGGAATTCCAATGTTTTTTCAGACAGTTTCATTAAGTTACTATTAGATAGTAAACCAATCACCAACGCATGGAAAATAATGCTCAATAAAACAATTCACATGCATTTATCGATGTTTCTGACCTGTAAATCTACAATCTGTTCAGGGAGCTCTTCACAGTGTGTCACTGCTTTCTTTAGCGAGTCAGGCTGTTTTTATACG
The DNA here is from genome assembly GCA_036178185.1 of Liparis tanakae. NCBI lineage: Eukaryota > Metazoa > Chordata > Actinopteri > Perciformes > Liparidae > Liparis > Liparis tanakae. Next base: position 4,903,878 of record CM070110.1, read on the forward strand.
GCCTCCTTGGTCTTCCACAAGGCTATCCATTACTTCTCCAGTCAATATTGGGACCAATGATACAAGCCTCCCTATTAAAATGTTGCATATTTACTGTGGTCAGTGGTTCCCGACAGAAGGACCGTCCCGTCTGCGATGAAAGGTTACTTGGCCCAACTGACGAGGCTGTCGGGGAATGTTGGACAAAAAAATACTAGGAATCACGGCTGTAGGGTATGGGAAAGATTGCAGAGTCTGTATTGTGTGTGTGTATGTGTGTGTGTGTGTGTGTGTGTGTGTGTGTGTGGTGCTGTCCGTAGTGCTGAAACCGAGCGGAGGAGATCGAGGCGGATAGACGGAACACATCACTGAGTTTGGTTTCTTTGCCTGCTCGCTTTCCTTTGTTATTGAGAGAGAGAGAGAGAGAGACAGAGAGAGGGGGAGGGAGGGAGGGAGGGAGAGAGAGAGCTGAAGCTCTTAAACATCTGCTCCTACGCATTTCCTGCTGCTGATTTAGAGGATTGTTCTTAAATTGAAAACATATGTACCACTCTGGAGTGCTCTCCTCCTATTCTTTGATGGCGTGCTGCCGTTTTTATTCAGCCTTCATGGAGGTATTGAACAGTTGAATAGGGACAATTGTGAGGAAATAGAGGTTACCGTACACTTTTTAACAACCCCTCCAAGTCTATTCATCCTAGTGCGATGACTGGGTGTCGGAAGAGCGCTCTGTTATATTACTCGATACTCATACGGTACATCAGTGATGTAGGCCGACATATATATGTCATGCCTACGGATGATTTCCCTTTCCGTTTAGATACGGGCCCTGGGCCACGTGATGACAGGTCCATGTGTTGAAGAAGACCATGTGATGAAGTCAAAACCTCCAGATAATGATGGAGTAACATCACAATGGATATTTGGGCATGGAGGTTACAGCGGTAGATAAGTGGCTATGAGTAACTGTAATGTGCATTTAGATTTAAAATCGGCTTTACACATGGGGCGACTGTGGGCCAGTGGATAACAGGTCCAATCTCTGCCCTAGTTGATGTGTCCTTGAGCAAGACACTCAACCCTGAGCTGCTCCCTGTATGTATATATGTATGTCATATCATCATATCCGTGTCTACGGTGTATGATTCTAACATGATTGTAAGTCGATTTGGATAAAAGCATCAGCTAAACTAGAACGGGCACTCAGTAGAGCGCATACCTTCGCATATCACAAGATCGGGCTTTGAATTATGAACATTTTGGCATTAGTTGCATGCCAATTGGATAGAAATGTACAGCGCTATGGTAAAAAGAAGATCATGACCTTGTCCTTGACCTTTGAACCGATCGATCCCAAAATCGAATCAAATGTTCCCCGGATAATAACCAATCATCCCACCAAATTACATGTGAATCGGTTTAATACTTTTTGAGCTATGCGAGTAACACGCATACAAATAAATAAATAAAAATATAAAAATAGATATATAAATAAATAATAAATAAATAATAATAATAAATAAATAAATATACGGCGATCAAAACATAACATTCCGCATTTTCAATGCGAAGGTAACATGTCATGTAAAGTTATGTAACATATGCAAGCAGGGAACCCTGTTAATGCTGCATTGTGCCCTTCGTGGACATCAGTGTGGGAAGTCTCGGGGAACAGCTGTCTCTTCTCTCCAACTAAGGAGCCTTCCACTTTAATCTTCCCGTTTCTATTTGCGGACCGTTCCGTGTTGTCCGGCGTCGCCTTTTCTTCCAGAGGCTTGTACTTAGAGCTGGTGGGATCTGGGCATATGTGTCCCTGTTTGTTCCCCATGTATTTTCAGAGAGGTTAATGCGTGCCGACATCACATAAATGTCCTCTCATCCAACTGAGAATATGCCAACCATGCAGCAAGCAAGCAAGCCAACTGCGCACACACACGCGCACACACACACACACTCTCTATCACACTCCGTCCCAACAGAGATGATCTTTCTTCTTTCTGTACACTGTGAGTCCATCTCTCTCTCTCACTCCATCGCCGTCTGTAAATATCCGGGCCGTCCTGCTTGATTCCTCTCGCAGGTTCATGTGACTCTGTGGCAGTCGGTCTGAAAGAATGCAGGGAGTCGTCCGGGGTCTTTTATTCACTACATTAGGAGTACTTTCTGGACATTTAAATACTTAAAATAAAGTACAATTGGAATTTTAAAGGGGTTTTAAACTGCATAAATGAGTTTGGAGGTTTGGTGGAACACAACGTTGTAGCGGATAAAGCGTTTTGTTGCTTCAGATGAAGATGACATCTGGGAATGTGAGGTGTAACGGAGAGGAAGGCCGATACCGCGTGGGAGCTATGGGGTATGAAGAGGATGTAGTGTTCGCCGGTTGTTGAGCCGTTCAAGTGAAGAACAGAGTTGAACACACATATGTTCTCCAATGATATGAGGCGATATCACTTTTTCACCTGCTTGCCCAACACTCATCAGTCAAGGGGCATTTTAGGAAAAGGAGGGAGGATGCTCTGGAACCTTTCTATGTACTGTTCCTCGAGGAATCCAATAACAAAATACAAGTATTCTCACATTTGTTTAACCATTGCCGCCCCCCCCCCCCCACAAGATATAGCAACATAAAGAAATAATAATAGATTAATAGACATAAAGAAATAATAATAGAATAGAATAGGATAAAGACAAACTGTGAATGAGAGGTGATGCAATATTGCCCCTTGAAAGAAGAGATGTATTGTAATAAATTTGCGTACAGATAGAAGTCTGTAAAGTTGAATAATGTACTCCTGTTATGTTTTAACTCGTGATCTGGTGACGTACGAGCACTAACCCCTGAGCTAACAAGTCTCACAAAGAAATAGGACATTTGGGGAATGAATTAGTGCCGGATGAAAATATGTGAATGAAATGAAATAAGTGTTTGAATGTGTATTATCTAAAGGGAATCTGCACTTGATGGCTGAGAGCTAAATGTTCTGGCTTGAAACTGTTTCTCGGGTCAGAGCTGCAAACACACAGCTCCTGTTTTCTAAATATTTGGGGCATTGGACAAAATGTACAGCACAAGATATTAAAAAAGTGAACATGAACATTTTTACGAGGGGTAATCCGACAGAGTTGTTCGTCTCCGCCTGAGGCGCCGCCGCAACGAGGCTGCGGAGAGAGAGAGAGAAGAACACATGGAGAGAGGATTGTTCTGTTCGCTCCGTTTCTTTATTTTGTTTGCAGAGATGTGTCGACAGTTTCAAGTGTGCAACGTTAAGGGTGCATAGTGCGAGGACAACATCACCTAGCGACACAGGCAGTGAACAAACTTTTCTACAAACTGTCAAAAAGACGAGCGTCTTGATGTTGCGCGTCAGTTCGAGAGAAGAGAGACGGATATAGACGTGTGGAGAAAACACGTCTACTCTGTTTAAAATACATATCGAATAGGCTGTGGGTGAAGATTGTCGTGGCTCCCAGAATATCCCTGTTGATATGATCCATAATATCAAATTAAATCGCCCGGTGTCTCGAACTATCATACTTATGTACTTGTACAAACCACTTTGTTTGAAAGTCTACTTCCATCTGCTCGTCGCTCTCTTGACTGGAAGTGTACTTGCTCCCTTGACAGCGGTGGTAATCTACTGCCATTAAATATGAACGGAGACATGACCGTTCCATCGTACTAGAAAAGTGGGCTCGGTCAGAAACATCATTTTTGGCATTTACACGTTTTTTTCATAAAATATTCTAGCAATTTAAAAGCAGTAAAAACAACTTACTTAGAAAAACAGATGAGATAAACTCTGGTTCACAGGAAATTCAATGCAACATATTTTGTATAGCCCGAAATAAAAAATGAATGATTTCAGTCCTGATCTGTTTACATGTTTATTAAATGTTTATTACCCTTTGACATCCAGTTTTTGTTCCAGGATTACTGTTATGGCTTTTTTTTTATGAATAAATATGAGTCCAATCATGTGTTATTTTAAACATTCAGTTTAATGTAATTTTTGGCATTGGCTGTTGACGTTGCTCGGTAAGAAAATAAGATGTGATCATTATGGCTATCAACTGCCCACTCAGGTTGTTATTTTGTGGGAATATATCACTCCGAATGCTATATAAATATAATTGGGTTTCAAACGCATAACAATGAATAACTTTAATAAATGGGGTTTATTCTCATTCTTTTAATAGTATTCTTTCCTATTTCTGAGATTATATAGTAATACTTTTAGTAGATCCATTTCTTTTCAAAAGGACTTTGAGATGAAAACAATGTCAGCTAAACAGAATCATTTAATCCTCAGAAGTCTCTTACCAATTTTAATATGTCTGAGTGGTACGAGAGTATTTCTGTCTGGAGATAAAAGAAAGTAAAATCTGTCTTGGTTTACGTATTTATTTTAAGCCCAAACATGATATTTTCTCTAAACAGCCTAAGTAATTGATTTGGTTGTCAAAAACTAATGTTAGCTTTTGTCCTGAGCCTATTAAAAAAGTTTTGATGGAGGCAGCAACAGTAATTTGGGTAATTTCTTACATTTATGTAAGATCATGATGTCACTGCAGCGAAAAGCCAACAGGGTTCAGGATTCAGTTTGAGGTCCATGCAGAACTTGACATCAAGCTCCATGAACAAAACCATCAAACTCTAAAGAAGTTCCACATCATTTTACGGTTATCTACCGGTTACTTTTAATGTAAAACCTCTCTTTTGTATCATTGGCTGTTGACCCTTGAAGATAACTGTACAATGGTGGTAGATTTTCAGACCAGAGCTTATTACATACAGTACAATAAAGCGCAATAAAAATGCAAATAAATAAATCTTTTAATGCCACATTTCCATATCATTAAATTTGCTACTTTGTGGTCTTTTTTATCTTCACAACCCAAGTTGTTCATAAAGTTATTCACGTTGCCGTGTATCCTTTCAGCTAACATGACACAAATCTAAGCCCCTATACCTGCAGATTCAGTCCGACTAGTTATTACAGGCGGTTTTGGTGCATTAACATCCACAAGATGTAAGAGTTGAAGAGTTTGACAAGTGAAGCTGGTCAAACGTCATCATGCTTTGCCAAGACGTTCAATTCACATTCACAGATGAGATCTTTAAGGCCTTTTCGTTACGGGGTGAGGCTCAGGTGCAGCGTAAACAAACTCTTTACTCAAGGAAAAAGATTGAACAAAGGAACACTCGGAAAACTGACAGGAATCGACCAAGACAGGAATACGTGACACTCATAAAGACACGACTAGAGACATTAGTAAGTACAGACAACAAACCGACAGGAGACAAGGGAAAGACTGGCACAATATATAAGGGGGGAAACACAGGTGTAGAGCATTAGACAATCAGGGAGACAGAGGAGTGGCTGAGGGTAGGTGAAGGGAGTTAACCAATCAAGGAGACAGGTGAGTGGCTTAGGGCAGGTGAAGGGAATTAACCAATCAAGGAGACATGAGTGGCTGGGGGCAGGTGAAGAGAATTAACCAATCAAGGAGACATGAGTGGCTAAGGGAAGGTGAAGGGAATGAAAAAAATCAAGGAGACAGGAGTGGCCAAGGGCAGGTGAAGGGAATTAACCAATCAAGGAGACAGAAAAGTGGCTGAGGGCAGGTGAAGGGAATGAAACATCAAGGAGACAGAAAAGTAGCTGAGGGCAGGTGAAGGGAATAAACAATCAACAAGGAGGAGACACAGAACAGGGTTACATTTTCATTTCCATTGGGACCAGTATTAGAGGGACCAGGAAACAGTTATATGAATACCAATGAGAGGGCAGATAAGCGTCTGGCCGCATATATGAGCAGCAGATACAAGCATCACCAAAAGAGTAAAGTATTTAAAGTCTTGTCACAAAACACAGTAACACGTCTTTTCCAGCCAAGACTTTGGATTTGGCTGCCACGCTGGTATTCTGCTGCTTGAAAAAAAGCACTTCTTTAGTATGTAACCCCAGAAAGTTCATTGAGTTTTGTTTCCTTGACGTTTTTAAAGAGATCTGTTATCATTTGTTGTATTTGCCGACCTCGGCTGAGTGACCCTGTGAGTACTTGCGGACGGTCCTTCAGGGGAGGATGGGGACGTCTTCCGGTGGCCCGAAGGTTGTGTTATATTAGGATTATGTTGTATTAACAGTCGCGTTGGGCTGCAAAGTTCCTGTCCAATTCTCCAAGTGTGTGAGGCATGATTGGTTGACGGCCACCCAGCAGCTGTCCTGCTGCTTCTCCCACGGGAACATTTAGGAAAGGCAAAGGGGAAGCTGAGAAGAAAAGTAAAAGGGCAGCGGGAGAGACTTAAGTAAACTAAATGGTTTATCTTTTAAATTATACTTATCGTTGTAGTTAAAGTTACAATGAATCGACTCAGTTCAAGAATCGACTCAGTTCATAGGGGTAAACTTTTAAATTGTCAAATATACAATTGAAAACATCTTTAGACTAGTAAACATCAATTTGTATTTCATAAAGTTTTAATCCGATACCTGCTATTTCTATCTAATTGACATTAAGTAACTCCCACTCGCACTTAGACTCCATTACAGTCACATTACCGCCTCGGACGACAAAACAAATGCAGATGAAGACTTTAAGTATGCTTAATCAAACTCAGCAGCTGTATTTAGCCTGTGTGATTATAATTAAATATCCGTACGACAGCTTCTGTTAACCGATCACTCAACGTTAAAGTGTGTGACATTGTTAAGTAAAGGTAGAAGGATATTTTCAAAATAAGGTGGAACAGAAAGGGAGAGGACACATGTGGTTGAGTTATGTGCAGTACGAATTTGTGTGTGTGTGTGTGTGTGTGTGCGAGACTTCCACAAAGAGACACATCCCGCAGCTATCCCGGTTAACACTATTGACGGCTTTCCGGCGAGTCCAAAAGCTGTCTTCCTCCCTCATTAGGAGAAAGCGCCCGGCCCTCTGCTAACAGGCTGTGAACTGAAACACAGCAGAGCGCGATCCCTTCTCCGCCCCCGAGCGCTCCTCTCGTTCTCTCGTTCTCTCGAGTCACTTTTCTTTTTCTTTAGTCTTTAAACCCCTCCATCATTGCTTCTCCTGTTTTTTGTATCCAGGACCGGAGGAGGACTTCTTAATTAGCGCGGCCATTAAAAGTAAAGAATCGAAACGCGGAGTCACGCGGCGGAATCACATCCCGACTCCGTCGACCCTCCGTCGAAGGGATGGATCGGCTGAAGATGACAGTTTATAATGAAAAGAGCTAAAAATAACTGACCTCTCAATTGTATTAACGTGATTCATTCATTTGAAAAAACATCAAGGCTCCCTTAACTCTCCTTGACATGTGGATGCACTCGTACAGTATCCGTCTAATGTGGGGAGGGACGGAGGATTACTGTCTTACCGACGCACTCACACAAACCTGCGTACGCACAACTTCCCAAATTAGATTTCGTACGTTTTAATTTGATGTGCGATTCGTCTTGTTCAGAAGCAGTCCATCTACGGTACGTGATTGAAGACGTATGGAGCGTGATGAATTTATTCTGCGGGTGCAGGAATCCCTGAGTCAAGTGACAGTTTGACCCTCCCCGTCCCCTGTCAGGGGTCAAAGGTCAGTGGGTTGGTTCAGGTTCACGTTGCATTCACATGAATCAGGGAGACGGACAACACCATCTGGATGGGAAAACTAAACAAACAGGAAGTACTGAAAAACAATAACTACGTGATGATGCTGTGCTAATTGAATACAATATTTAAAATACAATTTTGTGGCCCATACGTTATAAAATTGCTTACATTTTTTTTTGAAAAAAGGGGACATTGAAAATTCCCCTTTTTTAGTGCTTCTATACGTTAATTTGGGTATCTGGCATGTCTCCCAACACAAAAACGCTGGAAAAAAACCTCACGCGGCTTGTTGTGGTTCCTTTATGTCAGAAATGATATGCCATAAGTTAGGGTGACCAGACGTCCGGTTTTCCTAAAAAATGCGTCCAGGATTTTGCTTCGTCGGATATTTGTGTTTCTCTGGGTTTTCACAAACTAGTATTTACCCTTTACACCTTTTGGAAAAGGTATCTCCCTTACATTCCACGAGCTCTGGCGGTATAGAGAGCAGTCATTGGTCAACCGATCTCAGGGTTGCCAGATACACGATAATTATCCTCCAAATAATACAACCTTTTTGAGCCTTTGGTACGATACTTCACCATCTCCAACCTGGCAACCCTGAGCACCTCGCCCACTCAGAACAGGTCAATCTGTGGGGAGGTGTAACAAACATTACTTCAAGACCCCATGGAAACCATAGCAACTTGTGGAAAAATGGGCATAATATGACCCCTTTAATAGCAGCCTTCTCTCTCTTTCTTTTGCAAACTTAAAAAACCTTCTCCTAGTGTGAGGGAGCTACTAAACATCTGGTCGCAAATCCCGCAGCAGGGGGTCGCTCAAAGTTGAAATATTTTTTTAACCGCGGCAGGGGGGTCGCACAAAGTTGAGATATTTTTAACTTAATACAAAGTCTAGATATTCTTTACGTCGCCCATTATTTCTTTGCCAGCCACCCATCGTTCTACCATCCTGCTCTCAGCCTCTAACACGACACCCGGGTTGCCGTCTCCTGTTCGCCGGCTGCCAGGTGAATTACGCATCAGGGAGGGATGAAAAACACGTCGGCTGGGAAACAGTATCCGACACAAACACCTGGAGTCTGAAACGGAACACGGGGTCTGAAACCATCGTCATCCGCGTGGATGAGGGCGGTCTCGAGGACGCTGAAGCTGTCATTCGACGATGGTGGTTTTAAAAATGTGCTTCACAAATTAATTTGATTTGTTTGAAACTATAAACACGTCTGACCGCTCCATGCTGGATGGTAAATACACGAGGAAGGAGATGTGATGACATCAGGGCGAGGAAAACACAATTGCTGCATGGCTGAAGTTATAAAAAGCGAGAAACGTGGTGGATATTTTCAAAATAAAACGCACCACCGACAGTACTTTCTGGTGGCGCTCTCCTTTTCTCGGCGTGACATCACACTTTCCTGACGCACAGCTCGTCCCGATGACCTCTCTACATCCTCCCCGTGTGACCAAGAGGTCACTGAGCCCAGCAGCCATTCAGTCGCAGTACGTAGTTCCTTTTTTAAATCCACAAATGACATTTATGTTCGCGAGTAAAACCAACAACAACAAACACAATCGATAGATGTACAGAGACCAGAGGGAAATGCAGAGAGCCTGAAGGGAAATAACAGAGAGCTGCTGAGTGCTTACTCAGAGTCAGACACGCACACACACTCGGTTTATAACATACTACACCAACTGTCCAGATGTCAGCAGGACTTATGCAAAACAAACTCCTTTTTGTTGCACATACCTGTAGAGACTTTAGAGAAAACCAAGCTCAGTCTTCTTTACGAAAGGGAAATCATCCGACAGAATACACACAAACATATATCATTACTTTTTTTCCATGTCCAGTTCGTCTCGAGCAACGGAGACGTACGGCGTTTCTCAATCACCGTACTTGTGCGTCCTTTCCTCTACTTGTGTCCTTTCCTCTACTTGCGTCCTTTCCTCTACTTGTGTCCTTTCCTCTACTTGTGTCCTTTCCTCTACTTGTGTCCTCATGGACTCGTGAAACGTCTCAGCCCGGGGACATGTTCACATTCAAAGTTTGCTTCTCGCAAAGCATGGTCAAAATGCCCGGATGTGACTTGATCCTCCCACTTTACCCAGGATGCATCAGAGGAGACTTGTGCGTACTCTGGCCAGCGTATATCCCAGAATGCATTTCACCAGCAACCGGAAATAGTAGCGGAGGAGAAAATAAACTACTGAAAGTTGACTTTTTATAAATACTACTGTTGTTGAGTCACGGAATGTCATTTTAGGATGTTTTGTTTATTTGACTGTAAACAATAATTTACAGTGAATAATTAGAGTAAACTCAGGAGCAAGAACAGCTGATGTGGTGACGTCATCAAGTCAGCTGGACTCCCAAGACCAGACTCCTGAGTCCAGACTCCAAAAGAACACAAGTCTGTAGTCGTGTACTTTGAATTGAGAAACGCCGTGTGTGTGTGTGTGTGTGTGTGTGTGTGTGTGTGTGTGTACTTCGTTCTGTCCAAACAGCTCATTTAATTTGGGATATTTGACCCTCTTGTCATCAAAAAGCAGTCATTGACTCTTTTGGCTTCGGGGTGATGATGCCCTTCACTACTCAGTTGGCTTGTTAAGCCTATACTGGCACGAAATCTGTGTTATATAAAATATTCAGAACAAATAATAGCCTTAAAAAATGAATGCCCCAATTCAGTTACTGATCACTGCACGGATGAAACACGCACCATAAGACTGCGGTCTTTGTTGGAGCCCAAACAAAGTCGCTGCATTCATGGGATACTGTTGCATGCCAACAAAGTCAACTTATAATAACTTATTAATGACTTCAGTTTATTTTACTTTTTTGGTAAGATTGTATTAATCATATAATATCTGTATTTCGGTCCCATCTTGAAATTAATGTAGATATCTTAAGCAGTTAATTATCTAACCGTCTTATGTTTACTTTCCATGTCCCATCATAATGAATTTTTTATTTATAGGAGAGAGTACACATTAATTAATGTTAACGTTTACCAGAAATAGTGGCGCCACCTGATTCCCTCATCTATCCACACTTATTGTCTTTATTTGTCTCCGACATAGTAATGTAACTTTATTTTTTAAAGAAGAAAGAAATGGGCTTTTCTGTTAAGTCTCCTGTTACCTTCAAATGTACTAACATAGATCAATTAAAACCTCCAGAAAAGGGTTAGAATTCATATTGTTTTCCAAGTTTAAGTGTGAGGTGAGTTATGTTTGTTTGTTGACTACCTAAATAGCTCTTTAAATAAATAAAAAGGTTGATATTTACCTTAGCATTGCAAATGCGTAAGGTAATGTTTTGACCGCCGTGTATTTGTATGCGTGCGTGCGTGTTATTTGCATAAGTCAAAGTGTTAAACCGAATCGTATGACATTTGGTGGGATGATTGGTTATTATCCGGGAACCATTTGATTAGATTTTGGGATCGATCGGGTCAAAGGTCAAGGTCATGAAAAGGTCAAAATCTTCTTTTTACCATAGCACAGTCAATTTTTATGTTCATAATTCAAAGCCCAATCTTGTGATATGCGAAGGTATGCGCTCTACCGAGTGCCCGTTCTAGTTCTTAGATGTTTTACACACTGAAAAACATCCTGGGGTCAAATTGACCCCAAAGAACACCGATGCGTACAAGGACAGTTAAAACATATCATGTGAATTTTATGTTTTTCCCAGTATAAATTAGAAAAAGTCATGAAATATGAAGCGAAAAAAATTATCTCAATCATTTATTTAGAGACGTTAAAAGTTGAATGTGATCAAATTGACCCTAAAGGTAACAGGAGAGTTAAATAATTGCCATTTACTCTTAATGTGAACCCAGTGTGTTCCTTGTGGTTGATGGATGCTTTGAGTGCTTTTCAGAAGTGCCACGGCCTTGACCTGAGACCAGCCTCTCAGGTGATAACCACTGAGCTCTTTAATCAGAGCGACAGTCCTTCTTTGACTTTTATTGGTCAGACTGTCGAGACCGCTAACAACTCGCCTGCACTCGGCTGAACTCACGCTTTATTCAACAGTCGGCAAGAGAAAGCGAACCTGCATTTAATCGCGCTTCGATCACTTCACCAGGCTGACGTTATGTGAGTTTCACTTTTCATGTTGTACTATCGTGTTCTCTCAACCGCCCGGTGTTCTGTCATTTTTTGCTGCTTTGTCAGAATTTGCTACCGCTGCATAAACCGATAGGTGTGTCTATCGATTCATGCTACCCTATCTGATAGGATGTTATTGTACTATCAAAATATGCTTTTCTTTCAAAGTTCAATGTTTCACTTTTCACTGTTAAAGTGTTTATCTTCAACACTAAATACCCTAATAATAAACCAGTGCTTTATTATGATAATGTGAACAAACTCATGTTTACAATAATTTAATAATACACTACATATTATTACTACCTGTAGAATATACATGCTGAATGTACTTTTAACTAGGAAATAATCGGGATTTTGAGGGATGTCACTCCCCGTTATCAGACGTGCATCGACAGGGTGGCAAAACATTATGGGCGTGTCAAACAAACTCGGAAAATCGACTCGGCACATGCGCAATACCACAAGGTATCAGTTCTGGACAAGTAGCATGAAATAATAGAACACCAGCATCAACATCTGGTTGTAATCGTACGCCGCTGAAACCACGTCTCTCCATTACCTCGTCGCTCCCTCACACAAAGAAGAGCGTGGAATCAAAAGCGACCCAGATAATAAAAATAGCTGCTAACATTAAATGAAATATGACTGCCCTTCGATGTAAATAATGCAATAATACAATGAGTGGTTGAAGACGTCGACATGCTGTTCTTATATTCACAGCTTCGAGAAGTTTTATATTTCCATTCGCTCGAATCTCTAATTTTGACTTTCTTCTTATTTTCATTGCTCTACAGCAGCGGTTCCCAAACTCAAGAATGTGGCGGCCCAATTTGAGATCCGAAAATCTTCCGCAGCCCACCACGTCGACGGGGGGGGGGAGGGTCAAAATGCGTCGTTATTGTGTGGCAAAAGCGTTGCAAACCAGCATCGCTAAACATGTTTAAAAGTGTAAATATCCGCTAAAGGTAACCAGTTGTTTCAAATTCCTTCAACCAAACTGTTCCCATGAAAACATAAGAAATGTGACCTAATGAATGAATACATAAATTACTTAAGATGAAAGTAATATTTGGTGGTGCAGCGCACAGATTGTGCGTCTTGAGTGTGGTCTCATCTTGCGTGAAAGGGATCGAAACCAGGTCGGGCTATCTTTTTATTTTTATTTTTTCGAAAATGTGTTTCTTCATAGTGGCTGTGATGCTCTGCTCACTCATACAATCGTAAATCGCCGAAATGGAGATGAACTGTGGCTTGAAGACCTCCAGCAGTATGTTTGTGAATGTGTGACGGGTCTGGTGAGCGAAACAGAGCTGCAGACTGAAGAGAACACAACGCGCGCGCAGGGAAACCAGTAGGTTTTAAACCAGTAGGTTTTAAACCAGTCGGGGTGAAACACCGGGTCAGCGCGAGGTGCTGGTGCTGAGGGCGGCGTCGGTCCGGGGCGGCCTGCGGTGACGTTAACCGTCGTGTTGTCTCGGAGACCAGCGGCTCCCCAGCGCGTGTCATCACAGGGCGACCAACACAACAATAATAACACGGACGGTCTGACAAGTGACTTCCGCCTCTCCCTTCATGCTCCAGAGATTTCCCGCTATTGATGAGATACAAGACACGTCACGGATAAAAAATAGGTCAGATAAAAGAATAACACGTAATTTAAATCATAAATATGTTTATATTAATTAAAAAAAATTCAAAATTTAAAATTAAAACATTTTATTTATTTATTGTAAATGACCTCTCGCGGCCCACCTGCAGTACCACACTTTGGGAATCGCTGCTCTACAGAATATTTTCCATCCTGCAAACAGTAAATGATTCACCCATTTTAAAAAGGGAAATAAATTAACCTATTGTTATGCACGATTGAAGAAGCTGCAGACATCCCGTAGTTTAATATCAACACCACACACAAGTTAAAAGTAATTACACACACCGAGTTCGATACACCTGCTCCAGTCCACATAACAACCAGGGCTGCCAAATTAAGTTTAAGCAAATAAGAAAAGTTTGTTTTAGAATAAATCCCACCGTTGCTTCTATTCCCGGTATAAAAGAGGAATGCTTCAACGTATACTTGACTCTTTCCATCCATCCATCCGTTATCGACTCCAGCCGTCTCTCTCCTCCCTCCCTCCCTCCCTCCCCCATCCCCCCGCGGTCGATCCCAGCTGACTTTGGGGCTGAAGGCTGAGCGAGCAGGTCACCAGACTATCGCCTTCCTGACCGATGGAGACGGACAACCACACCTACGGGCAGTTTAGAGTCATCAATCAACCTGAGCTGCACGTCTTTCTGTGGGAGGAAAGCCGGAGGAAAGCCGGAGGGAACCCACGGCAACGGGGGGGGGAGAACATGCAGAGCTCCACACGGAGCTCCCCCCCCCCGACCTCACCGCCATGAAACCCCGTGACTCTTTGGCAATGAGGGAATTTTGTCTCTGTCTTCGTCTTTCTCTCTGGTTTTTGAGTGGCACTGAGTCTGGCGTGGTGGTGAAGAGCAGCGCCTCCAGCATCCTGTATCATGGGGCAGAGTCAAAAGAAATAATGACACACACACACTTTATAACATAATAAAATGTCTCTGAACTGTGTGTGTCTGTGTGTGTGTGTGTGTGTGTGAGAGCTACACACCGGGGTCAGTGTTTCAGTGTCCAATGAATCCGTGTCCGAGGGCGCCGCGCAGGATGTTTAAAACCTCAAAGTAATAAAGGACGAGGGCGAGGAGGAATGTCGGCGTGGTCCGGGAGCCGATTGAAAGCCGGCTCCTCAAACACGAGTCATCTCCGAAGCTCTCCTGGCAGGATCCTCGGCTGAAATAATCCCGGGCTCACACGCGGTATTGTACCAATAAAAAAAAAACAGAGATGATGCTCGCTTAATGTCAACGGATTCTCCGCCGACAGAGCTCCGATTTGAAATCTGTCCGATGTCTCAAAGTTATTATCCGACAATATCTAATCTCCTCCGATGTGGGACGACTGTGTTTCTCTTTCTCAACTCCCTAAATGCTGCTGGAGCTCATGAGTCATCATGAAATGAGAGGAAAATGAATGTTTTATCAAGAGGTAAGTCACAGTGGTCCCAAAGTCATGTTTCCTTTTAGTTAGGTTGTCATATTCAGTCTGTGGGCTAAACTCACAAAACATGTAAGCGCTCTCTTACAGGCTTTCTGTATATTTAGAGTTTTTGGTACATGGAAATAATTGTGATTTGGATGTAGAATCAACCAGGAGGCTTTTCTGAATTAAATAAAGAGTCGACTCCAGTCTATGTTGCAGCTTTACGGCCTCCAGGTGTTATATTGACCACTCACGTTATTAATCCGGCTTAGTGAGACAGGCCTCAGCTGCAGGTCTTCCTTATATATTTGTTAAGCCATCTCTGGCTCTGAGCTATTTGGAACAAAAAAATATAAGTTTTTCAGCCCAGAAAAGTTGCAATATATTTTTGGGCAAAGCACTGATACGTTGAATGTGGATGTTTCCTTGTCGGGTCGGGGTGGAGGACAGTCTATCGAGCCACCGTTATTGGAAGTTACGTAGTACGAACATTACAAAGCCGACGGTGTTATTGGTGTGTCTAAACTCTGACATCCACAGGCTGAAGGATCTTGTGCTTTAATTGGATATTTTTTCTCCTCACAAAAACTTCCCGTTGGCATGTCACGGTAACAGAAAAAGTTCTCTTTATGCGTGCAAATATTGTCATTAAAAAGGAGGAAATGCTTCGTTTTTTTTCATGTGGTGGTAATAATAAATCGTCGTGAAAATGAGGCTTCAAGTTTCTATAATGTCGAAAACGAGAATCCATAATATCTTTCAATACGGGAGCGTAATCAGATTCCTTGGGCTGAACAGAGCGAGCGTGCTCCTCCACAAACCACTTTAATCATTGATAAAACACGAGGCCGACGGAGACGGGAAAACAAACAGAGCATCTTTATTATTGTGTTCGTGGCCATGCTAGTGGCGAACAGAGACTTTAACTTAATACTGCAACAGGAAACCATGACAGAGACGTGAGTATGCGGAGTGAGCTCTCTTTGCCGATTGGTTGTATTGGTGCTTGAGAAAAGAGGGGCGGGGTTCCCGGGGGAAGTGAAAAGAAGTGCTTATATACCCGTAGGCCACATTTACACATAGCCGGGTATTTACAGAAACAAATATTTCTGCCCCTCCGTTTTCAAAAATAAGGTTGTACCCACAAGGTCGTTTTCAAAAAAGTTTCTGTTAATATGAACCCACATAAATACGCCCTCCGCATACGTCCCATAGGACGCTCACGTGACGTGAAGCATTTTTAGTGGCATACTGTGACGTTTGACCACCTGAAACTCTGTTTGACCTCGTTCACACGCAAACACCAAACAGAGTTTTCAGAGATCTCCACTTTGGCCGGAGTTTTTAGAAATTATCATTTTCCGTGATAAAACCTATCCTGTAGATGTGCCTAGGGCGTATGAAGGCGAGTGAACGTTAATTACTGATGACGGACAGCTGTCACTTTAGCCCCTCCCATCAGTGTATGAATGAGTGAATGATGTCATGTAGTGTTAAAGCACTAGAAAAGTGCTCTACAAGTACAGGTCCATTTACCATTGACTATGACATTTCCATCATTTTGGACCATTATTATTCCTATAGATGACGTAACCAGACTTGGCATAGTTAAATAATGTTTTTTTGATATCCACATATAAGATCTGAACATTCGATTCTGCTGAAAATGTTTGTCCTGTAAAAGCATCTACTGGAAATGAAAAGGGCACCTTCAGAAAATGTTGTATAATTTCCCGTTATTTCTAATTGTTCACCAATAAAAATTGTTACGACAACCTTCTATATTTGATATTGTATCCTCGGATGTAACGGGGGGGGGGGGGGGGGATCTGGTAAAAATCTTCACGACCTGTTATGATGGAGAGTGGAAGAGGGCACAAGCAGCTTGTGAAAAGTGTCAATGGGCAAAAAAAGGTTGATTACTGGCCGGCTTTGCATAGAAATTTTAGGGGGAAAAAAAACCTTAAAGTAGATGATTTGAGTTGGTGTATAATTGAGGAAAAGAAAGGGTCCAAGCACCAATCCTTGAGGTACGCCAGAGGAAAGGCAGTTTTTCCGGGTCCTCCTCCAAAGACATGCAGCTCGGGTTAATTGATGACTCCAAGTTTCCCGTAGGTGAGGATGCGAGTGTGAGCGGTTGCCTTCTCTTGGACCGGTCCAGGCTCTGTACCTGGCCTTCGCCCCAAAGACAGCTGGGATGCGCTCCAGTCTGGACCGGGATAAATGGCGGAAGATCATGGATGGATGGGATGAGCCTGTGGGATTCAGGTGCCATGTTGTGAAGAGGGAACACTCTCCTGCTGCTGCCTCGGGTTTCACAGCCAAACTAAATGGGAATGATAACTTGAAACGTTTGCTGATGAGTAGGAATGAGAGTAGTGAGTAAAAAGATTGCTCATGTTTCTCCGTGATGGCAGAAATACCCCAAAATAATGTAATTTTTTTGTTGGAATGCACCAATAAACTGAAGAGCTTTCGTCATTTTTACCCTTTGCATTCTGAAATATGTATTGTGCTACACACAGAGATTCTTCCGCGTGTACGGTAACTCACTCTTGTGTATCGGAGTAATGAAAAGTTAATTTCTGTTTCTTTATGAATTTATTGTATATCTGCAGCTGAGACGTAACCACCTAAAAAACAATGAAGCTCAAATTAATGTAGCGTGTGGCACTTAAAGAATAGAAAATATGGTTGGAAAAATTCAACAGCATCCGGAGAAACGACTCAGAGCTCGAATCAACTGTTTTGTTAAGAGCTTATATATTTGGCTAAATATAGATGGAAGTGAGCCTTAAGATACACAAAAAGGCCCAGAACTCTACAAGACTTTGATTATTAAAACCAAATAAATAAGAAGAAAAGCCGCATAGCAAAAACAAAAAAGGACAAAAAATGGACATGGAATGTGTGTTTTTATTACACTGTCCACTGACTAAAATAAATATCGTGCCTACCTTCACTCAATCCCTGCCGGCCATTATTAATTGAAACCGAAGGGTCATATCATTTGCATATCATCACTTTAACCTGTGCTGGGTCGTCTCCCACATCATTTTGTCATTTTAAAGACACATGCCAGTAATTACTCAGTCTACATCAGATGAGTCAGACTTACTAATGATGAGTCATTGAACTTCATCAATAATCTTATTTTTTTGTCTGAGCACATTTAGATGACATGTCAAAAAACAAATATTTCTTTAATTTAATCAAACCATTTGGCAGTACCTCGGTGGCCCACTAGATGAGGCTCACCAGTGGGCACCGGCCTGGCGGTTGAGAAAAGCTGATGAATAACATATGGTGTGTGTGTGTGTGTGTGTGTGGGGTGCATGTGTGCGTGTTTAGTTTTATATATAGCGTCCAGAGAATAAATATTGTATTGACGTGCCCAGTGTCCAATACAACCACGTTTTCAAAAATTGGACACCTTTCCTGTCAACATTCACAGATTGCAGAGCTTTATTGAAGACAGCGTGGGCTTTGTTGTGCTCGGCTTTCCGGAGGATGTGCTCTCCTAGTACTTTGATCTATGTCCTTGCGCCAGTAAAGGACACATTCAATTTTCTTTTCCCGGTATTGAATTGGTACCGGGAGATGGGCCTAAATCCTGTGTGACTGGTCATGCAACACCTGACTTTGGTGTTCTTTATTGTTGTACATCCCGGGCTTTAACAATCTTTGGGCCCAGATTACAGTATGACTCTCTTTCGGGACAGTGTAAATCCCTGTTTTTTTTTTACATTTGCTCATCCACAACCCATTCCGCCCTCTCCTACCGCACACAGCTCTTGGGATTAAACAGAAGGGGGCAGGGAGTCTGCTGGGAGCCGGCTCTTTCAGCTTTTCGCTCGGAGGATGATGGTCAGCGGGCGTTATGTAAGCCAAGTGAATTTCAAATGCGTAGTTGAGCCGTTCTCCCCTGTGATGCATGATGGCTTTGTCTGTGTGATCCACTAACCGGGTTGCCCACACACACTAACACACAGCAACAATGATGTACAGTAGGCTATACAGGCCCTGCCTCCGATGCACTGCAGGAGGACACTTGTCCAATATATAGGTATATAAATATGTAAAAAAAAAAATTATATATATATATATATATATATATATACACACACATATACACACACATATATATATAAATAAATACATATATATATTATATATATATATATAAATAAGTATATATACACATACATACAAAAAATATAAATGTATATATGTACAAATATATATATATAAATACATGTATAATATATGTATATATATATATTTTATTATATATACACATACATATATATGTATAAATATACATATATATATATATATATATATATATGAACAGAACACATGTATTTGTATGTATATATATATATATATACAAATACATGTGTTCTGTTCATTGAAAATAACATTATTGTCCTAAAACTAACTTTTTTTTTGCAAAAAGAACAATTCAAATCCAGTTCTAATTCAACAACTCTGCAATGTATTGTCCTTTAAAGAGCCAGTGTGTAGCATTTAGGGGGATCTGTGTGTGTAATCACCTTTACAATAAGAATGGTTGTTACCGTCTCTTGAGAATGAGCAGTTTATACCTTCATAAGGACCGAGTCCTCTTCACAGAGTCCACATGTTCCTACAGATGTGGCTCTTTCTCTTTTACCTTTGTACCTTTGTGCCACATTTGTTTTCCACACATGGGACAAGTTTCAGTTGTTTACGATGTAAACAAGCGCACCAAACCCAACACACCGGCCTGCTAACGAGCGTTACAATAATCAATCTCTCTTGGAACAGTTTTAGAGAGATGTTGATTTACTGTTAGCCAGTTTGGTTGAATAGCATTGCTATCATCTACTTTAAACATGGCGTCTGTGGTGGAAACGTCTCCCGCTGTCCTTCAACATGTGACGGTTCATCTTGACCTCGTGAAGGGGCGATAACCAACCGAGTCTTATCGATTAGACCGCTGCTTTTATTTTGCCTCCGTGTCCCTCGCTCTCACCTCTCAGGGCCGCAGCCGAGCGGCATCTGCAGACAGCCATGAAGGAAGGACAAGAAGAGGAGGAGGAGGAGGAGGAGCGGGGGCGAGGGAGTGAAAGGAAAACATTTCCAATAATAATTGGAGATGTATAAAACTCTGCTCATCTATTTTTCTGGTTCAGACCTCCTAACCATCTGTGGTAAAGAGCTCTGTCCATCATATTTAATTATTCCAACTTTCCATTTAATAAATGCTTAAAGTGTTTCACATTGCATCAGAATACACATAATACACCTCTATATGAAGCTATATTAGTTTGATGTTTGGTTATGACATTTCTTATTTTCATAGCTGTGGGTTTTCATGCCCATCGGTAATAATAACATCGGAAAAACAACCTAATATAACATCCATCACAACTTTAATCTAATTCACTCGCTGTAATAGTTCACGTGGACTTTCTGTCTGGACACTCGGGGATAATTCTGTAAAAAAAAAATTAAAAAAAAAAAAATATCTTACAGTTTGCGTTTCTGAACCGAGATCGGAGGAATTTCTTCGGGGAGTACGTCGTCACAGCGAGACGGTAAAACCATGAAATATGACCAAAGTTATGCATTTACAGGGTAGTAATAAACTGGCATCTGGGAGAAAATTGGAGACTGGATTAAAGCGCATCGTCCATCAATATCAGATTTATTTTTCATTAGAACGATTCCTGCATATCCATGCATACAGTATAATGAGCTCACAAGGTGGCAGAGAGAGAGCGCGCGCGAGAGAGAGAGAGAGAGAGAGAGAGAGAGAGACACTCAAATATATATTTCACTTAATGTACTGCGGGGTATAATAAGACAGCAGCAACCCACATTGCTTGCACTCAATTAGTGTTACAGTCTCACAAATGAGGTCGAAATTGATTACATTTTCTAAACTTCTGGTGATATTTTCCACCCAACCTTTGTAGGTATTTTTTTTTTTTTTTATGTACGCCCGATAAAATGCTAATTTCATTCAATTGGATCCCGATATATCTTACCGTATATATCTACATGACATTTCATACAAAATAAATACGTATAATAATGCATGATACATTTATATCATCACTGTAAACATGAAAACAAAACGGACATCATATATTTACTGTACTACACGTACCGCAGAGTTCAACGGGAGTGCTCGATAAAAGACAGAAGGTAATAGGCGCCTCGTGTTTTCCCGCTGATTGTTCAGAGGTCATATAGCACCATATGACTAAGCTCAGGATAAGAAGCTGCTTTTATATTCATATTTGGTATTTTTCTCACCTTTTTCTCTTTTTTATTTACTTTTTTCCCCCGTGCATCTTACTTTTTTCCCCTCCCCATGCGTTCTGGGGGGGGCTCAGACGGAGTCCACCTTGACCTGATTGTTGTTGGTCATGAGCGGCGACGGCTTGCTCTTCAGCCGCTCCCCGGCGGCGTCGTTGGAGCTCTCCTGGAAGAAGATGCGCGCCGTGCACACCGACACCACGATGCGTCTGTACTCGCGCCGGAAGTTCTGGTTCAGCACGCCGTACACGATGGCGTTAAGGCAGCTGTTGAAGTAGGCCATGAAGTAGCTGGCCACGAATAGCCACTCGGGGATGAGCGGCACCACCACCTCCGGCTTGATCGCCACGGCCAGGCCGATGAAGTTGAGCGGCGCCCAGCACACGGCGAACAGCACGAACACCACGAACATGGTGACAAAGTTCCTCACGTCGTGCGGCGTCAGCTTGGGCCGGTTGTCGGGCTTGACCCGCCGCCGCACCTGTATGACCAGTATCCAAATGCGCAGGTAGCAGTACGTGACAATCATGATGGGGAGGATGAAGTGGAAGAACACCACGGCGATGGTGTACGCCGAGCTGGCCGACTGCTCGAAGGTGCAGGAGTAAATCCGCGGGTCGTACTGCAGGGAGCCCACGAACAGGTTGGGCACGATGGCCACCACGGTCAGCGCCCAGATCAGCATCACATAGCACACAGAGTTTTTGTCACTGTACAGTTTGTCGTACTTGAGGCTGTGGCAGATGTAGCAGTAGCGGTTGATGGCGATGCCGGTGATGTTGAAGATGGAGCCGATGACGCTGACGCCCATGAGGAATCCGCTGATCTGGCAGTGGACGTAGCCCAGGTTCCAGCCATCGTGGAAGATGGAGGTGAGGACCAGAGGGTACGGGTAGATGGCCACCACGAGATCCGCCACTGCCAGGCTCACCACGAAGATGTTGCCTGCGGACGCGTGAAGAAGAGGAGCAGAAAGAAAGAAAAACAGCTGTAATGTCAATTCAGTTCACTTCAGATTTTTTTTTCTGAAAGCAGCTTCCTGATGTTTGTTTGTGTATTTTATTCAGTCAATTAAATCAAATAGAATACAATAATATTCTATATAATGTACAAAAGAGAAAGACTGAAAAGGTATAGGTAGAAGCAAAACATGCTTATACATTTCTATCCTAAATTGAAATTAAAATAAATCAGAAAATGAATATAAAATAAAGAAGAAAAAGAATAATAATAAAAAATATATATATTTTCATATATCTTCCATATGAATACGTTTTTTTTTAATAGCTCAAGATCACAAATGAGCCTCAGAGGGTTTTTTAAAAGTTCCGGGACCTCGCATCAGATCACGTCTCACAGGTGTTTTCCCCGACGGGGCTGTTTCCAGCTGGGGTAAAAGGTTCACTGCCATCGAAGCCAGACACTCCTAATGCGGGCGATGGAGCGCCGTGGTCATTATATCGTCACGGAGCAATAACTTTGACAAATGTAGAAGCATCACGCTGACGATGTCTTGATAACATTTTAAGGGTCAAGGCTCCTCATTAGAAAAATAATAATAAAAGCGCTGAGATGTGTAAGCAAAGTGAAAGCCGTCTCAGGACTGCCCTTTGGAAATCTAAAAAAGCCGTGGTACGGTGGTTTAAAGCGCTGGTTCTTAACTGGTCTGGCTTTTCTTGTTATGACCTCATCAGTAGATCCTGATAAATACCGAGAAACGTTGTTCTTTACAGAAAATTAAGCACTCAATTCAACCTGAGGTGTCACACTGACTTGAGTCTGGAGGAATTTCTAATGGGAAAAGCTGAATTTTATATTATTACTTCAGCTAATTATTATTATTTTCAGTAGAATGTTTTATTAAAAGTCTCCCCCATATCAGGATGGTTCGATCCGACCTGGCACACGCTGCTGAAAACATCGAGGTACGAGCGGGCAAAAAAAAAAAGCCACTCACTGCATAAAAAAAAGTCCCTTCAAAATAAAATCAGAGGATGAAAAACATTTTTTTTATATACACTAGTGTATATATTATATATTAAGGCCTGCGACCCACTAAAAACAAGTCCGACCCACCAGTTGACAATCACTGGTGGGTTTTAAGTATACGTGATTTGTAAATATGCTGGAATTGCTAAAAAAAAAAAAAAAAAAAAAAAAATCCAGCACAATCCTTTCGAGACGTCCATTTGTTTTTCTTTCTACTTCATTATATAAGCCGCAGGGAAAGAGCCTGGAGGCTCGATATGGAGAGGGAAGGCCTGGGTATTGTTTATGTGCAGCTGTGTGAACGCATGCACATGCGGAGCAGTTCACCCCAAGGATTTAGGCACGTGTGAACTTCCACATGCAGTCAATTATCATCTGTAGATGTTTTATAATGAAAGTGAATACTAGAGCCCGGCGGCCGCTTATCTCCCGGAGAACACGCCGACCGTCCCACTGCCTGCCCAGGGATCCCGCGTGACTATTAATAAAGTTTTGGGCCGTGTTTATCTGTCATTCAGCCGCCCTCTATACAGGAACGAGGTGAAACACGATCTCTACTCGATGCATGTGTGCACATTTGTTTATTAAATGTCATATGTATTCTATTTTGGGAAGACCTTGAGAGCAAAGACCCTTTTAGTGAGTCGCGAGGGCTATGAAGGGAGTTAACGTATGTGCGACCCACTGATTGGCTCACGGAGGCAAACCATTTAATTGGCCAATCGAGGAGCGGAGTCACGGAAGGTCACTTCCTGTTTTGATCGGGTACCAGACAGCTGTTTTTAGAGGTGGTCAGACGCAGATGACCACCACTTTGTATCAGCGTGGATGACTTCCCACTTTGAGCAAGTTTATTTTTCGTTTTAAATATGTGTGTTACTTTATGTATGTATTTATGTTGAAATGTTAGTAGAAACCCGTAAAACTGAACTATTTTGATTTGGTGTGTCCACAGACTTTGGTTAAAATTATTAAAATAGAGCCACAGGTTACACATACTCAGTGGACTTTTTGTTGTTGTATTTCCTATATGTAGGTCAATGTGCGTGTGTGTGTGTGTGTGTGTGTTGGTAAAGTGCAAAATATAAACAAAACATGATCAAAACACCACTCCACAGGAGGGTGAGAGTCAAACAAAGAAAATCCAATGGGCCACGACGGCCTTTGTACTCTACCTGGGAGCCTCAACGCATTAGAAATAAACATAGCAATCATTTTTGTCTGAAAGCAGAATCCTGATGCGACTGAAAACAAAGCCGGCCAGACATAATCTGATGTGGGTCGTCTCTCTGAGCCCTTCTACATTACCAGGAGATATCTGATTAATTATTAACATTTAATCATATCATTTGGGTTTTAGGGGTAAATGTGGTATTGTTTGTTTGTTTTATTCAGTCAATCAAATCAAATACAATACAATAATATTCTGTATAATATACAAAAGACTGAAACGGTATAGGTAGAAGCAAAAAATGCTTATAAATTCCTATCCTAAATTGAAAAAAAATCAGAAAATATAAAATAAAGAACAAAAAAATACTAATTAAAAAATAATAAAAAATATATATATACTACCACATACATCTTCCATATAAATACGTTTTTAATCACATTTATAACTCAAGAATTGTTTTATAAATAATTCCCTTAAACCAAAAAGCAGTTCATTCGTCTCAGGTGTGGACAAACATCTGCACACCGCAAGATAAACCATCACACCTCATGCTCAGACCTGGTTAGCGAGGAAGCTTACTGTTGTGTATGTATTATTGTGCTTCCACGTGTTCAAGTAAACAAGTAAACAGGTGTGTGGGCGTGCAGGGATGAGGGACTCTGCCAAATGATGATACGTTTCCCTTGTTCAAAGACGTCATCAAGACGAAACGCGAACCTCTAGCGGTGGATATTTTTACTCCAACAACACAGTTACGAGATAATGAGAAGAAAAAAAAAAAAATCAACTCAAGTCACTCAGTATTAACAGCCGTGACCTTGACAAGGTCAGTTCGTGAGACGCCCAACGGGCAGCCGGCTTTTTTGGCGGTTGGCCTCTGTCCCTCGCTGCCTCCGTCACGGTGACTCGCTCTGCGTTTGACGCAGCGCTCACAGTTTCCATTCGGCTGGAGGAGAGATGTGTCCCTTTTCCATTCCTGCAATCCCCCCCCCCCCCCCCCCCCCAACTGTATCTCGCAAGGAAGATGCAATAAACCATAAACCGGTCGTTCGGACGTCTCAAGCCAGGTCAGCATTTCTCCACAATGTACGGTGTTGCAGCTTAATCTCTAAAGATGGAATATGTGGATTTTTTTTTTGGGGGGGGGGCTGCTACTAATGTTTTTTTTCTTCAATCTTTTGTATTTTTAGACAAAAGGCATGACATCCAAATGAGTTGTAACCACGCTAGTCAATAGTTAATTAACGTCGGCAGTAGTGACACCTCTCAGTTTGTATCGGCCCGGAACGCCCCCCCCCCCCCCCCCTTTTATTTTTCTTCACGGCACAATTTCTCCGATTCAGCCGAGCTGAAAGAGAAGCGTCTGCGAGCAGCTATACCCAAATCTTTCCACCGATTTTCTAAAAAGGGATTTAAGACCTGGCTTTTTTCTGGGTCACATCAGGACGGTCGCTTGCTCGGCCCTGCAGCCGCTGCAAAGAGCTTTGATTTGATACGCAACTTAGCGCTCGAGTGCGGTCAGGGGGGGGGGGGGGGGGGTGTCGCTCATCGTCTGCTGTTACCTGTACATCGACTACTTTCATCCAGTCGTTTAAGCTCCTCCTCCTCGCAGTTCTCTATTGACACATTTTGCCTTTGAAAAAATAAAAATTAGGTAGAGGCCACCCCGTCTAGATTTACATCCTTCTACTAAATAAACTGTGAACTTCACTCCTTATATAACATCACTAATCAGAGTACAGTTATCCCCCCCCCCAAAAAAAAAGTTGCTCCCACACAACATAAAAACTGGCCAATATGATTATTGCCACCTAATTGTACATTAACCCCAAATAGTTCCTCTTTTTCCATCACCAAAATGTCCAAAGTCCGAACCAAAGAACGGATCTTTGTTTAATCAATAGAGACTTTGGGATTCATAAACAAGAGAGTCTCCCGACTGAATTGACTTAGTAATCCTTCACGTGGGAACACAAACCAGAACCAGAACACGGGGCTTTCCGTTCGGCCGCTTTTCTCCCTCCGTCCTCACAAAAATCCCTCGGTGCTGAAAAAGAGAGCAAAGAGAACGAGGCCGCCGCCAATCACGCGGCGCGGCGCGGATGTTGTTAGGCCCACTTGTTCGCCGCCGGTTCCCTCCAGACCGCTCGGGATTACAGCAAGAGTTACATTTCCCCTCATTGTGCCAGAGACGTGTTTTGCTCTCAGTTATGCCCTGAGGTTTCTTTCCGTACTTTGATGCGACGCCGAGCAAGATCTGCTCAGTTCTGGGAGAAATATTAAATATATTAGTCTTGTGTCATTATTTTTCCCACAGAAACACTATTGTATCATCTATTTACCTAAACTTTTAATACATATATTGTTTAATATATCGTTTTGAAGACGTCCGCCACCTGTTGCACTGATGAACGTTTAATGTGAACACGATGCCTCTTTCTGAGAGTGGAAGAAACGCATCCGGATTCTAATTCAACCGTTAAGGAGACTGTAGGTATTTAATGTAATTAAAGTTTAATAGGTGTACAGGCGAGGCGACCGGGTCCAGATGTGCCCTATGCACTAATGAACCGTGCATTTAAATCCGCACGCTCGCAAGTCAAGTTTAACTGCACATTTTTTCAGGGTAGGTCACCGAGGTCGTCGAGAATGTGCCGCTAAAGCACGCGAGGCGTTTTAGTACGCTACCCATGGCAGAGAATACTGCAGAACGCCGATTTTAATGTATGTTAATGTAAGAAAATCTATACCCCATTGAATATGAAAACAGTTCAATTTGTCAGGAATATGTACATTTTAATTATGGACACGCATGCAATTCAAGCCCATCTGGCTCTGGTTTCATGCCAGTTCATAGAATGATGCAAATTGAGCTATAAGACGTGTATTTCACTTGAAATGTACTTTTCTTCTTTGGTGTATTCTCACCCAGTGCCGAGTACTGGATGGAAGCAGAGGCATAACGAGATGGCAGTTCCAACCACACGAGGAACCACAGGGTATACATAGTTTGCTTTTATGCTGAAAAAAATCTCCCCAAATCTCTACAGCCGTCAGAAGAAAGCAATTTGGAAAGTGCCGCGCTCTTACACGTGGTTATCCAAAAAATACACCCGCTATTTGGTTATTGCTTAATGTCCTGAGACACACAGTAAACACTCACTTCTTTCCCTTGCCCTTTTATTTTACTAATTAATATGAGAGAGAGAGAGATTATTCATTCAGAAACATTTGGGAATTATATGCCTGAATAAAACTATTTTGCTTGTTATAGACTATAGTAGAAAAAAAAACCTGAATATAAAAAAAACAGCCATTATGTTTTTCCCTTCCTCTTTTATTTGAATATTTGATGAGAAAGAGAGAGCGCGAGAGGAGAATTTGACAGTTTCTATTTTAAAAACTGTCACACAGATACAAACATGTATATTAAGAAACCCAGATCTGAAACATTGAATCTCTAAATATAGAATAGAAACAATACTTGCTGAAAGGTTGCTCGTTTTAGCTCTGCTGGATGGTTGACCGGCCTCCTTTCCTAATCTCCACTTCTACTGCCACTTAAACTTCCCGAAGTGGTACGCATGCCAAGGAAGGGTTATAGGAGGGCCGAGTCGTCCACGCCAGAACGAAGAAGATACCAGATCCCCTCTGTTGATGCTTCAGAGCCGCTGAGATCACCCAAAAGCCTGATGCGGCTAACCAGCCATCTTAGCCCCGGGAACGGGTAATTAGGAAAGCTCTTGTGGAAAAGAAGAACCGCACAAAGATGTGGATGATGTGTGAACTTCTGAGCCAGCCATTGAGGATTGAATTAAATAATGTGATGAAAGTCTTGACCTGGCCGAGAAAACAAGTCAAGGAACTGAAGATAGCATCAACACCCTTAACATGCAACTACAAAAACTTGAAGGAGCCGTCGGGAAATTAACTGAAAGAGCAGAAATGGCCAAATAAGGGTCTCGCCTTTGTTATCGGATATTAAGACGTTAGCCAGAAAAGGCACCGGGAGATGATACCTCTTTCTTGAGGGGTGATCCGATAATAAAAAGAGTGCGCTTCCCGTCTCTGGCCCAACACTTATCGGCACCAACGCTCCGCCAAGAACCCCGTCACGTGTTTTAAGTGGGAGAAGATGTGCAAAGATGATGGCAAAAAGTAAGAGCTGGAGACGGAGACTTAACCGTTGACCCTTCGGCTCGTTTGGCGGAATTCGGTGAAAGAGTTAAGAAAGAGGAATCACCGATAACACCTTAAGAAAAAGGTAGTTTTCTTTGTTTTTGCGTTAAGCAGCCAATCAAACTGCAGTCCGGAACTTCCTTTGTGGGTCTCCTACTTTGATCTATTGCTGGTATCATCAACTTTGGAGCTCTGGATCAATGGATCCAACTACCAACGCAAGGGTTTCTATTCTGGTGGCCGGCCGGGCTGCTGGAGGAATCCTGACTGGTGAAGGGTGTCAAGTTTCCTTTGCGCCTTATGTATGGACCTTATTACATCAAGCCAGACAACTGTTAACGTCTTGCTTTTCTGTTTATCATAACCGACCCTTCAGAGACCAATAAAGCCGTTAAAAGGATTTTATGAGCTATTGTATTGCTCTGATTCCCATCTTAATTAGGATGATATATGGTTTAATCTGTGTCCTATAAGTCTCCCAAGTCCTCAATGGATTCATAAGGGCTAACTATATTTAATATCACGAGAAGGGACTTCTTAACCTGGAGCAGAAGAGGCCTGCAATGGGGTTGAGTGATGGCCCCATCTCCTTGAAGTCCTGAGCCGATGTGGTTGTGTGAGTCTATTATATGAAGTGGTAGTCCTACTACTGAGATATTTACCAAGAATAATATCTCAGTCCCTATCACAATATTTAGAGGCTGCCACCAAGGCTGTCCTCTATCTCCTCTCTTTTATTTATCTTAGAAATTGAGCCTTTGCAGGAGCTGTAAACTGTGTGCACCCGGAGCATGGGATTGCTTTGTATGTCGATGACGTCATCTCAACTATTGAAAAATTCGGGGTTAGAAACTCAACAATTCTATATCTTCAATAAGTCTACTAAAAGAAGAAGAGAAAAGCAATCCTGGTCAGGAGGCCACACACTGCTTTACATATTTAGGTATACAAACATCACCTATAGAAGACAACGTTAAATCAACAGGATTAACACTAAATAATCTTTCTAAATATGTATTTGAGAATAATCCTAATTCACTATCTTTACATCCGTTTTCAAATTATTAAAAAGCTATTCACCAACTGTATATGGAATAATAGACACAAGCGGCTGCATCTATCCCTTTTACATCTACCAAACTCTAGACCAAAGGTCATTTGAGGAGCCGAAAAAAAAGCACAACACAAAACAACTTTTTAATACCTACAGATCAAAAGTTATAATAATTCAACAGGCCAGAACAACTCTCAGCAAGGCCACCTCGTTCTGCTTCAGAGTGAGCACAACGATGGCAAAGGTCAAGTTTATGTCATAAATTACCCATCAGTCTCGAGATGTACCGAGTCCAAGGTTAAATGCCTGGAGGATGGATTTAGGAGTGGCGATTACACTTGATAAATGGCCGGATGCTTAAGTTACTCCTTGAGTCACTGGACTTTAATCTGGAGTCCCAGGTAAACCATTTACACAGAATAGTAAACAAATCATCTTGGGTATGAGCTGCTGACGAGCAATTCATCAAATTGCCATCTTATTTAAAAATGTTAAAAGACCTTGAATAGTCCAATGTCTCTCATTGGAAATCAACCCTTAAAGATGGAATCTGCCAAGTGACGGTGGTAACAGGTAAGAATGGAACCTTGAATCTAACAAAGTTTGTTGTTTTTTCTGTCTCTTTCTTTGCTTACTGATGTTTTTCTTATTTATGATGCTACATATTTGTATCTTGCAATTGTGAACCACAAAGAAGAACTTTATTTTCTTCCTATCTCCATTTGATGGGCCATTTTATTAATGCATCATATTAATTAACAATGCGGTTTGAACTGTGAGGAGAAAAATAAAAATCACCACACCCATTAAATTTAAATACATTCCACTCTGTTGGAATATTTTGCGCATACGGCCATAATTTACTTTATTCAACCTCAAGAGTCCATCGAGGAGATATATTTATTTATTAATGGTGTCAAGACATAAAACAATGCTAATAAACAAATATCTAAGAATAAACACGACAAGGTCAGGTGGCTATAAGTACAAATACAGAGTAATAAACATGAAATAATTAAATAAAAGAGATAAATACAGAATAAAATGGATAAATGAACTATAGCTGAGGCACTTTCCATCATGATCTTGTATTTTGTACTCTTTGCATTATGTTGTTAAATACATAGTACACAGTTGTTTCCCTCCTACACTTATTATTTCCTTCAAAAATAATATTATTTTGGATTTTCTTTCATCATTACGGAGCAACCGACTGCTCATACATCATTCAGCGATCGGTAACTGTGCCAACAAATGTGAAAGTCTTGAATAAAGATGAGACCTTGATGAATGTGATGTATTTGGTCTGTGACTCAGTGTTGGGGGCATTCAGAGAAGTCTAGTGGAATCCACTCAAAATATCTCCCAGCAACCACTATGACATACAATGTGTTTTTGTTTTTTTTAAGATCATCGTGGCAGCTCCCAGGCACACACACACATGTGACAAACGCACACGAAACAACTGTGGTGTCGGGACTTGAACCGCATTAATAATAAGCCAAAGAGAAAGCGGTGGAGAGTAAAAGGAGAGAAAGAGAGAGAGTGATTATAGTCCTCGGGTCAGTGCTGGATTGGAGGATATTCATGTATATGAATGAAGCCAGTAAAAAGGTGTGGACGATGAGTCCCCCGGCAGGTTTACTCTGCTCACTACAGAAGCTATTTCTAGAGGAAACACGCCGTATATTATGAATAAAACATGAATTATGTCGCTAGAATCTGTTTTTAGCCATTTATTTTCAACAGCTGACGGAGTGGGGAAAAGGGGAAGAAGCACTCTCAGCGTGGATTTAGGTAGAATAAGTTTATTCCTGCCCCGGCGGGCTCGAGGAAAGAGGGGATTTACGAAGTGGTCTCAAGTACCCCCTCTCCTCGGGAAGCGCCAATAACACACGAGTGGAAGGCTGCACTGTCAGCATCATTCTAGATTGCGTCGCGCGCCACGACTGTTTTCATAAAGCCGCCGTGGCGCCGATAGACCCGAAGATTATTTAAATGTCAGGAAAATGCTGAGTGTGTTGGGGAAGAGGTTCCTTTTCCTTTGTAAATGATTACGTCTTAAAATATATTTGGACTTAAAAACGCTCTAAAGTTTGAGGAAATGCTCGATCACACGCTCGATCACATAATACAGAATAACTAACCCTCTCTGTAATCTAGTAGTCATGTGCAGAGAAACAGGCTGGACTCCGGATTTGAGTCAAACTAAAACCACTTTTTTACTGAGAAAAAAGGACACGGGCACACAGGTCGTACACAAATTGGCACAAGAGACAAAAAACACAACAATCTGGCAAGTGACAACGGGAAGACTGGGGAGAATATATAAGGGGGGAAACACAGGTGTGGGACATCGGTGATCAAGGAGACAGAGGCGTGGCTGAGGGCAGGTGAAAATAATTAACCAATCAGGGAGACAGAGGCGTGGCTGAGGGCAGGTGAAAGGAATTAACCAATCAGGGAGACAGAGGCCTAGCTGAGGGCAGGTGAAAGTAATTAACCAATCAAGGAGACAGAGGCGTGGCTGAGGGCAGGTGAAAGTAATTAACCAATCAAGGAGACAGAGGCGTGGCTGAGGGCAGGTGAAAGTAATTAACCAATCAAGGAGACAGAGGCGTGGCTGAGGGCAGGTGAAAGGAATTAACCAATCAAGGAGACAGAGGCGTGGCTGAGGGCAGGTGAAGGGGATGAAAAATCAAAGGACACCGAGGAGACGGACGCACAAGTAACAAGTATAAACACACAATTATCAGGGTGTCACGTTTTGCAAGTTGAAATCACCTGGGTGATATCTGACATAAAACGATGGATCAGTTCGGACTAATTGGTCAATATGAGCGATATCAATCAGGTAATAAATGCTTTTATCGGCTTCAATACCGGTGATTGAGATTGGATCGGTGCATCCCTAATGCTATTTGTAGAATTAGATTACAGTGGATTGTTTCTACTGTACTCGCTCCCCCACATCTGTAATATCAAAGCCGTCGAGCAGCAATCCAACAGCGGCGTGAATAACTTTTAAATAACCACGGTAACAACAAAGATGTATTTAGTTTACTTATTTGATTTAGTGATCGCATCGTAGCGTTTTATGACATTTAAAATCGTTTATCGTAAAACTTTATCTTCTGCTTTTCTAACAGCTACTTGTTACAGACATTAAAGTATAAATGTTGTCTTTGTTTTGTTTCAAGAAGGATTAATGACCTCCTCTTATATTTGGACGTTTAATTATGTCCCGTGGGTGTTAGCACTGAAATATGAACAACCTCTCAGATCCAGTGAGCTTTTCGGCTCCCGACCGTGTCGCCGTTCCTTTAAAAAAAAAAAAAAAAAAAAACACCTAACGAAGCAGTCTCAATCTCAAATAGCTGAGCTGCTTCTCTAATAGCCACCGCTGTAATTTTGAGCATCATGTGTTGTGAAAATACCTGTCCGCCACGCTCGCTTCCTCTGGTCAGGGAGCAGAGATGACAAAACACCACGGGTGGTGTCACCCTGGATGTCAGCCAGGCCCCCACAGCTGGTGGCCTGACACGGGCTGACAGCTCCAGTCACGTCTTCCAGATGAAGCCCTCTGGACAAGTTGTCCAATGTCATGTTGTCAATCTGATTACACGGTCTTCACGTGTCACGAACTAGTGGCAAAACAAGAGATCGCAACTTAACCCGTTTGTCAGACCGGGCGAGACAATGACCTCGATTTGCAAAAACAATTGTTGCGTCACATATGTGCACATCTTTCCATCGCGCTGATCTTGATTAACATCAGGTCAATGCATGGGGAATACTGTACTTTAAATCCCCCGGGGGCGCTGTGGGTAGGGTGAGCCATGTGGCCGCGGCTCTCGTAGCTGCTGGTGCTGCTGAGATTTACAGTAGTGCAGCTGCTCCTCTGCGCTCCGGCATCTGTCGCGAAGTCAGAGAGGAGCTAGACGAACACGTGGATGCGACGGGGCGTTTTACCGCGTCTTCTCTCCGCCGTCCAAGATGACAAACAGAGGACGCGCGGGGGGGACAATGGCAGGCAGTAGAAACCCCACCTCAAGCTAAGTGCTGGAATAAAGGTAATTCTGCTGAGGTCAAGCCCCATTAAACTGTCAGTGTGGCAGGTGCAGGTTATTTTGCTGACGCGAGTATACAGAGTGACTTTAACTCCTTGCATACCGAGGACATGTGAATGACGTGGGTCTTTTTGTGTGCGTCACAGCTTCCCCAATTTAGAAGAGACTACTGTGACAGATTCATAGTCCCTATTCAGAGACTGTGATGCAGTGGCCTTGTTGTCAAATTGAATACACGACTGTTTAAAAGTTTGGGGTCACGTCGAAATGTCTTTATTTTTCAAATAAAAGCACTGTTTTTTTCAATGAAGATAACATTAAATGAATCAGGAATACACTTCATATATTGTTAATGTGGTGATATTCTAGGTGGAAATGCCTTTTTTTTAATGAAATATCGACATAGGTGTATAGAGGCCCATTTCCAGCAACTATCACTCCTCTAATGAAGACGTTAGAAAACCTTTGAAAACCCTTGTGACATTATGTCAGCACAGCTGAAAACAGTTATGCTGCTGAGAGAAGCTATACAACTGGCCTTCCTTTGAGCGACAAGTTTGAAGAACAATTCATATTTCAAATAAAAATCATTATTTCTAACCTCGTCAATGTCTTGACTATATTTTCTATTCATTTGATAAATAGAAGTGTGAGTTTTCATGGAAAGCACAACATTGTCTAGGTGGGTGACCCCAAACTGTTGAACGGTAGTGTATATTCTTCTCCTGCTTTGGTACATCTGTTCAAATACAAGGCATTGTATTGCTCTCTCTCTCTCTCTCTTTTTCGTACAGATGGTTGACCAGCAACCGCTTCATGTTTCCAACAGGGTTCCTCCTTTCAGGTTCCCTCTGGATTCTCCGGCTCCCTCCCCCCAGGCCAAAGACACGCTGCTCAGGTTACCTGATGATTCTCTGAGCGTCAGCAACCTGTCCAGGGTCTTTTCTGCCTTCCCAATGTCAGCTGGGATTGGCTCCAGGCAACACCCCTGCCTCCCCTCCCCCCTCCCTGCCTTTGTGACCCTGAACAGCTCATAAAGATGATGGATGGATGTCGTTCTTCTCTCGATGTTAAGCAAGAAAAACAACAACAACAACTATGACATGAATACTCTTTGTGTATTTGTTCATAAACCAAAGCATTGGACACATTAGAATTTTGACCTGACGGCTGACCGTGGCGCTAGATAAAAGGTTAGGGCATCGCCAAATAATCATCCTGAGGGTACCGTGAACAGCCAATCGGGATCAAAACATTTGACTCAACACCACAAATGTTAAAGTAATTGTGGCATTAGTAAACGTCAAGTACATAAATGTTGAATGTTAAGCCAATCTGTCCAAAAGTCATAACTTTGACCTGTAAAAGGGAAAGTTTTGAGTAATCAACCTCTGGAGATCATGAACACATCATGACAATCCATCTGAGTTAATTAACTCAGTGTTGCACGAATAATTTTGCCAAAATCCTCCTGCTGACAGGAATATGAATATCATTATTTTTGATCGAAAGGTTCTTTTTTTATAAATAGAAATACTTTCTTTCTTGCCTAACACTTAATTCTTCATCTTAACATGCCGCAGCAAATCTTTTATGATTTTAGACAACCTTATTCATTTTCATGACATTATTTTCCGAACCATAACCACATATTAAGTCGTTTTGTGAAGCTCGGCTTAGCTTTGAAAAGCACAAATCCCAATTTGCTAAAAGCATCGTTGTTGCAAAACTGACCTTTATGCACACAAACCCACAAGCATGCACACAACCAACAAAGGGAAGGCGAGCGGATCTGTATGAATTTGTTTGTTCCCTGTGTGTAAATCCCATCTGACACACAAAGACACAAACACACTGCGGGAACAGAAAAGAGACAAATTATCAGCTGAATATACATATTTTTTTTCACCTGTCCTAGTCACTTTTAACCCCCCCCCCCTCCTATCCTTCCTCTTTCCAGAGGGGATTGAAGTCTGAGTAGTGCTGTCTGGAAGGCTGAGCAGTGCACAGCGTGGTAGGGGGCTGATGGCTTGACCCAGATCGGGGGAGACAGACTTAAAGTTCAACCAGGACACACAGGATGGGAGTCCAGTGTCACGGTGACCACTGCTTCTCTCTCTCTCTCTCTCTCTCTCTCTCTTTACCTCTCCACACACGACCGAAGAAAAAAAACATTGCGACAATTGAATCTCCGTTTCCTACGACGACACGCCTCGAAAGGTGCAGCGGTAATTGTATTCCTAAAGTAAGATTTAATATTCAACTAGACGGGGGAACGGAAACCATGCGCAAAACCACGCTATTCGTCTTCGTTTCCAAAGATATCGCTCGAATTCCCCAGGACGAAGTGAATATGGGGGAGAAAGACGGCGAGAGTCAGGTTCAGTTACGCAAGAGTGTCTCTGAAGACAGAGGGTGGTACTGTCGGCGGGTACAAAAGCGACTGTCTGCAGATGGAGGGTGTTGAAACATCCAATTATGCTCAGAGTTGTGCCGAAACTCCAGGAAAGTGGACGCCAACAAAGAGCTTTGAGGTTTACGAAACGGGCTATTCCGTCACACGGCAATCTGTTCTCTCGGAACTACGTGGAAGGACCTAGAAACATCGCTTTGTGTGTTATGATTACGTCCAACATCTCTATGCGAAGATGTTTCCTGCCTGTAAGATCAAAGCCCTTCTTACTGTGTTTTCAGGGTTCGTACGGTCATGGAAAACCTGGAAAAGTTGAGGAATTTTAAAATGGTAATTTCCAGGCCTGGAAAAGTCATGGAAAAAACTTAAATCATAAAAGTTTTGGAAAAGTCATGGAAATGTGTTATGATCACATGTTCATTTACGCCGAGTTTGTCAAATACTGAATAAGTCTCTTTCTGGCTTTCTACTCAGCTGAAACACAACCTCTCAACTAAGTGAACGAAAAGTGACTTCCATGAAAAGTATTTTATTAGAGTAAAAGATTAATATCATTAAGTAGCCGGCTGGACTTAAATGAGTAGTTGGCTGTTTGGCCACCACCTAGATAAAGCTTGGCTACTCATAAATGTTTTATGATTCCAGATTTAGATGGCAGAGTGGCATGTGGGTACGCCTATTGCTGAGCCAGAGCTATAGAAACAAATCTTTACCAATGCTCAGAAAGACTTATAGTGAGAATGATTATAGGCCATTGGCTCCTTGCAGGGGGACATGACTAAGTAGGGAGGTGCAACCATTCCTTGATGAGTACCAATTGGATAACGTCAGAAAAATGGCAGTACAGATGATCCAATCTCCACAATAGTAAAGTACTTTAGATGCCCGTCTGCTTGGTATCGATTTTTAGTTCTGTTTTTAACACTATTCATACATATATTTTGAGTTCAGTTGAACCTTTTAGTTTTTTTTATTAAGGGTTATTCTATTTGGTCAAAGGGCGACAACAAGTGAGAGACCCTTTTTACAAATTAGAATTAATGATGATGCAGCAGTTTGGCAATGGAAGTACAGGCTAGTGCCAAAGCTTGTCAAGCTATATGTGAGATGTAATATGTAGTAGCCAGATTTACACGTTTATTTTCTGGCACTTATACAATACATATATATAATACACCAGTGAGAAATCACAAGCATACGAGACGCCAGATGCTTATGTTTCCTACGGTCCTACGGTCCTATTTGATACTGCTATTTTACTCAATGTACAACATTTACTTTCAAGTCTTTTATTTTGAAGAAATTCACACCTGATGTTGAAAAATGATCCAAGTCTCTTCCGCATAGTGAGGCTTACGACATATTAATCAAACACTAGTATCGGTTCTCAGTGTCGGGCGAATTGGAATTGATATAGTAATTTCTAACATACTCCATATACAAATGACTGTGTCCCTACCTTATTAGTTTCTAGTGAAATCCTCAGATGACACCGCTGTCCTCAGTTTACTCAGTTTACTAAGAGACATATCTGTTGACTGGCGGGATACGCATCATTTGCTATAATAATGTCTGCAAAATGGAAAAAATGGTATTGAATTGAACATGTGTGTGTGTGTGTGGGGGGGGGAAGCAGCTGCAGCTTAGTGAGGCGAGAAAGTCGTCCTCTAATCACAAGGTCAGAGATTCGATTCTCAGCTCCGTGCGTCTCCAATGTCCTTGAGCAGAACATTCAAACCCACGGTCACTCGCGTCAAACAAAAATATGTGATTCACCGGATATTTTTTGTGAATTGTCATTATTGAAATGCCGGAAAAGAAAGTTTGGGAAAACAGTGGGAAATAAAGTGCCTATGTTTTGAGAAATGCCTTGAAGTTCTGTACCCCCGAACAGAGTGAATGGTTCCTAAATAATTGGATTGTTTCTTCTTCTTTCTTTTTTTTATCTCAGGCTGGTTGTTTGTACACGTTTCTCTTTACTGTGTTTTAATGTGATGTCTAGACTTGATACAGCACTTTTTCTTTCGTCAAGACAATTTCATCCAATGGGAAACAAC
This sequence comes from Liparis tanakae, assembly GCA_036178185.1. NCBI lineage: Eukaryota > Metazoa > Chordata > Actinopteri > Perciformes > Liparidae > Liparis > Liparis tanakae. Next base: position 4,941,898 of record CM070110.1, read on the forward strand.
AAATTAACTTTAACCTTGGCACACAGTCTGATTCAAACACATTTCAGCAAACCTCACACACGCCCACAAGTACACACACACAAACATAAACCCGTAGCAACCAATTACAAGGTAGCTTGGATTCCCATTTCCAATTGCCAAGCAGCTTGATCCTGTCAGAAGATTGGATTGATCCCATGTATGTCATTTAGGTCCCTGGAAACCGAGTATTTAATAAGGACTTACTCAACTCATTACGAAACGAGCACACTCGTCACGCTTCAAGGTCATCGAGGTTCTCGTGGGAAGGAAACCCAAACTAAGATCCTGAAGGTGAGAGATTGGAAGAGTAATCAAGCAGACGTCCCACGCAACATGGCGCGTCGACATCTGTTCACTTTTAGTTTTGACTCACAGAAACAATAAATATAAATCACGAGCCGTGAAACGACGATGATTATAATGATCATGATTGTCATTTTTTTTCCGAACTCGTATCAAAGACCCAGCATGCAACAGCTGACGACCGCCTCCACACACACCTCTCCACGCGGTCGGATGCAAATAGAGACGCAACGCGTGACTGACATTTAGAATCGCCACACGTTGTATACTAGAGTAATGTAAGCACTATATCGCCATCAAATGTGATTTAAATATAGTTTAAGAATCTATTCTGGAATTCAATTTATTTGCAGCGGTAGTGTTTCCGTGTGTGTGTGTGTGTGCGCTGTTTGCTTCCACTTTCTCACGACAGCTGCTGTACGATTGTCAGACTCTTGTTTGGCGTGAAAAACTCGCAACTTGATATAGAAACCAACATTTCGGTGTTTTCACCAGCAGCACCTCAGAGCCATCTGTCGCCGCGGCGAGGATGGCTTCCACGTCTCGACATACGGTACGGCGTGTGAGGGGCGTCGTCGTACGTCAAAGCTGCTGCACGACGCACACATTTATATGCTTTTCTTTGGGTTTCCCCTCGATGGAGCATGTTAAGCGTCTTTCAGCCAATTGTTTTGGTTTCCTCTCAAACTGTTCTCACCCGTCTTGTCTCCAGCAGAAGTCACATGGTTTCTGTGTGCAATGTTTGCTCCACGCCAACAAGCAGACAAAAGAAGAATATTTGAGCAGCTCTAGAGCTCGATATTTCCATCGGAGTCGGTGGAGACCAAAACGGAGTTTAAAAGAGAGAATATTAGATTTACATCCAGCAGGTGGACACACATGTTGCTTAAGTCTGCTGGATGGTGAGCAATGTCACACACACACACACACACACACACACACACACACACACACACACTTCAGCGTGAGTGAACAAATTGAAGTTGTGATTTGCAAATTGAGGGAATTCTTACCGCATAACACATAATTAAAACTTCTAACACAAAGATGTTTTAAAATGAAACTATACTTGCATATAGATGAGGAAGGAGGAGGAGGAGGAGGAGACTGCAACAGTTGCCCTGTATCATCTGCAGGAAACTTTCTCCAGACGAAGCGTTCCACTTCCCTCATGTTTCGGTCCCGTTTATGTAACTGTGCATTTCCTCACTTACAGTGTGTCAGCATGTAATGTAGCACCGCACTGCAGTCTGGGTAAACCTGGCAGCGACACCGCCGGCCATGACGGAGCACGTGGGGAGCTGCACCCATGGTACATGTTTGTGGATGTCAGAATATTATGAAGAGAAAAGCGTCATATGAAGTTTTCGGAGATGCACATGTGATGTAACGAGTCACGCAACAGTCCAAAAGCAACGACTAGTTTGTGTATTTTGATATATTTTTGCCGTTCCCACGGACAATGTAGGTCATCCCCGAGCTTTAGCATCTGTTGAGCTTTATTACATATGATTGGTTTGTGCAGCAGTTATTCCCATCATCCTATCCGACCCCAATTGACCTGAAAGAGCTCAATGTAATCTCCTAATACCATAGTTGGAATTCTTTCTTTCTTGTTTTTTTTCCGAAATGTCATCTTTTGAATGCGTTTTCAGACTGACGTGCCACAAATTGGAAGGCGTTGAACAGATGAGCCGTATTTTATTGCCGTGGTTGGCGTCGCATCGTGACGTTTCGCTCCAGAGTGTCACTCTGGGCGTAAGCTCTGGACACAGTCTCTAATTTCCTATTTGCTGAATGTAGCAGCTCCGCTTCAAAGTCACATACAGAGCAGCCACACTGCCAGATCCTCACTAATCCCCATATTAAGAACCCCCCGCTGTCTTTTTTTTTTATCGTTTTTTTTGTTTGTTGCATCACCGGCATTTTCAACACTTGCGTGTCTCTGACCTCGCATCACGACACATCGTGATTCCCATGGTAACAATCAATCCGGTGGAGTCGGGAGACGTACAGTGGGGACGGAAAGTATTCAGACCCCTTTACATTTTTGTAGACAGGTGTGTGCCAAGTCCAATCAGTGTATTTAAACACAGCTGGACTCCAATGAAGGAGTTGACCCGTCTCAAGGAGGATCAGAAGTGGACAGTATGCGAGTTAAATATGAGCGTCACAGCAATGGGTCTGAATTACTTTACTCAGCACTTTACGTTGTTTCCCCCTGTATATTTAGTATTAATATTCGTTTTTATAATTATTTTTATTAATGCTCTGATGTACACTGCTGCTGTGATTTTTTAAATGTCACCACTGTGGGACGAATAAAGGTATATATCATATTATATATCATATCATAATACTAGATATTTTAGTTTTTCTTTTTTAATAAATTTGCAAAGAATTCTACATTTCTGTTTTTTTCTGTCAAGATGGGGCGCTGACTGCACATTAATGAGAAATAACATTATTTTATTTTATTTTAGCAAATGTCTGCAATGAAACAAACGGTGAAGATTCTAAAAGGGGTCTGAATACTTTCCGTATATTTCAATTCAATTCAGTTTATTTTATACAGCCCAATATCACAAAATAAGAATTTACTTTACAATCTTTACGCGTGGACGTCCGTGTCCCAGGACCTCACATCGGGTCAGGAAAACCCCCCCGACATGTAGAAAAAAAACCTTTCACAGAAAATAAAAGTAAAGAAACCTTCAGGAGAGCAACAGGAGGAGGATCCCTCTCCAGGATGGACAGAAGCGACAGACGTCATGTGACCAGAATGAATCATTACAGAGTTAAATATAAACATACCATGAATATGACAGAATGTATGAATAGTTCTGGTCCACGATCCAGAAACAGGGGCCAAAAATCATTTTTTTATTTTAATCTAAAGGGATGGAACAAATGGACCTTGAGGTACGCTGAGTTTTTGCATTCTGTTTGTTGTTTAGGGATCTAAAGCTGCAGCATAAAAAAAAAGAAAGCTTATTATGTAACAAGGGGCGGAAACTGAACCATATTTCCATTTTTCGTTCTCCTCAAAACACTTTTATCGGGCCAGCAGTCCAAAGTTATTATAATTGAACATAAAGAAAATACAAAAGCAACAAAGCCTTTTATTTGAGACGCTGTAATTGCAGAATGTTTTGCCTCCTCGCTTGATAAACTGCCAAAAATCAATATGTTTATATTACCAATGGATCAGCTGATTGTGGCATGTGAAAGGGAGACTTCAGTTCCCGTCTGCTCTATGGATCTCACAATCAGAAACACAGAAACACACACACACAGATCATTCTTCAGCCGTAATCCTTCCCTTCACCCTACATGTCTGACCTCAACCCTTCACCTAAAGTTGACCTGTATCCACTTCATACTCTGATCACATTATTCTAACCTCAGCTGTGAAAGAGGTGACACACGTTCAACATGACCTTATTTTGCAAAAATGTCCTCAGTCTGAATTTGAAATTGCCCCCCCCCCCCCCCCCCCCCCCCCACACACACACACATATACACCCCGACCTGTCCTACAATTACAGCGCAAGCAGTAATTTGGACTCTTGACAGGATGATTTAGCTCGTGTGGGATTAATGGAGTCAGACGATGAATGAATGATCAATTACTCATTTGGGATCTGATACTGTATTCAAGCCTCTGCACGGAAATAATTGACGGCATCTGCTGCAGCTGATTGAATTGCGGCAGAGGAGGAGGAGGAGGAGGAGGAGGAGGAGGAGGAGGAGGAGGAGGACACATTTTGAGTGTTCTGCTTTCACCACCATTTGATTCGCAGCTCTGCAAACAGTTTTTGCAACCTCAGCGGGGGGAAATGGTCACGTGTTGTGGCAGCGTCATCGCCGGCTCCCTAAGAAGCCCCCTGAAGCCCCCTGAAGACACCCTGAAGATACCCTGAAGATACCCTGAAGATACCCTGAAGACACCCTGAAGATACCCTGAAGACACCCTGAAGATACCCTGAAGCCCCCTAAATGCCTCCTGAAGACACCCTAAAACCCCCTGAAGGCCGCCTGAATGCCTCTTGAAATGCCCTGAACCCCCCTGAATGCCTCTTGAAACCCCCCGAATGCCTCTTGAAGCCACCTAAAGCCCCCTGAATGCCTCTTGAAGCCCCCTGAATGCCTCTTGAAGCCACCTAAAGCCCCCTGAATGCCTCTTGAAGCCCCCTGAATGCCTCCTGAAGATACCCGAAAGCCCCCTGAAGGCCTCCTAAGGACACCCTGAAGCCCCCTGAAGCCCAACTATCCGTCCCTCCACAACAGATCACGAGGCCTAAATCCTTCTGATGTAACCACTAAGTCATCAAATCCAAACCAGGGGATTTTTCTCTCCCAAAAATCAGAGGTACTTTGTACGTTGCGAACAGCTCGGCTCACTATTCCCGTCGGAAGATGGTGATCTCGTGGTTACATCTCAAACGCTAATCGTTGATTCCCATTACTGTGGTTCTGATACACATGAAGAATTTATAGTCGGTTTTCCTTTAAAGAAAAAGTTTTTCATTTGAAATTAAAATGTTAAAGTTTGGCCTCGGGAGGGAAATCAAAGACACTATTTATACTTCCACTGTTCATCCTTTGTGTTGGAGAAGCTGCCCGTCTCCCTGTGGATAAATCAAGGTCTGTCATCTTATCTTATGACTCTGTTCAGGACACTTGAACCAGTGTCATCCGTCTCCTACTCCCTAAGGTGGTGTTTCTTTGCACTACCCACGTGCTCCAATATCACATTTCACCATTTCCAACAGCACTAATCTATTTTAATGAATGCGTATCATATATTACAACACTGGCATTCTTCACCATAACTGAAAAGCATTTTTTTTTTCTCTCGTCAGTTTGGTAGAAATGAACCTGAAGGCCTCGCGGGACTTTCTCTGCCCGTTGTTATTGCTGCGTAGAGGAAGATTTCTGAGGCGAGCGATGAACCAGACGCTGACTGCTTCATGTGACGGTTGCTGTGACTGCCAAGCCACGCATGTTTTAGCCCCAGCGGGAGTAAACAACCGGTGGGTAAATAAAGCTTCAGGCCAAGTCGATGGACAGCACTATAAAATAAGTAAATATGACACCGATTCGATGAATGGATAATGTTGCTCTGAAAAGAAACCCCTGAGTCTGGACTGTGGTTAGCAGGTTTCTCTTTCAAGGGGAGATGGTGGTTCAATCCCGGCCCTAGTCCATGTGTCCTTGAGCAAGACACCTAACCCTGAGTCGCTCCCTGTAGCTGCGTCTATGGTGTATATTACATTACATGACATCACACGTCATTTAGCAGACGCTTTTATCCAAAGCGACTTACAATAAGTGCATCAACCTAGAGTACAAACTAAGAACAACAAGAATACAGAAAGTAACATTTCCTCAACATAGTCAAACTACAAAAGTACCATAATAAGAGCTATTTAAGAGCCACTGAAGTGATAATCTGGGTTTTAATCCAGATATAGTCGGAAAATATGTGTTTTCAGTTTCCGGCGGTATAAGATAAGATATTCATTTATTGGTCCTACAGTGGGGATATTTCAGGATCACAGCAGTGGGTGTACATTAGAGCATTCATTTTTTTTTTTTATGATAAAAAAAAAAAAAAAAAAAAAGAAACACAATACTAAATACTAATACTACGACTAATATACTAAATACTAATACTAAATTACTGAATACAAAAATAATACAAGAGGAAAACAAAGTAAAGTGTTGAGTAAAGTAAAGTATGAAGTCGCTTTGGATAAAAGCATCAGTGAAATGTAATGTACCATAATGAATACACCCTAATATGGTCAAATATGGTTGATGAGGCCTTGATAGAGGAGGTGATTCACACGGCTCCGTCAACACCTCCTCTCATTGGAGCTCAGGCGTGGAGGAGGATCCCACGATGCGTCTCCATAAGGGAAATAGCCACTAAATGTCATCCCTTATATATATATTCGTACCCATAAAGAGTGCGTTGAGTGGTGCCCGAGCCCATCTACTCCTACCGCGACAAAACGGAATACGCCGACCCCGCCGCCGCGCCGCACTCAGCGCTTTCAGCTGAAATTTGATTTGAATAAGATATACGGCCGACCGTCGCTGCAAAGTCAGCGAATACCGCGTTAATAAATGTCCCCCGACCGGCGACGTCGTACGTCATCCACATCTACTCGCAGATTAATTTGTCTTTTAATCGAAGTGCGATTTCCCCCAGAAGACGTATCGGACCGCGTTTCTTCACGAGACGACGAGCCTCGTGAGCTTGTTCACTTATTCACTTATTACCGGAGAGGCGTGGGGGTCTCGGACGAGGTCAGCGAAAAACATTCGACTTCCTCCCGCGTGGCGTCCCGTTGCTTTTGGACGGCGCCCAAACGCCGCTGGAGCGAACCCGCGCGATGTGACAAAAGGCCCTCATTTTGGATCCTAATCACGCAGGGCATGTTTACGGGTCATTACGGAGGAAGCGCACGGGGCCGGGGAACTCTCACACAGCGAGCGGTTGCTCATTAGAGGGCCGCGGCGGACTCGACTAATCACTTTATCTTTTTTTTTTTTTTTTTTTTATGTGACAGAGCACGAAGAATGTGTGATAATCTGCCTCTCGAGAACCCGTGTACACTTCTGCACCGCTCGTATCTTTTGAAAAGCATTTTAACCTGCGCTGTTCTCTCCTAGCCCCCCCCCCCCCCCCCCCCCCCACGACCCCCAGTAGGATGAGTGGTTACAGCTCATGGGTAGACGGATGGATTCTCCCTCACATCTCTGCAGGTATAATACGGGGAAAAAAGCCGTCGTCGCGGACACAGTGGGAGCCCTTGACGACGGAAGCCTTTACAATGGTCCTCTATACTATTTATATACACAATTATACCTGTGTTCACGTTATATTCACGCCGCCCCTACGAATCTAAAGCCGTGATCCAACCTCCTTCACAAATACCTCCATTGTTTGAAAATGGAGAAAATATATGTTGTGTTCGACGGCGGCCGTTCTGGAAATGTCGCTCTGTTAATAACGCCGAGCTCGACAGCTAGAAACATGCAACGCCAGGTCCGTGAAGTCACGGTGGGAAAAATAGTAATATTTTTATATATATATATATATATTTATATTTATATATATATATATGTATATATATACATATATATTTATTTATTTTAATATATAAATATTTTTTTATATATTTATTTATTTATATATACACCAAAGAATACGTAGTGTTGGGATCTGGTAGGAGCGGGTTTGTTTTTTTAGCAAGTATGAACATTGTATTTTTGATATAAATAAAATGATTAACGGACTTATCAATGTATAGAGATCAAAATAGCCGAAAAGTTTAAAGTTTTAACTGGATTCAGATCAGAGATGTAACAACTTAAGAGTTATATATATATATATATATATATATATATATATATATATATATATATATATATATATACACATTTTGAGGTAGCAAGTTAAAAGAACTCAAACATTCAAAAGCAAATAGCTGGTATAACGTGGCACCACCTTGGGATCAGGCCCCAAGAACCACGTCTCAAAGTTGGTGTTCGCTCTAAATGTTAACGAGTGAAGCTGTGAAGGTTTGAATCCGAGCACTGCCGACCAGTGATGATCGCAGAAAGACTGCTCTTTAAAATATAACAGATTTTTATCATGACTGATGATAAATTGCGGGGATCCGAGGATCAGAGGGTTGCTTTGATCTCATAAGCGATCTGTTGTTCCACGGGGGGAATTCAGAATTCATGTTAACTCTGTTTTTTTTCTCGAAGGCACCGAACGTTGTTTCACTTGCTTTTAGCAACGTGAGTCACATGGACTCTCATGCGCCGCTCGGCACAGCCTTGATGACATCATGGCTTTGTCCCAGGGACTCCCTGGGGTTCCCGTGGTTCCCGTGGGTTCCCGTCCAATGAGGCACCAGCGTTGTGGGTTTAACCAAATCTCACGCTCAGATATTTTAGACTTTGGAAATTAAATTCAGGCTTTCTCTTTTTGTTGTCCCAAGTCCCAACAGTGGAACAATATTTTCTTTGCAACGATAAATTTAAAAAAGTGGGAAAAAAAGTTGTTTGTGAGACGTTGTCAAAGCTGAGATTGACGATAGAATTGAGCTTTTTCAGAAATTCATCTTGCTTTCCATCATTTTCTGTAAAGTTCTCATGTCAAATCACTAGAGATGGTTGTGGGACACCCCGTTGCCGAGGATACAAAGATACATCTGGCTTTAGTGATTTATTTATAAAGCTATTTTACAAACAACCCGCTCAAAAAACATCAAGTCAATCTCATTATCACCAATAACACAATTCCACGGTTGAATTACTTCATTGAGACATCGACGTATTCTTTTACTGACGTTTAATACTAATAGTGTCCGTATTTATTGTTTGTACCTCGGGACCTTTGAGAAGGAGAGGTTCTCCCTCGAAGGGATTTTTACGAGTTTTTTTTAAATAAAGGAAGGGAAAAAAGAGGCAGTTGCATGAAATGGATATTGGGTAAATTGATCTTAAATGACGCAAAGAAAGACAAAGAAAGACTAAATTGGACTCAGGCTTCATAGGAGAGAAATAACTGGAAATATTCATTGGTGATTAGACTGAATTACATGGGCTAGCGGCTGTTTCCTCCAACAAGCGGTCCGTGATTGGCTCGTCTGTTAGCGCACAATTGCCTCTCTCCACATGAGCGGCCCAAAGCAACCACTCTTATCATCCGTTTGTTATCTGTCTCAAAAAAACAAAAAACAAAAAAAACTTGGAAATTGAATAAAGAAAGCGAGGAGAAAGGAAATGCAATGATTTCCCAGGGCTGTATATCTTTAAAGATAACAAAGCTTATTTCCTCAAGATGGCACTGAAGATTGTTTGAGCGTCCGCGGCCTCGAGTAACATCCTGTGCTTTTCTTTTAGCGGGACCCATTAAAGAGTCCCTTTTTACTCATCAACGTCAGCACGGATACTTCAACCTTGCGGAAAAAAATTTTTCTCGCTACGAGTCGTTACGTAACGCGGACGTTTCGCAGAAGGCGGATGAATGTTGTCTTGTGCAGGCTGAGGGAACAAATGTGTGTCTCCTCGAGTGTCTCAGGAGGGGCCGATTTAATGGTCGGACTCGCTTCCTTTACCGTATCCCGAAAACAACAAAACTGTCTCTTTCCCTTTGTACGCCCTGTTCTCTCTCTTTTTTTTTTAGGACGGAGCTATTCTGACACCTTTCCTCCAAAATTACGAGCTCGTATCAAACAAAAGGAGCGTTTTTAGACTCGGCTTCGCTGGAGCCGTGGTACTAATTTTATTCCCCCCGCCCCCTCGGGAATGTTGTCGGGTTGTTATGCCCTCGCTTCTTTGATTTGTAGAAACTCAAGATTGTTTTTTTATTTCCGTATATCTGGAGTACGTATCAGTGAAACCCAGAGTGGGGCCAGCGTTCCCACGGTTACGTCGGCTGGTGTTCACGTGTCCGCCGCTGTAATCGGCATTTCACCCCGAGAGCGTCGGCTTGAGTGGCGAGGCTTTCCGATTGAGATGCTTTCTAGTTTGTCCACTGGCTGTTTTAGATATATAATAATAATAATAATAATAATAATAATAATAATAATACAAAAATAATAATAATAATAATAGTCAAACAACTAAAAAAATGAGGAGGAAACTGGAAAATGGGGTAGCTCTGTTTTTTCCCCTTAAAAAAAAATAGGAGGATTGACTGACCCTGCATATTTCCCCCATCGCTGCCTTCTTTTTTGAAATAATGTTTACAGTCATGCAATCTGACGCGTTCACAGCTGGAAGCTGCTGAGTCCGACTGCAGCCCTCCACTCCACCGTTGGCCACTGAGTAGCAATGGTGGGCTAAGTGCTTCATTCAAGGGCACCTTGCGCACAGAGGAGAACGCTCCCCTCCCCCAACCCCCCACAGTTCTGTTTCAGTCAACTGGAATTAAACCTGGCACTCTTTCCCAGCACCAGCCAGCATCTCTAACCTCCTGAGCTCCTTCCTGCCGCCTCGTGGATGCGTGTCCGATGAAATCGCCGGCGCCTCCGCGGCGAGCACTCTACAGTTTGCATGTGCCGTGCGCAAGGTTCCCCTCGGATGAGCATTACTTGTTCTCACTGCATCCTCGCTCTCTTTTTTTCGCTGTATAATATTGTCAATGGTTAAAAATAGCAAGGGGAGGAAGAGGTAGTGTGTGTGTGTGTGTGTGGGGGGGGGTAGAGTCTTAAATGGCTGCAAATATGCTCTCTTGTATGCATAAGTATTTATAGGCTCATTATGCCGTCTCTTAAAGTGAGAGCGTGCTGTCCTTCACGAGGGGGGGAGGGGAGGGGGGAGGGGGGGTTGTTGACCAGATGCCTGATTGTTCAAAAATTTTTGCGGAGTTTGTGTGATAACCGTCTTGTTGGCGTGACGGGGAAGAAAAAAAAAAGGGCCGATTGGCAGAATTCTTTTACAGGTATGCGGTCTGACAACAGAGGGGGGGGGGCCAGAGTGATGCAAAGGGACAGAGTGTCATGGAATATGAAGCCTCTAAGGTACAGTTTAAGAGAAAAGAGAAAACAAGAGGATGAGGGGGGGAATAAAAAAAAGAGTGTGTGCATGTTAGGGTGAGTATGCTTGGGAGCAGGAGGAGGAGGAGGAGAATGAAGGTGGGAGATTGAGATGAGGCGTAAAACCTGGCGAGGTGGAAAGTGAATGGAAGCCAGAAAACGAGAGAAGTGGAGCGGTGGGTTTTCTCCCAACACGGCCTCCATTCTTATCGCCCGCGCCATAGATGAGAACGCATTACTGCAGGCGGGCTTTGTGTGTGTGTGTGTGTGTGTGCAGATAATCCGGCAAATATTAGAAAAAACAAATCAGCATATGATCTGGAAGCGGAGGCACCTTGGCAGGAGTCGGTCAGACGAGCGTTTTGTTTTTTGCTGCTGGCGGCGTTTTTCCATCCTCGGATGGCCTAAACCCAGCGAGACACGGGGGCGCCCGGTATGAATAAGAAAAACACAAGATCGTAACAATAAGAGCGATATTCATTTTCATTCAAACAGAAGCTCCGTCTCCCCAATGAGGGACACGAACATAAATAAACGTGAGCCTCCCTCTCAGCCCCTGTGTTTCGGCTCCCTGCCTCCCTCCTTTGTTCTCTTCTGGTCCGCCGTGTGTTCTATCATTTCATGCTACTTGTGGAGAACCGATACCTTGTGGTATTGCGCATGCGCCGAGTCGATTTTCCGAGTTTTTTTTGACACGCCCATAATGTTTTGCCACCCTGTCGATGCACGTCTGATAACGGGGAGTGACATCCTCAAAATCCGGATTATTTCCCTAGTTAAAAGTACATTCAGCATGTATATTCTACAGGTAGTAATAATATGTAGATTAATGAGTGATAAGCAGTTGCTATTTCTTTTGTGTCAACAAATTATTGTAAACATGAGTTTGTTCACATTATCATAATAAAGCACTGGTTTATTATTAGGGTATTTAGTGTTGAAGATAAACACTTTAACAGTGAAAAGTGAAACATTGAACTTTGAAAGAAAAGCATATTTTGATAGTTCAATAACATCCTATCAGATAGGGTAGCATGAATCGATAGACACACCTAACTGTTTATGCAGCGGTAGCAAATTCTGACAAGGCAGCAAAAAATGACAGAACACCGTCTCTCGAGGTAAATGCCAAACGAGCGGGATGAGGGTCGACAACACGAAAACCAGATTAACGCCGGGTTCCCAGCAGCGGAGCCCCGGACCCCCGCGTACATCCGGCAGCTAATGAGGTCCACGTCTGATGTGATGTGTTTTCGTTTTTTTTTATCCTTTTTCTTCGGGACACGGAAAAGAAACCATCGGGTGCAGCGGAGCCGCCTCGGGGCGCGATGGCTGCCTAATAGAGTCTTGGCTTTAACTAATCTATACCTGGGAGTTAAGTGCCTCGAGAGTAAGAGATGGGAATCGTTCTCCAAATCCTCGTTCCTTTTGTTCCGCTTTTGGAGGAAATGTAATTTAATTGCAACGCCGTGACCCGTTGGCTCTTGTGGGTCCCCAATTAGTCGGTGTTTTTCACCCGCTGTGCCCTCTTTCTCCGCGGTGCCGCCGCGAGACTCCGGCGCCTCGGCGTACCTGTCGGAGGGAGCGGTGAGCGAGGATAAAGTTCCCTGGTTTTGCGTTACAGTTTTCATTAGTTTGTGTTTTTCATCAGATCCTAACCCAATATTTCCCCTGTGCTGAAACAGCACCAAGTATGGGATTGGGTTTATTTTATTCAAAAGTATAATCTAACGTGTCTTTGCAAGAACAACGTGGGCTCTCTAACCTGCGGCCCCCTGAATGACTCGGAGGCCCTCTTGAACTCTGGCTGGTCCTTCCTCGCACGCCAGGAACAACAACGAGGAACTAAACGTCCCCTTGGCGTGTTGACGGGTAAACGTAAACATACTCTGTGTTGTTGAATAAGAAGTTGTGTTTAAAAAAAGCTAGAATGTGACTTGTGGACAGAAAGTGGCAAAAATGAGTCGCGAGAGACAACTTTTCAAAATAAGAGCGTGCCTCAGACTTCCGAGCCACGGTGGACCTCGACACTTTTGCCCTTTAGTGTGTGTGTGTGTGTGTGTGTGTGTGTGTGTGTGTGTGTGTGTGTGTGTGTGTGTGTGTGTGTGGGGGGGGGGGAAAACGCTGCTTCTGAAGCTTTACATTGCCCCACGGCTGTCTTCTTGTTCTTCTTCTTCCTCTTTCCGCCTTCTTCTTCTCGTTCTCTTTCTGCCTTCTTCTTCTTCTCGTTCTCTTTCTGCCTTCTTCTTCTTCTCCTCTTTCTGCCTTCTTCTACTTCTCCTCTTTCTGCCTTCTTCTTTATCTTTTTGCCTTCTTCTTCTTATTCTTCTTCTTCTTCTAACATGTGTTCCAGAACTCTTTGTCTAGACATTTACAACGACAGTTTTTGTTGTTGTTGTTGTAGGAAACCAATATTTTCAGGAAGTACACCGTGTATCGAGTAAAGGCCGACGGCGCCTGAGCACCTAGCACCACTCGGGAAACTTTCATAGTCAGAGAACTAAGTTGAAATGACAGAGTTGGTGTTTTGAAGAACAGGCCAACAGGTGTTTGAGATGCGTAACACAAAGAGCCCGTCGACCAACGTTCCTAAAGTCGTACACCGATGGACACGGGTACGCTCTTTCCTCAAGCTCCGAGCTGGCAAAAAAAAGAACCCTCCACGGTGCGATCACGCGGTACAGATACAGATATATATAAAACATATACAGATAGCATCTGGATGAAGCCAGGTCTAAAGGATTACAATCTCACAAAACAAGTCTTTCAGATGGTCGCCCCTCATGATGAAGAGGAGGGAACACGCCGCTCCGAGAAAAGCCAGACGTACGACGTCGACACAAGAGGGATCTGTTTCTCTTTTCACAGTTATCTCTTTATTAATCGGACGGATATTCAGGAAGCCAGATTGCATTGGAGACGCGTTTGCGAATGCCACTCAATTCTGCATTAATGCCTCAAAGTATCCATGGCGATGAGAGGAATATTACCGTACTGGACACCAGAGGTGTGAGGGAGTCGCACGAGAGGAAAGGAAAATCATCGTCACCAGAAAAGTAAAGAAGAAGAAGAAGAAGAAGACCAGAAGCCGATGTGACGGCACACTGAGGCTCCTCTCTTCTGTGAGCGGAGCACCAAGTCGGAGCAGTAAGAAAAAGAAGATGTGACACAAATACGACTTTTTAGATTATCAAATACATCGTTACGTCCACACACAACTAAACCGACGTGTTCCCTTCCAGGTCCGAGTGAGACCTGTTTGAAACATGGGCTTTAACGGTTTGACGGAAATTAAAACTAAATGAAAGTACAACGGGCCCTCGGTAGAGCGCAGACACATTTTGGCATTAGTTGCATGCCAATTGGATAAAGATTGTTAAAAATAAGATTTTTACCTTTTCATGACCTTGACCTGATCGATCTGAAAATCGAATCAAATGGTCCCCGGATAATAACCAATCATCTCGCCGAATGTCATCCGATTCCGTTTAATACTTTTTGACTTATGAGAATAACACACAAACACACACAAACACACACACATACAATGCGATCAAAACATTACCGTCCGCATTTTTTATGCGAAGGTAACAAAAAGCACGACGAAACCCTGCAGTTATCCTCCGGTCTCCATGGTGACGGCCCTGAGATTTTTGGAGCCATACATCCCCCTCCCCCGACCCGTAACCCCAGGAGAAGTCGTTTTAAACTTATTTGTGATGTGAAAAACAGCATAACGCAAGTATCCACAAAGAAAAATGGCGATATGATCGTCATCTTTCTTCTTAATGCGTGGATGATTAAATAAAATGCCGATGGAGCACGTTTTCCCGCGATTCAACCAACGGGCTGCGCGGTAAAGCCCGTTGTCGTGCGCACCTGTGGGGATGACATAACGTAGGACGGATTGCTTTCTCATTAAATGATGAACTTCAGTGGACAACAATGAACTGTTGCCACTGGATGTGAAGAAGAAGAGAACAGAAAAGGAGAGAATATATATTCTCATATAAAGAGTAATCGGATTCAGACAATAGTTGGATTTAACTGCACTGGGGCACTATTCCTGGAAACAGAAGTCTGAAGCGGGAGTCTGTTTGTGCTCGGCGTGATCGATGTAGACGACTTGAATTGTGTTTCCCCCGCGGTGACGCTGAATCGCCGAGAAAGAAGCGTACTCCTCATCTTCCACGAGGACGTAGACAAACAGCGAGCAGCTGACGCCGCCGCTTTCCAGCATCCGTTTGTTGTTGTTGATGTTTTCAGCGTGATTTAAAAAAGAAAAAGACACAAAAACACCTTTATCTCCAACAGAACAGGTACATTTCCCACGATGCACGATGTACATTCCCGAGCTCGCCGCGTGGCGTCGACCGACTATATTTCATTAGGCCCCTTTTTTTCTTTTTTTTTCCTCGCTTCTTCCGCTTCATCCCCTTGTTGTTCTCTAACGGCTTTGGATCACGCCAGGAAAACGTGTTCCCGCGTGTGTTTCTGTGGAACAGAGACAATCTATTCAGCAACGGGAAATTGAATTCTCTGTGGACGGAAAAAACGTGGCGGTTAAAAAAAAAGAAAAGAAAAAGAAACAGACGCTCCTGGAGGTTTAGATTGGCCCCGATACACGGCGGTAAAACACGACGTTCCAGCGGGGATTAGAGAATGAGCGAGAAATACTTTTTTTATTTAGTATTTGATGTCAATCAATTCATCTGCCAGCTTGAATTCAGTCTGCCAGCAGACACAAAGCAAGAGACTGGAGAACTTTGAGGGAAAGTAGCGGAGCCGCGTCATCGGTCCGCGAAGGACTCGCTCGTGTTTTCACGAACACGATCGGGACGAGGTCGGCGTTTTGAGGTCGGCGTTTTTTCCATCAGCGCCTCGTCGTCCTCAAACGTTGTCTTTCTTCATCGGGACGCTTCGCCTGGAAACTCAGCGCGGCGAACGGAGCAGAGCGGATAGAGGATGATTTCAGCTTGAGATGCTCAACCATAATTATGCCCCCCCCCCCCCTATTTGTAATTAGTCATGATTACATTTCCTAAACGTTTCTCTCTCTCTCTCTTTTTGTGTCGCAATGTAACGTGCAACAGCGTGATTTACTAAATCACACATTATCGGTTTCTAATTATATTTCACCACGTGATGTCAACAGCACACACACACACACAGATTCACAGACACACACAGACAAACACACAGACAAACAAACATGCAAACGCACTCACACACAGACACATACAGACACACGCAGACTCACGCAAAAAAACACACCCACACACACACAAACGCATGCAAACACTCATGCACACACACACAAACGCACATACACACACACACACACACACAAACGCATGGACACACACACACATACAGACACACATTCACACACAGAGACATACACACACTCATACATACACATACAAACACACACACACAAACGCACTCACGCACACACACACACATGGACACACACACACAGACAAACAGATTCACACACACACACACACACACACAAACAAACGCATGGACACATACACACAGACACATACAGACACACACAGATTCACACACAGAGACATACACACACACACACACACACACACAAACGCACGGACACACACACACACACACACAAACGCATGGACACACACAGACACACACACACACACACACACACACTTCCCAGTGAGAGTCCATCATCTCCTCGTACACCCTGGATGACATGTAGCTCCCCTCACCAGCTCTCTCTCTCCCCCCTCTCTCTTTCCCTCTCTCTCTCTCTCTCTTTCCCCCCCTCTCTCTCTCTCTCTCTCCGTCCACGTGACACGTGACACAGATCGGTTGTGACCTCACAACGTTTCCTCTCCTCCTCTAGTGAAGCGGTCGACCGTCGGGGGCGTTTAGCGGCTCGCGGCTCGGCCTCCAGGAGACGACAGCAGCGGAGCTCCTCTCAGCACGCGACGGGAGCTCCTGGGGGTTCCCCCGGCAACGGCCCCGTCCCGTCCTACCCCGTCCTGCCTTGTCCTCTGTCTTCTCTTGTCCCGTCCTGCCTTGTCCCGCCCGACATGTCTGTCCTGACCGGACATGCACCGTCCTGTCCGTTACCTTCCTCTTCCTGTCCCTTCCTGTCCTTTCCTGTCTTGTCTCTTCCTGTAATGTCTCTTTCTTTCCTGTCCCTCCCTGTCTCTTCCTGTCCTGTACCTTCCTGTCCTTACTCTCATGTCCTGTCTTATCTCTTTCTGTCTTGTCCCTTCCGGTCCCTTCCTGTCCTGTCCCTTTTCCTGTGCCGCCCCGTCCAGTCTATTGTACACTAATAAATAAATAAATAAATACATAAATAATAATACTGTATTGCCACTTCCACTGAGCAACACACGCTGCTGTGTCAATCTCGGGCAACCAACCCACCCAGAACCTTAATTACATTCACCGTGCAAAACAATCAGAAACGCACGCGCGCGCACGTGACACACATCAACCCGTTAATACGTGTTTTTCATAATCGCATCACCATTTGCATTATTACGTTAAGAAGACCGGAGGAGCCCGAGGAGGGCTCGCCGGGCTTTCCCCGCGGCTCATGTCACTCAATGACCGCGTCTCCCTCTCTCCCCCTCTCTTTCTCTCTTCTTTCTCTCTGTCCGTCTCCCTCTCGCTGGAGGTCATTGACATCAAACCCCGCTGGAGGAGTCGAGGTCGACGTGAACCGTCCATTGCCATCAGTAGGAAGAGGCTCACCTTGTAGTGTGAGCCCACATTCCAGAGCAGAAGGTTGTTTTCCTTTCTCTCTCTCTCTCTCTCTTTACGATATTGAAGCGATATCAACGAGAGAGAGTGTGTGTGTGTGTGTGTGTGTGTGTGGGGGGGGGGGGGTAAAACAATAACAACCCCCCCTTGACCGAGAAACGGTGTTCGAGGCTATACTTTGACAAGGTTAATATCGTCATGACGGATTCATAATGACCAGCTGTCCGGCAAAAAGATGGACGAGCCGTAGAAAAACAACAACAACAACAGAGAACCAAAACATACAAAATAAGAACAACCACACAAGAACCCGGCGAGTGTCACCTTGCGAAAGCATTTTTCTTCTTCTTTATTATAAAAAAAAAACACCATAATTTAATCTCTAACTAGATTTCTGAGTTGTGTTGTTGTTTTTGTTTTGAAATGCTGCGTGGCCGCGCGCACACACACACTCTCACTCTCACACTCACACCCCCCCCCCCCTCTTCTTCCCAGACTTTTGGACTCACCTGCGTTCCGGAGCTTCTTGTTGCGGTATACGGAGAAGATGACCAGCAGGTTGCCCAGGATGTCGACCACGATGGTGAAGATGAGGAAGCAGCCCAAAGTTGTGGTCACCCACGGCGGGCGGTTCAGGACGGCGTCGCTGGGGTCTGTCGAGGAGCTGTTCAGGTGAGACCCATTTATAACCATTGTCCACGGCCGCGGAACTTTTTACTCAACTGGGCCCGAATTCTAACCGCGACTCCCCGGGACCCCGACCCGACCCTCAGCGCCCGGCTCTCGGTGGCGGGGTGCTGAAGCCTCCCGCGGCTTTCCTCTTCATCTTTTCCACGCGTGCTTCTCCCCAACCTCCTCCTTCTTCTTTTTATACTACTCCTCCTCCTCCTCCTCCTCCTCCTCCTCCTCCTTCTCCTTCTTCTTCTTCTTCCCCCCCGCGTGGACTGCGCCCGGCTGCCGTGGACCCGCTGTGGATTGGAAGTCTCCCCCTCGCGCTGCTCGCCTCGGTGTCACTTCTGCGCGCGCGTGCCATTCACTTTGTCGGCTCGCGCGTGTGACATGAAGCTGCCAACTTCAAACCCTCGCAGCATGTGACCGCGCAGCCCCGGAGAGGCGCGCTTTTTATGTCGCTGGGGGGGGGGGGGGGGGGGGGAAACGCTGCCGCCTGGCGGCCGAGAGACGCAACTGCAGCGCGCTGGCGCTCGGGAGGCGTCCTACTTCTTTTGTTTATTTATTTATTTGTTCATTTACCGGATGCGTGTTCATTCATGGCTTTGCGGTCGCTCCGCTCTGCCCTATCTCTGAAGCCCATTCATTATCATCTGAAGGAATCATTCATGGTTTAACGTTATCTGTTTCTGGGAAACAAAGACCACACAAACCACCTCCACGCGCCATTGAGACATTTAGAGGAATGTTGATTTAAACTGATTCGGTTTGAACATTATTATTATTAAATAATAATAAAAAATTTTTTTTGCCCAATACCATTTACATGTATTTTAACATGTTTAACAATATAAGGCTATCATACTGGCTTCAGTGAAACCACAAAGTCTCCCACAATGTGTGCATTTACACATATATATATATATATATATATATATATATATATATATATATATATATATATATATATATATATATATATATTGTTTGAGCATCCCAGAGAATGTACGATGGAGTTTCCATTATGATGGATAGCCATTATGATATTGATGGATGAATGATGTTAACTATAAATGGGTCACCTCACCCCTCCCCCCACCCACCACACACACACATGCACACCCACACAGACACACACACGCATCCCTGCAGCCCATCCACAATGTGTTTTTTGTCATAATAAAATGTGAAATCTCCCATTCAAAGGGTTACTTTCAACCTTTGAATATGAGGATATATATATATATATATATATATATATATATATATATATATATATATATATACCTCCATCAATATGGTGTTATGCTACTCAGCTGTGGTTCTCAATTGACACACTCGTCTGTCCTTTAAAACTCTTTAAAGAACATTTGAGTGCTTCTGTCGACGGTCTAAACAAATGAAGTATTGTTGAGAATCGGGCGCAGTCGCTCAGACCAAATGGACTTGGCTTGTGAAAGCGGCAGTAGGCCGGTGCCCAGTTGCCCTTGAGCAACGCGCTGAACCCTTAACTTTCTGCCCCACCACATCGCGCTGGCATCGCTCCACAACTCCACACACGTGTGCCCTAATGAAAATAACAACAGAGGTAAAATGGTTGAATTCCCCCAAAAGGGATTCTTGAAATGCTTCTTGAAAAACACAAAAGTAAAAAAAGAAAAGGGTAAAAAAGAAAGAGAGAAAGAAACACATAATCTAGATGTGTGCAGTTATTTGTCTGTTTTCCTCTCAGGTGTTTTTCCTCTAATTTCCTTCTGTACATTTTCTGTTTTGCAGACCTTGTTCCGGCTTGTTTCCGTTCGTGACCTTTCATTGACCTTCTGGTCGATCCCCATATGTGTTGCTTATGGCACGGCCACATCTCCCCCTCCGTGAGTAAAGAAATGATTATGATGGAACGCCTTGACTTGTTCACATGTGATTAGTCTTAATGCAATCAAATCTTTACATCTATAAATACATTCTTTCCTGAGGATGCCTCTTATGCATCTCTGGAACCTTTTTCTCTTGAAGTCCTCTGGCTCTCTCCGTCATGTGTGCACGTTTTCACTGATTTTCAAGTGCGGTATAATTCAATGATGAATTAATCATCCCTCGTTTCTGTCCTTCACAACATTATTATGTTAGAGACTCAACAACGGGGCAAAATCATTAGCCTGCATGACCCCCGAGCTGCCTTTTCCTCCCTTCCTTCATCCTCCCTTGCTTCATCCTCCCTTGCTTCATCCTCCCTTGATTCATCCTGCCTTCCTTCATTCCTCCCTTCCTCCATCCCTCCGTCTGTCGGAGCATTTGAAGACACAAAGAGCTCATTATCGTGAAAGATTTTTCAAATCGCATTCATGCAAAATAGGATCATCCCCTCCCCTCCGAGTTGCTCAGCGCATGATGTATTCTTTGATTTATAACGACACACACACACACACACACACACACACACACACACATTACACACAGAGGCCTGCTACCAAAACAAAATAGTAGCAAATGATGATTACTAATACAGTGAGAGAAAAAGGGGGAGGCGATCTTCAGTCATTTCCACTCCTTCCCGCTCCTTCGTCACAGCTGCACATCCTTAACGAGCGACTTCATCTTGGTTTTATGAAATTGACTAAACATGATGTCAAAGATAGAAAACACAGAATTGTTAATTGCTGCAATTCAACCCCCCGTCTCACCCTGTTGCAATTCAGGGATGGTGGGAGTCTTACCCCCCCACTGATTTAAGGGGGCGGCTATTGCTATAGAAACACGCTCGTCAACCCCCCGCGTGCTGCAGCGACCTAATTGAGCTAACGACTAACTAGTACAGGTGGGTGTTCTTGTCCCCGGGAAGCTAAACAACAATATGCATTTTTAGAGGGAGACAGGTGGAGTTTCACTTTTTTTTTAACTGTTGTACTGGGAGAATGACTCTTATCCAATCCCAGAGGTTATTCATAGCAGAACTGGATATTTCAATATAAAATGGACATATTTTTATCAGGATTTTTATTTGCAGTCTGTCCCAGTAACTTGATAAAAAAAATGTAAAAAAATGAAATCTCACTTGAATCCTGTGACCCACAATGCATTGTGTCTGGACGTTAGCCAGGCCAACACGTACATGTCTACCCAAAAAACAAGAATATATATTCACATTCAGTCTTTATTGGCCTCTTGAGGGCATTTCTTTTCCCAGTTTGCAAGCACACAGAGATAAACAAAGGAAGAACATAACAACAACAACAACAACAACAACAACAACAACAATAACAGACTATTAAAGTGTGCCCGGGCTATAGAAAGCTGATTGATTGTTTGAATCTGAGGTCAAAGGGGGCGGAGCCAGAATCATTGGAGTTGAGGGGGGTATAAACAAGTATAAAGGGATTTCCTATCGCAAAAAAAGAGTTGCACACCAAAAAATATGTCTTCCTGTAAATCCGTGATGGTTCGAGAGCGAGGAGACTCGTATCGGGCGGACCACGGACACGCATGAATCATTCCTGGGGGGACACACACACTTTTTTGGTTCTGACCCTCTTGCTTTGAGGACGACGGCACGCTGCAAGGGTTTACACATTTACTGACAAAAGGAGAACCCCCCCCCCCCCACCATTAGTGCGCTGGCTTGGTGCACACGGCCATGAAGCCGGGAGATGAACCAGAAGGACCTTTATTATTGTGCTGATTGAGCTCCTTTGAATTTAAAGTGAAATGAACTGACAAACTAGGGAGGGGATTTTTTTTTTACTTCGCTATGTCAGCTAAATTGAAGGGAAAGTTGAAAGAGAGAGAGAGAGAGAGAGAGAGAGAGAGAGAGAGAGAGAGAGAGAGAGAGAGAGAAAGAGAGTACCATGTGGCTCCATCACTACCAAACGGAGACGACGCAAGTTCGAGAGAGAGAGCGTTCGGTTTTCTGGTTTGTGGGGGAGGGGAAGGGCAGACAGGTGATGAGGACAGGAGGGTGCCGAGAGGAAACCCCCCACCACACACACACACACACACACAGACACATTCTGGTTCGGAAATGAGGAGACAGAAGTGATGTGACGGTGCGGCCCCGGCACGTTTCTGCTGCTCCGCCGGTCATCACCACATCCCACGGAGAAACAAGAGTGTTTGCTTTTATACGCCTCCCCCCCCCCCACCCCCCAACCCCCATCTCCTCTTACCCCTCATCCCCCATCAATCGTCCATTTGCCATGACAACAGCGGCGCTCCACCCAGGAAAGAGATGTGTAAGCTGGTAGATAGAGGATTATTGGGATCAACGTTCTCCCAGTGTGTGTGTGTGTGTGTGTGTGTGTGTGTGTGTGCACGTTCCTCTCTCTCTCCGTCGCACACACACACGTTTTCATGTGATTATGCATAAGCACACCGGTTAACACTGTAACTGGTTTAGCATGAATGGAGCCGGACAATTCCTGTTCCCGTTTTGTTTTTGTTGATGTTGCTAATTTAATGAATTCGTCCCGTGTCCTCCACCCCCCCCCCTCCCTCCACCTCTGGGAAGTCAAACTGAACGACTCCTTTTCCACTGATTGACATTCATGGGTTTGTATCGATGTATTTGTATTATTTAAAACCAATGATCAGGTTTCCCAGCTCCACAGATTTACGATTGACCGCTTGTAGAAGTTGAGGGGGTTGCAAAATACAGCTTGAACAACACTGTATCCTACATTTACTGGATATTATTGTTAGACCCTCCCTGAATAATACATGCCCAGTTCTTAAAAAAATACACCTTTATACCAGAAATCCAATCAAAACTAAACACACAAAAAAACATCACAGAAAATGCCAAAGAGAAGCGTGGCTTCAAGAAGTGCTCAAACATGGAGAGCTTAAACACAACAACTCTCCTTTCACTCCCATACAATCACAAAAGTTGGAGTTTCATTATTTGGATTTGAAAACAGTTTCACAAAAAGACATCTATTACTTTTATGTAGGGCAGAAGAAAAAGGACGGCGTGTGAAATGATGGAGGCGGTGGCGGTCCATTCGGGGCACTGGGCACATTGTCGCCGCTGAACTTTTCCAAATCACTGAGAAAATATGAACAGCCGGTCTGAAATAATAAAAAAAAAACGTTGCTCGAGGAGTTGGCAAACCTGAAATGGCAAAGTTGGCCAGTCTCCAAGCACAAGGCGCTGACCGCCTCATGATGTCTTGACAAAACTGAAGACGTCTGCTTTCACAGGCGGACCAGAGCTCCTCGTGATGAGAGAACTGATCCTCCTTTAAACCCGTTCCATTGGGACACAGTCACTACTGTCACGCAACTCATCCCACGTGACATTTACACGACGGGAGTGTTTTTATTCATTTTTTTCCTCCCATCATCTGCTGCATCCGCCTGCCTCCACAATGGTCTTTGTTTCCCCCCCCAGTGGCCCAGGGATCCTCCATGACTGCATTGTCTGCAAAGAACAATGTTGGGGGCAGACAGCTGTTGTGTATCAATATTATTATCTGCTCTTATTCCCTTTGTATTGATCAGACCTTTCTGGGTCGGGGGGGGGGGGGGGGGGGGGGGGGCAACAACACACGACTATAATTCTCATGAATGACTGGATGGGTTTTACTCCTCAGACGTGTTCAAACAACAAGATGGCATCTTGTTAATCACCCATCGCCGTCTCCCTCAGACACTTCTGTTTGGTTTGACTTGATATTTGACATTTTTCATATTTGCATTTTGTCAGAGGATCCCCATAGAAAGTGTGCACACAATCTGTGTAAACTGCAAATCAGAGTGTGAGGAAGTGTGATCGGTGGAAAACTAATCACGAACGACTGCTTTGACTTTCGGCAGGGACACGTTTAGCCAAATTAGTATACATACATATACATATATATATATATATATATATATATATATATATATATATATATATATATATATATATATATATATATATATATATATATATATATTAAAAATAAAGTGTCCGTTTCACTTTAAGAGCAGAAGACGTGTTATCACGGGCAGACAGAGCAGCGTGGGGGACGTGTACGTCATGTGATCACTGATCCATGAATCTGTTTATTGGCTGATTTGTGATCTTTCAGCCGGAAGGAACCACGCAGTGGAAACATTTGATGAGACTCAGCGCGTCTCTCCCGGACGCCCTCCTTCAGCCCTCCGTCAGGCTCCGTCCTGCTCTCTTTAGCTGTCATGTGCTGCCATCTTGTGGCCGTCAGGCAGTACTGCAGGCCCGCAGCCTCCCGAGCGAGAAGCTCGTCCCACAAAGCCCTGGAGCGGAGCGCCCTCTCCTCCCACAGCGCTGCATTTCGGGATTCCATAGTATGAATAATGCATTAATGGAAAATCTTAATTTATTTAATGCAAGAACATCTGGTGCCATTTCCCAGAGTTAATTGGATCCACCGAGCATGAGATTAAGCTGCACATGAATGATTGCAAAGTGACTTGAATACCAACCACTGCTGGTCCAACAATTGTCCAACAAATTGGTTTTGTTGGCGTAGAAAACACAGAGATAGAGCCAGGGATGTAAACCATTTAAAACCAAGTGTTTTGAATTTAAAACTTTATAAGATTTGATTTGGGCAATATTTGAAAGGATATATATATTGTGGAAACTTATAGTACTCAGTCCTGGTCCTTGTTCTGAAACCCCAAAAATGTGAGCTGTTCCTTTTAAATATTAGATCTGCAGGCTTGCTATATTATTAAAGACTGAAAAATCAATGACACTTTATTATTTCCAATCTCTAACCTCCCCTTCCTCTCCAAGATCCTTGAGAAAGTGACTTTCTACATCAGAATAGTTTATTTTAGGAGTTTCAGTCAGGATTTAGAAAACACCACAGCACATAGACAGCACTGGTGAAGATTACAAATGACCTCTTAATGGCAGCAGATAAAGGACTCATCTCTGTACTGGTCCTGTTAGACCTTAGTGCTGCATTCGACACCATTGACCATGACATCCTATTACAGAGACTGGAGCAGTCGATTGGCATTTCAGGCACCGCACTAAGTTGGTTTGAATCCTATTATCAGATTGATCTCAGTTTGTATTTGTAAACGATGAAGCCTCGATGACCACCAACGTTAGTCACGGAGTTCCACAAGGTTCTGTGCTTGGACCAATTCTATTTACCTTATACATGCTTCCTTTGGGCAACATTATCAGGAAACACTCCATAAACTTTTATTTTATTGATATGCAGCTGATACTCAACTATATCTATCGATACAACCAGAGGAGTTCAACCAACTCGGTAAAATTCAAGCATGTCTTAAAGACATAAGAACTTGGATGACCTGCAACTTCTTGATGTTAAACTCAGACAAAACCGAAGTAATTTTACTCTGCCCTGACCACCTCAGGGATCAGGGATTGTTTCTATTTTCTGGGAGTTTTTCCTGATCCGATGTGAGATCCTGGGTCAGGGATGTCATACGTGTACAGACCGTAAAGCCCTCTGAGGCAAATTTGTAATTTGTGATATTTGGCTGTACAAAATAAACTGAATTGAAATAAAGGTCTTTAGATTTATTACTGCAGATTAAAGGCTCCAACTCTGAGGTTGCCAGGTGGCACTATCCAAAAATACAGCTGCTCACGCATTTCACACCAAATTGTGATTCAAAAGTTATGAAAAATGTCTTTAATTAAGCGTTGATACATTTATCAACAACATCCGAAGTTAAGTAAGTACGTCTCATTTGTCAAGTGCTCCTGAGATTGTATTCACTGTTCATTAGAGAGAAGCTGAGGAGAGTTACGTCTCGGCCAATAACGGCATAAACGGAGCGACTGCGGCCGTGGCCCCGAAGGTCAAAAGGTCACCTCTCGCTGCAGAGCCCAGGAGGAAGAACAGTCTGTCAGCGCAGGCCAGGTACCAGGGTCATGTTAGTTCACCACCCCGGTGCGAGACAACCGGGGTTTATTGACACAAGCGTCCGCATGGAGCCGGAGGAGGGAGGCGACACGAGCAGCCAGACGGTACGGTGGCCCGGCGGGCTCACAGGTCTCTCCTAACACCAGAGAATCCCGCCCCTCGTAGATCCATCTCGTCTCTGATAGGTCTGTTGCCTTCTCAATCATAATCAATGTAATTGACACCAGGTGCGCTGCAATCAGGCCGTGGCACAGGTAATCAAGGTAAATGAGAAGCACCTGGGCTCAACGATGACACACTGCCTTTGTTTTCTCCTTTTTGATAGAAAAGATGTCTCAATTACTTTTTTAAATTATCATTACTTGGCTTTAAGTGAAGACTGAGGACACATTTACACATAGCGGGTATTTACAGAAACATATTTCTGCCCCTCCGTTTTCAAAAATATCGTTGTACACACAAGGTCGTTTTCAAAAAAGTTTCTGTTTATATGAACCCGCATAAATACTCCGTCCGCATACGTCCCATAGGACGCTCACGTGACATGAAGCATTTTTAGTGGCATACTGTGACGTTTGACCACCTAAAACTCTGTTTGACCTCGTTCACACGCAAACACAAAAACAGAGTTTTCAGAAATCTCCACTTTGGCCGGAGTTTTTAGAAATGATCGTTTTCCGTGATAAAACCTCCGTTTTTGTGTAAAAGAAAGGCCAAAACGCATGAAAATATATGCGTTTTCCCATCGTTTAAATGGGGTCTTAAATAATATGAACTATTTTAGAGTCATGTATTTATTAACTGCAGCATTTCCATGACATTTTTGCCGTCCCACAGACATATTTGGCCTTTGTGAAAACATTTGGGATGTCCACCAGAATAAGTAAATGAAGTAGTGAGTATTGTTACAGCGTCGGCTGCGTGCCGTATCTTTGTAGCGACCCGCTTAAGAACATAAACACTGCGTCGTTGCTCTGAAAATGTTTATTGTCACCGCATATACGACTTTTTAAAAATGTAATTTATCACATACGTTGCATTACATTGTCGGGCTGCAACTGCCTGTTATTTCCCCTGATTATTGGTTAATATAGCCAACAATCTTCTCAAATAGTTGAATAATCATGTCATTTACAACAAATAAAATACAGCGACCCAAACAGTACCAGTGAGAGCTTCGAGTCCGGCTTACGGCTACGACTTGGTTCTATTCAAAATCCAGTTGGGAAATAATTGCACACAGACGGCAGAGATATTTCTTAGGAATAATTTATTGCCAGTAGGAAAGCGTGAGCTTGTGGCAGTATTCAATAAAAACCTTAACAAGACCATAGCATTGCTCACACACACACACAGACACCTGAAAAAGTCACGTGTCCATGGATAACTCTGCACTATAAATATATTGGGTCCCATTTTCTTGGTGGAAAAATAAAGAGGTTCCAAAGTCAAAATTTACAAACAAACAAATAAAAAAAATAAAAAGAATATGCAGTCGTTCATTGAAGACCCTTTTTTGAAATGAGCAGGAGACAATAAACGTCACGAGTACACTGTGTTTGGAAAGCCACGCTCTTCTCTTCTCTCTTTTTTTCAACGTTTCCTCTTTTTTTTTGTGAATGTAAGCACGGTAAGGCTGATAATGTCACACCATCTAACTCTTTTTTTTTTGTCGTTGAAAATAAAAGCATAGAATATCTACAAAACCTAGTAAACTTTGAAATCAAAACTGTACATTTAAATTTACATTGAAAATGAGGACTTGTATAAAAACATTTTGCTTGGTTGTATTTGATAGAAACAGAGATATTGTTGTGAAACATTATTTTTTTTTCTTCTTCTTCTTCTTTTCTTCTCACGATGCTCCTCGTGTTGTACGTTGAAATGCTGACCCTTCGGACCGCCCGCTTCCCGCCCACTCAGAGGGGGAGGGGTCAATATGCAGAGGGGGAGGAGTCAAGATGCAGAGGGGGAGGAGTCAAGATGCTACAGAGTCTCTCCGATAGCGCCGCGAGATCTTCTCTCAACAACCCCTGTGTGTGGATTCAATTAATCGTGTGTGTCAATGTATGCGCGTGTGTGTGTGTGTGTGTGGTGTGAGAAGGGGGGAGGGGCATAATGTGTGGCTGTGGGGGGGGGGGGGTTGGGTTCAGGCACTTTTGTTTGGATCCAGTGTCAGACTTCAGTGTGCTGTTGGGAGTCGAGCGCCGGGATGACCAGCTGCTCGAAGT
This sequence comes from Liparis tanakae, assembly GCA_036178185.1. Classification (NCBI taxonomy): domain Eukaryota; kingdom Metazoa; phylum Chordata; class Actinopteri; order Perciformes; family Liparidae; genus Liparis; species Liparis tanakae. The sequence goes on from CM070110.1 coordinate 4,970,308, forward strand.
GGCCCTCGTCGCCGCTCTCGTAGTCGCTTATCATCGCCTCGGACTCCTCGCAGCACGCCGACATGTCCGAGCAGGAGGCGGTGGACGTGTACAGGGACACGGACATGTCGTCCAGCGCCGAGGAGTCAAAGTCCCGACTGCAGCCCAGAGGGTAGCCCCCCCTGAAGCCGCCGGCGCCCGCGGTGGACGCCGGGCTGGCGGAGGCGGCGCCGCGGCCCTCGCCGTCGGCCCCGTCGCCCGGGTAGGAGTGCTGCGGCAGGTACTGGTTCAGGTCGTAGAGCTGCGGCAGCGCCGGCCGCTGGCGGACGCCCGGCGGGCGTCGCCGCCGCCGCCGCCGCCGCCGCCGCCGGGTCGTACTCTCGGGCCGCGGGCCGCAGCGTGTCGCCGTACTCCGGCAGCGGCGGGGGCGGCAGGTCGTCGTTGGCGTGGAAGTCCTCCGGCGGTGGGGGGAAGTCGCTCTCGATGTCGAAGCCGCCGGGGTAGTAGTCGGTGTCGATGGCGCTCGGGTCGCTGTACAGAGGGGCGGGCGACTCCACAACCTCATACTGGGGGAACTCCTTGATTCCAGGAAGCTGAACACTCGGCATCCAATCAGACGTGTCCCAGTGGTATCCTGGAGGAGGGGGAGGAGCCCAGACACACGCCCGTTAGCACACACCCCGAAGCTCACGCACACAATAGTTCATGTTAATGTTAAAAACCCACACCATGCAACAGTAACACAATACACAGCGACACACGGTTCATTAATAAACACAACACGCCACACCGTGAGACTTTAAAACACTGCAGACACATTCACATATTTAAAAAGTGATATTAAGCGGTTTAATTTGTACCGTTATGTCTTGTTCTCGTCATACCATGTGAAAGAAATTGCAAAATCTCAATTGTTCTATCTTATATATATATATAAACCGTAAAAATATATATTAAGTGTGTATCCCTGTGCTACAGCTCCTATTGGCTCCGCCTTATCTAATCAAATACATAGGCTATTATTTAAATAGTTCTAATTATAATAGCTATATGTGCACATATGTCAAATTATTATAGAAACATTATATTATATATATTACATAACATTATATTTACAAAAAATAATACTTTGTGTGATGCAACTTTCTAGATGACTAAACCAATTAATTTATTTTATTTTGGAATTAAGTGTTGAAAAGAGTGAGACACGCAAACGACGTCCATCCAGTCCGTTAAGGTCCGTTAGTCACTGAGCAGAAACCTCTGGGGTTAACGTCACAGCATCAACACCATGCACGGGAAGTTTTTAGGGGAATAATAATCCTGCGGAGGAAGACGAAGAGGAGCTCGGTGCCACGCCGGCGTAACCCTCTCCTGGTTAGGGGGCGGGGTTAGTGGCGGTTAAGAGGGGGCGGGATCAGGGGGCGGGGGGACACCAAGGGACATCAGGCAAACAAAGATGTAAAAGAAGTCACCTCTTGGGTTGTTGAGATCATGAGCCAAAAAAGACTCTTTACATGAGGCGAGAAAGGAGGAGAAGGAGAGAGAGAACAAGTCACATTAGAACCTGAGGAGGAGGAGGAACAGTCGGCCGAGAACACGGAGGGGATGAGGGCGATGGAGCGCGGCAGGGCACGAGGATGAGGAGGATGAGGAGGATGATATGAAGGGACAACAGGTAGGTCTGCCATTGTCTTAAACAAACTTCTTCACAACGACTGTAATCGTTTAATTTAGTATTTGCTTTTCAGTTAGCGTCCGAGTCTTAAAACCAGAGAACGCGTCGGGGTCGCCTGAAGGTCGTCGGTGTAAGACGACGGCAGCGCTGCTGACCGGCTCCTCGAGGACAAAGGAAGAGGCAGATGGGGGCAATGAGAGAGTCTCACGACGGTCACCATGGAGACGGGAGAGGGAGGAGCCTCAGCGTGGGTACAAACGCTGGAATAAAATCCAGAAACAAGACACATGAAGAGAACATGGTGGTGTTGGTGGTGGTGGTGGGGGAGACATGGGGGGACCACTTCCCAGAACTGTTGCTGGACAGGCGACAAACTTTTTTTCTTTTTAACACTTCATGTCGGGCGAGGAGGTTCATGACTGGGCACAAGACGGTAGCGGAAGGCAAAGCAGTGGGAGAGGGTTGGGGGGGGGGGGGGGGGGAGGGTCTGGTCTTGTTTGTGCAAGATAACACATCAACAACAACAACCACAACAACCACAACAACATACTGAGATGCTACGGGGTGCCATTGACGGTACAGATGGAAGAATCGGCAAAATTCCCAGGGATAAAAACACATGCCCACCCCCGGACAGGGAGCAGACCCCCCCCCCCCCCCCCCCCCCCAGGAAATAACCAATGTTCAAATTCAATTGGAGATGAAGGTTTTGATGACTTCTGATGGATTTTTCAAAACAACATAAGTGATCGCTGAGTAAGTCATCAAACTCCTTTTGAACACCGGTAAACAGGGTCAGAATGTTGTAACGTATATATATATATATATATATATATATATATAATCCCAGGAGAATTTCACAGTCAAAGTTGTTGCGATTGTTTCCGTCTGTACCGGTCGTGATCGAGGACTTACAGGCCGGACCTCCCTAATTAAAACCTTGTTCTGGATCTGTGGACTGATTTGATCCATATGGGAGCTGAAGCCCCGCAGCAGAGAGAAAGAGAAGAGAACACGTGACCCCAGAGCGACACTCGGGCCCTCCATCAGAGCATGCACAGAAACACAGCGAGAGAAAAACCCAAACCCTGCAGGCTCGGACAGAAGAATCACAGAGACACATCTCATACATGTTACAGGTCGTCAGAATGAGGAGTTTAAACTCCTCTGCGTGGCGAGGCGTTGTCGGCGTACCGTTGTCGTCGCAGGACTCGGACTGGAAGGAGCTGAGAGACTGGACCTCGGACATGCTGCCCCTGGTGCTGTACGGGTGGCAGGCGCTGTCCTCCGCCGGCTTCTTGCCCAGACACGGGTCCAAGTCCACCACTTTGGCTGGAGGAGGAAGCAAAAAGAGTTGAAAAATGTATATAAAAACAACCCATGTGGTTGAAATCCATTCATGTGGGAATACATTTACATTTTTGTCATTTAGCAGACGCTTTTATCCAAAGCGACTTATAATAAGTGCATTTCAACCTAGAGTACAAACTAAGAACAACAAGAATACAGAAAGTAACATTTCCTCAACATAGTCAAACTACAAAAGTACCACAATAAGAGCTATTTAAGTGCTACTAAAGTGATAATCTGTGTTTTAATCCAGATATATATTGTTTTTTGATTTTATAGTGTTCTTCTACACGTATGTTGATGGAAACAGGACCGACGGTGCACTCTCTTAAGTGTTAATACATAAAGCAATATGTCAAATATATGCAAAATCACATAGAACACGTGAAGGGCGCCGCAGACGTTCTCCAGAAGTGGAACGCCGTGATTTATTAACGCTTTCCCGTAATCCTGCAGACACAAAAACAAACAGAACCGAAGAGATAGCGTCCTTGTGGGAGGTCGTGCTGGAATTTATGTTCCATGAGAGTCACTGATATGCTTGAGGCCAAAGATCTTATCATATATAAAACTATGAAGCTATGGAACTATAAAAAAAATGATTTTATTATTATTATTATTTTATTTCTTTAATTTTTTTTATTTGCATTGGACTCCAGTATTTGTTTTACAACTTTCCCGACAGGAACTTCATGACTTGGTGAACATTATGGAGGAAATGGAGACCGCCTTTAAGACCAAGACAAAGTTAAACTAGTAATTAACTGAAATAATAAGTGCAGCGATTACACGCTGCCTCTATTCCGACTAATAAATAACGTCATTCTTTCCAGAACCCTCCAACAACATTATTGGGTAATTATGGACCCATAAAACTGCATTTTATTGGCCGTTATAAAATGCAATCACGATCATTGTTGTTTATTACAAACGCAATACAGGGTTCTTACACATTTTGACCAACGGATTTCCAGGACTTTAAACCAAATTTCCATGACCAAACCTAAATCTCGGCATAAACATAATTTTTTTGGGAAAATTGTGCGTATCGAGAGCGTACGCCGGCTTAAATTTTGACCGTTTTTCTTTAAAAAACATATTTATTATTTCAAACTCGGCCTAAATGAACATTTGATTACACACATTTCCATGATTTTTCCAAAACTTTTATGATTTAAGTTTTCTCCATGACTTTTCCAGGCCTGGAAATGACCATTTTAAAATTCCATGACTTTTCCAGGTTTTCCACGACCGTACGAACCCTGGCAACAACGACGCCAACATGGAAGTCGAAGCGAAGCTCACCGTCGTAATCGTAGTCCCAGTTGGGCTTCTGGATGGAGTCGCTGTCGGAGACGGAGTTGGAGGGCGGCGGGGGGGGCAGGTTGGGCGCCACGCTGCACACCGCCACCGTCTTCCGGTGTCCGTGCGCCGAGTCCGGGTTGAAGGTGCTGAACTCCGGGTGCTCGGGGATGGCCGAGCCCTCGAAGGAGTTGCGGTCCAGGTTGTTCCTGGAGTCGCTGGGAATGCTGGGCGTGTAGGAGATGGGCCGCACGGGCACCTGGGGCGGCACGTCCGAGTAGATGTTCTTGTTGAGCTTGGCGTCGAAGTACGGCCGCTGCAGGAAGGAGTGCGGCGCGCCCGAGCCGCCCAGGCGCTTGTCGGCGCCGCCGCCGCCGCCCTTCGACTTCCGGCGGCACGCCCTCTTGCGGATCACGATGAAGAGGAGCACCAGGACGAAGATGCTGGACACGAAGACGACGATGCCGATCACCTCCTCCAGGCCGATGTTCCAGGAGGTGGAGACGAACTCGTTGCGGACCTCGGAGCGCAGGTCGCACGCCGGCCCGCCGAAGCCCAGCGAGCAGTTGCACCTGTAGGCGCCGTACGTGTTCTGGCACTGGCCCCCGTTGGCACACGGGGCCTTGGCGCCCTTGGCGCACTCGTCCACGTCGCTCAGGCACCTGGGCGGGATGGGAGGGATGCGTCACGCGTCACGAAACGCCACGACTCTCGCCCGGGAGACGTTTGAAAAGGCGGAATGTGCGTACCTGTCTCCCTGGAAGCCGGGTTCGCACTCGCACACCGGGCCGTCCAGACTGTCGATGCACTTCCCGCTGTTCTGACACGGGTTGTCTCGGCAGTACGGCCCCAGCTGGCACCTGAGGTCACAAGGAGAGCGCGTGAGGACGGCGTCGTCGTAACGCGTACGACAACATTCGGGAAGGCAGAGGGTGAGTCGGCGAATTCCCGAGACTTGAAAATGCAAAGATCGCACTCCTCAGCAATAAATGTACATTTCAATAGTAGTGGTACAATGAGGGTTAGAACATGTGTTGCCTTTGTCTAGCTTTGTCACCTAATCATCATCATCATCATCATCATCATCATCATACACGAGGGCAAATAATAATAATTATGATAATTTAATAGTGTTTTGTTTTTGTTGTGTGTTCTATCTATGTTACTTGTGCTAGGTAGGTACACACAGAAAAAAATCGCTAAATATATTTTTTTATGATTAAAAGAAAGAAAGAAATAAGTTATAATTTGTAAAAAATTATAAAAATAAATAATCACAAATATATAAGAATAAAATTCAATACCGTTTTCTGTTTCTTTTTTGTTTAAAAAATCTAAGAAAACACTTTGAATCTGTAGACTACAACCTAATAGTCTTATTATTACCAATTTAAATATATATTATAATTTATATGAATTGCTCATATACTGTTAGCCTAAATAAGTATATTTATTATTTTTGAACAAAGGTTAAATGTTATTTCAAAAGTTTCAAAAAGGCTCCTCAAGCCATTTTTAAATGCCCCTGGATTTCAGTCAGTGGGGCAAAAACCGCCCCCTAAATAAAATCTGTGCATTTGCCTCTTCCTCCCCGCGTGGCACACAAAGAGCGATGAGGTCGTACCGTTGTCCCGAGTACTGCCCTCTGCACTGGCAGTAGAAGTTGTCGGTGCGGGGGACGCAGGTGCCCCCGTACAGGCAGGGGTTGGAGGCACAGGGGCTGATGCCGACCTCGCAGAGGGAGCCCATGAAGGAGGCGGGACACTTACAGAAGTAGCCTGCGGAATAAATGAGAAGAAGAAAAGAATGATGAAGACGAGGACGTTTGGTGAAGAATCAGCGTGGAAGAGTCCTTCTCATGAAGCAGCTCACGGTCAGCTACGCGTAAAGGCCGAGGGGGCTGGAAAGTACCGAATGAACTGGCACTTTACTTTAATGGTGCTCTTGTTAAATTCTGGAGAATCTACATGAGCACGACTGTTACGCTTACGAGTTGTTTCTGTAATTCGAGCTGATGTTACTGGAATTCGACACGTTTTGCAGATGTTTCACAAAAAAGTCTTCCGGCGGATGCTGCAGCTTTTGAACCACTGGAAGCTTTTTATCGTGAATCAGATGCAGACGTGTCCAGTTTGCGTTATTGGCAAACGGCACAAGCTGCAAATGAACACATCGACATTTATGGGTTTGTATTGATGTATTTGTATTATTTAAAACCAATGATCAGGTTTTTTTTCATCTCCTTTAACCCTCCTGTGACCTTCAAATGTACTAACATATTTTACCCTTGGAGTCAATTGGACCCCAGCAATTAAAAACTCCAGAACTTTTATAGAATTAATATTGTTTCCCAAGTTTAAGTGTGAGGTACTTTATGTTTGTTTGTTGACTACCTAAATAGCCCTTTAAATAAATAAAAAAGTTGATATTTTCTTATATATTTTACACAGTGAAAAACCACCTGGGTACAAGTTGTGTTCGGGACAGTGAAAACATATCATCGTGTGAATTTGAGTTTTCTCCAGTTGTCTCCAATAAATTAGGAAAAGTCATAAAATATGAAGCAAAAAAAAAAACGTCAATAATTTCTTTAGAGACGTTAAATATTGAATGGCGTCAAATTGACCCCAAAGGTAACAGGAGGGTTAAAGGGCGACTCCACGGATTTAATATTGACCGCTTGTATAAGTTGCAAAATACAGCTTGAAAAACACTGAATCCTACATTTACTGGATATTATTGTTAGACCCTCCCTGAATAATAAATGCACATAACCCCTCCCCCCCCTAAGAACACCTACAGGTACTCGGGTCGCGCCTCACGCGATAACAGACTCGTCACCCACCTCCGTTGGGCAGCGCGGTGCAGCTGCCTCCGTTGGTGCAGGGGTTGCTGGAGCAGCTCTCTCCGGGCGCGAGGGCGCAGCCCGGCGCCACGTCCACGATGTCCTCCAGCACGGCGTGGGCGCGGCGCGCTTTGGTGTTGAGCGGCAGCTCCTGGCCGTTGAGGCTGAGCGCCTCCAGGCAGCCGCGCAGCCCGTTGGCCACGGGCAGGCTGCGGCCGTGGCGGGCGGCGCCGCCGGCGGGGGCCAGCTGGCGCACGTGGCCGCCGAAGTAAATGCTGTCGTCGAGGTTGAGGGTGCGCAGGGTGCCCGGCGCCGTGCCCGAGGCGGCGTGCACGCGGTCCAGCACCAGCTTGGCGTAGTTGCCGTCCACCTCCAGCGTGAGCGCGTGCCACTCGCCGTCGTTGACCTGCGCGCTGTGCACCGACACCACGCCGGGGCCGCTGCCGCAGTCGAACTTGTACTGCAGGCGGCCGTTCACGATCTGCCGGAGCCGGAGGACACGGAGTGAGACCGGAGGACACGCGGAGGGAGGAGGGGGGAGGGGGGAGGAGGGGGGAGGAGAGTGCTCCATACCCTCGCAGTGAAAATATGGAAGGTTATGTTTTGATCGCCGTGTATTTATTTATTTATTTATTTATTTATTTATGTATTTATTTATTTATTTGTATTTGTGTTACTCGCATAACTCAAAAAGTATTAAACCGAATCACACAAAATCTGGTGGGATGATTGGTTATTATCCGGGGAACTTTTGATTAGATTTTGGGATCAATCGGGTCAAAGGTCAAGAAAAGGTAAAAATCTTCTTTTTACCATAGCACGGTCAATTTCTGTCCAATTGGCATGCAAGTAATGCCAACATGTTCATAATGCAATGGTCAATCATGTGATATGTGAAGGTAGGCGCTCTACCGAGTGCCTGTTCTAGTTTATTTATTTATTTATTTGTATGCGTGTTACTGACATAAGTCAAAAAGTATTAAACCAAATCGCATGGAATTTGGTGGGATGATTGGTTATTATCCGGGGAAAATTTGATTAGATTTTGGGATCGATCGGGTCAAAGGTCAAGGTCATGAAAAGGTCAGAATCTTCTTTTTACCATAGCGCGGTAAATTTGTATCTTGGCATGCAACTAATGCCAAAATGTTCATAATTAAATGCCCGATCTTGTGATACGCGACATGTCATAATGACCACAATATCCGTGGAGTATCAATTTACAGTTCCCCACACTCTCACGCCAAGTACCCAAAAAAGTGGCTGCGGTGAAGGCATGCGCTCTCCCGAGTGCCCGTTCTAGTTTTATCTTCGCTCCTCCTCTTTTTTTTTTCGATTACGAGCGCCACGAGATTAAAACGCGGGGCGGAGAAACCGCTATCGAATCGGCGAGCCCGTTAATCACTCCCTATCAGAAAGTACAATGTCCCGCCGCGCCGTGATTCCATCTTATCTCAATGGGAGCAAACAAATGTCCCCTATCTGTCCTCGCTTCACCGGCCAGCGTCTTCACGCAGCCGTCAGACTTCTGTTCGAGCCTCGGAATAAAAAAAAAACCCACCGGCGACCGTTTGGAGGAGCTGAAAGCCTTTCGACAAAACGGCAGGTTTTTTGCCGACTGCTGCAGCAGACGGACCCCGGGAGGAATGTGTGGAGGACTGCGTTCCGGTTCCCTCTCAGTCCTGAAATAGCTCTCGTGTGTGATTTTTCTTGTTTTTCAACCCCAGCACAACATTCCCATCGTCCCCTCGTGTGAAAGGGGGCTTTTGAAATGCCTTTTTGAACCCTTCTGCGTCGCCGATTGCCACGCGCGGGTCGACCGAGTGTTTGTTAAGCCCCTCTGATACGAAACGACGGGCGTTAACGCGGAGACGAGCGCCGACGTGCCGACGGACAGGCGGTCGAGACTTTATTACGATAAGCGAGGTTATCGTTTCAGAGAGATGCCGAAGGAATAAAGGGCCGAGTAATGAGCAGGGTTCTTACACATGTTGACCGATGGATCTCCAGGACTTTTCCATAACTTTTCACCAAATTTCCACGACCAAACTGAAAATCTCGGTACAAACATGAACATTTTAGCAAATGTTGCGTATTGAAAGCGTACGCCGGCTTATATTTGAGCGTCTTTCTTTAAAAAACATAATAATTATTTCAAACTCGGAGTAAATAACACATTTTCGTGACTTTTCCCAAACTTTTATGATTTAAGTTTTTTTCCATGACTTTTCCAGGCCTGGAAATAACCATTTTGAAATTCGAGGACTTTTCCAGGTTTTCCATGACCGTACGAACCCTGAATGAGGCTGGACAAATACATTTGCTCACACACACACACACACACACATACAGGGTTCTTACACATGTTGACCAGTGGATTTCCAGGTCTTTTCCATGACCTTAAACCAATTTTCCATGACCAAACTGAAATCTCGGGATAAACATGAAAAATTAAGAAAATGTTGCGTATCTAGAGCTTATATTTTGAGCGTCTTTCTTTAAAAAAACATTATTTATTTCAAACTCGGCACAATGATGTGATTATAACACATTTCCATGACTTTTCCAGGCCTGGAAATGACCATTTTAAAATGCCATGACGTTTTCAGGTTTTCCATGACCGTACGAACCCTGACACACACACACACACACACACACACACACACACGCGCACCTCGAGGACGCTGTAGTCGGTTCCCTTGGCGAACATGATGGTGGCGTGGCTGGAGAAGGTCCTCAGCCGCAGAGACAGCTTCATCAGCTCCTTGTTCTCGTTCTCCGTCAGCCGGTACTTCACGTAGCTGCTGCCGCCGAACGTCAGCGAGTGGCCGTCTGACAGGACAAAGACAAAGACGAACGTCAAAGGGGAATGGACGAAGGAAAGACGAAGACGTCCGGACGCTCGGGATCGAGAGGCGGGTCGTCTTACCGGAGCATTTGCCCTTTTTGCCCTCGGGACACACACACGTGTACGCGGCGTCTTTGGGATCCGCCACGCACGCCAGACCTTCAGGACACGGGTGGTTCTCACACAGGTTGTTCAGCACGGGACATCTGCCACCTGAATGCCCACGTATTGTCTCAGTTTCTGACGCGGTACATGTGGATGTGTGTGTGTGTGTGTGTGTGTGTGTGTGTGTGTGTGTGTGTGTGCGGCCTACCTTCGCACTGGCAGGTGGCGTTCCTCAGGTGGCGCGGCGACACGAAGCTGAGGCGGGCCGTGCTGTAGGTGGACACGGACGTCTTGTCCAGCGAGACGACCTCGTCGCAGAAGCTCAGGGGGCAGTCCAGGCCGGCGCACAGCTTCTGCACCACCCGCACGATGCGGACCCCCGTCATCTCCTCGATCACGGCCGCCGACGAGTTCAGCTTGTGGAAGACGACCTGAGGGCGATAACAAACAACAACAACAACAACGTGAACGTCGGCTTTACTACTAAAGGCTTTTACGGACTTTTACGGACTAAAGCTCCGGATTTACACCAAAACAGTGCTTACCAAAGTGAACTTTGGGCATAATTAATAAATAAAACTCATTGGAACGTAAGCAATAACTAGATATACTGTCTATATATATATATATATATATATATTTATTTTACATTGCTGTATTTACATATATGTTGTATATATACATATATTTTTTTAATTTTTATATTTCACTTTGCATACTATACTTTATGCACAGTCACTTTCTTTCTTATATCTATATTTTATTTTATTGTGTTTATTTTATCGGTGCTACTATGTCAACAAATTTCCCCTTGGGGATTAATAAAGTATATTTCTATTCTATTCTATTCTATATGAAGTGCAAATATGAAGTGCACATTAACGTGAACCTTACCTCCTGCGATTGGTACGGACTCCCGGACCTCTCGAGCGCCAGCAGCACGTCCAGGTCTCCGCGCTCCGCCGGCTGCAGGCTCACCAGCTGCACTTCGCTCCTCCGGACGCCGGCGATGTTCCGGAGCGCCCGCTGGAAGTTGCGCCAGTGGTCCCCGATGAACACCTCGGGGGCGATGTCGGCGAAGCGCACGGCGATGGAGTTGTCCAGCGCCTGGCGCGTGGCCTGCCTCACGTGCACGGTGACGTCGGCCGCCGTGGCGTAGCGCCCGTCCGTCACCGTCACGTTGAGCGGGTAGTGGCCCACGTCCAGCGGCCGCAGGGCCACCACCTTGCCGTCGGAGGCGGACACCGAGAACAGGGCGCCGCGGTCGTCCGAGGACGCGGCGGTCGGCGGCGCCAGGCCGTACGCCAGCGTGTCGTACACGTCCTGGTCGGTGGCGTGGATCTTGCCCAGCACGCCGCCGGGGTACTCGTCGCCGGCGGTGGTCACGTAGATGTCGAGCGGCAGCACGGCGGGGGGGTAGACGCTCTCCTCGATGACGCGCACGCTGACGAAGGCGGCGGAGAGGAGCGGCGGTTTGCCGCTGTCCGACACCTGGGCGGGAGGGAACGGGAGGGGGAGACGGCGTGAGGTTAGGGAGGAGGAGACGGCGTGAGGTTAGGGAGGAGGAGACGGCGTGAGGTGAGGAATGGCGTTTTCTTTCCTCCAGCAGAGGGCAATCGAGCTCTTCCGCTGAGATCACTGGGTATTAAAAGTCAACAAAACATCTGAAAAATGTCTTTTCTCTTTTTTAAACATTCACACGTTCGGTCATCAGCTCCGCACAAACACCATCGCTCAGATGCGAGCGTGCGTCCCGGGTAACAAGACATCACACTTACATCTCGTGTCCCGTCTGCCCACACACTTTTTTTTTTTTCCCAACGCTCCCTGTTCTTTCCTCGACTGCCTCTTGATTTTTACGATTCTCCCGTGAGCCGCAGCGGCTTCATCGCACGCCTGCTCCAATTACCTCACAGACGGCGTGATGAAAAGCTTTATTGAGACTACGTCTTTAAATGTTAAGGACGGAGAGATGGACGTCGGCTAATTGGGGGGGGGGGGAGTAGGCGATAAATATGAGTCGACCTCCCGACTGCGGGGCTCTGTGACTCACCTGAGCTTGCAGCAGGTAGTGTTCTCTGCTCTTCCTGTTCAGCGCCCCCACGGCCACCAGGGCGCCCCGCTCGTCGATGCGGAACGCGTCGGCCTCGTTGCCGTCCACGATGGCGAAGGCGAAGGGCGGCCCGTTGTGGGAGGCGTCCCGATCGGTCACGGAGAGCTGAAGCACGCTGGTGCCTTTCGGTCGATTCTCCTGCGGGATGCGAGGAAGAGGGAAAGAGAGGGGGGGGGGGGGGGGGTTAATGTTGGCGATGAAGAGGAGGAGGAGGTGGTTCTTCAGCTCTACGATGTTTGCCGATGGTTTTTCAGACGTTGAGATACGACACCCGCGAAACCCGGCTGACGTGAGAGGAAGTGTTTCTGTCACCACATGTCAGCCACGGCTATGTATAAAAATACTGATGAGACAGTTTAATGTCTCTTATGCCTTTATTATCTCTGGATATTCTTGGGGTGTATTGTGTGTGTGTGTGTGTGTGTGTGTGTGTGTGTGTGTGTGTGGGCTTCACTTTGATCAATGAGACCATCGTAAGTTCAAATAAAAGTCAGAAACTAAACATTGTTGCATTCTGAAGCGCTTCAGCTCTTGACAGTATTTTTTTTTAAATTGCTTTTTGTTGTTCTTCTTTTTTCTCTCTCAGTTTCCCAAACAGACGTGAACATTGGAAACAAATCGTCTCACATCCCAGCTTCTTTTCTTTTTGTGATCTACCAACATGGAAAACGGATTCTCCCTCGTCTTCCCTTTACACCGGTCAATCATCCGCTCGGTTTCCCCTCTTCATCCCTCCTGCCTCTCTCAGCCCTTCCTTTCCATCCCGTATCTAAATTGTTATACTTAAGATGCAGCCTCTGTCTTTTACACCCTCCCTCCCCCCCCCCCACTCCTCCCTCCCCTCCTCTATCCTTACCTCTGTTGCCTCAACCTCCTACTTGCCTCTTGACATTCTAGTCGCACAGCCTCCCATTATTCCATCCCCTTAATCCCTCTCTCTCTCTCTCTCTCTCTCTCTCTCTGTGTCCACTGCAATCCCCCTCTGCCCCTCCCCCTCCCCCTGCCTCATCCTCATGCTCTCCCTCTCTAATCGGCCGTCCACGCTGACCCCCCCCCCCCCCCCCGTCGCTCACCTGGATGATGAGGCTGTAGTTGGCCTGGGAGAAAAGCGGCGGGTTGTCGTTGACGTCCGAGATGTCGATGTTGATGGTGGCGCTGCTGGAAAGGGGAGGAGCCCCGTTGTCGGAGGCCACCACCGTCAGAGTGTACCCGGAAGTCTGAGGACGGGAGGCAAAGACATAACTCTTACCGGATGGTGCATAGAGCGCGATTCGTCCCTCAGTGGACTAAACTCCTCGTGTCCGGTCAGCGGCGTATCGGCGGTTTTCTTACTCGCTCTCTGTCCAGCTGGCGAGCGACTTTGATCTCTCCTCGGACCGGGTCGATGGTGAAGGGGCTGCCTTGGTTGCCGTCCACGATGGAGTACCGCACGTGGTCGAAGGAAGGCCCGTCGAGATCCTCGGCCACCACCTTTGAAATCAATCAAACAATCAGAACAATCAGAACAGGCGGTGGATCGGCGACCCGTGAATGTGGATTTGCGCGACATTTGAACGCCGTCACTTCTCATGCTAACATTTGCATTTAAAGGCCGTTAAATGAAGACGAGTCTTTCTCTGATTGACGGGTTCACACGCGATGACACGTCACTCTGAGAATACATCTGTTTGTATCACGGGATGAGTTGTTTCTCCCATATCCAGGGTTCTTACTCATTTTAACCAATGGATTTCCAGGACTTTTCCATGACTTTTAACCAAATGTCCATGACCAAACTGAAATCTCGGTATAAACAATTATAGAAAATTGTCCGTATTGAGAGCGTACGTCGGCTCATATTTTGAGTCTTTCTCTAAAAAAACATTAATGATTTCAAACTCGGTGTAAATGAACATGTGATTATAACAACTTTCCATGACTTTTCCCAAACTTTTACGATTCATTTTTTTCCCATGACTTTTCCATGACTTTAAACCAAATGTCCACGACCAAACTGAAATCTCGGTAAAAGCATGAACAATTTAGAAAATGTTGTGTATTGAGAGCGTATGCCGACTTATATTTTGAGCGTCTTTCTTTAAAAAACATATTAATTATTTCAAACTCGGTGTAAATGAACATGTGATCATAACAAATTTCCATGACTTTTCCAAAACTTTTATGATTTAAGTTTTTTCCAGGACTTTTCCAGGCCTGGAAATGACAATTTAAAAATTCCATGACTTTTCCAGGTTTTCCATGACCGTACGAAGCCTGCATATCTGATTATTTTTTTTTATATCATTGCAAACAGAATACCTTTTGGTTATTGTTTACAAACAAACTTTTACCCTTCGCCTGAACGCCTCGTCTTTCATCAATCCCTCCAGCCGTACTATCGTGACATCGCTCAGACGCATTCGATCATTTCTTTCCCCCGCGGTGATCGAGTACGAGACAAAGGCAGTTATTAAAATCTAATTGTGTGATAGATCATTCATATTCAGGTGCATTAGGCGCACAGATAGACGGCCGCGAGTTGTTTTATGAGCGGAGCGGTGCGGCGACGGGAACAGGCGGGAGGGGAAGTGCAGCGCCCGCCTTATCTCGGACGGAGGCTTAATGAGTCCAACGCTTTTCAATTAAACTGTTTGAGCATGCGTGTGTCAGATAATGCGTGAGAAGGGGGGGGGGGGGGGGGGAGGGGGCAGCGAGCATGAAGAACATCGGTCCGGATTTAGCCGAGCCGACAGATGGTGATGTGCCACATGTGCAGATATGTGATAATGGATGCAGTGAGTAACGGGCACCGAGGACCGGGCGGGGCGCCGGGGGAATAAATGAACCAGTGTGAGTGAAAAGGTGAAGCAGACCGGGGAAAAGTTGAAGATGAGGAGAGAGAGAGAGAGAGAGAGAGAGTGTGAGAGAGAGAGAGAGAGAGAGAGAGAGATTGAGAGAGAGAGTGTGAGAGAGAGAGAGAGAGAGAGTGTGAGAGAGAGAGAGAGAGAGAGAGAGAGATAGGAGAGAGAGAGAGAGAGAGTGTGAGAGAGAGAGAGAGAGAGAGAGAGAGAGAGAGAGAGAGAGAGAGAAAGAGAGAGAGAGACGGTGAGGGCGCACGAGGAGTTGATGGACTCTCACTGAGAAGTATGTGTGTGTGTGTGTGTATGTATGAGTGGCTGTATGTCTCTCTGTGTGTGAATCTGTGTGTGTCTGTATCTGTTTGTGTGTGTGTGTGAGTGTGTGCCTGCGCTTGTGTGTCTGTGTTTTTGTGCGTGGGTCTGTGTGTGTCTGTGTGTGTGTTTATGTGTCTGCGTGTGTTTGTCTCTGTGGTATAGTGTGTGTGTGTGTATGTGCGTTTGTTTTCTGTGTCTGTGTGTGGGTCTGTGTGCATTTGTGTGTCTGTGCATCTGTGTGTGTGTGCTGTTGACAACACGTCGTGAAATATAATTAGAAACCGATAATGTGTGATTTAGTAAATCACGCTGTTGCACGTTACATTGCGACACAAAAAGAGAGAGAGAGACAAAGAGAGAGAGAGAGAGAGACGCCTGCAGCATTAATTCGGGGTAACCGTCCCACAACCAGCGTCTCCTCACCGCCATCACGGTCTTCCCCAGCTCGGCGTCCTCGCTGACCACGGCCGTGTAGACGTCCTGGCTGAACACGGGCCGGTTGTCGTTGACGTCGGTCAGGTTGATGTTCACGGTCGCCATGTCGCTGAGCGGCGGCGACCCGCCGTCCGTGGCCTCCACCGTGATGTAGTACTCGTGGGAGACCTCGAAGTCCAGCGGCTCGATCACAAAGATGTCGCCTGAGGACGGCAGGAGAGAGAGACGGGGGGGGGGGGGGGGGGGGAGTCAGAGCGGCGAGGAGAGAGACGGCGTCTCATCGACAGGTTATCGGAGAGCAGGCGGCGAAGAGGGGAGAGGCGGAGAGCTTCTTCATCGCTGCGTGTTGTATTCAGAGAATTCTTTGCAGACTAGCGAGTCATTCCTTCCTCAAGGTGATAATGTTAGGGCCGGAATGCAGACTGAGGAGCGTTTAGTTACAGACGCAACAATACGCGCGGTGTGTGTCCTCGAAGACAAACTGATAAACACCGCCTTCCTTGCAATAATCGTATAAAAGGATCTTTTCATTGCCGTTGAGGGCACAGGAGTATTGGCAAGGGCGAGACGGGAATGTTTGGGAATTTGCGAGTCATTCGTATTTTTATATATGTGTAAATACTACTAAAGTTATCAGGTCGTTGTGGATTCAGATGTTGGAATCTTTATTATTTCTTTATTGCGATCGAGCCGCAGCTAAATGTGTTCATGCGGGGTCAGAACCGCCGAGTCGACCGGCCGCTGTGAGCCGACGTGGCGTGAGAACGGCATTGTGGGTCTTTGAACACTAAAAGACACCAACTGGGCAGGAGGGTGAATGTGGAGTGTGTTTGCACGCACAAACACTCACACACACACTCTCTCTCTCTCTCACACACACAAACACACACACACTCTCTCTCTCTCTCTCACACACACAAACACACACACACTCTCTCTCTCTCACACACACACTCACACACTCACACACAAACTCTCTCTCTCACACACACACACACTCTCTCTCTCTCTCACACACACACAAACACACACACACTCTCTCTCTCTCACACACACACTCACACACTCACACACAAACTCTCTCTCTCACACACACACACACACACACACACACACACACACGCGCGCACACATACACTCACACACTCTCTCTCTCTCACACACACACACACACTCACACACAAACTCTCTCTCACACACACACACACACTCTCTCTCTCTCTCTCACACACACACACACACACGCGCACACACACACTCACACACTCTCTCTCTCGCTCTCTCTCTCACACACACACACACACACGCACACGCACACACACACATGCACACACTCTCTCTCTCGCGCTCTCTCTCTCTCACACACACACACACGCACACACACACTCACACACTCTCTCTCGCTCTCTCTCTCTCACACACACACACACACACACGCACACGCACACACACTCTCTCTCACACACACACACACACACACACACACACACACACACACACAGACTAGTAAATACTCCACAGTACTACTAGAGATCAAATCCTGCAGCGGGTTCTTTCTGACTGTGGTGACCGTATGAGTGTCATTAGATTTACTCATTACGTCTCATTTAGAATCCCTTTTAATTTAAACTCGCTCGTTGTTCCTCGCCGACCACAGAGCCGAGCGAGGCGCCGCGTCCCGAGCGTCCCGAGCTCGCCCACGTACCGGTGCGCGGGTCCACGCTGAACATGCCGTGCTCGTTGCCGCTGATGATGCCGTAGGAGATCTCCCCGCCGGCCTCGGTGTCGCGGCTGGCCGCCTGCACGCGGAGCAGCTGCGTGCCCGCCGCCACGTCCTCCGCCACGGCGGCCGTGTACTCGCGGTGCTCGAACACCGGCGGGTTGTCGTTGATGTCCAGGACGGAGATCAGCACCAGGCACAGCGAGGAGAGGCGCGGGGCGCCGCGGTCGCTGGCGCGCGCCCTCAGCTCGTAGGTGGACTGCGCCTCGCGGTCCAGGGCGCGCTCCAGGCTGATCACGCCGCTGTGCTCCTCGATGGAGAAGGAGCCGTCGGCCGAGTTGACCAGCGAGTAGAGGATGTCGCTGTTGAGCCCTGAAGAGTCACAAAGAAGTCAAAAGAGATCAGCAGGGTTCTTACACATGTTGACCCATGGATTGCCAGGACTTTTCCAGGACTTTTCCAGGACTTTTAACCAGATGTCCATGATCAAATTGAAATCTCAGTATAAACATGAACAATTTAGAAAATGTTGCGTATTGAGAACGTCTGACGGCTTATATTTTGAGCGTCTTTCTTTAAAAAACATACTAATTATTTCAAACGCGGCGTAAATGAACATGTGATTATAACAAATTTCCATGACTTTTCCAAAACTTTTATGATTTAAGTTTTTTCCATGACTTTTCCAGGTTTTCCATGACCGTTTGAACCCTGTACACATGTTGACCCATGGATTTCCAGGACTTTTCCAGGACTTTTCCAGGACTTTAAACCAAATGTCCATGATCAAATTGAAATCTCAGTATAAACATGAACAATTTAGAAAATGTTGCGTATTGAGAACGTCTGACGGCTTATATTTTCAGCGTCTTTAAAAAAACAAAACATTTTAATTATTCCAAACTCGGCGTAAATGAACATGTGATTATAACAACATTTCCATGACTTTTCCCAAACTTTTATGATTTAAGTTTTTTCCATGACTTTTCCAGGCCTGGAAATGACCATTTTAAAATGCCATGACTTTTCCAGGTTTTCCACGACCGTACGAACCCTGGATTAGGTTCAGTTTTTTCCTACATTTCTCGCCTTTGCGTCATCATTCCGGCCCGTCGACGTTTAACGGAGCGTTATCTTCTCGAGATAACTAGCCACATCAACAGAAGTACAGGACGCAACGCGCATATTGATGTATCGATTCTCGGATGATTAAAAGCGTCACCCTCCACTCCCACTCAGACACATCCATCTTGCATGGCGCCTCTGATAAACAGGACCCGGGAACGCCTAATCCGAGCCGTCCTCATAACTCACGTCCCGCCACGAGCTCGACGCCCCCAGCAACAAGACAGAGAGCGATTACAATAATAATCATAATGCCTTTCTGCAGGTGGCCCCCCGTTTGGAAAACGCTATTATATTCCAATTTATCAGGTAAGTCCCCCCCTCTCCCCCCCTCCTCCGTGGATCTCATTAAGAAGCAGCAGAGACCACCTCGGGGAGCGCTGCTTATACAGTTTCCCGTCTCTTGTATCTGGTCTGATCCTCCTGGAGACGTCATTTGCTTCTTGGTAGTTTATCGAACGGCGGCGACTCTCGATTGGCTGCATCGACTCGTGCGGGAATGTTTATGATTGTTTGCTCGGCTCGGACGCCCTGTGTCGGCGTAAAGTTTAAAAGATGTATATCACAACAATAAATCAATAGCAATACAAAATGTATCGATACGGCCGCGTCTCGTATCGACTTCACGATCATCAATAACATTATTGCGGTAGTAAGCTATATTGATATTTTGACTATCTCGTTTTTACTATATAATTTGTGTCATTCGTCGTCGATGGAGCGGCTCCACACTTTACACCCGATGACCTCCAGCTTAGAGTTGTTCATGTTTACGAATATTTTTGGACCGTCTTAGACCAGAGGAATAACATGCATGAATTTAGAAAACGTAGTTCCCCTTTAACCCTCCTGTTAACTTAAAATTTACTAACATATTTTTACCCTTGGGGTCAATTTGACCCCAGCAATTAAAACCCCCAGAACATTATTTTAATTAATATTGTTTCCCAAGTTTAAGTGTGAGGTACTTTATGTGTGTTTGTTGACGACCTAAATAGCCCTTTAAATAAATAAAAAAGTGTATATTTCTTATATGTGTTACAAATTGACCCCAAAGAACACCGATGGGTATAAGTTGTGTTCAGGAGAGTGAAAACATATCATCATGTGAATGTTGTGTTTTCCCAGTTGTCCCCAATAAATTAGGAAAAGTCCTGAAATATGAAGCAAAATTAATGACGTCAATAATTTTTTTAGAGACGTTAAACACAGGGTTCTTACGCATTTTGACCAGTGGATTTCCAGGACTTTTCCATGACTTTTTCATGACTTTAAACCAAATTTCCATGACCAAACCGAAATCTCGGTATAAACGTGAACAATTTTGAAAATGTTGTGTATTGAGAGCGTACGCCGGCTTATATTTTGAGTGTCTTTCTTTAAAAAAACATATTAATTATTTCAAACTCGGCGTAAATGAACTTGTGATTATAACAAATTTCCATGACTTTTCCAAAACTTTTGGGATTTGAGTTTTCTCCATGACTTTTCCAGGCCTGGAAGTGACCATTTTAAAATTCCATGACTTTTCCAGGTTTTCCACGACCGTACGAACCCCGTAAACATTGAATGGGGGCAAATTGACCCCAAAGGTAACAGGAGGGTTAAAGACAATGCTGAGCAGTAAAATAATTGTGTCAAACACAATTATTCTAAATGCACGCTAATCTGAAAGGACAGTCGTCTCCTCCTCGACGGTACTGGAGGCGAGATTGTGAAGAGCGCGGTGGCAAAGCACAACATTTTCAAATTCCTCCCGAGCGGCGGGACGCGAGACATCGAGCGGTGGGGCCGAGACGCTCCGATCCGGGCAGAGCGATAAAGGACGAGGCCGAACGTGGGAAGGAATGTGCACTCGCATAACTTCAGTCTATCAGATCGCGTGTTGCCTGTCGGCGACCCGAGGAGCGGCGATGCGGGCGAGGTTTCGAGACGTCTTCCGGCCGAACGCACAGGTGGAACTCCGAGGCGGCGGCGGCGGCGGCGGCGGCACGCAGACGGCAGCCGGTGCCAGGAGTGAATCCTGGCAGAGATGTATGCACAGTCAAATATCTCTCTTCTCTTGGAAAGAGGGCTTCCCGCTTTGATGTTTGCCTGCCGAGACGCCCGAGTTGAACTGGGTCAAAGCTGCAGCATCGAATTCTTCTTGTGCACTCGACTTAATGCGTGGGACTTTGAGTTCAAACCCGAAATAAATCAAAAAAATACAAGATAGACGCACCGGAAAAAAAAAAGAATCTCCAAGGGTGTGATAGAAGTACTAATCAAATCTCGCTCTGCTTTCACTCAGTGTAGCACTAAATAATTATTGCCTCCGGCTAAACTGCAGGAAGCAACTTTTTTCTCTCTCCACCCCCCCGCCTTAAAATACCCTCATCCTTGATATCCAAAATGTGAGCAGACGTTGTGCCAGTAAAGCCTTCGGGGAGGAGACGTCTTCGCCAGCGCTTTTTGCATTCGCTATTTAAGTTTAAGGCAGGGTTCTTACACATGTTGACCAGTGGATTTCCATGACTTTTCCATGACTTTAAACCAAATTTCCATGACCAAACTGAAATCTCATTTTATACATGAAAAAGTGAGAATATTTAGTATTTAAAAAATGTGAATTCCAAAGCATGCAGTATACATTTAATGAAACAAATGAATAAGAGACAATATTTTAATTAAAGAATAAACATTTGCTTCCCGAGCTATGGCAAGCGAACTTTCCAGTTAAGGTGCGTTCACTTGCAACGCGGGAAAAAGAAGAAGATTGCGCCGCCAGTATGAGAGCGTATGCCGGCTTATATTTTGAGTCTTTCTTTCTAAAACATTCATTATTTCAAACTCGGCGTAAATGAACAAGTGAATACAACAAATTTCCATGACTTTTCCCAAACTTTTGTGATTTAAGTTTTTTTCCATGACTTTTCCAGGCCTGGAAATGACCATTTCAAAATGCCATGACTTTTCAGGTTGAACCCTGGATTAGGTTCAGTTTTTTCCTCATCAACAGAAGTACAGGACCATTCTAAAATCCCATGACTTTTCCAGGTTTTCCATGACCGTAAGAACCCTGTCAAGGTTTCCCGCTCTCGCTCTGTTTGTTGCCGTCGAGCTGCCAGTCCCCCCTGAGCGAGGGAGTGAGAGGGGGAAATGGAAAGTGAAGGCGTTCGAATGGCTCGTGTTCCGCTAAACTGAAAAGGTGTAATCTTGAATGGCAGGCGCGAGCCTGCCATTCAAGATTACACCTTTTCAGTTTAGCTGGCCTGGGTGAAGTCCCGAGGAGCCTGAGATGACTGTTTGAGTTCTTCCGGCCTCATCCACGTGCGAGCCTCTCTCGCCGGTCAGCTATACGCTCGCCGAGAGGTGAAGAAGCCGCGGGTGAATATTTTTGGGCCCTGTGGCTTTGCACCCAGCGCATGGAAAATTGCAATCAGCCCTTTTTGAGAATCCAGCTTCAGAGAGAGACATTTCATTAGAGCGTAATGGAGCTTTAATTTGAGGGCTTGATCATTCATGAAATTCCACATTTGTTCTCCCTGCCTGACGCCAGTTAGTGCGACGCGGTCGCATAAAAGAAAGATAATAAGCCGCGTGAGTCAGCTATTTAGCCAAGATGCATAAACTCGCTATTAAAAAGGAATATATTTGAGTCAAAAGGCGCTTTTTTATATTTTTTACCCTGAATAATGCCTTTATTTACCTTTCCATTCGCATTTCAAGCGGAGAGCATGAGAACCTCAAAGGTTCATCCAAAACTTATTCATAATATTACAAAGCGTCCAATCGTGGCTTGGAAACAGTAACTAGGCAGAACAGGCATGTCACATGACAGCTTGCTACACGTGTTGGAGCAGTGTGCACGGGGCTGCACTCATTGTTCCATCGAAGGACTTCGTAAAGTGAGGCTGTTTCTTTCATTATTATTTTGGGCCTGTTGTAACAATGTAGTAACAAAAGCTCATGAATTGATGACTATATGGTAACGACGTATTTTCGACATATCTGAGACGGTAAGCAGCTCATGATAAGGCTGGCAGAATCAATAACTTCTTTTAAATCACTTCTTAAAACCCACTTTTATAGAACTGCTTTTAAGTGATGTCGTCCTTTTATGTTTTTATTTTAATTGGCTATTTGTTTGGTTTTAGTTGTATTCAATGCTTTTATGGTGTGGTCTTTTTTGTTTGCAGCCATTTACGTTGTGTTTATGCTTTGTTTATCTGTAGAGCACTTTGTAAACCTTGTTTTTAAAAGTGCTATATAAATAAAGTTATTATTATTATTATTATTATTATGAAGCTAAAATCCACTTCTAATTAACGACAGCTTGACCAGCTAGATAACTACAGCGGATAAATAAAATAAACAAAAACAAAAATAATTTTAGTCGACATGCGTAGCTCCAGTTAATAAGGAGGCGGGGCTTAGCCAAAATCATCGTAATGGATTCACCTTGCTTGCTCAACATGACATGTTTCTTTTAATGTTCATGGACTGGTTGTCATGGAAACGCGGCACGAACTCACCGGAATCGACGTCGTTGGCCAGCAGTTTTGCCACGTAGGTGCCGACCTCCGTGTTCTCGAACACCGTGATGGTGTAGGGGTCGGAGGAGAACTGCGGCGGGTTGTCGTTGACGTCCTCCACGGCGATGTGGACGTCGGCCTCGCAGTAGCGCCCGCCTCCGTCCACCGCCCGCACCGTGAACCGGTGCTCGTCCTGCTCCTCTCGGTCCAGGGGCTGCGACGTCTTCAACTCCCCTGCAGGTGAGACGAAGGGATTGTGGAGCGGCGTGAACAAACGCACACATTTCATTTGCCATTTAAAGAACAAAAAACGTCTCAAGAGGACAAACCGTGTATCCTCTAAAGCCCCGGAGCCTAACTCACCGGGCAAAAACAACCGAGGGCTTTTTAAGAGTGAGAAGAGGGGGATAAATAAATAAGTGAAGGGGCGGGACGCAGGAACAGAAAATGGCAACGGGAGCGGAATGATGAAGGAAACCATCAGAGTTGGCAGCGGAGAGCGGCTCGGAAGTATCCTGGGATGTGAGGCGGCCAGCTTTACCACAACCTCCCTGGAAAACTCCACCGCCACTCGGCGGTCCTCAGCTGCAATAATCCTACTTATCGGCAATGAACAAAATAAATAGCATCCCCCCTCTCCGTAACGGTGGCACAGCTGGATGGTAGCGTTAACTCGGCGTCAGCCTCAGGTTATTTACAGCTGAACTTTGCCGCTTGCTTTGTCTTGTTTACTATTTTAAAACCAGGTTGCAGCGTTCTTACACATTTTGACCAATGACTTTTCCATGACTTTTCATTGATTTTCCCATGATTTTCCAGGACTTTTCCAGGACTTTAAACCAAATTTCCACGACCAAACTGAAATCACGTTATAAACATGAAACATTTAGAAGATTTAGCGTATTGAGCCGTGTGCCGGCTTATATTTCGAGCGTCTTTCTTTAAAAAAACATATCAATTATTTAAAACTCCATGAACTCAAACTCAAATTAACATGTGATTATAACACATTACCATGACTTTTCCAAAACTTTTAGAATTTACATTTTTTCCATGACTTTTCACGGCCTGGAAATGACCATTTCAAAATGTCATGACTTTTCCAGGTTTTCCACCCTGAGGTTGGCGGTGATCAACTGGCATTGTTTGTCTTTCTTTTTCCCCCCCCGTGGTCTTATTTCTCATCCCCGCAGCCAGATTTCGGTTTTAGAGGTTCTCCGAGAAGAAATTATTTGCAGGCAAGAAGAACAACGGCCATAAATGTAATTCTAGTGTGCAACTCCGTGTTTTAGTGTCGCTGTGGGTCTTTAAGTTGCACCGGGGGGAAATGTTCTTGGCTCTTTTAACAATGAATAAGTAAATAATAAACCGGGCACAAGAAAACACCCCCTTGCTTCGTGTTTCTAATCGTAGCTGCTGCACACACAGAAACACAAATAAGAAAGAAACCAACATTTCTCCAGAGGGATCGCAATTCTTAAATCAAAGAGCGGAGAATGAAAGACCGCTGTCGCACTGAGCTGCCTCTTTGATGTCGCGGCTCCAAGCCGGAGGGACCGACTGCGTTTCATGAGAGACTTCAACACGAGGGCTCCACATAAAAGTCACGATCGATCCCGCTCTTCGTACGCGTAAGCATTTGCATCCATTGTTGTAAACACACAAACACACACGCACACACACACACACACACACACACACACACACACACACACACACACACACACCTGTGTCAGAGTCAATGATGAAGAGTTCAGATCCGACTCCCTGGAGCTCGTAAGAGATTTGGGCGTTTGAGCGGATGTCGGCATCTGTCGCCGAGACCTGCACGACGAGCCTGCCGGCGGGGGAGTCCTCTGGGACTCGCTCGCTGTACAGCGACTGCGGGGGGGGGGGCGGTGGAATAGAAGGAGGGAGAGAAACAAAAGTGAATACCGGGAATGAGAAAAAAAACCCACAGCAAACGCAAATGAAATGCAGAGAAACGTCATAAAAGAAAGAAAAAAGGACGTTTACCTTTTTGCACACGGGGCTGTTGTCGTTGGCGTCCAGCACCTTGACCTCGACCACGGCCTTGGCGGTGAAGATGCCGTCGCTGGCGGTGATGTTAAGGAGGTAATTGTCCTTCTCTTCGCGGTCCAAGGGCTTCCTGACGGACACCTTCCACTCGTTCTGAATGTGTTCGATGGCAAACTGGCCGAGCGGGTCTCCTCCTGTTTGGCGTCGGGGAAAAAAAAAAAAAAGAAACACGCCACTTCAGAAGGAGCAGCGACTCGGAGGCAAGGGGAGCAGATGGAGTCATTAAAAAAAGACACGCGGATGAGATTCTGCCCTGAATTTGAATATCTATCAATAATTACTGAAATCGTCTTTTCCAGAACGCATCGCTGCCTCACAAAGCAACTCTTTATCTCTAATTCAAATGTGTTTATTACACGAGCAAATCCCACAAACCGAAAAAAAGAAATGTGCATAAAGTAATGATTCTGATTCCTCTAAATATTCCCAGACTTAGTTATTCACACTTGCTAATTAGCACCAGAGGAAGTATTTCCCTGCACTCTATTTCAAAGCATTATTCACATAATTAGACATTTCTGTATTTTGATGACCTTAATATATGCCATGAGCTTTGGCCGATTAGGCAATAACTCAGACTACTAACCGATAATGGATTTGTGTAATGTTTCAAAGATGAGATATTATCGTCGTGTTAAGTGGCGTAAACAGATAATCCCCCTCAAGGGTATTGAGTAAACTCTCTGGGCGTACTGATTAATGCGTTTCACAAAATATGAAACACCCACCTGTGATGAAGTAGTTCACGTGTTTATTGATGTCCTCGGAATCGTCATCCGTGGTGCTGAGGATGGCGATAACGCCGCTGGGCGGAGGGTCATCCTCGCTGACCGTGCCTTTGTAGATCTCCGCGGTGAAGCGGGGCGGGTTGTCGTTGACGTCGGCGACGGTCACCTCCACCCGGGTGCCGTTGGCGTGTTGGACTTTGTCGCCCTGGTCCGTGGCGAGGACGGCGATCGTGTACGCGTTGGTCTTTTCGCGGTCCAGCTCTTTCAAGGTGGTCACCCATCCGGTTTCGCTATTGACGGCAAACAGCTCGGAGATCTCCCTCGAGTTCTGCTTGGGGTCCAGGCTGTACACCACGTGGCCGTTGGTGCCGGAGTCTTGGTCGGTGGCTTTGACTTGGATCACCTGGGTCCCGCTCGGGAGGTTTTCCACGACGACGGCCTCGTACGGGTTCGACTCGAAGACGGGCTTGTTGTCGTTCAGGTCCTTCACCTGGATGTTGACGTTGACGGAGGTCACTATCTCGTAGTTCTCGTGTTTGGTTTGGCAGAGGAAAGTGAGCTGGTACCATTTGGTCATTTCGTGGTCGAGGCTTTTCTGAAGCTTCAAGGCTCCGCTGTCTCTGTCGACCACGAAGACCTCGTTTTCGTTGCTCTCGGGAGTGTTGCCCTTCGCGAGGCTGTACACGACCGGTTGCTCACTCTCGGCCTGGATCACGTCGATCTCCGTGCCGATGGGAAGGTCTTCGGCGATCGTGTAGCGGTAATGCGTTTCGGCAAATTTGGGAACGGCCGTCTCTGGCGCAACAACCCGGATGTAGACCTGGACAACAGAGTGTTTGGGGGTATTCCCCGTATCCTTCGCCCTCACAAAGAATGCGTAGAGCTCATTTTCAAGTCCGATGAGGCTCTCCTTGGTCGTGACAACCCCAGAGGTCGGGTGGATTTCGAAGTTCTCTTCCACGTTTTCAACATCCGCTTCGATCGAGTACTCGATGTCGGCATTGCTTCCCTCGTCCATGTCTGAAGCAGCGATCTGAACCACCGAGGTTCCCCTCGGGACGTCTGACGCAATGGTGGCTTTGTAGTCCGCTGCCCTGAATTGCGGTGCGTTGTCATTGGCGTCGGTGAGAATGACATTGACGACAGAGAAACCTACCTTTCCCCCGCCGTCTCTAGCGATGAGAGAAATAGGAATAACCTTTTCGATGGTATTTTCTCGATCAAGGCTCTCGAGGGTTAAAATCTCTCCGTCTTCATTGACAGAAAACTTGTCTTTTGCAAAGTCGTTGACAATCAGGTACGTTATTTCCCCGTAAATGCCTTCGTCGTCATCCGTCGCCTTTGCTTCTGCCACCAAGGTCCCGACGGGGGAGTTTTCAACCAGCTCCACCACGTAGTCCACCTGAGAGAAGGTGGGGTTGTGGAAGTTGGCACCGGTAACTGTTACCATGACGAGGGCTGAGCTTCTGAACACGCCGTCTGACACTGATACGTTGAGGTGGTAAAGAGGCTGCATGTGCGGCCTGCGGTGGTTGGACACGGCAATGGCGCCTGTGTTTTTGTCGATGGAGAAGCTCTGATCGTCATTTCCAGAAATTATGGAGAACTCCAATTTATTGTAGTCGGAGCTGTCGGCATCAGATGCCTGGACTTGGGTGATGAAGTGTCCACGCGGGGCCAGCTCACTAATAGTCGTCTTATAAGTGTGCTCTGTGAATATCGGAGCGTTGTCGTTGAGGTCGGCAACGTCTATCGTCACGGTGACGTCACTGGACAGGGATGGAACGCCTCCGTCCACAACGCGGACTTTCAACTTGTGCTGCTGGATCTCCTCATGATCAAGAACTTGAGCTGTCGAGATTATTCCCGTCTCACGGTCGATGGTGAACATACTTTTTCCCTTCTCTTCCACCAGCTGGAAGAACACTTCTTGGTTATTGGCAGTATCCGAGTCTTTGGCATCAACTTGCAAAACGGAGGTACCGATGACAGACGCCTCCGAAATATTGGCATAGTAGTCCGTTGACAGGAACATGGGCGCGTTGTCGTTTACATCCTCCAGAATGATATCGAGAAACACTTCAGAGTGAGCTGCGGTCAGAGAGTCCGTGGCTCTTACGTTCAACTTGTAGGCAGGATGGGTCTCAAAGTCCAGAGGCTGAATCACGTGAATTACACCCGTGTTGAAATCAATGGAGAACTGTTTGAAAGGATCTCCCTCCGAGATGGTGTACACGATACGAGGGCCTTCAGAATCGTTGGCCTGGACGTGGAGTACCGGTGTGTGTAGCTGGATGTTTTCGGGGATTTCGATGCTGTAGAAAGGCTTCTCGAACACAGGCATTGCTTTGTTCACAACCGTTATTGGGACTTCTATTTCTGCCGAGAGTGCTGCCTCGCCGTTATCCTTTGCCACGACGACGACGACAAAGTCTGTGTTGAGCGAATCCTCCTCGAATTTCTTTTTGAGGGAGATTTCACCAGAGGGAGTGATTTGAAAGTGCTCCTGGTGGTGCTTTAGATCATAATGGATGTCCCCATTCGGGCCAATGTCTTTGTCCACGGCCGTGACTTGCCGGATGACCTGGCCTTCCTCCGCATCCATCTGGACCAGGGCATGATAGGGAAGGTTCACAAACATAGGTCTGTTGTCATTTTCATCTTCCACGGTCACAGTGACGAGGACATGAGCCCCGTCTTCAGATGCGTCCTCCCTGGTGACCTCGACAACGATATCGAACGTGTCCTGTGCCTCTCGATCAAAGGGAATCCCGGTAGTTGAGATCACTCCGGACGTGTGGCTGATTTCAAATCTCCTGTCGGGGTTCAAGATTTTGTAAAACAAGGGCTCGTTCACCTGGTTTCCAACAGCAGCAATGACCGCGAGTGTTTTCTTCTGGGAAAGGTTCTCTTGGACTGAGGCTTTGTAGGACTCCTTGGTGAACTTTAGTTTACTCTCCTTGTTTTCCTTCACGTTGATCTTTACCGTGGCAACAGCGGCAAATCTACCATCGGAAACTCTCACCTTTAGTTCATATCTACTCCGGAGCTGCGTGACATTGTGAATAGAAATGATGCCCGTGATCGGATCGATTCTAAATTTATCCCCAATATTTCCCTCAGCGATGGAGAAGAGGAGTCTGGAGTTCGGCCCAGAATCTGAGTCTGTGGCGTTGACTTTAACGACTTCCACCGCTTTGTACGTCGGCACTATGACGGTTGTGTCGTACACTT
This sequence comes from Liparis tanakae, assembly GCA_036178185.1. Classification (NCBI taxonomy): domain Eukaryota; kingdom Metazoa; phylum Chordata; class Actinopteri; order Perciformes; family Liparidae; genus Liparis; species Liparis tanakae. Next base: position 4,999,515 of record CM070110.1, read on the forward strand.
CTTGGCTAAAGACGGGCGGACAGTCGTTGACGTCGATCACTTCGATGGTCACGTTGGCCGGCGTCTCCGCAAACAGCCGTGGCATTCCTAGGTCGTGGACCTGGACCGTGAAGCGGAAGACGCTCCTCTGTTCGTAATCGAAAGGCGTCGTGATTCTGATGGCTCCGGTGCTCGAGTCGATGGCGAAATAGTTATGAGCAAACGGTTCGACTATTTGGTAGATGAGCATGGCGTTCTGGTCGCAATCGGCGTCAGAGGCCCGAATGACGAAAGGGGTGTTTTCGTGAGTGAGGACGACGCTGTTGACGGCGGCCGATTCGCTGATTAGCCCCTTGAACTCTCTCTGCAGGAATATCGGGGCGTTGTCGTTCTCGTCCTTGAGGTGGATCAGAAGAGTTGCGTTGCTGGCGAGTCCCGCCATATTGGTGCCCTGTACGACCAGCTTGTACTGAGAGGCGGACTCGTAATCTAACGCTTTCTGGGTCACGACCACCCCCGAGTTGGGGTTGATGTCGAATGCGTTGTTGACGTTGCCACCTTTTATTTGATAGAAAATGGACGACTGGCTGTGGGCTGTGACCAAGCTCACGAAGCTCCCTGGATGGACCGACTCGCTGACTTCTGCGGAGAACTCTTTTTCGGTGAATCTGGGGGCCGCATTGTCCGAAACGGTAACCGCAATGTGGACGGTGGCCGTCGTGGACAACGGCGGCACGCCGCTGTCGGACGCCTTCACCGTGAGCTCAAAGGTGTTCTTGCTGCTGCGATCCAGCTCCTTGGCTACTGCGATCGTCCCGAGAACAGAGTCGATGGCAAAAGAGTTTGCAACATTTCCTGTAAGAAAGAGACAACACAAGTGGAATATATTAATGACCTGTGATGTGTTTCTGGGGATGCTAAACAGTTATGTCATATATAAATGTTCTACGTGTTGTAGCAGGAAGATGTGGTCGATGAGCGTTTGGAATTTCAGAAATGCTAATGTATCTTCCAAGCCAGTCATTCGAACTGCAAAGCTACAATTGAATTACATCAACTCCTCTTGGCTATGTCAAATATGCATACACTCAACCCAAAAGATGAGGGCCACATGTTTCTTGCATGTCTCTTACAACAGCATATTGTAGGGGGAAAGCATCGTGGGAAATTCTGAGGCGGGATCTATCCTCCTGCTCTTTGTAAAGTATTCCATTCATGATCGAGATCCAGTGAGCAGCACGGCTCAAGATGACTCATACATTTTTCACGAGCTGATTTCATTTGCATTCATCTACAATGAAAGCTTTCTGCTATGGAGAAGAAACACAAAATAACGAGGGGAAACTCTGGATGTACAGCGTGGCGTGGCATCTGTGTATTTACCTGATTCAATGCTGTACACGATCTCCGCGTTGGAGCCCTTGTCTTTGTCCAGCGCCGTGACCTGGAGCACGGCCGTGCCCACGGCGGCCGACTCAAACACGCGGCCGGAGTACGGCGGGCCTACGAACCAGGGCGCGTTGTCGTTGGCGTCGACCACGTTGACAATAACGCGCACGAGGTTCCTCTTTACGGGAATGTCCTGGTCTCGAACCTGGAGGAGAGCCACGGAGAAGGAGACGGTCAGACGGAGGGGGGGGGGGGGGGGGACGGACGAAAGGAGAAAGTGAAAGTCTCACAGCCTTGGGGCGACGATGCATTCCTGAATTGTAACATTGTGAAACACAGGGTTCTTACACATTTTAACCAGTGGATCTCCAGGACTTTTCCATGACTTTTAACCAAATTTCCATGACCAAACTGAAATCTCGGTATATACTAGAACATTTTAGAAAATTTTGCGTATTGAGAGCGTATGCCGGCTTATATTTTGAGCGTCTTTCTTTAAAAAACATATTAATTATTTCAAACTCGGTGTGAATAAACACGTGATCATAACACATTTCCATGACTTTTCCAAAACTTTTATGATTTAAATTTTCTCCATGACTTTTCCAGGCCTGGAAATAACCATTTTGAAATTCCATGACTTTTCCAGGTTTTCCATGACCGTACGAACTCTGAAACTAGCTACGCATTCATGTTTTGAAAAGCTCAGCAGCCAACAAGCATATCTTAGTTCTATGGCCATTTAAATAAGAAGAAAAAAACAATTAAACCTCATCTACAAGCTGGTAATTCATCAAGCGAGCGTTTAATCGTCGGCGTTCGCCGGTTCCTACCATGACGGTGAGGACGTGGCGGTGCATCGTCTCGTGGTCCAGTCGCTCGGCGGTGAACAGAGTCCCCGTTCCCGGGTCGAGTCGAAACTTCCTCAGGCTGAAGGGATCGGTGCTGCTCAGGAGCGTAAAGGTCAGCTTGTTCTTCTCGTCTCGGTCCGTGGCGCTGACCCGCAGGACCTCGGTCCCCGCCGGCTCGTCTTCGGGGACGTTCACCTCGTACAGCGGCTGGGAGAACTGCGGCCGGTGGTTGTTGGTGTCGATGACGCGGATGAGCACCTGTCGGAGAAAAATTAATGTATTTAAAAAAAACAGAGAATGACTGGATGGTTGAATAAATCAAAGGAAATCCAGAGTTGCGTGTTTCTGTTGTGTATGCATGCGTCTATCTGGGAGAAAGAAGATGTCCCCACTAGGGTTGCAAAATTCCGGGAATATTCAAAGTTGGAAACTTTCCACGGAAATTAACGGGAATATACGGGAATTAACGGGAATAAACTGGAAATGGCCCCACCAGAAATTTCTGCCTAAAACCGCCACTGGTTTACGTGTATGTTTCTGGCAGACAATGTTCCCAACCTGCTGCATTCAGGGTCCAGCTAAACTAGGCGTGCATACTTCTCGACTACATTTAAGTTCCCTGTTATATGCTTTTGCAAAAAAACTTAGACACATTTTATTATTTTTTATTCCCAAAATTCCCGAGCCAAACCGTGGAAACTTTCCGGAAACTTTCCAGAAATTTACCGGAAGCTTTCCGCCCCTTTGCAACCCTAGTCCCCACACTGGGCGAAGCTCCTGTAAGGGTTCCATGTGCAAACACATAACTTAAGGCAGCAATAATCAGAAAGGAGATTATAGTAGATTAGGTTATTATTTTAGGTATTTAAGGTATTTAGGTATTATTGTTTTACTTTTAATGTAAATGTTGTTTTCTAAGTCTAAGTGGTTTAAAAAAATATATATCATGCTGTACTGCATTTTATGTATTTGTATTGTATTGTAATGGGATCCTTAATAAACTAAACTAAACTAAACATAATGTAACAAAAACCCGATAACAACCAGAAGAAAAGTTTGAGTGCAATTAAAGGTTTTAAAACAACAAACAATATGTGTTCTGTACTGTGTAATTACTTGTATTCTCTCACACACACACACACACACACACACACACACACACACACACACACACACACACACACACACACACACACACTCTCTCATTCTCTGGTTCTCCCAGGCTCTTCAGTAATAAGCAGCGTTGTGTAGATATAGAACCGATCGATGCGTTTGATGGCAGGAGCAATATTTTAACTGAATGGCCACTTGGAAATAGGAAATCGATGAAAATACACGACGCATCTAAATGAAGTGCGAGCGACACACAGCAGCAGGAGATTAAATGAAGTGGACACGGCTGGAAAAACATTTGACGGTGAGAATGTGGGGATCCGGGGTCATTCACAATATATAACACATACAAAATAGAAAAAGGCAGACGTTTTAGGAGGGTTTAACATATTTTTGCAGATTCAATATCCCGCTAATGTTATCCGGAAAACCGCTGACTCATGAAACCAAATCTCCACGCGTGCTCTTCTTGCTTCGGGACCCCACACAAAAAGTGCCGGCGCTGTGCATTTCGCCCACACACACTCGCACAACAGAAAGACTCCGGCGTCCCCAAACTGTAAAATTCCAGCGGGAGCATGTTTTATCAACACCAGCCACTCGTCTACTGGACTTCCGACAGAGGATTACGGAGAGCTGCCGGAATGCCATCTCTGCTTCCCAGACCGAGAGCGCGGGGGCTTCTAACCGCTGCCAAACACGGGGAACAAAGGGATCAGCCCAGATTAGACACCTGCATACCAGACACCAGGGGGGGATGTCCCGTAAGGAATCCGGCAAAGCCGAGCGGGTTTCCCGTGCAGGAGCAGCGGCGCTCTGACCTCCCGCAGCCCCCCAGCTGATCTGGGTTTTTGTCAGATCTCCGTTCAAAAAACGCAATCGGACACTTTTTTTCCTCCCCGTCGCCATAACACGGTTTGTTGAGCGGCGTGCGTCTATATCAGTGACAAATATAGACTCAATCCGACAGCACCGATAACACGTACAATCTGTCGTGTGCTGGGATGCTGGCAACGCCGCCGAAACTCGCAGATGTCGTCGTGCGGGGGGGGGGGGGGGGGTGGGGGGAGAGCGCTGTCTGCCAGCGCCGTGAACTGGCGGCTCGCCACGAGTCACGAGCGAACCCGAGTCGCCTCGCTAATCGGGACGCGTAATGTTAAATAAAAACAATTTCCTAATGGGGAATGAAACTCGGTGAAGGAGAGCGTGTGCGACGTGGGGGCCTCCGTGGTGTCGGTCGCACCCTCGGCGGTCCCATTCCGAGGATGTCTCCTCCACATGTTGAGCCAGACGTCCTATAGCACCGGATCTGCCGCGTTGCGCAATCCATCTCTCACCCACACACACACACACACACACACACACGCGCGAGTGCATGCACCCACACACACACACAGGTCCACGCATAGAAGCCGCACAATGCGTCTCAATCTGGCCGGCGTGAGATAAGGCGTGGCGTGAATAGTGCGGGAGGCGTCTGGCGAAGAGGCGATGATTCTGTCAAGAAGCAGAAAGGAGTGGAAGCCGGTCACCGGGATCCGCATCTCGCCACAATGCACTATTGCGGGTGATTTGGCGAGCACGCAGGAGGCTTTTCAGCCTCTGTACGCACACAAACGCGTCCTCTTTCTTTCTTTTCTTTTTTTTTTTTTAGCGAGGAGGCTCGACAACACTTCAGAGGAACTTTGCCCCCCCCCCCCCCGAACATCACGCGGCAGAACCGGCGGATGAGAACTCGGCCGTCTCTGTGTGCGTCTGGCTTCCTCTGGGAACGCTGGGGAGGATCGAGATTGAGACGCGGACGTGACAGACGGAGATACGACACAAGAAGAAGAAAAAAAAAAGAAAGAAAAAAAGGAGCTGCGAGGGGCGCCACGAGCGAATAAAGGAGAAGTGAGAGAGAAAAGTCGGCTGAGGAAAACGGTCAAATTTAGAAAAGCACGGGTTGTGGGTAGGGACGTAAATAAATAAATACACACGTATAATATAAAAGACTAATAAGAGAACTCCAATAGTCAGCTCTGATAGCTACTGAAGGCGAGACCACGTATAAGTATGAGCTCACAAGGTTGAAGCTTCCAGTGAGACATAAGGGGGCCTTTGTCATGCGGACGGAGATAACAGGAGGAGCGGGAGGCCGGGAAACAGATTGCGAGCGGAACGGCTTGAGGTCCTTCTGCATGGCTGAGGGAGGAGGGCGTGTGTAGAGCCGGGGATGGGGGGGGGGGGGAGGCCGAGGACGCTAGAACGCGGCACCTCTCTCGTCGCCATCGGCCGATCCTTTAACGGCCAAGTGGAAAAAGGACCTCCCGCGGGCCGCGAGCGTCACGCCGATATGTATCGCCGCTGGAGTCCGGAGGATTTAACGTCATTTACGATCGTCAGCTCTTTAAAAAAGAGCAAAAAAAAACAAATTATCATAAAGGGGCATTGAAACACAAAAAAAAAAAAAGGCTGTTAAGGAGGTCACACGGACGAAAACAGAGCCTTCTGAATAACTAAACACCTTTTGTGTTCCTGCATCCAAGAGAGGAAGAAATAAAAGACACATGGGGTCTTTTCACTGCGCTCATTGTCTTCCGGTGCCGTGCGTAGGCGAGGAAGCCCCCCCCCGCCAGGTGGCAGGTTCTGGGCAAAGGACCCGGCACTGGCACCGAGCGCTCCGACACGCTCCCAGAGCGGGATTAACTCCTCCCGCTGCCCGCACCGGGGCCAGGGCGCTCATTTGGCCTTTTTAGTAATAAATGCGGAGCGATTCGAGAGAAAAAAAGAAACGGAGAGGGAAGAAGAAGAAGAAAAAGGAAAAAAAGATGAAGACGGATACGAGGAGAGAGAGAGAGAGAGAGAGAGAAAGAGAGAGAACAAAAAGCTGGGGGGAAAAAAAGAGAAGAAAAAAAAACATTCCAAGGAGAGAGAAAATAGGCCAGCCCGTCTGGCTGCATGGTTTCCACATGACTTTGATTTGAGGAATAGATAAGTCCCAACTTTGAGCTTCCACGAGGTGCACTGCGTGTGTGTGTGTGTGCGTGTGTGTGTGTGTGTGTGTGTGTGAGTGTGTGTGTGATCGGGGAGATCTAATTTGCAGTGAAACTGTTTGATTTGTTTAAGAGACAACACGCTGTCGACAAAAATCACATCCAACTCTTTTTCGCTCCGGAGTTTTGGAAACAATCTCACATTTCGTGTTACGCAAAAACATCTCCGGCTGGATCACAGGATGAGAACATCGTCCGAATGTTATACGCGCACGGAGACGAGCTGAAGGGGTTAACATTACCTGATCTCAAAAGATAAATAAAACACGACGGTGTGGATCGACTAACGCAACTGCGTGTGCGTGTTGTCGTGAGCTTCGGCGGGCGCAGGAAGCGCTGCCAACGCCAAACAATGTTATCGGATAAACAAGTTAGTAGCCAAAACACTCAGATGGCTTTTCCTGAAACACGCAACATGAAACACGAAGCTCTCGGCACGCAGGATCCTCAGGACGTTCGAGGCGCTGCCGCAAAATATGCGCGAGTCGGCCGACTGGCGCCGAGAGCGCTCCGTCAAACGGGAAGGAGAGACGCTCCTGATGCTCTCGCTCACCTCGTTTTCTAGACAACAAACGGGGATAAAGGTCAACACAAGTGAGGGGGGGGGGGTTTCACATCTCTGTGCCCTTTTCTGCAGTCACCTATTTGGCACTCGGGCAGATCTTAGGCAACTAAATCACATCACAAGTGGGCTTTAAGGAGCGCGCTGATTCATTAAATCCGCTCCCTCTGCGGAGAGCAGCTGACCTGTGGCGGGCCGCCGGGTTTTAAAAATCGCCCGACGTCCAACAGGAGCGTTCAGAATGAGGTCGCGTTGCAGGAGGATGACGGATCTGATCCGGATCCGGACCACGCGGGACAGAAGTTAAAAGATCCGATTCCCCGCGCTGTTCTCGCTCGTCCTCCCAGACGCCGACGCGTCCGCGAATATGCACGTTTTGAAATGCGCAGCCTCATCCGATTACGCTTCGTCTGATTCACACTGTGCGCGATTATTCCGTGACCCATTTTCCTCGCCGAGACCGGCGGTTCGATGAGACGGAACTCGTAGAAAGCCGATCATCCATCGCCGCTTGCGGGGAAGCAATTTGTATTACGTACGATATGATAGATCATTATCTTCAGGATTAAAAAAGTGATTTTTGTTGTGCTGCGGTGGAATTGGAGACCATCTCATTGCTTTTTTTTATGAATATCGGCCTGATACGTCGACGTGGAATATTTCCAACGCCCGGCTTCAAAAGTCCTGCGACGTTCGAGGCTCCGCTGAGAATTAGACGATTTAATTAGGTTAACCTTTAAATGTGATTAATGGACTGAGGATGTCAGCGGGTCGGTAAGAGGCTTTTTAAATAAGTGCCCGTTGTTAGAGGCTTTTAAGAAAATAGGTACTCTGCGGTTAAAAAAAAAAAAAAAAAAAGGTTCTGAACCAGACTAAAGGACGCGCCGCAGAATGCCAGTAGAGGCGGCGGCGCTTCATGCGAGGCTCAGCGGAGCGCGGCAGCCAGATGATGAAAGGCTTTATTCATACGGAGTGACAACAAATGGATTCTTTTCCGGCTACAGTCCTCTGAAGCCCCCCCCTCCCTTTTTGGGGACAAAGGACAAGACATTTTTGAATGCCACCAGCCCGTACGACCCAAACTACCCCGTAAGAACCGCCAGAATCTCACAGACAAGGCGTGACCGTCAGAACAAACCCCAAAAAAACTTGACAACTTGCATGCTTAGACGCTTTTTACAGTGGCGCTTCAGCTCCGCGATCAGCTGGGGAGCGAGATATACGCAAGAAGGATTAAATTAGCATATTAATGTGTGAAAACGCAAGAATGCAAGTGCTTTGAAAGTTTTCTTTTTTTTTTTTTTTTGGAAGCAACTTTTTTTTTGTTTCATCTTTCATCAAAACGGTTCACGCTGGGTCTTACGGTTCAGTACCTAATGCTTTTCTTCTTCTGCATGAAAGCCTCTTTTCAGTCGATATGCATGAGCATACCTTTGTGAATATGTATGAGTGTAATATAGGCAGACCTCGGCAATCTGTTCCTCCCCGAGAACGACAGAGGGGAAAGGTTTACAGGTTCAGAGAGAGAGAGAGAGAGAGAGAGAGAGAGAGAGGGGATGGAGGGGGCTCAAGAATGTATATATAAAAAAAAAAAAACAAGAAGAACTCTGCGTCACGAATGAGACAATGGAAGATTCCTGGAGCTCAACGCTCCGCCGAGATGGAGGAGGACAGCGGAGCGGGGCAACACAATCCACCAATATCGAGGTGTTGAAAACTTGCTCCACAAAAGGACTCTTCATCCTTTTCTTTCGCCCCTTTCCCGCTGACCTGATAATGAAAATATATCAGCAGATCGAGAGGAACAACACAATCGCGCCTCGACCCCACAGGCGGCACCAGACGATGGGAAGAGGGGGAAAAAAAGCTCTTAAAACAGCACGGCCGTACTGTATCGTATCGCATATTTCTTTTTTCTGTGTGTGTTTTCTGTCCATTTCTTCTCTTCCCCCCCCCCCCCCGCGTTACTCGGTTAGGAGGCAGGTCATGTCGGCGTGTAATGAAACCCGAACCCGGAGAGCGATGATAGTGTCACACAACATTAAAACATTTCACAACAAAACGGCGCCGTTTGGCCAACAGCGCTTTCAGCCCCTCCCCCCCTCCCCATTTCTCACATGAGAAAAAAAGATAAAAAACGCCATGACAACTGCCTCATCAGCTTCCGACCGTTTCATTAGTGTTTCAATTACCTGGGTGCTGACAGTTCGTGTCCCATCTGTGGCCTCCACCGTCAGGTTGTAATTTGATTTCTGCTCGGCGTCCAGGGGCCGCGCGACAATCAACGTTCCGCTGGCCTTGCCCACGTCGAAGCGGCTGTCATAATTACCACCTGTGGAATACATTTGTTGTGTGTGTGTGTGTGCAAACAACAAAGGACATAAGATTAGCAGGCGGCTCGTCTTTTAGTCTTTCATACAGACACAGGAAATGGTCGTGCTGGGATGGGCTTATGAAACATCGTCGATGTCGATTTAACTAACCGGTGCCGGTTTGTTGTTTATCCAAAAGTCGTACACAACATAGCTACAGGGTTCGTACACATTTTGACCGATGGATTTCCAGGACTTTTCCATGACTTTTCCATGACTTTAAACCAAATGTCCATGACCAAAGTGAAATCTCGGTAAAAACATGAACAATTTTTAACATTTTGTGTATTGAGAGCGTACGTCGGCCTATATTTTGAGCGTCTTTCTTTAAAAACATATGAATTATTTCAAACTCTGTGTAAAAAAACGTCCAAAAACATCCAAAACTTTTATGATTTAAGTTTTTTCCATGCCTGGAAATGACCATTTTAAAATTCCCTGACTTTTCCAGGTTTTCCATGACCGTACGAACCCTGTAGCTGCTTCATGCAATTCGCCCTCACACCCGCCGGATGGATAGATAAAAGTGATGAATGTAAACAATTCACAACAGTAGGTATACAGAGCACACATGGTGAGGGGTGGATGTGCTCCATCGTAATCAGGTCACAAGTTCAGGAGGGTGGGGTTGGGGGGGGGGGCGGGGGGGGGGGGGGTGTGGCACAACATCAATCCAGAGGCAACATCACGGGGGTTCGACCACAACAGCCAATGAGGAGAGGCCCGCAGCTACCTTCTGCTGTACAGTTGTGGTCACAAGCCATCTGAAGGATGTAAAACATCTCCGCGTCCTCAACGCCGTCTTGCAAAAATCCAACCACACAGAACATTCCAGAGAAAGAAGAGGGAAGCGGAAAAAAGCCGAGCGCAAGAGAGAAGAGAAGAGAAGAGAAGAGAAGAAACGTGTCAGTCGGACTTTGATTAGAGGGAGGACGGACTGGGAGGAAGGAAGAAGAGGAGAGCATTTTGTTTGTTTAAAGCAGTCGATGTAAGTCTTCTCATGCGTATAGAGTAAAGAAAACACACACACACACACACTCAAGTTAGGACACATTGATTGTTAACACTTAAAAACGGAGTTGCCAACTGTTAGAAAATATTGTGCATAAACAGTTCGCTCGCCCAGGGGAACGAGTTCAAAAGCACAAATGTGTATCGTCTGCGAGTTATTATTCATTCATGATACAAGTCTGACGGGCTCTTCAAAGGCAACACGATATGGAAATGAAGGTACGTTTAGAAACATGGCGTAAAGTTCTGAAGATGGATAACAAACCAATCAACGTTGGGCCTGTTTATGCTTATTAAGATCTTATAAACAATAACTGTCATTAAACCTTCAGAAGCACGAAACATCTACACTCTGTGTATAATCAATATTAATATCTCTTTTCAAATACATGATACTTTAGCTGCTCTATTTTACCCTCGGGGTCAATTTGACCCCAGCAATTAAAACCTCCAGAAATGTATTAGAATTAATATTGTTTCCCAAGTTTAAGTGTGAGGTACTTTATGTTTGTTGACTACCTAAACAGCCCTTTAAATATATAAAAAGGTTGATATTTCTTATATGTTTGACACAGTGACAATCAAATTGACCCCAAAGAACATCGACGTTAAACATTGAATGGGGTCAAATTGACCCTAAAGGTAACAGGAGGGTTAAGAACATGTAGTTTAATCTTTAGCTTCAGCTAGCCGATGCTATCAGCTCTGCGAGCTCACACTCTAAATCTTTCTCCTGCTTTTAGCTCTCAAATTCTCTAGCACTCTGTGACCTTTCTATTTGCTCTTTTTACAAAAATATCTCATTTATAATCGCATCATTATTTCTCAAAATAATCCTATTTTTTGCTGAAGGCCAATTTTTGCCCATTATCATTCCAGATCTTTTTATAAATGTTCCGTATTATTCCCTGACATGTCACACACAAACACTGAGTTAGTCCTAGCTACGACATATATCCACGGGAACGGGCCATACCTGCGATTTCAAACCACACGGAGACATCGGAGGACTCGGTGGCGATGACCCCCACCATGTGCGCCACGGGGTCGCTCTCCATCACGGAGAAGGCGAAGGGGCTCTCCTCGAACAGCAGCGGCGCCGCGTCGGCCGGCAATTTCGGTTTGGGAATCCACTCGATGTGCAGCCGACAACTGGAGGACTTCTGAGGGCGGCCGTTGTCCACGGCTTTAATCTGAGAGCGAGGCGGAGAACGAGAGGTGTTACACGGTTATTACACAACGCTGGGAATCGCAAATGAGCTTCTGAAGAACTCCTCTAGCTGGAGTAGACACAAAGAAACGGCTGTAAGCGAGCTAAGGCTTGCAGATAAAATACTAAAATAAATGTAAAAATATTTTTTTAAATCAAGAACGGCCTGACATCCAATCAAATCCAGCCAACGGGTCGCTCCCATCGTGAGAAAAGAGAATAGAAATATACTTTATTAATCCCCAAGGGGAAATGTGTCGACACAGCAGCACCAATAAACTAAACACACGAGAACAAAATATAAATATAAGAAAGAAAGAAACAGTAACTTTGCATAAAGTATACAAAGTGAAATATAAAATACCAAAATAAATATATATATATATATATATATATATATATATATATATATATATACACAACATATATGCAAATACAGCAGTGTAAAATAAAATAAAATATAGACAGTGTGCAAAATGCAAAGTGTGTGTATGTGTGTTGGCGCATTTTGAATAACAATACACTACAATTGTGTGGTTTCCCTTTGTGATTCGACCTTTTTGTGTTAACTTCCCTTTACTCCCGAAACGGAGGAACATTCTTGCGTTTGAAACATATTTTCAAAAGACACATTTTGCCACGTACTTTTAGTTCTCAGTAATTCCAAGATACCGGGTGGAGGATAATTGTATCGAGCACACTGTAAACCCCGACGACTGACACGTTTGTCTCCTAATGACGAAGCCGCCCCGGTAATAAGAGCAGAGTAATACAGCGAACTTCTAAACAATGAGAGCCTAATTGGATTGTGTTGACTGGTGTTTTGGAACAAGCTTCCTCAACTTTAAAGTAGATGCCTTTTACAAAAATAATTGCCTCCCACAGTTGTGGACCAACATGATGTGAGTGGACCAATTATCTTTTAATCTCCTTTACAGAGGCTTTTAATTTTTTTTTACTGCATTATTAAATCACAAAAAACGGAAGAAAAAGAAAACATAATAATAATAAAATAAGGAGGGTAGAGAAACAAAGGAGGTACGTAAAGAGCGATAAAGAGAAGAATAGAACAAAGAAGCATCTGTTGTAAACATCGCCCGCCCGAGGAGGAGGAGGAGGAGGAGGAGGAGGAGGAGGAGGAGGAGCTCACCGTGAGGATGTCGTATTCTCCGGCAGACGAGAACTTCTTGGAGGACACCACTCCGGTTTTGGGCTCGATGAAGAACTTCCCGCTCTCGTCTCCCTCCTCGATGCTGTAGGAGATCTCGGCGTTGGGTCCTTCGTCGCGGTCGGACGCGATGACCCGGTAGACGGGGTCTCTCTTCGCCGCCCTCTCCTTCTCCTTCTCGGGCTTCTCGCGCTCCGGCAGCTTGATCTTGTAGATCTTCTCCAGGAACAGCGGGCGGTTGTCGTTCTCGTCGAGGACGCGCACGAGGACGCGCACCGTGGTGGACCTGGCCGGAACGCCGTGGTCGGTGACTGTGATCTGAGGGCGGAGAAAAAAAATAATCAGAACGTGGAGTTCAGAGACGGAGAGAAAGCAAATATTATTCACACAAAAGTCTTCATACTTTTTAATGAACTGTATAATGTATGTTTATCTTCTTGTTTTCTCTCTTTTTTATAGTTGTATGTCTGTTATTTTATATGGAACTTGGCGTCTGAAATAAAGAATAAATATAATATAAATATGATCCGATGCGGTGGACTCACATTCAACTTCTCTGATGCCCCCTTTTGTTTTTTCTTAACATCGATGAAGTAAAGACCTGAACTCCTTCAATAGTTATGATATATGACATGACATATTCCTTTATTAATATTATTATTATTATTATTATATTTATTATTATGGGGACATTTCAAAAATCACAGCAGCGGTGCACATCGGAGCATTAATAGAATTAAGATGATATAATATAATGATAGTTAATAATAATAATGCATTTTATTTTTATCGCACTCTTCCTTCAAAGAATCTCAGTGCCACACAGATAGTAAAAACAAATAAAGCCGATTACAGCAACCCATAAAAAAATTAATTAAAAAAAGAGAAGAATGTAATAGCTGACAATACAAATAATAATAATAATGCAATTGAATGGCAATAATGAATTAATAATTCCAGCAAATATGAAGACAGCTGCATTTGAAAGTCATAGTTAAGTCCAAAGAGGAGATGAAAAGCGGGAGGTATGAATTTAGCCAGCAGACAAACTTAAAGGCTCTTTTGAGTTTTTATGCAGGTTTTTGCTTCTATTGCCCGTTCTTTAAAAACACAAACACGCATCAGGCGGGTACATCATAGATTAATCTTCACAGTATATCGAGTAAATCCAGTCAAACGAGGAAGATTAAGCTCTTCACAGAGCATCCTTCTGATCAAAGGGCCTCGATGTTGTAAAAAGAAGGGTACTTTTAGCGAGAACATATTCTCCAGGAAAAAACAAGAGGGTTTTTTATATGTTTTTGGGGGATTTTCCACACTGCATCAGGACTTAAAGCAGCAATTGTGTTCCCTTGGTTGTACGGGTGTTATTTGGTTCAAACCACTTTGTCTGGTGGAAAGGAAGGAGCCGCGCGACACGTGCTCAGCAGTCAGGATCAGGGTTCTTACACATTTTGACCGATTTTGACTTTTCCATGACTTTTCCATGATTTTAAACCAAATTTCCATGACCAAAACATTTTTCCATGGCGTGCGTTACGTTGGGTCATTTATCCCGAGATTATTATTATTATTTTATAATTTTATAATTTTATAAGAATTTGTTTTATTATGAATGCTCTGATGTGCACCCACCGTGGGACGAATAAAGGAATATATCATATCATATCATACAGGGTTCTTACACCTTTCCATGACCTTTCCATGACTATTCTATGATTTTTCCATGACTTTAAACTAAATTTCCATGAACAAACTGAAATCTCGGTATAAACGTGAACAATTTTGAAAATCTTGCGTATTGAGAGCGTACGTCGGCTTGTATTTTGAGCGTCTTTCTTTAAAAAAACATGAATTATTTCAAACTCGGCGTAAATGAACATGTGATTATAACAAATTTCCATGACTTTTCCAAAACTTTTATGATTTAAGTTTTTTCCATGACTTTTCCAGGCCTGGAAATGACCATTTTAAAATTCCATGACTTTTCCAGGTTTTCCATGACCGTACGAACCCTGATGAATAATTTTGAAAATCTTGAGTTTTGAGAGTGTGCGCCGGCTTATATTTTGAGCGTCTTTCTTTAAAAACACATTAGTTATTTCAAACTCGGCGTAAATGTACATGCGATTATAACAGATTTCCATGACTTTTCCAAAACTTTTATGATTTAAGTTTTTTCCATGACTTTTCCAGGTTTTCCATGAGCGTACGAACCCTGAAGGATGAGGATGAAGAATGGGATGGATAAAATGCCACGTTGGGATATCGAAAACCAGCAACTGGCTTGGAGGCGAGTGCTAAAACGTAGTCGTTGCTTTGCATCTCCGACCCACCGGGCCGTGTTACGATTAATTTACGACAACGAAAAAGATTAGACGTATCAATTAGCGTTGGTCTTTGTGTTTATTTCATAACCGCTGATAAATAAAATGATTTACATCGGCTTTGGGGCAAATTGACTGAGCAGACAAGTGAAAGAAAACATTTGCGTTAAACCCTGCCGCGGGCCCCTATATTTAGCCTGATTTAATCTAATTCTGTGCATAAAGGCACACGCACCAATCAATTTGGAGGTATTTCGGGGCACGATAACAAATTAAGGGCAATATAGCATTCATTAACAAGCGTAATATGCATTGGTGGCGTAATTAGCAGATCAATTTGGAAGTGGAATAAAAAAATGTAAAGGGGCCCATTTAAAATGAGCAGGAGAGACATTTTTTTTCCTCCTCATTTTCTACAAATTAAACCGCATCCACTCTGGCCCCTGGTGAGTCAATAGCTGGCGTCGGCGTATGCGGGTAAACACGGTTTTGTTTCATTTGGAGGCGGTAATGGTGAACTCCAAAAAAAAAAATCCTAATCTCGAGTAGCGGCTCGTCGGCTGGCCCGTGATCCCGATAGCAGTCTCTTGTGTGGCTGCTGCGCGAACAGCCCGCCAGAGATCATTATTCGTAATTAGCTGCACCGACTCCACTGCTGCGCGTCAAGCCTGCAAACAAAAGACTTTACGCTGCAAATAAACATTAAGACGTACTGCTCTCCGCCAGAGGGGCCGGGGGAGGGGGGGGGGGGGCTCTCGGAAACCCCAGAAGCTGGATCGTTAACGAGGCCTTCGTTCGGGTCGTGATGTCCAGCGGCGTGCGTTACGTTGGGTCATTTATCCCGAGATTATTATTATTATTTTATAATTTTATAATTTTATAAGAATTTGTTTTATTATGAATGCTCTGATGTGCACCCACCGTGGGACGAATAAAGGAATATATCATATCATATCATACAGGGTTCTTACACCTTTCCATGACCTTTCCATGACTATTCTATGATTTTTTCCATGACTTTAAACTAAATTTCCATGAACAAACTGAGATCTCGGTATAAAGATGAACAATTTAGAAAATGTAGCGTATGGAAGAGCGTACGCCGGCTTATATTTTGAGCGTCTTTCTTAAAAAATCATATTCAATCAATTATTTCAAACTCGGCGTAAATGAACATGTGATTACAACAAATTTCCATGACTTTTCCAAAACTTTTACGATTTAAGTTTTTTCCATGACTTTTCCAGTCCTGGAAATGACCATTTGAAAATTCCATGACTTTTCCAGGTTTTCCATGACCGTACGAACCCTGATCATATAGCTCAGTTTATTCAAAAGCAACAACAGAAAAAAGGGGGCCGCGGGGGTCGACCTGAACACGGACCGGTTCCATCTACGCCGCGGTGAAAATGGGCGAGAGGGTTTCCGAAAGCGATGGGAGCGTTTCCGCCGTCGAAGGAGCGGGACGAATGTCGGTCATTTAAAACCATCTGCTCCGAGCTTCAGGGACACACGGAAAAAAAAACGAATCCAGGAGCCGGGCGCGCACCATTTGCGATAGTTTCAATTACCAAAGTAAAGTGTTTTGTTTTGTGTGTTCTTCTCGCAGTGGCTGCAGCTGTCCGCGCTATCCGCAAGAGCCGCGTTGATTAAATGGGGTGATGAGAAAGCGGCGTGCGGATGTCTCTCTCGGGGCGGACGCGTTGTGTCGGGACGCGCCGCCCGTCCCGCGCCGCCTAATGAACGGCTTCCATCAGCGGAGCCGTTCCGGTGCGACGCCTGAACTCCCCGATTATATCAAACACCTCGGCACCCGGTTTATGGAGGGAGGCCTATTCGATACTCCAGCGACACGTCGTAAAGCTGCCTGTGTGTGTGTGTGTGTGTGTGTGTGTAACAAGCACATTTTCATCAAAAGCCTTTTGTTTGATAATCGGGCGCACACCGCACTGAGGACAGCAGCGACACCAGAGGGAGTGTGTCCCATCCTCCCCCCCCCCCCCCCCCCCATTGGCCATATGTTGTTTTTGTGCATTTAAAGTGAATTTAAATAGCTGGGAAATCAAGATAAACTGTTTCGGGTTTTTATAAAATAGTGAAGTTCCCCCCCCCCGCCCTCGCTTGTGATAATTCCCAAAGGGCCTGGAGGAGGGAACTTGTTCTCCTTGTTATAACATTCTCCCTCCCGGGATGTTTCCACTGCAGAACCTTTTCCCCGTGGGCAAGGGCGACCTTCATCGGAACTTTTGTTGGTGAGCGTTTTGAATTTGCCCGAAAAAAAAACCCAAACAGGAACGTCACAGGGGAGCCTCAGCTCCGACCGCAGGTTACTTCTCACCTGGAGGATGATTTCTTGTGTTGTTCACCAAGTACGACCGGGTTTCGGAGCGCTGTCCTCTAATGATGTCATTATAATGCAGGTTTTATAAGTTGTTGTTTTTTAACGAGTTTATTAGATTTAATGATTAATAACAAAATAAAACCTGCCCCAACATGTCTTATATCCCTATCAAACAATCCAGACTCAAAAGCTGGCCAGGTACATTGCGTCTGCTTCCAACTGCATGCTGGGATAGGCTCCAGACAACAGATGTGAGCAGCCCATTCACCTCTGGTGTTTCCATTATAAAGCTCTCAGTCCCAAATCCCAGGCCTGAATCCTGAGCATGTCCTGGCATGTCCCACTTTTTGCTATTTACCCCCACCCCTCCTTCCTGGGACGGAGGCCTATCATCCAGCCCCCAGAGCCCACACTCACACCATCAAGAGCAGCTTTGCCTTTCCTCAAATTCCCCCACTGCCTCTCTCTCTCTCTCTCTCTCTCTCTCACACACACAGGCACACGACGACTACCAACCCCCATCCCTCTCATCATAAAAGCTGAAGGCCCCCTGTGCTCCCTCCACCTCCTCTTGGCATTTGGTGCAAACAATGCTGACGCAGCCCCCACCCTAATTGCTCCACATGTTCCACACGGCCCCACATGCTCCGCTTCTTCTCCGACAACAAGCTCGTGCAAAAACTCCAACGCTGCTTCTGCCATCTACGTTCCTCTGAATCACGATTATCCCTCGATTTGCTGCCCTGAGAACACGCGAAAGGTGTGTGTGTGTGTGTGTGTGTGTGTGTGTGTGGGGAGGGCAAATTGTAGGGTTGAGGGGTCTGAGCGGCTCCATGAACATTTTGGCCCAATAAAGAGCTTTTTTTCTGCTCGATCCCCAATAACCAACACGCACCAACTTCTTAAGTTGCCATGGTTACGCAGCTCTTTCCAGGCTGTGTTCGCTCACCCACTTCCTAAGTATTTAGGTCATAAGTTACTCGCTTTCAATGATCCCAGCGCACGTTGAAACTAAATAGGAATGTGCGAGACAAAACCTTTTATTAGTTAATTTTCTGACGAAAATAAATAAAAGGGTCCCGCATAGCAAGAATATGCACATGAAGAGAACAGGCGTGTTGAATTTGGCGAGACATTAAAGTGGATGGTGAGTTTGAGCCAAGTGTTTAATGTGGTTGCTGCATATCTGTCTGGAGGCCTTCCGTCAAACGGGACAAAAGAACAAAAGTCACAAACTGCGTTTAGCTTAACTCGGCTTAGGTGGGAATGTGCTTCTTTATATATTACAGACGCGAAGACTTTGGATCAGACGGCGATGCCGAGCCGGTGCTCCGGCAGCTTTCGGCCACATGTTGAAAGTAGCGACGCGACGCGACCTTCCTCCGCCCGGCAACAACCGTCCCCGCATTCCACCGTGTTGCTTTTATTTTGCAACGACGTTACGATTTAACGGAATTCACGAGCGAAACATTTCCCTTAAAGGGACACTATGTAACTTTTCCTACCTTAAAATAACAGCTTGAAAAAAAATGGTGACCTGACATTACTTCTGCTGTCATCTGGAGGATAGAGAAAGTTACAGGGGGGCGGGCGGAGATTATAATTTTTTTACTCAAACTCAAAAGAGTCATATTCGTCACCGGAAGAGCCGTATATGACTCGAGAGCCAGAGGTTCACGACACCTGATCTATCGTAACTGGGTATTTACGACACTGAAGTAAACGTTAAATACCTGAAGGGGGCGCTACAAGGGAAACACTACATAGTGGGGCTTCATGTGTCATGCAACCAGTGCAGAGCAACGTGCCCTGGTATGAAATACGACACCGCTCTGGCGCCAGATGCATTAACCATCACTGAATTGTGTAACTTCCGACAATATTTTTTCAGTCCAATCTGCTGCCTGTCAGCACCGGAAACACAATTAAAAAAGGTCTATTATCAAGCCCGGGGCTGTGGTGAGAAAGGGGGAGATAACCGGAGCCCGGCTCGATTAAAACCCACAAGTTTAGACATCGGCCCGTTGGTCTGACGGCGGCTTCCTGTCCCAGCTTGCTCCGTCCACGAGACGGAACAGTGGGAAAGAACAAAGGAGCAGTCACCAGGATCTCCCGCACGCCTCCCGCCTCTCTTTCCGACCCCATCCGGAAATCAGCGCAAGGTGAAATTATTCTAAAAGGACCTTTTTCCTGCGCACACTAGACGACTTTGTCTTCGTCGGCAACGCGTGGCACTCGGCCAAAAGTAGGATGGACGTGCCAACGTTTTATTTTTTGAAGGTCTTATCGTTCTTAGCGTTTCATTTCCACACGCATGAGAGGCTGAATGCAGAGCTTACCTCGAGAATGTGCTCATCCTGCTGCTCCCGGTCCAGTTTTCTTGAGGTGGTTGTAACCAGACCTGTTGAGGACAAACAACGAGAGTGTGAATATAAACGGATGTACATTTAATTACACAGTGCATCGAATTCTGTCGTTTCATATAACAGGGTTCTTACACATTTTGACCTATGGATTTCCATGACTTTTCCATGACTTTTCCATGACTTTAAACCACATTTCCATGACCAAACTGAAATCTCGGTATAAACATAATTTATGGGGGGAAATTGTACGTATTGAGAGTACGGCGGCTTATATTTTGAGCGTTTTTCTTTAAAAAACATATTCATTATTTCAAACTCGGTGTAAATGAACACGTGATTATAACACATTTCCATGACTTTTCCAAAACTTTTATGATTTAAGTTTTTCCGTGACTTTTCCAGGCCTGGAAATGACCATTTTAAAATTCCATGACTTTTCTAGGTTTTCCATGACCGTACGAACCCTGATATAAATATATATGAATGATGATGACTGAGCTTTGCCAATATAAAACAAGAAACTCCAAAGTGAGCACTCGAAAGCCCCACTCAGCACAAATATCGATTACATTTCTTCAATAACATTTCCAGGATCCTTGTTAGAGCCATAAAATGTATCTATAAACTGTTTGTTGATGTATTGTTGCGTTTTTAAACGTTAAATATATTGATATCGGCTTTAAATATCCAGGATTGGTCGTAGATTATACGGTGGACTAAAACACTGGGTCGTCGTGGAGCTCCTGTGATCGGGTCGAGAGCCAAACATATAGGGCTCTCCCTGGTTTGGGTCCAACCCGCCGCCAGACATCCCGCCGCACACACGTGAAATATCACCGCGGGGCGCGAGTAGTGTCCAAACAGCAGCACGGCCTCGACACCCGGCTTTTAATTCTTCCACAAGCTGAACAAACACTCAGACACCGGGCCGCCCGGCGCCCGGCGCTCTTTGAGTCGGAGCGAAGGAACCGGCAGGGAAGATCTATCTTGTTTTTCCTATTGTCTCTTTTTTTTTCTTTTTTCACAATACTCTAACTTTATGATGTTATATCCATTGTTTTGTGGTCCGCATTGTTTCATTGTCCTCTAGGTGTTATGTCTATGTATTGTCTTTTGTCTTATAACAAAATTGAAATTTAAAAAAGGAAAGATCCTGCAAGCCGCTGAAGTGCTTCGAGGGTCTTTAGGGGTTCTACCGCTCCTTTAAAGTGTGTGTGTGTGTGTGTGTGTGTGTGTGGGGGGGGTTGATGCTCCAAAGTGAGTCACACAGAAGGGAGTTAAGCCAGGGTTTGACAAAAGTACAAAATAAAACAAGTTGAGAGTCTTGAGTTCCTGGCTAATCCGATTTTAAATCAAATTCACACACACACACACACAAGGAAAGGAAAAATAAATAAAGAGGGGGGCGGGGGGGGGGGTTCGCGACATGGCTGCGTTATAAGCGGCGCGGTGTTCTCACTGCCGCTTTAATTGCAACTTTGCAGGGACTCCGAGTGCAGAGTGGACGCGGAGCCAGCTCCGGCCGCAGCGGAGCCGTCCGCCCGCCACGGTGCGTCTGATTAGCGGAGAGAGAGCGGAGGATTTCCCAAACCCAAAGCCATCAATGGCGCACGGGGCCGGCAACGAGAATAGCAGGCCACAACTTACAGGGCCTGAAATATCCGTCCCCTCGGCACTGCAATTGAGGCACATGAGCGCGGCACTTTTGCTCCCCCCGCCAACTTTTTTTTATATCCTGTCCTTCTTCGGCTTTATTTAATCTTCAGCGAGCTGCAGAGAGAGACGGCTCCACTGATAGTCGGTCAGGCCGTCTTCCTGTCGGTGATGCTTTTTGCTTTTTGCTTTTTGCCTTTTGCTTTTTGCTTTTTGCTCCGCGTACCAAGTCATGCCCCACAAATTCAAATTTTGCATTCATTTGAAATAAGATAATCAGGGTGAATCAGTTGTGAATCAATTGTGTTTTGAGCACACCAGATGCAACTAAGGGCGTGAGCATCCGTTGGGTTCGGACTGGAATATGGACGAGGAGTCTCGGGCAAAAATTTAAGATAACAATAATTCAAAAATTTAAGAGAATAATAATTCACACATCTAAAAAATTTATGATTTCAATTAGAATTTTGTGTATTTTCTCCCACATCGGGTGACATTTTGTCGTCATATTATTATAATTCTCTGTTGTTGTAAATAAGGCATAAATATAATTAATGAAACAGCTTTTTACAGTCTTCTGAATCTTCCGCTTTTGATTTACCAAAGGAAGGTTTTACGGGACCGTGCAATAAAAGCCCGGCAATAACCCTGCACAACAACAACAACAACAACATTAAATAAAAAGAGGGATGACAACACCGACAACCCGACCAAGTTCAGCGAATATATAAATGACGATGTCTGAGGATCAGGCCGGGTTAGACGAGTTAGCGAGCTCCAGATTATTACCATCGCGGCTAATAGTTCTGTTGTGCCACATCATAACAGACCTCGCTGCCTAATTATTCATGCGCTTTAGCCGGGCTGCAGCTGATGGATGATAATGTTCTTAAGCTCCCCTGTGTGCCGTGTTAGGTAACTCCTCTCTTTGTACATGCATTATAGAGCAGAATACAGATGACAGCATTAACCACACCGGGTCCAGGCCTCTGAGTTATAATTCCTCTCTGCGAAAAATATTGGCGAGGCATCACAACACGCGTCCTCCTCGGAGTACGTATCCCGTCACAACAGCCCCGTTTAACGGTAATCCCGAAGAATAGAAATGTAGCTTTTAGTGCCTGCCAAAGACTGCACAGAGGTGCCGCTTCACAAACATAATTTGAAGCCGCGACAGCAGGCGCGCCGGAAAGATGAGTTAATGGCACCGGATGCCTTTTTGTTTATTGTTGACGAAGCCGAGCGCGCGCTGGTTTAGGTGTGAATAATCGCCGCGTGTCTTTTTCTCTCTCCACCTGACACAAATTAGCGCCGCTGCCGCTGAAAATAGGGACGGGGGGGATTTTGGGCACGGCGCAACTGGCATACGAGGCGGTAAAAGCAACACGCGAAAAAAGGAGAGTTAAAAAAAAAAGGAAAAGTTATTTGATCCTTCGTTCGCTTTCTGGAGTAGAAACAAAACAAAAGCAAACATTGGGCGACGAGCACACTCAAGTTTCATGGACAACAAGGCTGCTGAAATTCAATTGCCCCGAGACGCAATACAGCTAGCACAGCGTCATGAATATCAAAATGCATTTGATATATATATATATATATATATATATATATATATATATATATATATATATATATATATATATATATATATATATATATATATATATATATATATATATATATATATGTGTATATATATTCAAATATGTATATATATATATATATATATATATATATATATATATATATATATATATATATATATATTTATATATATATATATATATATATATATATATATACATATATATATATATATATATATATATATATATATATATATGTGTATATACATATATATATATATATATATATATATATATATATATATATATATATATATATATACATAAATATATATATATACACATATATATACACACACATATATATATCTAGACACACACACACATATATATATATGTATATATGTGTGTGTGTGGGACTCCTTCCAGATGCAGTTGAGCCATTCATGAACGACGGGCTGCCGAACTTCTCCCAGCGGGGCGGCGACCTTTCCTGTATTCTTTGAACGCGTCTCAGTCGCAGCAGACTTTAATCGCATGGTCCCCGTTTAACCGCGTTCCTCTTTCCATCGCATTAGGTGCGTTCCACAGGTGGACCGAGCGATCAGTGCAGCTGATGATTATTTTTCACTTTTGATTAGTCTTGCGATTGTTTTCTCAAATCCACATATTCATTGATTGGTGTGTAAAGTCGCTAAAAGAAATCCTAAAAGCCAACGGAGCTCATTTCTGGGAACTGGATCTCAGTATGGTCGTGCGTCTTTCTCTGAATAGATGGCTTTAATCAAATCCATTAATCAATTCTCATAATAGTGGCGGATTACTTGTTGACGTTTATGTTGATAACCTGATTAATTCAACCGTCTCGGCCCTCCGTGAGTCGGCTGAGCAGTTTCGGCCCCTTTGATCCACGACAACATCTTTACTGGCCTTTCATATTGTTAAGATTATTTCCGATGTTGATGGAGCATGAAACCAGCATCCACTTCCAAGATGATGTCAAGAGAGTAGAACAAAACGTCTGAAATGGAGAAAATAATAATATTGTTTTAAAGTCCTCCACTGCAGATGAGTAAAGCTGTTTGGATCCATGTTGTGTTGTGGCTTAAACAGCTTTTGTTTGCTTTCTGCTCCACTTTCATCTGACATGCTGCCAGCTCTCAGATCTCTCTGACCTCGCCCACTCCTAATATCCACGCACTGATCTCACTTTTGGAAACTTTCTTTTCCAGAAGAAAAAAAAGAAACTTTGACAACTCTTTAAACTCATCCTGCGCTCATTGTCCGCTCACACAGAGCGACACGCTGGCCAGAAATGGTCCATTTAAAAAAAAAAAAAAAAAAAAAAAAAAAAAAAGGTACACGCACCTCTCCATCTCCACCTGGAGGAACTGGAGAAATAATTGCTCGGTAAGCGCCCGACTCGCCGAAGAAGTCGCTTTCAAACCCCGCAGCCTTTTGTCACAACAAACACACACAAAATACATCCTCCGCCGTGGGCTGAGCCGAACCCGACGGTAATTACAGCCGTGCTGTTTTGAGAAGGAGGAGAAGCAGAAGAAGAAGAAGAAGAAGAAGAAGAAAAACCCGGCGGCGAGCAGCGGTGGCACTCCTAACCGTGTCCTTGAGCGCTGCGACCGCTGCTCCCAAATGGAGGCCTGGAGAGAGCGGAGGGAGTCCGGGACGTCGTCGAGCCGCTTGGTACCGGGGCGATACCGCCGCGATTAGCAGTTCTCCGGCGTGACGCGCACGTCGACGTGACGCGCTTTCAGGGTTCTTACACATTTTGACCAATGGATTTCCATGACTTTTTCATGACTTTTCCATGACTTTTAACCAAATTTCCATGACCAAACTGAAATCTCGGTAAAAACATGAAAAATTTAGAAAATGTTGCGTATTGAGAGCGTATGCCGACTTATATTTTGAGCATCTTTCTTTAAAAAACCTATTAATTATTTCAAAATCTGTGTAAATAAACATGTGATCATAACAAATTTCCATGACTTTTCCAAAACTTTTATGATTTAAGTTTGTTCCATGACTTTTCCAGGCCTGGAAATGACCATTTTAAAATTCCATGACTTTTCCAGGTTTTCCATGACCGTACGAACCCTGACTTTTAAACTCCGGAGGACCCTGGGAATGTCCCGGGGCGTTTGGCTTTTTCAGAGCCCTTTTTGAGACTTCTTGGGGATGAAGTGACGTTGTGACGCTGTGAATATTCGCTGTTTTAAACACTTGCGATTTCTTTTTTGTAAATAACGAACGCGGCCCGCGGCGTCGTCTTATCCCCGAAAAAAAAAACGGCGTCCGACCCCAGACGGCTATATCTGGACTCGCGGCGGTATTTTGAGTTAAGTGTCTGCCACTGAAACAACACAGGGAGGAGAATATCTGTTTCCACTGCTCCGTCCGCGATGCCATCGAAAAAAATAACTCCCAGATGAAAACTGCGGGAGACCGACATCCAGAAGGACTGTGGGCGTCCGAGAGGAGAGACTGGCACATTAAAGGCGCCGTTTTTTGCCGCTTTCTTTGGAACCGAGTCTCCGAAAAAACACCGCCACCGGACAAGAGCCGCCGCAGACTTTTATTGTGGCGGGAAAAAAAGGCGGCGTACTGATCTGCCGTCAGGGAACACACGGCAGTCGACAGATCGGGAACAAAAGAGAGGCCGTGTGAGCTCGTATGAGCACATTAATGCGGACTGACGGGTCCTCGTGAATAAAGGCAGGGTGCTTACACATGTTGACCGATGGATTTCCATGACTTTTCCATGACTTTTCCATGACTTTAAACCAAATTTCCATGACCAAACTGAAATTTCTGTTTATACGTGAAAAAGTGAGAACATGTAGTATTTAAACAATGTGAATTCCAAAGCATACAGTTATAAATTTAATGAAACAAATGAATAAGAGGCAATATTTTATTTAAAGAATAAACATTTGCTTCCCGAGCTATGGCCATCGAACTTTCCAGTTAAGGTGCGTTCACTTGCAACGCGAAAAAAAAAGTGCAGTATGAGAGCGTATGCCGTCTTATATTTTGAGTCTTTCTTTCAAAAACACATTCATTATTTCAAACTCGGCGTAAATGAACAAGTGAATATATCAAATTTCCATGACTTTTCCCAAACATTTGTGATTTAATTTTTTTCATGACTTTTCCAGGCCTGGAAATGACCATTTTAAAATTCCATGACTTTTCCAGGTTTTCCATGACCGTACGAACCCTGAAAGCGCTTGTGTGTGTGTGTGTGTGTGTGTGTGTGTGTGTTGTTTGCACTAGGATCGAGATATCTCGGCACCTCGCAGCTGCGTGGCTTATTGTAATCGGAATAGAGGAGCACGTCATGGAAGACTGGGAGGGACGGGGGGTTCAGGTTCCCTCGGTGCTTCTGGAAGTGGACGCTGTGCCGCTGGAGGGGAGCAGCTGAGAGAACTGGGAGGCTTGTTCTTTGTGGTGTTCCAGGAGTGGGAGGCGTGTGGTTATTCGGTACATATGTTTTGCATATCTATGTATGTTAAACGGCCGTGTTGTCCCTCCTCGCCCTCGCGGACCGTGCGCATTTCTCGTCGGCCTCTCGATTTTCATTCGGCGAAATTTACATAGAATTCTTTTGGGTCGTGTCACCAGCATAAATCTGCATGGCCAATGAGACGACTGACCGTCTGCCAGTCAAACGCTCGCCGATGAGCGTGACGTTGTCTAAAGTTGAGCTTCTGAGCGAGTGAGTTCTTGGAGGGGCGGATAATGGATACGAAATGTCATCCTCAAATATGCACAGTTTCCATTGGGCGATGGAGTCTGAGGCTATCTGGTTCATACGTTAATGCTCAACTCTCCTTGGGGGCGGCTGTAGCTCAGTGGGGTAAGGGGGTCGTCCTGCAACCCCAAGGTCGTCGGTTCCATCCCCGCTCTCGCCATTAGTTGCAAGTCGAAGTGTCCTTGAGCAAGGCACATCACTGCATCACTGCAGCCCACTGCTCCTTAACTAAGGATGGGTTGAATGCAGAGAATACATGTCATTGCCTGAGTACCTGTACTCTGTCCAATGACAATACAGGGTTCTTACATATTTTGACTGATGGATTTCCATGACTTTTCTAGGACTTTAAACCAAATTTCCACAACCAAACTGAAATCCCGGTATAAATATGAACAATTTAGAAAATGTTGTGTTTTTGAGCATCTTTCTTTAAATAAAAAATATTAATTACTTCAAACTCGGTGTAAATGAACATGTGATATAACAACATTTCCATGACTTTTTAAAAACTTTTATGATTTTATTTTTTTCCATTCATTTTCCAGGCCTGGATATGACCATTTTAAAATTCCACGACTTTTCCAGGTTTTCCATGACCGTACGAACCCTGCAATAGATGGAATTCAAAAATCAAAATGTATATTTTCTGGGATTAAATTTAAACGTGAAACGTGGTCACGGCAAAGTCAATCTGCTCCATTCTCTCGCGGTGTTTCTAATTCTGACCCACAAGCGCGTGCAGTTGAACCCCCGCGGTGCGCCTGGACGGCGCTGACCTGTCGGCGGGTCCGACACGGAGGACGTTATCGGAGCTCATTGGCCGTGTCGCGCCGGCCGCTTTCATTTGACCTCCTCTGTCGGGGCGCGAGCGGCGGCACAAAGGAGGGACGGTTTGAAGACGGAGAGTCGATGGCACAAATACGTCTCGTTAATTAACTGTGAGGACTTATTGTCCCCGTCGGAGACGAGGCTGACCCGTTAGCTTCGGCGGCTTAACTCCCCCCTTTTCAAAAAAAAAACGCTCTTTGTTGAATGAAACGATGTAAAGCCCCGGGGACGGACTCCCCCGGGGGAGTAAACTGCATTCTGGAGGAAAACACAAAGAAGCTTGCAGAGTTTTTGTGCCCGACGCTAGTATGTAAGAAGGGACCGCGACTCGCCTTTGAAAGGTCACCGAACCTTTTAAGAGGATTTTAGTAATAAGCACAAATGACATTCTCTGTGCTAACTTCCGCTGTGACCAGGTCACAAACACCCATATGAACGGGGGCCACAGCGGCCTTAACTCAGGCCACATTTACACATAGCCGGGTATTTACAGAAACAAATATTTCTGCCCCTCCGTTTAAAAAAATTACGTTGTTTTCAAAAAAGTTTCTGTTCATATGAACCTGCATAAAAACGCCGTCCGCATACGTCCCATAGGACGCTCACATGACGTGAAGCATCTTTAGTCGCTTACTGTGACGTTTGACAACCTAAAACGCAGTTTGACCTCGTTCACACGCAAACACAAAAACTGAGTTTTCAGAAATCTCCACCTTCGCCAGAGTTTTTAGAAATGATCGTTTTCCGTGATAAAACCTCCGTTTTTGTGTAAATAAAAGGCCAAAACGCATGAAAATATATGCGTTTTCCCATCGTGTAAACGGGGTCTCAGAATACAGAATACGAAAACAGTGGAAACCACTTTTATGGATTAAAAAGCTTCGGTTTGAATAATTACCTTCGCATTGAAAATGCAGAAGGTAATGTTTTGGCCGGCGTGTATTTATTTGTGAATATGTCCGTCCGTCAGTTATTCGTCTAAATCAGACAAAACTGATAATTGGCATCCGATTTGCATGAAACTAGTGCCAAATTGTTCAGAATTCAATCTTGTGATATGCGAAGGTCTGCGCTCTACCGAGTGCCCATTCTAGTTTATAATAATACTAATAGTCGTGTAGTAGTCTGATTACAGCCTGCTCGACGGCTACCTGAAGCTACCGAGGCGTGCGCGTAGAAATGACAGGAAGTCATTTCCTCGCAATAAAAAATAATAATGAATGTTCACCAGAAGCACTCGTGGTTTGCTAATGCCTTTTTACGCAATGCCCCTGAAGTGACAGTGGGGGGGGGGGGGGGGGACAACAGAAAACCAGCCCCTTGATGAGGGAACGGGAAAGATAATTGTCACGGAGCCAGTAAATAGACAAACTGCCCATTATATCGCCTTGTTGTTCTGTATAAATATAGAAATGTCAATGAGGTGGTAATCTGCGTGACAAACAAAGAATAACGGCACAGAACCAGATGTGATTATCATCACTTTACAGCAATCGATTCGACCCGGGTACGAACGATCTCCGTGGGCTCGTGCGGCTGTTTGCACACGTCACCTTTGCGGCGTTCACTTGAGTAAGTGAGGCTTTTTCGATGGGCAACCCGGCCCGTTTAGCAGAGGCGTGCCGGTGCGCTCCCGCATTAACCTTCAAGCGGGAACACTTCAGCGGAGAAACGATCGTCGGCGATTCTTTTCATTCGCCGGCCGCCTCGAGTCGTCAGATAAAACCCAGTTTCTCCTTTTTCCTCGGGGGGAATAGGCGTAGCGGGTCAGGTGTTGTTGTTGTTGTTGTTGTTTTGTCTCTTTTAGGCCACGAGGTTGGTCACGCTGCACATAACGGTTCGGAAATGAGTCACAGTTCCCCTGCGGCGCTTTTAGAAAATGGGGAAGTGAGTAAACGTTTACTGATCATCTGTGTCTGAATTTCAGAAAACAACATATGAGAGGATCGTCTTCATCTCCCTGATGAATAAACTTCTGAAGACCCACAATGACGAGACGTGGAGTGCTTTAGTTTTTGAAAAGCGAGACTGAATGGCACTTTATATCTATTTTTTTATATAATGACGTATCATTGTGTCTCAAAGACACTGTGGTTGAACTGAACCGTGGCGAGCTAAGTCACCGTGACCAGTCTTTGAAGTTTTAAGAGCACAATTGGACATTTTTCATTTCCACTTTCCACAATCTCTTCAGAGCCGTAACAATCCTTCGTCCCCCACAATTGCCGGAAACCCCAGGAAGTTGTTGGAGGTATCTATTTCCTATCTCACTTCCCATGATAGTTGTTGGGGCCCGGTAGACTACAGATAACACCAGTGAGAGTGTGTGTGTGTGTGTGTGTGTGTGTGTGTGTGTGTGTGTGTCTGTTTTTTCTACCTCAAACTGGAAGTTGATCTGAGCGCCACAGAGAGTGGATGATTCACAGCTCTAGTCCCAGTGGCTGTTTTCCCTTTTACCTTTTCATTCCACCCCGTGGGGATGACAAACGCACATAAATCCTGGCAAAAAGGTACCCAAGCTTGCCAACGCATTGCTCAATGCGACTGTCAAGATTTTTTTTTCTTTTTATACCTTTTATGTTGTTGTTGTTTTACTTATTGTTATGTATATGTTTTTTGTTGTTGTTGTTGTGTTCTTTTTTTTCTTCTTTTTTTCCTTAGTTATAGTCTTTACATAATGTGTATCCTCACCTTTTTTTATACCTTTTATGTTGTTGTTGTTTTACTTATTGTTATGTATGTTTTTTGTTGTTGTTGTTGTGTTCTTTTTTTCTTCTTCTTTTTTTTCCTTAGTTATAGTCTTTACATAATGTGTATCCTCACCTTTTTTTTATACCTTTTATGTTGTTGTTGTTTTACTTATTGTTATGTATGTTGTTTTTTGTTGTTGTTGTTGTTGTGTTCTTTTTTTTCTTCTTTTTTTCCTTAGTTATAGTCTTTACATAATGTGTATCCTCACCCTTTTTTTTATACCTTTTATGTTGTTGTTTTACTTATTGTTATGTATATGTTTTTTTTGGTTGTTGTTGTGTTCTTTTTGGTGTTTTTGTTTCCTTAGTTATAGTCTTTACATAATGTGTATCCTCACCTTTTTTTATACCTTTTATGTTGTTGTTGTTTTACTTATTGTTATGTATATGTTTTTTGTTGTTGTTGTTGTGTTCTTTTTTTTCTTCTTTTTTTCCTTAGTTATAGTCTTTACATAATGTGTATCCTCACCTTTTTTTATACCTTTTATGTTGTTGTTGTTTTACTTATTGTTATGTATATGTTTTTTGTTGTTGTTGTTGTGTTCTTTTTTTCTTCTTCTTTTTTTTCCTTAGTTATAGTCTTTACATAATGTGTATCCTCACCCTTTTTTTTATACCTTTTATGTTGTTGTTTTACTTATTGTTATGTATATGTTTTTTTTGGTTGTTGTTGTGTTCTTTTTGGTGTTTTTGTTTCCTTAGTTATAGTCTTTACATAATGTGTATCCTCACCATTTGACTGTGATATGTCGTCAATCCTTATTTGTGAGGTTTACATTGTACTATAAGTCTTGTTTTGTAATTTCTAAATGAAATAAAGAACTGTTCTTTCTTCACTCGGGCTTAACCACTGGAATGGAGTCTGCCATTACAGGGCAGGCAGCGTCAGGTACAGACCGCCATCTGCTATAAAAGGCGCGCCGGTGTCCGCTAGAGCCACGCCATTGTCTGGCGGCGGCCGCGAGACGGGCGCCGTCGTTACAGGGTGGAGTTTCTTTTTCTCAAAAAGGCTTTAGGAGCTCCGAGTGAAAATGTCAGGTCGCTAACGACGCCGTGTTCTGAAAAGTCAATGGACACCGGTGGGATAATTAGAGACGCCTTAAAAAGAACTAATACGGGATGAAGAAAGGCAGGACCGGCGCAACAGGATGTGGAGTAATGAGCGCTCGGCGAGATGAGATAGTTATCCTTGTGATCTTTGCTCTGGCTCGCGCTCGTTATCTAGCTTAGATACCAAAAAAATATATATCCTGTGCGCGCGTGTGTGTGTAGGTGTGTGTGTGTGTGTTCTCCTTGGTTGCCCTTTTCCTAACACATCCGCGCTCTGGCATGAGAGCGTGCCCAAAGTCCAGGAAGTCACACGCACAGCGGCGGCGTTTCAGAGAGGCGAGAGAGTGATTCAGCAGGTTAAGGACGCCGCGCAGGACAAGGTGGGCGAGTCGCGGCGACGACCTCGGGCGAACTCGCTCCGACGACTCCTTCACGGGGTGATGCAACTGGACGTCTGGAGACCTGCACCTGTGGACAAACCGCAGCCTCCTGTCCAGCTGAGGTCCGCTGGAAAACCAGCCGATGCAGGGTTCTTTCACATGTTGACCAGTGGATTTCCAGGACTTTTCCAGGACTTTTAACCAAATGTCCATGACCAAACTGAAATCTCGTTATATACATGAACATTTGAGAAAATGTTGCGTATTCAGAGCGTGCCCACTTATATTTTTAGCGTCTTTCTTTAAAAAACATATTCATTATTTCAAACTCGGCTTAAATGAACATGTGATTATAAAAAATGTCCATGACTTTTCCCAAACCTTTATGATTCAAGTTTTTTCCAGGACTTTTCCAGGCCTGGAAATGCCCATTTTTGAAATGCCGTGACTTTTCCAGGTTTTCCATGACCGTATGAACCCTGTCGTTACCGAGGCAACGCGGCGCCCGACAGCCGTCCGATCGCAGCCCGGGAGCGCGGAACAACCGCGGTCATGTCCGTGGGCGGGATGAGATCTGCGCCATCGGACAACGGAGCACTTGTTCGTCTTTTTAAAAAGTGCAGAACACAAACATCATGATTCAGATCCGCCGATCTCGCCCTGATGTGGAGCCCAGACGTCACGTCCAGCTGACCGGAGCGATCCTCTGCAGCCCACACGGCTCAGCCCCCCCCCCCCCCCCCCCCCCGCGCTCTAAAGCGAGGCCGTGTCACGCCGTCCGGCTCCGAGCTCTCGTCGGGGATTGCGATAGCGTCTGCAGAAGAGAAGCGCTGGCCTTGCACTTTAATGACAAACTGAAGTCAGAAAACAGCCAAAGCAGCGGGGACTTGTTTACTTGGCAGAAATAAAGTAGACCTAAGCCTTTCATCCTGGGCTTTACCGAGCCCAGTGTGGGTCTATGCGGGGAAAAAGGAAAAGGAAAGGAGGGGGGGCAACCGAGGCGTCAAGCGGAATGCTCGGAGCTCGACGGGCCGCTTTGGAGGCCGAGAACCGCGACGCGAGGCCAGCAAGTTAGCTCGAAAAAACACACGCACGACGTCGCCAAAAGCCACACACACAAAACACAGGCTTTCCACCCTCCCGCCCCCCTCCCTCCCCCCCTTTGGCAGAGCTTTGTAGCTCCGCCAAAGGGCCCGTGCTTCCAGGGCAATTTTTAGAGCATGTAATTACAGAGACTCACATGTTGTAAATTTAAACATTTTCAAAAACCTGTAATATGCGGCGAGAAACGCCATATCGAGTTGATGATGCGGAGAGATACCGGGCTTTATTTTCATCTCATTTAAACGCCACAGATAATAAAAATAAAGATTTAGGTTGTAATCCCTCTCTCGCTCCGAGACGCTCGGACCGACGTGGAAAACTAAAAGCGTCGGCTCGTGAAAACACGTTAGCTCTCTTCTGGAGGAGGCGGCTCCTCGTGGCTCTTTGTTTTCGCTTGTTTTTTTCTCAAATCTCTGCTGTGATGTTTAAAAATAAGAAAGGGAGGAGAGAAAAAAAAAAATCACACGGAGCAGTGATTTCATATTTAAAGTTGTCTTAGTCCAAATCACGCTTTGTTGAAGCTGACGCACCGGGCTCTGGTGTCCTACTCATAAAAGTTTCAACGCGCCGTGGTACGCATGAGTGGGTCGCTTCAGCGTCATCCACACGACCCAGAGAGCTCATCTGACATTTGAAAGAGGAAAAAAAATAAATAATAAAAAATAAAAAAAAAAAATCACGTGAAGGTACAATTCTACTGTCGAGGCCACACGTGTGAGACATGTGAGCCGCGGAGACTTTCCTCCTGCTGCACGTTTTACCACGGGCATTCACCGAAACCCTCAGGTGGGGCGCCGTGAAGAAAGCTAATGTTTACAATAGAATCAAGGAATATTTGTTTTGCAAAAGAATTCATCTTCCCTCAGCGGTGAAAGAGATTAAAAAGCAGTCTCGTTCGGTGAAAAGAAATAGGTTTAAAAAAAAAAAAAAGCAATGCCATTTAGATCAAGATCAGCCGCTTCAGTGTAAACATTGCTTTCCAGTTATGGTCCACAGAAGGGCAAAAAGGAGAGAGAGAAGAAAAAACCCTGAATATATCAGGAAGACGGATGATTGCAAAGATATTTCCTTCACAGCTCGAGGTCTGCCTACGTTGTATAAACAGCCTTATGTATGACGGCTTTGTCACAAGATAAATATTCAATCTCACACACCGCGTTCCCTCTCCAGCCTCCCACCGTTCTCATCAGCTAATCCTGTCTAGCATGCAGATAAAAAACACCCGTACGTGTCCGCATACCTACGCTTTCCTTTTTTCTTTTTTTCCTGTTATCATTTATTTCTTCCTTTCTTTTCCTGTCCGGCGCGGGGGAGTACCCGGCTATTACCGCGCGGCTCCTTTTGGGAGGCGTGCTCCCAGATGAATCCTTATTAGGTCAGAACATTCCCATTGC
Source organism: Liparis tanakae (assembly GCA_036178185.1). NCBI lineage: Eukaryota > Metazoa > Chordata > Actinopteri > Perciformes > Liparidae > Liparis > Liparis tanakae. The sequence continues at coordinate 5,033,759 of CM070110.1, forward strand.
CACTTCCAACCAAAATAACTCCGGTTTGTTGATGTGACAACCTTGGGAAACGGGAGGACCACACACACACACATGGCGGGGAGGACGGGCCGGAGCAACTGCTCCGCTGACCGCTGCTCGTGGCGGCTTGGCGAGCGCTCGCGTTCAAGGCAACCAAACGCCTGATTGAGAGGACGAATAATTGGGTGATTGGCACTTTCAGAGACGTGGAGGGTTTAAAACCTTCTCATTTTGCCAATGTGCTCTATTGAAATAGAGGTTATTGAAATTAAACCAGGATTATTTCATTCTTTTACAATTGCAAAGATCTGTCTGTTGGCTCTGAGTGGGTCTATGCACATGTGTAAATTCTTCAATAGAATCACCCTTAAATATTAACAGGGTTCTTACACATTTTGACCAATGGATTTCCAGGACTTTTCCAGGAATTTTCACAAAATTTCCATGACCAAACTGAAATCCCGGTATAAACATGAACAATTATGAAAATTGTGCGTATTGATTGCGTACGGCGGCTTATATTTTGAGCGTCTTTCTTTAAAAATCGTAAATGAACACGTGATTATAACAAATTTCCATGACTTTTCCAACACTTTTATGACTATTCCAGGCTTAGAGATGACCATTTTAAAATTCCATGACCTTCCCAGGTTTTCCATGACCCTGTATTGAGTCCCGTTTCACAGGAATGCATGTGTACATTTACAGTAAGGCTCTGAATGTACATGCAGCCGTTTCACTTTGTACCTATTACACGTTTCCCCCTCTGCTTTCCAACTAAACATAGCCGGCTCCTGCAACTTTCAAAGAGCCCAATGAAATATTAATCATCGCACCATTTGCAGAGTACCATACGAGAGCCCACTTTAGAGTGTTAGAGTGGGAAAAAACCCTGTAGGCTCAACCCACTCCTGTCCTGGGCTCCAAGTTCACTGTGCTCTTCCTCTTCCTCTTCACGAGAACGAAAACAGGAACTTTACAGCGGCTCGCCGGAGCGTCTGCCCCGCGCCTCAGAACCCGGAGCCCGGAGTCTCAAAAGATAAATGAATATGCAGCACGGCATTTTATCGTCTGTTTGGCACATTCGTGACCTTTAACTAGTCGATCGCCTGAGACGAGGCAAATACATTTGGCATTTCGTGCTAAATGTTTGTGTATCCATCATCGAGGATAGTTCAATGGCAAAAAATATCTTTTAATTATTTATTCTATAAGACGATTTCTCTGCGGTTGTTGAGAAGTTTATTTCTCGAGCTCGCAGTGTAATTCAAGGTTTTCATTTCCTTGAAATCCATCGGCGGAGCGGCGCTCTTACCTGTCCTGGCGGTCACGGCAAAGAAGCCCTGGGGATTGCCGCTGGTGATCCTGTAGCTGAGTTTGTCGCTGGCCTTGGCGTCCGGATCGACCGCGTTGATCTGGATGATGGACACGTCTTTCGGGGAGTTCTCCACGACCGAGGGGTAGTAGACGGGCTCCGAGGTCTGCGGCGCGTTGTCGTTGACGTCCTGCACCTGGACGTAGACCTCCACGAAGGAGGAGCGCGGCACCACGCCGCGGTCCGCCGCGTACACGGTGAGCCAGTAGCGAGGCGTCGTCTCGTGGTCCAGCAGCTCTTGTGTTCGGATGACGCCTGAGAGATTGGAGGGACAAAGAAAAACACTCTTTAAAAATCGGGGGGTTATTTCCACGTGCGGTGCATGTCTCGAATCACTTTCTGCACGATCGCTGATCTCCGACGTTGGAGTCTAGCGATTCGAAAGACCAGAAGCTTGAACACCGAAATAGGCGCCTGAACTGAAACATGTCATGGTGGTATATTAACAACAGCCAGCCAGCGGCCTCCTGTTTACATTCATCTTTTACTGCCATGTGGGGGCTGCAGCCTTCAGCTGAGCAAACAGAGCTTTCAGAGGCCTGGAGGTTGTATAAGTTGACAATGTAGTGGAGGAGTGGAGGAGTGGAGGAGGGGAGGAGGGGAGGAGGGGAGGAGGGGAGGAGGGGAGGAGAGGGGGAAGGGGAGGAGGGGCCGGTCTGGTTGTCAAAAACAACAACTGATATCATATAAATAGACCGGATGCAGTGTTTGTTTGTGTGTGTGTGTGTGTGTGTGTGTGTGGACACGCTTTTTGCATGTTCTATAAAAAAAGGACAAAAAAAAGCTCAAATCTTTAGAAGAAGAAAACGAGCTGTTAACAACAATATTAATTGGAGATGTGAGATCACACTTCTTCAGCAAGCACAAAATATAAAAGGCGACGAAAGGCAACATCAAAGGCAATATCTTCGGAAAACCCTGACAACCTTTGCCATAACAACCCAGATCCAATGTTTGTGTTGTGTGCAATACCTCTATAATCTTTTATAGGTGCAGTGGGAATTTATGGCTATATTTGATTTTATCATATCAGCAACGAATAAAAAAAAGGTGAATCATGGTGTCGACACGCCCGTGTCATTACCGGGCGTGGGTGGTTAATCTATAACACCGATAAGGGCCGCCGGTGTTCTGCTGTTGGATGAGTGGCACGGAGCAGCCGGAACTCCCCGGGCGGAGGCAGATTTCTCCGAAAAAGCAGCAACGTTCCAAATTACTCCTCGCACAATTCGAAAAGCTGTAACACGGGACGGGAGTTTGGTTGTGCAGCTCATTTATCCCTCCCCGCCACACCAACCCCACCGCTTCACTTTCTCAGCCCCGGGATCCCCTCGCCATTAGTCATCGTTATAGCTCTCTCAAAATGAGCTGGAGGGGGGTAGCCGGGCACGGGGGGGGGGGGGGGGAAGCAGGTAGCTCCCCAATGTTTCCTAAAGCCAAGAGCCCTGCGGTGAAAACAACAGCGAGGGTACATCGGGAATGCTAATAAGATGGCTGTGTGTAATGAAACTAATGGCTTGACGATTAGGATGAGTCGGAGAACGCGGAAATGTGATCGCAATCGTTACAAAATGAAATAACACATTATTCACTAATTCGTGGACTTATCGAAGCTGACAATTTGGAGTGGACCGCTGCTGGAGGAGCGACGTGTGCAGCCAATTGTAAGACGTTCGACACCAATAGGCGAGGACCGCAACGGGAGAGGAGGAAGGCGCGTTTCAGGGAAACCCCCCGGAAGGGAATTAGTGGGAAACGGGGGGTGGGGAGCTTATAATATACAAAGTGTAAGATGATAACGAGGGTGAAAGGGGTCGGAACGGTTGCTCTCGTACATGTGTGCGTGCGCGTGCACGCTCGTGTGTTTGACTGGCAGAACAAATCTACTTTCGGGCCGGGGTCAGGCTTTGTTCGCCCGCAGTTCTGCGCGTCTGTTTCTGTCAGCAGACGCCAGATAACTTCATATGTCGCAGTTTTGCAAGATTGCCACGTGAATACAAACTGCAAGAGGAATGCTACTGTCCACATCCTGGCCTTTTCAAAGTAAATGTCAGGGCCAATTTGCACACAAGATGTGTATGTGTATATATATATATATATATATATATATATATATATATATATATATATATATATATATACATAACGTCAGAGTCTGAAAATCTCTGGCTGGTAACAAACAAAGCCCATGAAAGATGAATCTGAAGAATTTAGTTGCCACACCCTCCCCTATACCTCGCCTTCCCATTGAGGCAGGAGCTAAACCTGCCCTGAGGCCACAAGAAGGAAGAAGAGAAAAAAAACTGACTGTGCAACAGCCTCTGCCAGATTTGCTTTCCGCTTTTCTTTTTTTCCTTCCTTCCCCCCTTGCTCTTTCCTTTCCCCTCTGGCTTTGTTCTTCAAAGTGCGGTGGAGCCTTCCGACAGCCCGTAGGAGTTCATCTTATCAACACCGGCAGGTATCATTCGTACTAGTGTACTTAAATCAACGCCCCGTGCCGATGGAGCAGCGAGGAGTGCATTCGGCGGCGACCTCCAGTTGGGGGCAAAGCGTTGCTTTTTGAAAAGTCGCCAGCAGCCGCCACAAAGTTCTCCCCCGAAACAAACTAAATGCTGTCAGTGCGATATTAAGACTCACAACATCCGGATTGTTGCGCGTGGCTATTTTCGAAACGGTGCCTGAACTCTGGAAGACCGCATTTGATCTCGGTCAAAATGTGGACGATGACGTACTCCAGGTCTTCCTCGTTAATTTCTGGGGGGGGGGGGGCCTTGCTTTGAACTACCTTCCGGTGAGCCCGCTCGCCCCTTCCCCGCATTCCTCGGCCTTCTCAGGCCTCTCGCTCGCATGCTTACATAAACTTTCTCTGCACTACCCCCACCCCCCCCCTCTCTCTCTCTCTCTCTCTCTCTCTCTCTCTCTCTCTTTCCACAACCCCGGCAAAATGCTTCAAATTCCACCATCATGGTGTAGATCCGAGTGTAATAGAAGGAGTCCAAAGCGAAGCTTTCTGTTCCGGTTACTCAGAAACGAAACATATCACAACGTCCCCAAAGTTCCCAGACAGCTGTAGCCGAGATCTGAGGACATCAAGCCTTGAAACCTTTTCAGATTCAAAAGATCTAAAGTATGGTCCGAGGCACTAACCCAAAAATGTTGTTGTTGTGGTATATTCAAATCGTAGCCCGCAGCACTGATTTCATATTATAAGTGCAATATATATATGAAGAGTCACTGTAAATGTAAATGCATTTCTTTTGAAATGTGCACACTGGGTTGCACGGGCTGTTTGTGAATACATTACCATTTTGGGGAGTTTGTGCCTGTGCAAAATTCTTAGCGACTACTAGTTAAGTTTAAAAGTTCAAATTGAGAGGTACTTTTTAAAAAAGTGGTTGTCGTAGTCATGCAGTCTAGCATCCTGGATTATTCTAACCAAGCTAATGTTAGAAGAGTTATTATTTGAGGTATCGAGTTGCATTTTGTGATCTGTTGTTGAGATGAATTTTCCACACATTTAAATGTCACACTTGCACACACACACATCACTGAACATGTGTTATGAACCGGCAGTGAGTGTCTCTCTCTGTTGTGATTCAAGGTTACACAGGGGTCATGATCAATGAGGACAGAGATAACCGTAATGGTGATAATGTCACAAAGAGCATCTTATGGCTATTGAGCGCGTGAGCTGTTTCCACTTCACGCACCATTGTGCACGCTGTGTACTGGCGCTACTGGTAGATGAGCAGTGAACAGCTGGCTAAAGGGAGCGCGGGGCTTAAAGGGCCGTAAACGACATGGATACACGACGCCGGCGGGTCGCGATAATGGCCGCCGCCATTCGAAGCGTGGATTCCCTGGAACAAGCCACAGTAAAAATAAATAAAAATGTGCATGTATTTTAGACAGAGGCTCCGTCTGGAATCCTTTCATGGATTTTATTGCCGAGGACTATGCCGAAACCATAAGAAGAGGCTTTGCCATCTTGGGACCTAAGTGACTCTGTGAATGATGGTTATAGTTGGTTCAATATGGAAGATTATGATTTATGATTAATGTTTGTGTTTTGTTATTATTTTATTTATTTATTTTTTGATTTGTCTGATTGTGCGTATAGTTGGTTGTTTTGTAATTTTTGATTTATTAATTTTTGATTGTCTGGTGTAACTTGTAAAAACTTAAAATAAAATGATTGAAAGAAAGACAGAGGCTCAACAATGTGCTTGATACATGTGTTGTGGTCATCAACACGAGAAACTAGTTTCAATTAATAATGTAAAATAATCACTAAATTATTCATGAGATTAATAAGCTAACTGAATTGTTTGATAATTTCACAACAATTCTGATCGCTCTGTAGGTTTTTCTCTATGTTTTTTACTGCCAGTACTGATGAGCCGTAATGTAAAAGGGAAAACAAGAACGGCACAACAATTTGACGTCTTAATATTCCCACACAGGCGTTTTCTGTCTCTCGTGAAATCCAGAATGTAAAAGGGAGACGAGCGAAAGCGTGAGTCATTTATTTGTGCTGCGACTGCGAGCGCTGGAAAGAGACTGTAATAAATCTTGTCGTGCACTTGCTACATGTCTGTGATGCGTGCCCGAATGAGGCTTTCTTTCCCCGTTTAAAAAAAAAGAAAAAATTGCCTATTAATTCCAGTTGAGATATCTTTTTGAGACTTAGCCGGCGATACAAAGCCTCCATTGTTGCTGGGAACGGCATTCTTTCAGAGGCCTTTGAACAAGCCTCATAGCAATACTCCTTGATTCAATATCACAGTATTATTTAGGAGCATTTACTATACCTCCTAGCCCAGAGGGGCTCTCAGTCGGAGCCTCTGGGAACAATGAAGGAAACAAAGGGTCCGCCTTCATTCATATTTTTCTATTTTCCTACACTATATCTCTCTCTCTCTATATTCCCTTTGTACATGGTAACCCCAGCTGGCCCGAGGAGAATGTAGACTTTGAGCTGTGCGCAAACAATTTCCCCTTCGTATGAGTGGTGATGCCGCGCTGGCCAGGAAATGGACGTCCCGTCCGTAGAGCTGAGCCCAATCAGAACACGGACAGATCAATACCTCTACGCAACAAAACACTATTATTATAGCTTAACAACAGACACAGGGGGAACATCTAACCGCGGTAACAGAATCTACCGGCACCTGTGAAGCTTACTAATTATACAGTATATATTTATTGAGTCTCCCCTGGTTGCCTGGCAACCTCATGGGTACAACAGGCGTCCAACACGTCAAGCCAAAAAAAACAGTCACAGCGCACGACTCCCCCGTGAAGCCACAAACGGACCTTTTTACACTTTGTTTAAAAATAAAAATGGGGAAAAAAAAGACATAATGTAATAATCAACCAGGTTTGAGAGGTGCCGGTAGAAATCCCTCGTTTCAGTCGTTATGCAAAGTTACGATAAGTTACGATTGAAGGAGCTTCCCATCAATCGTTTGAACGCTCGGGCGGCGTCGATCATTTTGTCCATCTCTCGGCAAGAAAAGATAAGAGGCAAATCTCACGGCATCCACAGGCTTATGTCATGTTGTCGTGTCCCTGCGCTTGTGTGGCTCTACCAACGCCCACTCCACTGCCCCCCCCCCCCCCGAGTGTATTTTTTTGGTCAGGAAATTCACTTTGCCAAGCGCCCAGACGGCATGAAATTGGCTCTAAATACTTGAAACAGTTGCTGAAATCTGAATAAAGGGATAAGAGCATGTCAGTATCTCTGCCATCTCTGCCATCATTTAGCTGCGAAAGCCCCCGGCCAATATATGCTCTGTGTGGAAGATGCAAATCTTGAAAAAATATCCCTGCCCTTCGTGCCACACAATGCCGTGCCATCGAAGGCAGTGGCTCTCTTTTAGCCCCCCGTGGCTTTACGTATTAAATAACAACAATCTGAAAAGGTTTAATGAAACAGTTTTTTCCCCCTGTTGCATTTTACCAAATTAAATAGGCAAACGAACATAACATCATTATGGAGTTCTGAATGTCCCTCCGGGGGCCCACTGAGGAAAACACTGCTTTGAAAGTGTAAAGTCTGCCATGACATTCGCAGTACATTAGGAGCAGAGGAGGAGGCCGGGAGCGCAGATTCACGAGTTAGCATGACAAGAATTAACACACACACGCATCCTCGGCACAAGGCCGCCACAAGTTACTTTAAAAAGATTTAATGGACTGAGAGAACAACATACTTTTAAGCACGTTTTTCATTTAGCGACCTGCAGTCAACTCTGTCCCTCGGCACATTCCTGGTCCCGTCTCCGCGGTAACGGCAACCGAGCAAAAGACTATTCGGACTCGTGTGCCACTTTGCAGGCCCGCTTTTATCTGGAACTGGAGAACCGAGAGCAACGGCCCTCACTTTTAAACAAAAAAAGAAACAGTACTTTGTGCCAGGAGACAGGCCGTAAACAAACTTGTGTTTGTTTTGCGTGCGTCTTTTCATTATCTTCAAGAATCTGTTGACTTTAACTGGATGACGGCGGGGAAAGAAGTGGAGGGCTGGCAATTTGATTTTGGGTGGAAATGGAAAAATGCACTAACGGGACTTTGTCATTACGCATCAAACAGTTTCATTTGCTTTAACAAGGGGGCGCATTTACAGCACAGGCTGCAAACAGCCTCGAGGGAAAGGGCAACGCATATATTATCCAACAAGAAAAGGGCAAAGCCGCCATTATACCATCGGCATTCTGCATCTCATCTGAACATTCTCGGGTCCGGTCGCCTCGCAAAAAGGATCATTTCCCTTCAAACTGAGACGCGACAATAGCTCCCGTAGCATTACCTCCACGGAGATACAGCCTTGAGTTAGTCTTTCCTTTTAAGTGCGGTCGCACAAACGTATCGTCCTGCAGCCTTTAGCAGATATTTACTCAAGGATTTGGATGACACGGCATAAAAATGTGTATGCACTTGTATCAAAATAGATCCAAGACCGGCTGATCCCTCTTGACATCAACATACATACCTAATGTTCACGTACGATAACAACATTCACATCTACAGAAGATCGTACGGTACGATAAGATAGGTATATTACTCTGTGTCATCATTCCTCCCTCCCCCTCTCTCAACCCATCTCATATTAATGTTCTGGGACTAATTTAATAACAGTGTTTGCCTCCAGATTTCCTGGACTGTAAAGCTTATCTCGTTTCGTGACTCCCACGCCGGAACAGCGAGCCAAAGGACACCGCCGACCGGCGTCCTTCAAATCAAAAACCTTAAGGAATTTCTCATCAACAGAACCTCCACACAGTGAAACTATGTAGAACGGGCACTCGGTAGAGCGCATACCTTCGGCGCAGGCACTTTTTTGGTACCTTTTCATGACCTTGACCTTGACCTTTGACCCAATTGATCCCAAAATCTAATCAAATGGTCCCCGGATGATCACCAATCATCCCACCAAATTTCATGTGATTCAGTTTAATACTTTTTGAGTTGTACGAATAACACACATAGAAATAAATACACAAATAAACAAACAACGACCTTCCGCATTCTCGAATGCAAAGGTTATGAAGTCACGCAATAGTTTTTATTCAAACCAAACTAAAAAGTCTTCTTCCTTCTACCTTTGACTTTCCCTCAAGTGTCAACCTGAGCTATTGATCATCGGGGCTCAGTGTCTCGACTCGCACACTCTGCCTTCGTCATCCCAGAGTAATGAAACAGAACAGAGAGTTACTTATTGGCAATAAAAAATGAAACGCACACACACGTCTTTTGTATCTGTTGGCTGTTGCGTGATGTCTGAAGGCCGTCGGGGGGGACGTGAGTCAGATGTACTTTAAGGAGTGGAGACTCGGTTCATCGTGATAACAACTGTTTTATTGCGAGTGTCAGAGCCAGCACTGGAAGCTGGAAGTCGTCATTCACCTCAACAAGACTACAACTGGTGGTGGTGTTTGTATGTTTTTCTTAAGATCTTAACTTTTACAGTACGTGTGCAAGAGTCTCATCAGAGTTAGAGGGGTTAAAACCCTCAATCCAGACATACACATACAGTATGCTGTGCTCTTTGGGATTAGTCTGCAGCCGGATTGCCGGCTGAAGGTCAGTGTCCAGACGTCTTTTTAAACACCTGCAACGCCTCTCGGAAGAGGACATGACACCGGCCATTTGCAACGCTTAGCTCTTCAGAATTGGCACAAACCCTTGAAAACCCTTATCTGTTGACCTCTGGGGCCCAAACAAGTAAAGCTGCAGCTAGCCACTTAGCTTACAAGCCCCGACAAGTTAGGTGGATGCCTTCCTCCCCAGAACAAAATGGTGGAGGAGGAAAAAAAACGGGAGAGGGAAGGGGACTCAAAATACTCGCAAACAATGAGATGAAGATAAATATTAAACCGCAGGCTAAAAAGCTAACCCTGGACTTAGATGGAAATATTGAATAGATAAATAAAATTGCTATTTTCTGTCCACACTCCAAGGTCAATATCTTAAGAAGGGGCATAATAAGAGATTTGGATCATTTTGATCTCTGGTCTCTCGGCAACAGTAAAAACGTGCCGGTAAAGATAACGGCGTTCGCCAGATTGTGGGCGCTATGATTCCGTGGACGCCGTTATTGGCTCTAAGCAGGCAAAACAAGGAGAAGCTTGGATAACAAGACACACAAGAGCGACTTTACGCCCCTATATCTTCTCTCAGCTCATAGTAATGCTCTGAATGTTGGACGTTGCTCCTTTAACCCTCCTGTTACCTTTACGGTCAACTTGACCCCATTCAATGTTTAACGTCGATGTTCTTTGGGGTTCATTTGACCCCAGGCTGTTTTTCACTGTGTCAAACATATAAGAAATATCAACTATTTTATATATTTAAAGGGTTATTTAGGTCATCAACAAACAAACATAAAGTACCCCATACTTAAACTTGGGAAACATTATTAATTCTAATAATTTTCTGGAGGTTTTTGACCCCGAGGGTAAAATATGTTAGTAAATGTGAAGGTAGCAGGAGAGTTAAACAAAAGCACTCGGAAAGCCCTCAGTGTATCCGAGTTTAGTCCGGTTGCCCCGGCGACGTTCCCGTCTCCGTCAGTCACAAAACACGCCCGGCGGCGAGCACATTTTTTCAGATTCCGGTCGAGGACATGGTCGACGTGGTGAACAGCATGGGAAGGGGCCCGGAAAGGAGTCTTGATAAGAGTACGTTTAAATTAAGATGGCAGCGGGCCAGTGGCCACAGAGCTTTTAATAACACAGAGAATGTCTGGGCAAACAGTTGCCATGGACTCCCCGAGCAGTCCGAGAGCAAAGGGAACCATATCCGGAGAAGAAGCTCACGCAGAAAAAAAGAAGAAGTTTCTTTTACTTGGAATTTGCAAATGAAAAGACTTTAAATGCTATAAACAGCAATAATGGACACCGCTTTAAATCCAATTGTGATATCTCCCAAACGTAACTCGCCGGCTCCCTGTGTGGTTTGGGAATGTCAGTCAAGTGGATGGCGAGGCTATTCTTACACGCACAGCTTTGTTCGGATGTGTTTAGATACACCTACTCTCGGAGCATCACTCGCTGTCTTCTGGCGTCGGCAGCCGCAGAGCGCAAAGTTTTTCTTTGTAAACCACAAAGTAGTTATTGTTGTTATTGTGGATGTGGAGTGTAGAGGAAGAGCTGAGAGAAGAGAGATGCCCGCTGTGGCGAAAGAACAAAACAAAACACTACGCCGTAGATAGACAAGCGAGCGGCGAACTGATCCTGTAGTCGGGAGCAAACACGACGGCGTTGGCTTAGACCAGCGTCAAGTCAAAACCCTCACTGCTCCCCGCCCCAAGAATAAATACATTCCATGACTGAAGGTGTGCGGCTCCTGGCGTTCTACCCCTCGCCGCTTTTTCATTTGTTTTCTAATTGTGAACCGTTTTTTTCTTCCCCAAAACATTCTGGTTAAGATTCACAACGTGCAGCTGCAGCGCTGGAATAAACAGCGGGCTGTGTGCACCCGCACTTCTGTTTTCCTTTTTTTTTTCCAGAAGCAAAACAGTCTAAATGCATACGGGCCTCACAAACCACAGGCTGCGTCGGGTGAAATCACAGGAGGGGCATCGCCACCTCGGCTGCGTCGAGTCGTCTCCTGACCCGAGACGTAATCCGTAATGACAGGACCCAACCCCCGGACAATCCTATCATTGCACCTCCTGATAATCACTTAATATGGGTCTCTGGGATTAAGTAGCAGATCAGACCAGGCTCCATGACTCTGCCCCCCACACAGGGTGTTGAGTTGGACACGGACAAGGCGCCGGGCGGCTGGTGGCCCTTTTCAAGACCAATGCTTTTACAGGGTCCTTACACATGTTGACCTATGGATTTCCATGACTTTTCCATAACTTTTCCAAGACTTTAAACCAAATTTCCACGACCAAACTGAAATCTCGGTATAAACATGCCCAATTTGGAAAACGTGCGTTTTTGAGCGTCTTTCTTTAAAAAAAATCATATCAATTATTTCAAACTCGGCGTAAATGAACATGTGATTATAACACATTTCCATGACTTTTCCAAAACTTTTATAATTTGAGTTTTTTCCATGACTTTTCCAGGTTTTCCATGACTATACGAACCCTGCTTTTAGTACTGCGATCCATCTGCACTATTCCTTGAAAATTCTCCGACTCCCACTATTCAATTAAGTGCATAATAGGAAGAACTGGATCTAACAATGTAGAAGGGCACATGTGACTCTTGCCAGAAAGCACATATACAGTCAGACAGTCGTTCAAGCTTGCAGCACGTCTGTTCAAACTGAATCTCACTCTGCCACAAGATCACAAACACACCACCGCTGACACACACACACACATGGAGGACAGATCCTTCATAAAGGCTTGCCTCTTCCTGCTAAATGTTGCCAGGCGGAAGAAAGTATTTCCCAGCAGGTTCACGAAGGAGACTTCCTGTCAACTTATTGAATAATTCACATAAATCTGACTGATAATAAACATTGAACTTAAAGTAACAGCACACCTTTTCAACAGTTAAAGCCAGCAGCACACGACCACACCTCCAGCTCTCGTATATAACATTTGAGGTTACATGTGCCAGGAGAAATCTATGTTTTATGCATTAAGTTTCACTGCCTCATTTAGACATTAAATATGTATAACGTAGAGGAATTTCATTTCAAATAAGGGGGCGTACAAAAGTCACATTAAGCCACCTGAGAATGTGGTGGCCCAGCTTCAAAAAGGAGGGCAGCAAAAACATCCAAATCAGGTGATTGTTAGGTTTCTGAGAAGGAACTCCTGGAATTCCAGACTGCTTGTTTTGACCTAATTTGAGTCAGCTGTTAAAACCATTCTGGGCAGTTGAGCCAGTGTTACCATATATTCTGTGACATTATAAAGAACCCGCAAGCAAATCCTGGCCTGAGTGCAATGTTGAAAATGGGCCATTATTAAAAAAATTTAAAAAACATTGCTGCTAGAACAGATCATTTTCCAAATGGATAGTATTTTAAAATGTAATGTGTAAATACAGTGAAAGCATAGCTGCAGAAAGACGAGGCGAAACCACGTAGAATTGCCTTAAGTCTACAGCAACTACTCAGGAATGTCTACACAGGTCTGAGAGACAGCTGGTCCATCTGTTCCTGTCATCAATTATCCCAAAGAGGAAAAAATGAATGGAATCAGGAAGGCTACCCGTCTCCTGGAGGACTCCCTTACCTCGTTGTTCCACATAGTGAAATTAACTCAATAAACTCCAGCTGCATTCAACTTTCCTCATGCAGATGATTTTAAACAGATGCAGCTTCTTTTCTTTTTTTTCCACCAGATGTAAACAAATCAGCTTCACACAGCTCCGTAGTAACACCGAGAGAAAAAAGAGACACTCACCAGTTTCCTCGTCGATGGTAAATATCCCGAGGCCGGAGCCTTCTCGAATAGAGTAGCGAATCTCTCCATCGTGTTCTCTGTCTTCATCCTCGGCCGACACGGTCATCACCGAAGTGCCGACCAAAGCGTCCTCTTTTATAAATCCCTTTTCCACAAACGACCTGAACAACGGTCGGTTGAGATTCTCGTTGATGTCCACCACGTCCACCTCGATGAAACAGGTGGACGACAGGGACACGGGCTTCCCTTTGTCCTTCGCCTTGGCCGTCAGGTTGTACACCTGCTTCGTCTCGTAATCGAGCGTGTGCACGATGCGCACGGCGCCGCTGAGTTTGTCCACTTCGAAATTCCCATCGCCGTTGTCCACCAGGCTGTATCGCACCTGGCTGGAAGGCCCGGAGTCGGGGTCGTGGGCCTCCAGCCACATGATCACCGTGCCGACGGGAAGGTCTTCCCGCGCCTTCACGCGGTAATTCGGGGGGATGAACTTCGGCGGGTTGTCGTTCACGTCGTCCAGGGTGATTTTGAGCGGCACCGTGGACACCAGCTGAGGTTCGTTCGCCGCCTGGTCGCGCGCCGCGATCTTCAAGACGTAGACGGGATGCAGCTCGCGGTCCAGCGGCCGCGTCACCGTCACCACGCCGGTCTCCTGGTGGATGGCGAAATGATCGGTGCCCCCCAAAATCGAATACTTCACGACTCCGTTATCTCCTTGATCTCGGTCCGTTGAATCCACCTGGATGATCTCCGTCCCGACCGGCGTGCCCTCGCTTATCTCGACCGAATACGAGTCTTGCAAAAACTGAGGGCTGTTGTCGTTGGCGTCCAGGATCTTAACGCCCAAGAGGCGCGATGAGGATTTCTGCGGTAGCCCGAGATCATACACCGTAATGTTCAGGGTGTACTGGTCGGTCGTTTCCCTGTCGAGAGGCGAATACACCAACAGCCAACCGGTCTCCATTTCTATTATGAAGCGGCTTTCCGTGTCTCCTCCGGAAATCACGTACACCAGTTTGCCGTTGAAGGCGCTGTCCGAGTCGGTGGCGCTCAAATGGACCACGCGGGCCCCGACGGGCAGGTCCTCTTTCACCTCGACGACGCTGGGGAACGACTCGGTGAACTGAGGAGTGTACCGGTTGACCGAGTGGAAGTCCATTGCGTTGTCGTCCGGCTCGGTCTGCATGTGGATCCGGGTCCCCTGAAGCAGCTTCTCAGCCAGCATGGTGGCGACGCCGGTCTCCACGCATTTGATCTGGACCGGCTTGCGCGGCGCGACGACGGTGACGTTCATGAACATCGGCCGGGTCTCGTGTTCGCCGTCCGTCGCGATGACTTGCAAACTGTGAACGGACACTTTGGCCGCCTCCCCCTCGCTCAGCGTTCTCTTCAGCGACAGCACGCCGGAGTTGGGGTTCAGTTCGAACAGGTCCAGCTCGTTCCCGGCTCTGATGCGGTACCGGACCAGCTGCAGCTCGTCGGCGTCGATGGCGGACACGGTGGTTATCTGCTCTCCCTCTCCGTGATCCCTCGGCACGGTCACTTCGCAGTCGACGTTCTCAAACAAGGGCTTATTGTCGTTCAGGTTGTTCAACGTGACGGTCACGGACGCCTCCACCTCTCTCCGGTAAGGCGATCCCCAATCGGACGCCCGGACTTTGAGATTATAAATCCTTGGCATGAGCTCATAATTGAGGACCTCTAAGGTGCTGATGACGCCGGAGAAATAATCAATGGCGAACGGCTGAGGGGCCGTATTGGTGATGCTGTAAGTAACGTAGCCATTCTCGCCACTGTCCAGATCCACGGCTTTAACCGTTGCTACGCTGCTCCCGACGGGTACATTCTCATCAACACTGGCTTTGTACGACGTCTGCTCGAACTCGGGCGCATTGTTATTCACGTCAATCACGTCAACAATCACTCTTGTTGCCGCCTTTTTGTCCGCCGTGATCACGTCCAGCTCAAACCGGGGCGCAGAATCAGCATTGATTGGTCCGGCGGTGCTGATTAAGCCCGTATCTGGATTGATTGTGAATCTGTTCTTGTCGGACTTGTGTCTGAAGGCATACTTTAGCTGCGGAGACTTTGGCAAGGCTGTTACCATAGTGACGGGCGTAAGAAGAGGGGCGAATTCACTCAGATTGACTCTGTAAACTGCCTTTTCAAATATGGGCGGGCCCACTTTGAACTGGGCAGACGTGACATGTACCAATTTAACGGAGGAGAATTGAGGGGGGCTGCCTTTGTCCTTTGCCTGTAAAGTGAGGTTGTATCCAAAAGGCTGGCTGTCCCAGTCCACATCCTTCACCGCTTTTATTTTGTACTCTTTGCTCCCGGGGCTGCTTCTCACGGCCCTGAACTGCTGCAGGGGGTCGCCGGCCACGATACTCAGCGACGCTATCTCCCCGTTGGGTCCGTGGTCGCCGTCCTCCACGGTCACAATGGCGTAGGTGGGGTCGTGGTCCGCGCCAGACGGGGCCAGGGTCACGGCGGTGATGACGGGCGCGTGCTCGTTGGCCTGCTCCACCCTCACCGCGAGTTTGGCCATGCTGCTGAAGCCGCTGCTGCCGTACAGCTTCATCCCTCGGTCCACCGCCAGGATCTCCAACTCGTACAGCTTCGTGTCAGCGTAGTCCAGCTTGCCGGTCAGCGTCACGACGCCGCTCGTCGGGTGGACCGCGAACATGTCCGTCCGCTCCCTGAAGCTATAGTAGTATTCTCCGTTGGTACCGATATCCGCATCCGTTGCCGTGACCTTGGCCACGCTCGTGCGTATGGCCGTGTTCTCCGGCAGAGAGATGCTGTAGGACGTCGGCGAGAACAGAGGCCTCAGGTCGTTGGTGTCCAGTACCTGCACCTTGACTCGAGTGCGACACTCAAAGTCGGTGCTCCTCTCCAACGCTTTAACAGTGAGCATGTAGTGGTCTTTAACCTCCCGGTTCAGAATGGAGGTGCTGCCTCCTTTGGTCCTTATTCGCAAAAAACTGAAATCTCCCAGCAGGTAGTCCTCTGCTTTGAATAAGTTCTCATTGTCCCCAGAGATGATTTTGTACCGTATCTCCCAGGTCGGGTCGGCGATATAGATCCCCATCTTGGTGTGACTCTCTAAGTAAGTCTTAGCAGCAGAGTTCTCATATATGGTGGCGTTGTAAACAGAGAGGGTGAACTGCATGGCGGCGGCCCTCGTCATCCTTTGGTTCCCTGCGCAGCCACAGAGGAGCTGCAGGAGCAGCCCGAGCAGTGAAACCAAGCGCTTCCCCATTATCGTACCGTGATCTTCACAGAACCACCTGGAAACAATCAAGATATAAGTGTTAGTATTGTAACACAACATCAGGCAAGTGCATTTTGTACATACAACTAACTGTAATTACATAGAAGAAATGTGAGGAAAAAAAACAATTATCACATGTAATCTGCTTTTTTCTGCTGTTGTCGCCTGTGGAAAAGATGGTCCAAATGGCGGAAACCGTATTCTTTTCTTCACCCTGCACGTTCCCATTTTCCTTTTAAATGTCACGAGAAGTGACGACTGGGCTGATAAATTGCTAAATAGGTTCCATGTGGAAATAAGATGAAAGCGGAGCATCCAGTCGGAGGGGGACAAGATCTAAGCCTGACCTGCTCCCACGTCTGCACAATGCCAGATGCCAAATATGTGCACTTCATAACATCGAGAAACAGTCTGTCCCAACACAAGCTCGAGAAAAATAACTGGCAAAAGGCAGACATGTATAGATTACTTTTTTTTTTAATATATATTTTCAATACACATTTAATTCTTCCTGCTTATTTTTTTAACCACCTCGTGTATAGAAATGCAATAAAAAAATAATACTCAGTCACTCACTTAAGAATTTTAACAGAGTAATTAACACGAGCAGCAGTAACTATGTCATAACACAATAACGTAACCGGCATCCGGCGTTTTCTGCCGGAGCTAATTATTATTATTTGTATAAAACAAATGCAAAGAGCGCTCGTTTCTATTGTCATCAAGCTCCAATCACTGATAATAAAAAAGAAAAGAAACTCCCCCATACACACACACTCTCACGCAGACACACACGCAGAGGAGATGGCCGTGAGACGGCTTTAAAATTGCACATTCATGCGTTTACAGCCGCTTTACAACGTCTCGCGCTGCGTGGGAGTCCGCACAAAGACTCGTGGAGCGCGAGCCGGCGCTCGTGTCCGCGCAGGAGAGCGCGGTGCAAAAACCGACATCATTTACTTTTGGCGTGTCAGAAACGAGCCGAGCCGGGGTTTAGTTATTAATGCTCCGTGTGTGTCGGGTTAATAAGTGACAAGAGACCGTAACGAGGAAATACCTTCCCGTCGGAAACAAATGCCCCGCAGGTACAAAAGAACCATCTGCTCGTGAGCGACCATTGAAGAAGAAAAAAACTAAAACTTCTGCTGTAATTCTTTTTTTTTTTTTTACACATACGACAACAAAAAAGGTGTAGTGTCTAATACATGTGGTTTATCTGCAGCCTATATATCCGTTTAAACAAAGACGAAAAAATATCTTTAAAAAATATCTCAAGAAAGTAAGTTAGGTGCCAGCAGACTATTTCTTTTCAAACCCCCCCATCCCCCAACTGGAGCCATTCAGCTCACGGAGCGATGGTCGCCGTGCCGCGGAGCACAGGCATTCACTCGAGAAAACACTCCACACACAACGGGAAACAACGCGTGAACTTATTCCAGGGTGAATAATAAACAATACAACAACCATACTATGAAAAACGACACTACACGGATAGTTTCGCTGTCGCTAAACTTCCCCAAAAGAGGGTAAAAGAAAGCAGCGGCGCCTGGTTTCTTTCACCGACCAGAGGCGGCTCACAATAGCGGAGCTAACTGACCCTAACTTTCTTTTAAATATTATAATACTTTATTCCAAAAATGCCGAAGGTGCACCGAGTGCAAACAAAATCATTCACGTACCTCTTCTATTATTATTCTCGTATATTTGGAGGCTTTGCATGTAGTTTATGTAGTCCAAATCTCGGCATGGTAGTACGTGGACTTGCCTCCTCTGCGCTGCTCCATCTACCTCCACTAGGCAGCCGCTCTCGTTCCCCTCGCCGCTTCGCTTTCTCTCCCACACTGGATCTGCCCGGTATCTCTCCGCGCTGCGCATGTCCGGATCTACTTACCGCGGCTGGCAGCGGGATGAAACCTTTCCGCTCTGAACCCAGGGGCAGACTTTGATTTACTGGCACTGCATTGGAGCCTATATTTCACTACATGTATTATGAAAATACTAAATACTAAATCAGAGTCATCTTAATCTGGCGGTCACCACTTCACCTATATGGCCACAAAGTGAACCTTTCCTTTATAGGTGGGTCCTTTTTTACTGACATGTTAAAAGTTCTTAAACCACAAACAAATGTTGATTATGAATTAAATGGATGATCTATAGCTGTTATTATTCGTTTTACTCAAATGGCTCATTTGTACCAGTTGGAAGATGCCCCCGTGAGATGAAATTGAGGAATATGTGACTTTTTACTGACTTTATCCAGCTCCATAACAGATGTTTCTAGTTTGACCCTATGGCTTGTGGAGAGCAAACAAACTCTATATAGTGCCAATTAGACAATAATGACGGCTCGCTGTATTTAAAAAATGACCCATAATGAAATCATCAGCATATAAAGGTGGATATTATATACACTCTCATGTGCAGTTAAATTCGCAGTTGGGCATCCCTGATGATTACAGATATCCTAATAATATACTTGCAAATGCATAGTTCCTCGCGCGTTTGGCGGCAATTTAAGTGCTTTAACATCAATTTCAGGGATAATGTTCTCCTCATTATCCTCACAAATAGTATTGTCTTTTAATAGCCTGCATGGGTTAGGCTGAGGATGGCGAGTCCAGCAGCGGCGTCCCAGGGTCTACATTCTGCTAGTAGACTATAAGGTGACTGATGGTGGAGATGCATGCGCCAAGAAGACGAGCTGATCCCATCAACCCCCCCCCCCACCACCACCACCACCACCACCACCATCCCCACCCACCACCACCACCTCCTCACGCACAGCCACCCCGACTCCTTCCCAGACCCAACGCTGCACTCCACTCCCCTCCACCGGCGCTCAGGAGTGT
This sequence comes from Liparis tanakae, assembly GCA_036178185.1. Classification (NCBI taxonomy): domain Eukaryota; kingdom Metazoa; phylum Chordata; class Actinopteri; order Perciformes; family Liparidae; genus Liparis; species Liparis tanakae. The sequence goes on from CM070110.1 coordinate 5,053,138, forward strand.
GGCTGCTATGCGATTGATGGCGCTGTCTCACTGCTCTTGCCCGGGACTGCAGCGATGCAGCCGGCGTGCGCCCGCAAGAAAGCCCGTGCTTCGGTGCAGCTCGACAACTCGTCAACTTGTGATTGATCCAGCGTGTGTGCGCGCGTGCGTTCGAGTGCGCAAAGCGTGCGTATTTGTGCGCGTGGTTGTTTGGCAAGAGTCCGACATTAAGCGCACACTCACTCCTCTTCAACGCCTTTTTTTACAATGGGCTCCGAGTCGAGGGCAAAGTTCTATGGAGTCATTTCGACCTCATTTTTTTTAAATGACAAAAACACACGTCCTCTGATTGCACTCAAAGCTTAAATACTCACCAGACCACCATGGGAGATCGCCGGAGTCCGCTCTCCAAACTTCACTTCGCATAAATCCTCTCAGTTTTTCTTTTTGACGAGCATTTCTCAGACAAGGGAGCTGCGGCTTCTGGTTTTGAGAGAGTCGGGATTCAGCCCCTCGCAGATTCCGGAGCCAATGCTGCCCGCGATCCGCTGAGAGTCATCACACTCCGTGTCGTCTGGGTACAGTAGAGCTGCGGGCTGCGGGTGTCCTCGCTCCTCTCCTCCAGAAACAGAGCAGGTGGAGTTGCATAATGTTGCCGCCTTCAGGTGATATCGGAAATACCGTAACCGGAGTAGGAGCGCGCAAGAAGAAGAAGCAGCAAAAAATAAATAAATAAATATAACAGTCGAGAAATATCAAAGGCGTGATTTTCTTGCCGTTAGTCCTCCCTTTAGGAAAAGTGACAGATGCACGAGGAGGGGGGGGGGAGAGAGAGGAAGTCACATCAACAACTGATGGGGATGTATTTGATTATTAGCCTAATTCTTTGTTACCAGATACAATTATTATGCACAATTAACATAAATGGTATGTCCGATTCAAATTTCATGCGTCAGCATTTTTTATGCTTAAAACATATTTTGCTTTTTTATTTTTTATTTTCTTCTATTGAATGCAAAGTAATTTGAGTAAACCACAGGTTTTGAATAATGGAGCTCATCAGATCTCCTTGAAGGCATCCAGATTCTTACACCTTCGGCTCTGACGTCACACGCCTCCCATACCTCCCATGCACAACTCCGTGGGTTGCCTGGTATATTCTGTCCAGATTCAAAGCAACCATTTCTATTCTTTTTCTTTCCTTTTTCTCATGGCTTTCTCAATTCATTCCGTCTACTGATCGTGTTCTTGCGCCCCATTTGAAGAAACCTTTTAATAGTGACCAGCGAACCCACTTGAGAGCATCAATGGGGCAAATGTCTCCATTCAGCTCCTCGAACATGTGGTTAACAGCTAAACTCGACACCGTGCTGTGAAGTGGCCGCCAAAGAATGCCCGAGCGGAGAGGGGCTGCTGGAGCCGGCGGTCCAGCGTGAAGATCTCTGCCTAATGTCCATTCAGCACCGGCTCATTAAAGTCACATTTGCCCACAGGCTGCGTAAACGAACGAGACCTATGGGTTTTGGTGTGTGTGTGTGTGTGTTTGTATATGTGTGTGGGAGTGTGTGTGAGAGAAAGAGAGACGGAAGGAGTGAGGAAAGATTGAGCGTGTGTGTCAGAAAGCAAGTGTATACCGTTTCATCTCTCTTTCTCTCATCTCTTGGTCTTCCCTCTATCTCTCTCCCACTTTTGTCCCAGACAATGTGAGGTGTATCTGAAACAGCTTCTTCTTTTCTTCTTCTTCTTCTTCTTCTTCTTCTTCTTCTTCTTCTTCTTCTTCTTCTTCTTCTTCTTCTTCTTCTTTTTCTCACTTAGCCTTCCTTCTGATCTGCCTGTAAAGCTTTAATTGAATCGAGGTCAGGTGATGCCCAGGGCTGTTCCATGCACATGCTTTGATCTCAGGGAGCGTTTTGCATGCAGTCCCGTGGCTGCTGGGGGGGGGGGGGGGGGGGGGGTCAGGCCCTGTAGCGCCTTCTACGCCCTGCATGTACCCGGGAGGATGTGAACTGTTGGCCTTCTGGGGACACCTGCAATCCCCTTATAGTGATAACGCACATCCACTTGATGGAGAGAATGCAACTTGACCATCAGGAGGTATTTTTTGTTGCTGGAGATTTCTAATATTTCTTGTTACATCACTCCGACTGTGCATATATAGTGTGTGACAGTTTGATGACTGACTCATCAGTTATGTTGAGTCCTGCGCCGTGCTGGCGCTCCAGACCTCCGTCTGAAAGCCTCGGTGTAAGAGAGTACACGCAGCACGCTGCACAATCTCCCCCCCTCTCATGTAACACTCGCCGTCGGCTCACTTTCCACTTACATTTCGTGCTAATTCGCTGCAGATCATCTTGAGAGATGCGAGGAAACGGGCGAGGACTGATGTGTTGAGTGAGTTCTCCCTACCCCCCCCCCCACTCCCCCACTCCCCCCCTCACCACCACTTCCCCATGTGACTAATGTAGCTTCCCCTGCAACTTGAAACCGGAGAGAGATCAGGAAAAGATACAGATGATTTGCGGCGCGTCTGCAGCAGCGGAGCACCCAGGTATCTGTTTCTCCCACCTTCCAATCTGGGTAGCATCTGAATCCGGAGGCTGAGCTTAACTGTAAGAGAGATTGGAATAATTCAATATCCATCCCGCTGTATAGTGTCCTCGACTAAAGACACCGACCCTCCTGGTGTCACCGTTCTGATGTTGAGCCTCTGTGCGGAAAGAGAAGATTATCTCCAAATCGCACAGTGTACCGAACACTATTTAAGTGTGGGAAGGTTGTTGTTGTTTTTTTTTTGTTGAGAAAATGACACAAGATATTTATAGGGAATCATAATAAACAATTGACATTGCCCCTGCAGCTGGAGACAAACTGCTGTGCTCTGAGAATAAAGACGCCATGCTGCCTCAAGCAAAGCAGGAGATTATCTTAGCAAAGCCCCTTGGTTGTGGAAGCTTCCATAATTAACCCAAAAAAAGAAAGGTACAGGAAGACACTGTGCAATATCTGGGGCAACTTGTTTGGAGAGTTAAAACACGACTGCATTATTCATTCTGTGGGTGTTACTTTAATATACACGAGCAGATTAAAACGGGTATAATAGATCAGGTTATCATGAAAACTTGTGACGTGTCCTCTGGGAAATCAATAACCCCTTCTCTCCTCCCCCTCCCCCTCCCCCTCCTCCTCCTCCTCCTCCTCCTCCTCCTCCTCCTCCTCCTCCTCCTCCTCCTCCTCCTCCTCCTCCTCCTCTTATAAACCCTACATTTGACTCAGACTGGGTTGCATTTCGAGGCTCTTTGTTATTCACTGATTCATAAGCCAAATAAGATGGCCGTCCTTGGAGACGTCCCCAGATGGATCACCGTAATGCATTCCAAATGTACTGTAAACAGACTGTTTCGCCCTATTAAACCCCGAGAACGTCTCGTCACCCAGGAAGAGAAAAGGCACGCCCGTTATCACGTTTGAAATACATTCCTGTATTGTATTTTGTTCTCAAGAGGGAAACTATTTTGTCATCTAACAAAATACGAAAACTTCTGATGCGACTGATTTGTAAACCATGTCACGTCACCTTTTGTATTAATTAAAAAATATTAAAAGAAGTACTCCTTAGTGGCCTTGTTCAAAACTATCAAAATCCGTCTACCAGCACCTCTAAAGCTTACTAATGATATTGTATCGTTTTGCTCTGGTTTAGAAGAGAATATTGATGCCACTCTTTCCCAAATGTATGACCAACACAACTGCGGTTAGCAGTTTGTTAGCTTAGCTTAGCATAGGGATTGGAAAAATACGCAAACAGCTGATCTGACACCATCAAAGGGTTTTCTAAAACAAGCATTTGGGAAGTTTAGTAAATTGACACATCATATATTATTTAGTCCGTACACAAACTTAATGGTAAAAATGCCAATTTTGGTGAGTTAGTGGATTTTAGAGATGCTGGTAGTCGTTTGTTGTTACCTTATGGGTAACGCCAGGCTAACTGTGTAGCCTTCCAGTCTTTATGCTAAGCTAACAAGCTGCTATCTGAAACTCCAAATGTGAAAAGACAAATATGAGAGCGGTACTGATCTTCACATCTTACTCAACCACAACACACCCTAAACGTTGAACTATTCCACTAAGCCAGTCAGAGCCGCATACGTTCCTTTTGTTTAACCGTGGCGCTCAGATGCACTGAAACATGTTTATTTGTGTTGCCACGTCTCGTAAAATCACCTTTTTTTCCCCCCCTTCCTTCCCTCCAGAGACGGAGGACCCCGGAGTGATGATTGACTGACGGGTATGGTGGGGGGCTCGGGGGGGGGGGGGGGGGATAATATCTCTGATGAGTGTGAGCCGATCACGGCCGCCGAGCGCCGTCCGTCTGTGCGGCGCCGATGCAAATGAAACGTGTGACTGAAGCAGAATGAATTGTTATGGTGTGGGATAAAGCAATGTAATCTGCATTTGCGTGCGGACGAACCCCTCTGATTCTCCAGTGTGTGTTTTACTGTCACACCCACACGTCAACCGGCCGAGTCTCTCTCTCTCTCTCTCTCTCTCTCTCTCTCTCTCTCTCCAGAGAGGCCAGTTCTTGGATGTGATGTGTGATGTAATATATAAAAAGCGGTGGGGGAGAAACAACAAATTGAACACAGCACCGACTGATATTTGTGATGTATTGTATTCCAGCAGTCATTTTGGTCCTTCTACTAAATCCTAATCCCACAGAAATTGTGTCGGGCTTACACACAAAAGGCGCATTTTGGATATGGATTTGCATGGATGGATTAGTAAAGCCTTGTAATGGAGGCTGGTGTTTGTCGAGAAACCTCCATCCTCTTGTTGTGGCGCATTCAAATGATGCTGCGCTCCACTTCATGTTAACACACACACACACACACACACACACACTACTCATCTCCCACCATGGGAGCACGGATAATTCCTCATTGCTCTGGAAGTTGTGAACTCCTACGTATCAGCGAGAAACAGATGCTCAAGCAAGAAACGTCCCGCTCAGCAAGGACGGTTTCACACAGCAGACACCCAACGCTGGATCTTCATATGCAGCTCGGGGGGCTTTAAGACAGCGGTACAGAGGATTGGGAGCGCTTTGAACCCCCCTGAGGATGATGCTGCCTTACGCTCTCACCAAGGCCACATGTTCCCCTTGAAAAGACTAACGCTCAGGAAATAGCTCTTCAATCGCATTCGGTGGACAAAAACAAGCAAATCATCGTCCTCTGGCGATCACGTGTTGTGTATTTACGCTCACATTTGCTTATCTAGGGGACATATCTCGTTTCCGATTTTTGACATCTAAAGGAGCGCCTTGAGGCCTTCGCTCTTCTAATCCCCCAGATTTTAGGGGATGTCTCATCTCGAGTGGAAAGAATTGGACCAAAGAGAAACAGAACGTTCGCCTCGTCCTCTTTCGCTGTGTACAAAACAGACACCGTTTGTGTGACTAAGTGCTGGAATAATGTGCGTACATTGTTGGCACGATCACAGCAGAGGATGAGCGCTCGGTCCTTGCCTGCAGAGAATATTTTGTGACATCACGTCTGAGGCGAACAGACGGAGGGCCGCCATGTTCAGACGGTACAAATTATACTCCGAGGCGGGTTGGAGGTGTCTTGTTGTTTAGGTCTGTTGCTATAGGTAACCTACAATGATGGATCAACTGCACTCCCCCACAGTAGTTTATTGTTATTGAGAGTTACTAAGGCCATTAGTGTCCCGTTAGAAACCAGAACATATTTATTTGTATGCTTTGTGATGCAACAATTCACATGAAAGTCTCCGAAGAAGCTATTTATTTTCGGTAGTTAAATTTTTCCGTTTTGTTGTTTTGTTGTATTAATATAATAAACGAGAACCATGATCTTGTTTTGTCGCACGTCTAATATAAAACCTTTACAATATGAATTTAATAAACATATTTTAGGGTTAGAAACGTCGATAACGCAATATTTTTGTTACAGATATGCACGAAAAGAAAGCTGTAAAGACCTAGCAACAGTAACTAAGTGGAGTAGTGGGAGGCGGCTTATTGAACAGTAAATGTTTCATTTCAATTATAGCTTTAAAACCTTATTGAATTGAAAAGATATGTTCGGCTGGCCAGCTTGCCAGGCAGACACATAATTTGACGTTAGCGCCTCGCTCCAAAAAGTTGCTAACATTCATGAAATATAGGAGATAATAATAATGATCACGGTGCATTATGGGCATGAAACTGTGAGATGGACGCCCAGCCTTGTGTCTTCTCCTCTGCAGGAAAATGTAACTACCCTGAGGACAAGTTCAGAGGCTGTGTGCTGGTGGCTCTTGCAGAGTAGTCATCGTAATAAGGGAATATTATCTTCTGTGTGTTTATGTGTGTGTCTTTTCCATTGTCTTGAAACGCGTCCACTTTATATAAATGCACGGGCTCTCAGACACCGACTTTAATTGCCGTGCATTGTGCGTGTTGAAGTCCCGTCTGCGAGACCCGGTGCGTCGTAAATCGGTGCCAGGACGGAGATGCAAATTAGTGGAGCAGCAGGTGGAGAGTGGCATTCATCAATGTTTGATGGGCTTCTTTTCTTTTCCCGCCGGCGGCCAGGAGAACCCGCAAACGGCACGAAGAGACGAGCGAGAGGCGAGAGCCGCGGTGGCAGGGGGTCATTATCGTGTCACACATTGTCTTAAAATAATAAAATAAAAAGAACCTTCAAAAAGAAGCACTCTTTCCATTTCCATCAACGTCCTCGTCTCCGCGGGAGCTCTTCTGTCATTCAATTCTTATTTATTTGAAAAAAAAAAAATGTGCCCGCTTGAGGAGCTCAGGAATATTTTTCAGTATCCACCCTCTGCCGCTCAAAAGGACGACATCACGCACAAACACACACACACACACACACATACGCACACACACACACACGATGCTCGCTGACATTTGAACACTTGTCGCCTTTGGAGCAGGTTTAGTCACTAATCCCATTTTAAAGTTTTGGGATTGTTGGGTATTCACAAAAAATCCTATTCAGCTTATTTGGATAAAAGAGTTGTGGCAGTTAAACACGACAGACAATTCAGTGAACTGATTATCTTACGTCAACAAAGGGTTGTTAGGGGTGCTCATGTTTCTCATGCTGTAAATGTATTTTATAAATTAAATAATATAGTATCGGTTCTACAGGAGTTAAAGATGAAGGTTTTCTGAGGCCCTCTTATGTGGTGTGCTTATGTTTACATCCAGTTTAGAGGGAGACCTGCTCACAACGGGCATCCTATAAATATCATACATATTTTGAAAATAGGGATATTGTATCCGTGTCGAGATTATTGCATTTTTATTTTGGAAACGGAGACAAATAATCAACCAGGCGGTCACATCTGGGTCTGAAACAACAATGAAGCTATCAACCAACTTCTTCTAATGGCCTGCAGGGGGCGACTCTTGTGGTTGCAGAATAAAAAAGTCGGATTGTATCAGTTTATGAGAAAATTTACGTACCTCACAATTGATTTATTCCGCCACTAAATGTTATAGGCATGAGTTTATGGTATCAATCGCTGGTTTGATTGACAGTTTTTTTTTTACCCTTTCAGTGGATTTTCAGTACATGAATGTTCATCTGAACATTTGGGTTTCTTCAAAATGACTTATTCAACATTCTGTTGTACTTACCTCCAGCTGCTTGCGTTTATTCTGGTTTCCAAAAAGCCGAGACGGCAACCGCCGACACATCCAGATGGCGACGGCCCAAATGGCAGTTCACAAACCTCGGTGAGCGAGCAACAAGCCCCAGTTGGGAGAGGATCTATTTGAGCTCCAGATCCAAAAAGAGAAGCAGATGAAACTAGAATAACTGCCGTCTCCGCCAAGCAGCCATACTGCAGTTTACATCCACGTCTGTCTAAAATGTCATCGCTCCATTGATCCAATTAGAGATTTGTAAAAGATTGTCAAATGTAGCATTTGAAGTCTTGAGTTAAGGCCATAAGGCATTTTGTGAGGTCACAGTGACCTTTGACCACTGCGTCCTAATCAGTTCCTCCTTGAGTTCAGGTAGCAGCTTGTGCCAAATATGAAGACATCCAGAGAGCTATTGAGGTTTATCACAAGAATCAACAATCCGAATACTCATTACCTCCCACGCGGAGGGAGGCAAATAAGTTATGATGAGGCAGATAGATGATGTGTTTTTTTCCAGCATTAGCAACTTCCTGATGACCAACCAACGATAACACGTTCGCCAAAAACGATGACGGCGCCAGAGAAGTGCAACGCAGCGAGGACCCCCGAGACTACGCTCATCCCCACCTGGCAGCCTCCACACACACTGAAGCTATTAGCCCTTTAGCGTACATTACACTGCCTCGTTAGCAAAGGACACACACACATACACACACACACACACACACACATACATACATACATATACACATACGCATATACAAATACACAGACACACACAAACACACACATACATATACACACACACACACACATACATACATATACACATATGCACATACATATATACACACACATACATACATATACACATATGCATATACAAATACACAGACACACACAAACACACACATACATATACACACACACATATGCATACACAAATACACACACACATACACACACATATGCATACACAAATACACGCACACATACACGTACACATACACACACATTCATATACACACATATGCATACACAAATACACACACACACAAACAAACACACACACACACACACACGCACACGCACACACACCTCTGCTGCTGAGTCAGCACAGATGTCAGGCCACAGCCAGGTCGGTGTAATGTGCATAACACAACAATCTGTATGAAATGAGAGAGAAAGAAAAAACCCGGCTTGAAAATACTACGGAGCTGTTTATATTAAATGTCATTGTCTGCCTTGGCGCTCGGGTGTGTGTGTGTGTGTGTGTGTGTGTGGGGGACAGAAAAGTTCACTGTTTTATGCTTATCTTATAACAATCACCTCTCAAGTGCGTGACCTTTTTCTGGGCCCAGGGATCAATACAGCTTGCCATGATGCTGCAAACAAACCCCTGTTTACTTTACCTTAGCGTATCTTTCACTCATTTAAAAAGGTCAACAGACTCTTTTATTCTGATAGGGCGAGAACCCTGCCCTTTCGCTTTTGGATTGATCTGAAGGTTGCTGCAAAAATGGACCGCACACGCTCCCCCGATCCATCTTTTCCCCGTGTCATTTCATATGTACTGTGTGTGTGTGTGTGTGGATGAGAGCGTTTCTATAGCGTTTCTATGTGTGTGTGTGTGTGTGTGTGCTTTCGCTTTTGGTACAGTTCATGTAGTGTAACACTCTTCAAAGAGACGGGTCGAAACAGTGTTTTATCATCAAGCAGGTTCAGCTCCCCCTTTGAAGGTCTAACGAATGTTTCTCGCGGGCCGGGCCCTCTCTCTGGGTTTGTGTGCAAAACATTACAGAGGCGGTTGTAGAGGGGGGGTGGGGGGTAGAGGAGGGGGGGGGGGAGTGGCAACAGCGGCGGCTATTGAAGTTCGGGGAGGAAGAGCGAAGGCTGAGGATTAGGGTGTTCAAACATCGCCGTCCTGTGCAAGCCTCGATACGACCGCACCTGGGAGCCGGCTGTTATGCGTAGCGGCGGCTTCCCAGAGTCCGAGAGCGGCGCCGTCAGCGCCACGGGAGAGACACAAAGGCGCCGCGGGGCCCTGGGAGCGCTGTGGGCACGTGTGTGGAGACGGTATCCTCTTTTATCCTCCTAATCGTTGACGACAGATTTGTCACACTGTGGGTGTCGAGGTGAGCTTCTGGAAAAATGACTGGCGCAAGAGCGTCAAAAAAAGAGATTTTTTTTATTATTATTATTTTTAGATGGACAACTGCCTTATTGGGATTGAAAACTGTAAATTTAATTTTTTTTTATTTCTAGGGGAGGTTACGATATTTTTCTAATTTCCTGAAATTGCCAGAGACTATAGGCTGGTCTTCTTGTGTGATGTTGTTGTTGTTGTTGTTGTTGTTGTTGTGTATTTTATTCAGTCAATCATTGCAATACAATACTATATTTATTGTTGTTGTTGTTGTTGATGCCAGAAACAAGTTGTTGAGTTGTGGATCTGATAGTCAATCATTGCAATACAATACTATATTTATCTCTATAATATACAAAGCAGAAAGACTGAAGAGTGTATAGGTAGAAGCAACAATACTTATATATTCCTATCCTAAATTATTATAATCAAATAAATCAGATAATTAATAAAGAATAAAGAAAATGTCACGAGGCTGATGCCAGAAACAAGTCGGCGAGTTGACGCTGGATCTGATACTCGATTGTAAAAAACTCTGCATGTTCCCTACGTTTTTTTTCCGTTGAACGCCTTCAAAACAAAATGTTTGGCGTCGTCGCGTTGGTTCATGAACAAAGTGGATCTGGGGAATTCAAATGAGTGTTATTCAGGCCACATTTACACATTTACAGAAACAAATATTTCTGCCCCTCCGTTTTCAAAAATAACGTTGTACACACAAACTCGTGCATTTCAAAAAGTTTCTGTTTATATGAACCGCCTAAAAACAGCGCATAAATACGCCGTCTATAGGGCGCTCACATGACGTGAAGCATCTTTAGTCGCACACTGTGACGTTTGACAACCTAAAACTCTGTTTGACCTCGTTCACACGCAAACACAAAAACTGAGTTTTCAGAAATCTCCACTTTGGCCGGAGTTTCTTGAAATGATCGTTTTCCGTGATAAAACCTTCTTTTTTGTGTAAATGAAAGGCCAAAACGCATGAAAATATATGCGTTTTCCCATCGTGTAAACGGGGTCTAAGAAGGAATATTGTTTTGTGCATGGCAAACTTTTAAGAATACAACTGGTCCGTGTTTGTGGAAAATAGATAATCACTATTACTAATTACATTACATTACATTACATGTCATTTAGCAGACGCTTTTATCCAAAGCGACTTACAATAAGTGCATTTCAACCTAGAGTACAACACTAATTCTGAAGTAACGCATTACTTTTTGGAATAGACCTGCAGAGGAAGGTGAATCACACGCTCACCTTCCTCTTCTGAATAACAGCATCACATCCATCATGCAGGACTGGCTGATGTCTGTCTGATGGCTCATTTTTAATTGAAGAGCCTTGCAACAGATTGTATATTATTACACACGGCGCCCCGCTGTGAGAAATGTTGTAACGTGGAATACATTATGGAACAAAAAGAGAGAGCAGAAAAATCCCCACGGTGTCCATTCAGATCACTTTATTATAATTATTCTCCTTCTCTTCTGCTGCATATATTGGTTTTAGGTAATAAAACAAAATATAAATATACTTTTCTATTAGAATAAACCAACTTTAATTAAGTTCCTTTCACATCTTTCACACATTGTGCACCTGTTTAGTTATTTTGACACTTTCAAGCAGTTTCCTGCATGCAAAACATTATTAAAAGTTGTAAATTGTGTTACTTTTACACAAGCGACACACTCGCAGTGGTTTTAACAGGGTTCTTACACATGTTGACCAATGGATTTCCAGAACTTTTCCACGACTTATCAATGACTTTAAACCAAATTTCCATAACCAAACTGAAATCTCGGTATAAACATGAACAATTTAGAAAATGTTGTGCGTTTTTGAGCGTCTTTCTTTAAAAAAAACATCTCAATTATTTCAAACTGGGCATAAATGAACATGTGAATATAACAACATTTCCATGACTTTTATGATTTTAGTTTTTTCCAGGCCTGTAAATGAAAATTTTAAAATGCCATGACTTTTCCAGGTTTTCCATGACCGTACAAACCCTATTTTAAGGTGTGGAAATTAGAAAAACAAGTCTTACGGTTCCTGGTGGAACTTTAGGATATATCAAACCTTTTACACTTCCTGAGATGCCCTCTGAGATGGCAAAAATTCAATATTTTCATAAAGGATCCAGAAACTCATACATTATAATCCTGGCGAACACCAACAGAGATGGAAAATGATAAAAGTAAAATAAGTCCAATTGACAGAATGTGAATAATTTGCAGGAAAGCTTTCATCTAAAACTTGATGCATATTTCAGGTGAATAAATGCAAGAGCGGGAAACCGGGCTCTTTTCATCCCCTCTGTGTGCCAGACTAGAGTCACATAAAGCCTAGTTTGTCCATTTCTCACCCAAAAGAGTTCCCTTTACGGAGTGGGGTTCGTCAACGTTTCCTTTTAGAGATTTTGTGATTTATGTTCATCGCTGAAACAAATACGAAACGCACAATAAATATCCATTACGCGCTGATTGCGATACATAAACACATAAGCTAACTCAGCAGACTGAGTTTCCCCACGAGAGCCAATAAGCCCGCGTGTTTAGTCTGTGAGCATAATTGATGAAGGGCTGTTGTGTATCTAACAATTTGATCTTCTTCTCTGTATCAAAATGCTGCTACAGTCGACTCCCCGCAGATAAAAAGGCCACGTCGTATTCCCGTCAATGTCATTTGACTCGTCCCTCGCTCGTCTCATTTCGCCCTTTCTCTTACGGCGACGAGAAAATGCCAATAGGAGAATATCGAGCCGGATAACAGGCCCTGGCAGCGTTGCTTTAGCGAGGTGTCGGTGACATTACGGAGGATCGCTCCTGAGAGTGGAAAATCCAATCAGGCTGCGGAGCCGGAGGAGCCGGAGGAGCCGGAGGAGCCGCGGACAACAGAGTGACGCTTTCAAATTCTTTGATCGGGACGAGTTATCTCCAAACTCCCCGAGGATTGAAGGCAAACCGAGGGGATCCGGGGCCTTGAGGAGGGGGACGTCGTTACACCGGGGTTCTGCAGGCGCTCTGAATTATTGCAGGTATCCGTTATCAAAAGTGTCCGAATGAACAGACGACTTTCCTCGGTCATCAGTCGGCAATATGCGCTCAGCTAGGAATAATAAGACTCTTACAATTCTTATCGACTCTTTTAAATCACTTATCAAAACTCCTTTTTATAGAACGGCTTTTAAGTGACGTCGTCCTATGATGCAGTAATTTAGTTAGTCTGTCTTTTATTTTAATCAAAAAAGAATTATTCTATATTTGTATCTTATTATTCTATTTGTTTGGCCTTGACTCTCTGTAGAGCACTTATACACTTTTTGTAAAGGTGCTATATAAATAAAGTTATTACCTTCGCATTGAAAATGCGGAAGGTTATATTTTGATCGCCGTGTATTTATTTATTTATGTATTTATTTGTATGAGTGTTACTCGCATAACAAAAAGTATTAAACCGAATCGCATGAAATTTGGTGGGATGATTGGTTATTATCCGGGGACCATTTGGTTAGATGTTGGCATTGATCGGCTCAAAGGTCAAGGTCATGAAAAGGTCAAAATCTTCCTTTTACCACCAATTTGTATCCAATTAGCATGCAACTAATCCCAAAATGTTTATAATTCAATGCCCAATCTTGTGATATGTGAAGGTATGTGTTCTACCGAGTGCCCGTTATAGTTATTATTAATATTATTACAATAATGTGTGCCGCGTGCAAATCTGTCTTTCTGTGTGTGAAAAGCATGAAAAACATCAGCATAGGAGTTAAAATATTGATAAAGACTAATATGACTTTTTGATCATATGCTGGAAAGGAATCATGATTATTGCAGTGCTTCTTTGCAAAGTTAGTGAAACTGAAGTGAATATTTAATTCCTTCATTTCATCACAGGCTGACAACGTATGGCCAACCGGGCGCCAGTGACCGGAGAGCCTTTTGGACATCAAAAATACATCAGATAAGTATTTTCCAGAACTGCAGGGGTGACCCGGGATGGTATTATCATCATTCATTTAGTTCTACCCTGAGATTGCCCTTGGCTAGTGACACATGCGGTCCAATCTTCAGCCTTTTAAAATCTCTGGCATGTTTATGCCCGTAGTCATTTGTCTTTGTGCGAACGGCGCCCGGCCTTATATTCAAGGATCCGTCACACGTGACCAAGGCTGCGGGGGTTCATGGTAACACACAACATATTGCATATATATTTTTAAGCATATTCATTTCACAGATGCTCGTGTCAAGAGGACGTTTGGACATCGCGCTTGACCATGTGTTATTCTTCTTTTACTTAGCGTCCTTCTAAAATTGTAACACGTTTAAAGGCTTCAGTGTGCTTCAGAGACTATTTTGAAGGCTTTGTATTTATAAAAAATTGTAACAGACAGAAACATTATTTTCACCCCCTCATATTTGATTCTCTCAAAGCTCCATCTGGAGCCTCGAAAGCCTTTTTATACACTTGAAGTCTCCTCCTCAAAACGTGTGGATGGACTTTAATGTGTAAAATCAGCCGAGTTAGCCGTTAAGATATCTCAGTGCCGGTTGAGTTGATGATCGCCGTGGTTACCGGTGATGACAGCTAGTGATGTTTCACACCACAGCGATCACTTGTTGTGGCGCTACTTAGTCATCAATACGACAGAAGAGCAACTGGTGTATCTGTTTACATGGCAGCCAAACCAACTCGATCACAGAGGGTACGGAGAGTGTTCAGACCCCTTTACATGTTTCACTCTTTGTTTCATTGCAGCCATTTGCTAAAATCAAAAACAATCATTATATTTCGCATTAATGTGCACTCAGCACCCCATCTTGACAGAAAAAAACAGAAATGTAGATTTTTTTGCAAATTTATTCAAAAAGAAAAACTGAAATGGTCATAAGTAGAAATTTGCAAACATGTCTAAATGTGTTTATTTCTGTCAAGATGGGGTTACATGAATGAGAAATAAAGTGACCTTTTTATTTAATTTTTTATTTTAGCAAATGGATGCAATGAAACAAAGAGTGGAACTTTTAGGGGTCTGAATACTTTCTGTACCGTTGTGACAATATTTTAAATGGCTAGCTATGAAATACGTCGCGTTTTATAATAACCGACCCCTTGCTTTGTGAATTGAATCCTTTTAATGTGGGAAATCTTTGGTTTGCATGAGCAGCATGATGTATTGGTATTAAAAAGTACACAGTGACAATTATATCGATAAAATTAATATATACAAACATCTGCATTGCAAATGTGCACAGTTTCATGTCCCTTGTTGTTATAAAAGTAATCAAAATCCAGCACAGGAATGATGGACTTCGCCACTAAAAGTATAAAATGAAAAATAAAGAATGCAAATACATTCAATGGCTAAAAATGCAGACAATGAATATCATTAAAACCGCATTCTCTGACTTAATGAGGACTTTATGATAATCATTTACTCAAAACATTTAAAGGCCACCTGTCCTTTGAACATCATATCACAGAAATGCCAAAGCATTCCTTCCTTTGTGTTAATGTGCAACACATGTACAAAAAATAGGGCTTTAAACCACGTTTCTATCCTCCATCCATTAATGTCTCAGATGGCCCTTCTTATTAGAAATAATAGTAACCATAAAAGGGGGGGGGGGGTAATCTGCTGTTATGTCAGCACTATACTGCAGTTGCCCACTGGCCACCAAACGAGTATAGCAATGCTCTATCTTGTTGTGCTTCTTTTTTTTTTTCTTTCTCACACACATTTATCTTTCAAAAGTGAATTTCCACGTCAATGCCAAACGGTGTCGGAGCTTTATCTACAGAGTGAAACAAATGAAACAATTAGAGTCTCCAATTCAACCGTTTCAACGATAAGAATCTCAAATTACAACTTCCTATTTACGCCGGGACAAGAACAAACGGGGCGGTTGGCTCGCGGGAGAAAATTGCCAGCGCACAATTATACTGTCACCAACAACTCATATATTCCCCGTGTATTGACCACACACCGCACAAAAAGGAACACGCTTCCCTTTTTTCCTTTTTTTTAAAGCTCATTTATTCTTAAGCTGGTGCTTCCACCATAAATCTTTGTCAGGCTTTTATTTTTTGTATTGATTACTGAAGTTGCGAGGCAGCGTGTTGGTGCGGCGGCCATTGGAGCGACGGAAGGAGACGAATGAACGGAATTGATTTTTGTAAATTAGATTTCGCCGTTTATCTTCCGAGGCAGACGCCGTTTCTTTGTGACTTCCGATGTTGTCGCCTTCATCAGCTGAGGTGGTCTTAAACTGGCCGGCTCGCCAGCTTTGAAACGCTTACAAATGGAGGAAACGTCTTTTCATTCGCCGGTTTGGTGAGACGCGTACGAGTTAGTTCATCGGAGCGTGGTTGTTGAAAACAGCTGTCTGCTGCTGCTGGAAATTGGTTTAATGAGAACAATGTGACCCAGACGGACGCACACACAGCAAAGCGATGAGCTGGAAGTGGCAAAAAAAAAAGAAAAAAAAAAGCTTTAGTAAGCATCACAGCTGATATTCAATTCAATTTAATTCAGTTTATTTTGTATAGCCCATTATCACAAATGACTAATTTGCCTCCGAGGGCTTTAACATCTGGACACATACGACGTCCCCGTCCCAGGACCTCACATCGGATCAGGAGAAACTCCCAAAAAACCCTTTAACAGGAAAAAAAAAGAAGGGAAGAAACCAATCGATGTGGCTTCATCACTGTGAGCGACCCCCTTTTGTTTCTGCAGATCGTCATTAGAGACAATGGTATGATCCAATATGTTGATTCATTGAGCTTTAAATCTCGAGCAAAATAAGACCCTGTTTACACAATGGGAAAACACATATATGCAGCTAGAGGAAGGTGAGCGTGTGATTCACCTCCTCTGCAGGTCTATTCCAAAAAGTAATAGATTACTTCAGAATTAGTAATAGTGATTACCTATTTTCCACAAACACGGACCAGTTGTAAGTTTAAAAGTTTGCCATGCACGAAATAATATTTCTTCTTAGACCCCGTTTACACAATAGGAAAACGCATATATTTTCATTTGTTTTGGCCTTTCATTTACACAAAAACGGAGGTTTTATCACGGATAACGATCATTTCTAAAAACTCCGGCCAAAGTGGAGATTTCTGAAAACTCTGTTTTTGTGTTTCAGGTTGTCAAACGTCACAGTACGCGACTAAAGATGCTTCACGTCACGTGAGCGTCCTATGCGGATGTATGCGGACGGCGTGATTATGCGGGTTCATATAAACAGAAACTTTTTTTTAAACAACCTTGTGTGTACAACGTTAATTTTGAAAACGGAGGGGCAGAAATATCCGTTTCTGTAAATACCGGCTTTGTGTAAATGTGGCCTCAGAACGGCTCGGGCCGTTCGGCGTCCCCGGTGGCCCAGTCGCGCTGGAAGCCGTCACACTGTTCGGCTAATGCGTCAGCCGGCGTGTTTGAGATAATAATGATGAAAGATGTGTTGGAACGGCTCATCGCCCCCCACCCCCTCCCCCCCTCCCCCCACCCCCCCTGTCATTGCTTTTAGTTCATTAAGGCTTCCACTACAGCTAAATGGAAATGCCCTTCAGTTGAAGCAGCGGACCACCCAATCCAGCCCTCTGGTGAATTTATGACAGCTCCCTCCTCCCCTCCTCCCTCCCTCCACCTCGAAAACATCCAAGCAGTTGTACCCCGAGGTGACAGGCCCGTCACCATTATTTACCCTTCACCAGCAGAATCAGCAACTGGCTCAAAGGTCAGCGGGCCGTGTCTGTCTGCGCCTCAGCCACCAGACGCTCGCTCTCTTTTCTCCGCCCGCCCGAGCCTCACGGACACTCCGGGGAAATCCGATACCCCCGCAGCTGCAGCGGCCACAATCAACAAGTACACGAGACTCTGTGCAGTCCCACGGCACCGACCTCATTCATTAACAGTTCATTCTGAAGTGAACTCTGCTCTATGGATCCCTTGATCATCGGCTTTAATCTGTCCTTTGGGATAGGTGTTTGTTAGTTTACATTAACAGCAGAACCAGTGGCCAACAAACTAATAGTTTATTTATGCCATAGGTCTATAAAAGGCGCTGCTTGTACAACAAGATGCTGATTTACTCTGTTGTCTTACCACCAGACCACTGCTATCGCTATATATGATAATATTCATAGAATATTTGGATGTAATATTATAGAAAGTGCAATAAAAGCATCAAATGTGGCTGTGGTATTGTTCTATGTCATTAATTGACGGCTTGCTATGCCCCTCCCCTGAACAGCAATCGTCCAATCAGAGCTTCGCAACTGTAACTACGCATCGGATTTCTGTACATATGTGCACGGACCTGTAGTAAGAAACATAGAAACATAGCTAGATAGATAGATAGATAGATAGATAGATACTTTAAAAAACAGGGATGAAAGATATAGAGTATACAAGTAAAATACAAAATGAAGCATATATGTATGTAAAATGAAACATGTATATACTGTATATATATATATATATATATATATATATATATATACCCAAAAAAATATAATAAAATGACTGCAAAGTATACAAAGTAAAATATAAAATAATATATACATATATATATATATATATATATATATATATATATATATATATATATACACACACACACAACATACATGCATATACAAATGTAATACTAATGACTGCACTGTAAAATAAAATAAAATAAATATAGACAGTGTGTTCAAAATGCAAAGTGTGTGTATGTGTGTAGTGTAAATGTAATGTGTAAAAAACATACTCTGTATATGAAGATTTAAGAGTGTGTTGTCATCTTGTTAGTGTTAAATCCATTCCTTACTTCTGGGGTTTGAACTATTCTGCTTTAATAAAGGTAAAGCTATTTAAAACATACTTGTTTTTCCTTTTACGTGGAGAGCTATTTATCACTTTAGATTGTTTTTACTGCCAGTTATGTGGTTTTGGAGATATTGGCGCTTGTGATATGTTCCCTCTGACAGATGTATAATAAGTAGCGCGCTAGCTGTCAACATCGCTGCGTTTGTCTACGACCTCTGTAGACCCATTGTTTCAACAATTAGTAGCAATAAGCTTTTTTTTCATCCTAAGTATTTACCCAATGCTAGAATAAATTGTTTCAAGGAAAATAAGTGAGGGGGCGGGAGTTAAAAGGTTCAATAATGTATGTGGTCTATAGAGAAATGTATCTTAGTGTAAAAACACACATGCCATCATTATTCATCTTTTGGAGACACACGTGGGCTCTCCTTCATCAAGTCAGAAATATGAATATATCTCTATCTATATGTTGCAAGAGGATTTCATTTGATTTTCCGTTGTTATGGAAATTATGATAATCAAGAAGCGGTCGGGGTCGGAGAAATTTCAGATAATTCTTAAAACAGAAAATTAGTTTCTCACAAAATGTGATTTCTGCTTCAACAGTGTTGGGAATGTGCGGTTCAAAGAGAAGCTGACGTTGCGTTCGACGACATTAAACGATTTGAATTAAGATAGTTGAAATGTCTGCTTTTCCCATCAATATAATGTTATTTGCTTTCTAAATAAGGTTACATTCCACTCACATCCATCATCTGCAAGCTTGAAGGGAGTGTGATACTGTAAGACAGCTGTTCTGTATGTACGTGTGATGTCTCTCTGCGTGCGTGCGTGCATGTGTGTGTGTGTGTGTGTGTGTGTGTGTGTGTGTGTGTGTGTGTGTGTGTGTGTGTGTGTGTGTGTGTGTGTGTGTGTGTGTGTGTGTGTGTGTCACAGGCTGGTCAGTGATATGGCACAAATTGCTGGAAGCTCTGTGAAAGAAAATGAATGGCTGCTGGTAACTCCCACATAAAAATACTGCATTACACGATGGTTCGGAAAGGGCAGTGACGCTCCACTCCACTGCACTTGATAACAGCTTTAAAAGTGCAGCTCATGGCCGCCTATATGTGTAAGTGATCACTGTAATCTTGTACAGTAGATCCCTCAGTTATTCTATCATCAACCGACTTTCTAACGTCTCGCCTCCTGCCAGACCTCGACTTCTTTTTGGGCCATTATTTTTTATAATATATCCTGATAGACTTGAAGTTAAAAAAAGGGGCAGACACAGAAGATTAGCCCTGGTGTTTTAATGCCAGAAGGTAAAATACCAGTGGTGTGGGGTGAACGTGTGTAATGGTGGTGGCAGAGGATGATGGGCAATATGGGGGAGAAAAACTGATTCCCAAAATCTGCAGTCTGAATCGAAGTGTTCGCTGTCTGAGGAATGGATGTTTTGAGCATTAGTAGTCACAGCCGACATTCAGCTTGCCAGTGTTTTATTGTTTGTTGTTTGGTGTAAAATGAACACTATTGGGACCATGGACACCGGCCAGAAGCAGGAGACACTGCAGACCTCTGCCAAGGGTGCACCATCCCCTGCATTTATTATTGTGATCAGATAAATCTGCATCTAGTTTAGATTTGCAAACTAAATATAGTTGTTGACAAAATGAGATGCTTGTTCAAGGACAAACAATGAAATTATATACACATATATATATATATATATATATATATATATATATATATATATATATATATATTGTGTGTGTACTTACTATATTTATATACATATATTTGTACTTATATTTGTACTTGTACTTATATTTATATTGTGTATATTTATATATACACAATATATATATATATATACACATATATTTATGTACATACATACACTATATACATATTTAATATATACATATATATTTAATATATAATATATATGTATAGAACTAATATTATTATAATATTTTTTAAAGTATATATATTTATAATATTATAATATATATATATATATATATATATATATATATATATGTATATATATATATAAACTTAAACAAAAAATAGTTCAAAATATGTACTGAATTTCCTTCAACATTTGAGCCCCATATTTAGCAAACTCTACTCAAAAAGGAGTACGTTTGTTGGAGACTATTTTAATCCGTGGATGAATACAAACCAGTAATTACATAGGACATCAGGACATTTTTTTAAGGAAGAGTTCAAATCATGCCACTAACCACGGTGCCTATTTTCATTGTAATTTAGGAACATGTCACAAGTCCATGCTGCGGTTCACTGATGTGTTTTTAAGTTTTGTGTTGAGGTGTACGGCTTTGGCTACACAGACAATACTTGTCGCCGGGTTCACCGTAATGCTGGCTCCAGTCTTTTAATAGCAATTTGGAAAAAAAGTCTCATTTCTGCCTGCCTTGTCATTTAAACTGCATGGTGGAGGTAACCGTCAGACTTTAATTTAAAGAGGAGATGACTCTCGATCTTAGATTCTGGAGAGGACTTGCAGCACTAACAATTTAGCAGGGTTATTTTATTTAGGAAAGAGCAACCCACAAACCCTACATTTTCTCCAGAATGAGATACAGATATTAAAAAGTACACATTTTCACCCAAGGTACAAATCATTTTGAGTGATTCCGACACCGAAGTTCACAAGAAATGAATAAACATTGAATGGATCATGGCTAGTTGAGCCATGAAGATCACAGAGTCGCCGCTGTAAGGCACAACATCAAAGCCCAGGCCTGACATGCAAGTTGACGTTGACGGTTTGGAGATACACAAGCGTAGCTCGATGTCTGATAAAGCCCCACCACTGCTCAGCCGCCTGGCTCAGAATGACTTCCATTTCCTCAGAAGCTAAAGCCCAAAGATCTCAGTGGAAAAACTAACCACCTGGCAATGAACAGAAGAAAACTAAATTAAGGAATATATACCTAGTGTACAAAACAGCATCATTTAATTAGCCCAAACATCACCCAATTTGAAACAATTACATGGTGCAGAGTTGTATAGTTCTAGGACCTGCCGAATATGGATCATAACATTATCCTCAAATCTTAACCCAAGTCTTCACACCAAAATGTAATTATGTACATTAAATTCTCTCACTAAATGGTGACAAAGTGAGGCCCCATGTTGTCACACTAACACCCCCCCCACACACACAATCTGTGCTCTTCTGGAACGTAAACGCTTTAATATATGTAATGTATGTACATTTCATACAATTTTGTGCAAATATGCAAAATAGTTGTTTACCTTTTAATATATGATCTCATAACACATGCATTGCACACACACACACACACACACACACGGGAGCCGTCGTGGCAGATAGCAGCTGGCGGGGCTCGTCGGCATGTGTATGCAGCAAAAGACTGCGGAAAACAATCGCAGGGCACCGCCGCTGACCTCTCTGCCAGCGGACCATTTAACACTCAGCATCCTTTTTTAAATAGTTAAGTGTGAGACCAAAATACACAGACTTACTTACACTGGCTTTCACCAAAAGAAATTCAAAGCATCGACTCAAAAAACCCTACATATTATCCATTTTTGAATAATTTGCATGAGATTTCTCATTCAGTTTTTTAACCCAGCAACCCATGAAATGCTTAATTTTAATATGAATACCGTTTGCTTGAGTGGATATCGTAACTACAGACATGGAACCTCTAAATATTGTACAGAAATGAGACTGAATACCTTTTTTTTTCTAAAATAATGAGATCAGAGAAATGCATGTGCTCGTCTTCTCAGCGCCGGTAGGTTCTTTTATTATACAAAAAGCCCTCTCGTATTTATGTGGTGTGTGTTTGTGTTGACACCACAAAGCTTTGTTGTGTAGTGAGACTCGTCTCCTCAGAGACTTCTCTTCATGCTGCCCGTAAGCCGAGTTAGCCGCATAATCATTTGCTTTCCTCCGCAGAAAAGAAAGGAGGTTTGTTCGGATACAATGGTACTTATGCGGCGGCAGCTCTACACACACTTGAGTGGCGCTTCATCGCAGTTGTTTTCAACATTATTTAGTTTCGAGGAGAGTGCACTCAGTGTACAAATCTCGGGAAAACCGAAAGTCCAGCTAACAGGAAGTGCACAACGCTAACTCTTGTCCAGGTTTTAGGACTCATTCCTGCAACACTCTATTGCCCGCTATCTTGACTGCAAGCAGACGTGTTTTTTTACGTTTGCACGTCTCACGCAGATATGGTTTGTTTTTCATCCATGCAGCAGTTCATTACGTCTGAAACTGTCAGTCTTAGGCCTACTGTGTTTTTATTTCCGTTAGCTGTAAGCTCTGTTAACCACGCTAGCTCTATTAGCCACACTACCTCTATTAGCCACATTAGCTCTATTATCCCCATTAGCTCTAATAGCACTGCTAGCTCTATTAGCCACACTAGGTCTATTAGCCAGGTTTGCTCTATGAGCCACACTACCTCTATTAGCCCTATTAGCTCTAATAGCCCTGCTAGCTCTATTTGCCACACTAGCTCTATTAGCCACATTAGCTATATTATCCCCTTTAGCTCTAATAGCCTTGCTAGCTCTATTAGCCACACTATATTAGCTACACTACCTCTATTAGCCAAATTAGCTATATTAGCCCCTTTAGCTCTAATAGCCACACTAGCTCTATTAGCCACATTAGCTCTGTCAGTCAAACACACAGTAGGCTGCTTCCCACCGGATGCGAACAGCTAACTAGCTCTCGTCCTACAAACACAAGAGGTTATTTAACGTTGACATTTTGCCAACTTATGTAAATCTCTGTCTCCATGTAATCACAAGCCCTTATATGGCCACGAGTGAACTGAAGAAGACATTATTGGATTTCCAACACTTTCTTTTCCTTCTTCTTCGTCTCTTTAAAAGTATCAGAGGACCGATATCCAGGAATGACTTGGAGAACGTTTTTATTTCCAGAAAGCTGAACTACTGTAAGTCTTTTCTCATGTCTCCAGAAAGAAACTCACAGGCTACTTTAGGAGACTGCTAGTCGACTCCTAACAAAGATTAAGGAAGTTGAACACACCTATTCTCATATCTCCGTATTAGCTTCCCCTCTCTAAATCTCCCAACAGTTTCACACACACCTCCAACGCCCTGGTATCTGCACTAGTGCAACTCTCCAGGGTCCAAGCTTAACATGGAGAAGGATGTTCCACAGAGTTGGAACATCCTTTAAAAATATTTAAGGATGAGGCCAAACATTTACAATCTGATAACAGTAGAATACAAATAGTCATGGTCTTTACAGCTTTTAAATGAACATCACTTATTCACCATCATCATCACCCCCCGCGCTCATGAACTACCTTGGGATATTTAGTTTTGTAATCTATTAATGCCTTTTGAAATGTTCTTTGACCTTTTATGCTTAATTTCCTTTTCAAAATGTTTAAAGCACCTGGAATTACCTGTATGAAATGTGCTTTAAATGTAAACTTACCTGAAAAAAAAATATTGATATCCATGAAGACGTTTTACCTTTCAGATCTCATCCGTTATCTTATACGGATAATCACATTTTACACGTATTAATGTTTCACAGATGGCTCCACAGTGCTTCCTTGTAGCATAGTGGGATTATAAACCTCTCAGATGTTACACGATATAGTCTTGATAATAAAATTGACCAGATCTCGCCTCCTCTTGAAACATTGCACACCTAAACTATGCTCATGCAGATTAGAAATATCCCAAAGGTACCATATATCTCCTGTACATATGGATTGCACCATATATTTGTATTTATTCTTTGCCCCACAGAGGTTCCGCAATATAAGTCTATATGGTAATGAATTATGGCGCTCTGGTTGCAGGCTGAAAGCAGGATGAACTATTTCCTTGCCTATGTCTCTTGCTTGTAGGGTCACATCTGTGGTTAGCAACATCTAAGCAGACAGAGGGACTGTCAGCCATACACGGAGCTGCAGATAGACGGGTAAACCGGAAAAGACACACTCTGAGCCAGTTGGAGTCGTAACATAATTGGGGGCTTGTCCGGGATCCTTTTCAAGGCAAACGGTTTGCTAAGTGTTGGTGTGTAGTGCGCATGTCAAGTAGGCTGATTGGTTGTTTAGCTTGGATAAGCTTTGGTTACGATTGTTAACCAATAATGAATTCCTTATTCGCTAGCGCAGGTCACAGCAGGGATGAAGAGGTAGTTGAGGGAGGGCTGGTTAAGGATGAATCAGTTTCCGCTGATGGGGAACTGAAGCCTCCTCATACTGTGCCCAGGTTTTCTCCATTTTCGTTACCTAGGGTAAGCGATGATAGCCGCCTTAGGATACGCTTGGCGCGTTTACAACTGGAGGCTCAGGAAAAAGAGAGAGAGGCCGAATACAGCTACAGGTTGGCTGTTCGGAAGATGGAGTTGGACATGGAGGTAGAACAAGAGGTAAAGCTAAGGCGTCTAGAACTTGAAGCTGCTGCTGTGAGTTCAGCTAATCACTCCGCGCCTTGCACAGATTTTGATGTGAGCAGAAACATAGTGTTGGTACCTCAATTTCGTGAAACGGAGGTTGATGCTTATTTTACTGCTTTTGAGCGAATTGCCACCGCACTGAAATGGCCACAAGAGGTCTGGTCAGTACTGCTTCAGTGTAAACTGACAGGGAAAGCGCAGGAAGTTTCAGCTGCACTCTCTTTTGAAGATAGTATGTGCTATGAGACTATTAAGACAGCTGTGCTTTGTGCCTACAAACTAGTGCCTGAGGCATATAGACAGAAGTTCAGGACTTCTAAAAAACTGTCCAGCAAAACATTTGTTGAGTTCGCCCGTGAGAAGGAGACACTATTTAATAGATGGTGCAAGGCAAGCAACGTGACTAATTTTGACACTCTGTCACAATTAGTTCTTGTTGAAGAGTTCAAGAATAGTCTGCCTGATCGAATAGTGACGTATCTCAGTGAGCAAAAGGTAGGGACTATAGCGCAGGCTGCTGTGCTTGCTGATGAGTTTGTGTTAGCACACAAGCAAACTTTTGAGACTCCCCGATATGAGAATAGGTCTTTTACTACATCTGCCTCGGCTAGAATGCAGTCTAGTCCGCCACGTCCATTGCCACTCCGCTCCATGGAGGAACGGGAGTGTTTCTACTGTCACCAAATGGGTCACATAAAGAGTGACTGTGTTCTGTTGAAACGCAAGCTATCACAGTCAAGTGAACGACCAAAAGAGGTTGGTCTTGTGTGAACGGTGGTGGGTCCAGTGTCACTAGCCCCGGAGATGGAGGGTGATACTTTGGAACCCTGTTATGAACCATTCATGTTGGGCGGTCTGGTTTCTCTTCGCGCAAATATGTTGAACCAGTGTCCAGTGCGCATCCTCAGGGATACTGGCGCCTCGCAGTCTTTTATACTGTCGGATGTGTTACCTTTCTGTGATGACTCTTTCAGTGGCTCTAGTGTGCTTGCGCAAGGCATTGAGATGGGTTTTGTGTCGGTGCCTCTTCATGAGGTACGCTTATCCTGCGGACTAGCAACTGGAGTGTTTAAAGTGGGCGTGCGCCCATGTTTGCCAGTTAGAGGAATCACATTTCTGTTAGGGAATGACATCGCTGGTGGCAAAGTTATGCCAGCTTTGGAAGTGCTAGAACGACCTGAGATTTTGCAGCCTGAGGTGTTGGCTCAGGACGTTCCTGAAGTGATGGGATTGTTTGAGTTATCGTCAGCCATGGGCTGACTCTTTATGGGGGGGGAGTGTTATGAACATTGGTCTATATGTATTGTTTTGTGTTGTGTTTTGGTCTTGTTTTGTGTTGTTGCTTTGTCTCCCCCTCCTGTTGTCATTCTTATACTTCACAGATGTGCACACCTGGTTCCAGTCATCATATCATCACACCTGTTCCTGATCACCCATCAGCCATTTCCCTTTTAGTAGTCGTGTGTTTGTTCAGAGTGGGAGGTTGGGTTTTTGATTGCTGTGGCGAGCACGGACAGATAGTGTTTGGTACTGTTTTGTTTGTTGTTTAGTTTTTGGTGAATCCTATTGCATCTTTTGTTAGCAGCCTTTTTTTGTGTTGTCTTTGTCAGTTCCTTTATGTTGGGCGCACAGGGTCAATAAGGACAGGTAAGATACCCTGGGGTTTACATACTACATACACGTAGGTTTACATGTTGTTAATACCCTAGGTTAGAGTGAGCACCACCCACTGTACTTTTTGGGTGCACAGCACCTGTAAAGGGGGGAACGTGGGTTTTGTTATGTTCTTTTCTTTGGTGCCACTGACGTCCTTGTTGGTCCCTGTGTTGCTACTTGTTAATAAATACCTTTATCATAACTTTGTGTTCTGAGTTGGTGTGACTGCGTCCTCATTTACGCAAACCCGCTGCCCTTATGTTGCGTCCCACTCTGAGCCAGTTGGAGTCGTAACACACACACATAAACTCACATTCAAACAGAATATGGGTTTAAAAAAAACAAAACCAACACCACAAAGGAGTGTTGCGAAATCTCATCAGGAGGTGAGATGTTTGTTTTTATCCAAAAGAAGAGAAAAATTAAATAATAATTCAGTATCTTTACATCTGTATGCAACAATAGACTGACAAAAAGCAGGTCTCACGGCGAACGCTGTTCACGCGTTTCATTTACTGGAAGAAATAGACGAGCAGTCCTCCACTCTGGTATGAATTGGCCGTGCTTGTGCTCTAAACAAAGGCTTGTTTCTTCCTCCAGTAATGAAGTCTCCATCTGCTTGAAAGGTGTGTGTGTGTGTGTGCATTCTGTGGCCTACCCAGCTGCTGACTCCAGTCAGGGGGGCTTAGTGTAAACACATTTCCCTTGTCAGAAATGTGTCAATCCCTCTCTTTTCTTGCCTCATCTTCACAGCTCATTTACTCCTTCAACAGGGAGCAAATAACAGTACACGTCTCCCATAAGAAAAGAGTCGGACCTCCCTCTTCTCCGATAAGAATCGGGGCCCGGCCTTTTTGGGCTGTGACGTTTGGGGAAGGCGGCTCAATTACTCACCGAGCCAATATTCCTTTATCTGCCACACAATGGAATACTTTGCGGTTTGGTTTCTTACTCATATCCATTCTGCCATGACGTCCACATGTCTCTTAAATGTCCCGACAGCATAAATATAATGAACCGTAGCTTTTTTTTAAATGTGCGTGTCAAAGTTTCTAACCGCTGGCCTCTAAAGGTTGCCCGGGGAGCGTGTTTACGGTGAATGATATATGAATATACGGCTCCTCCAGGCGTCGCTTGATTAATGACACGGAATGAGCTGCGTGTTTTGTTTGCACGGCGGTGGCTGCAGCTGCTTTTTAAACACCAAGGTAAGGGTTAATAAAGCTTTACTCAACACTTTATTGTGTAAAAATACACAAAACAGAAGAAGAAGTCCATTTAGATTCAGCTTATTTGACCATGTGTTTTTGGGATGTTAGTATGGTCCAATCCTGAAATGTTAATTCATGTCATCGATGTTTTATCAGGGCTACTTTTTAATCTTTAATCCCATGTGTTATTATGGTGTCATTTATTTGTTTTATTGTGTTTTCTGTTTGTTGTATGCTGTGAAAACTATGTACAATGTAGATTTATGACGCTTTCTAACCAACATTCTAACTAACTAACTCAGACCCTGTTTACACAATGGGAAACCGCATATATTTTCATAATTTCTAAAAACTCCGGCCAAAGTGGAGATTTCTGAAAACTCGCATATTGAGAAACCCCACGAGTGTTTGCAAGCGGAGACTACAACCCATCATGGCAGCTGGGTAATGAACTCCAATTCCCATAGTCAGCACGGCTGCTGCCCGGCTGAAAGAGATGGGGATGATTACCCTGGGAGAACAAAGGAGAGGAGCAGAGGACATGAACAAGAAGAAAACTGAAGAATTCTTTGTGTTGGTTTTGTGTCGTGGCTTTTATGCCGGAGATAATTCTGATCTTTTTTCTATATACAGAGTTTCCAGGTAGAAACCGTGGCTTGTCGTCCTGATTTATGCACCCACGCCTCACAATCGGATCCTGACCTCTCAAGACCTCACACTAGATGATTTAATACACTTTGCTTTCTTACTGTCAAGAGTAAGCGCTTCACGGGGGCAAGAGCTCCGACTCCAGATTAGCGTCGCTGTCAGGAATGAATCATTTGTTGGATAGTTTTTAAAAGTGAAATGTTTCATTCTATTTCTTCTTTATTTGTAAATTGGTTCCTTTGCCTGGGTAAAAAAGAAAAATCATGAATGCAACAGCTTGCACCATTTAAAAAAAAAAATACTTCTCCTGATAACCTGTCTCTGATGATATAATTCCTAAAAGTAAAAAATTCAGCATGCAGCGTAAAAGTGACTTCCAAATGGAACATTTAATTTTGTGTTCCACGGTTTGTCGCTATTTGGTTAATTTTCTGTTAAATATAGAGTAATTACAACATAATGTAAGTAATGCAGTGGTACCATAGTTGCTTGGGCACATGCATAATAATTCACTGTTGGTCTGAAGTGAGGAAGAGTTTGTGGTTGAATATTATTGGAAGATTATAAGACTATGGATTTTAAAATAAACACTAATGTTTTTATTGCCAGTGTGTTTATGGAAGCACAGGTTTGTGCATTTTAGAGAACATTTAGGCTTTTTTTATGCATCATCAGTTCAAGAGTTAAACCAATAGTCAGTCAGGAATGCACAAGTGGTGCTCTATGGAGTTTTATTGTGAAAAACTAAAGTTGTGTATACATTCTACTATGAAGTTGCAGAAAATTGAAAGCAATGGGCCATCGTCACGATGTAAAATTATAACAGCCTTGCAATAATGCTACTAGCCGGGCTGTTGCTATCGGATGGCACAGTATTGTATGCTATTGTGTCCCTTCCCTTTTATATTAAGTGTGTAGCTCTCATTACTCTACTGCATGATTATCTCATTAAGTACACAGTACAAATTAGATGAAATATTGAGTCAATATATTCAAAAGAAGTGCTCAAACAACCGACACCCACCAATCTGGAACGTGGAGAGCATCACTCACACACACCTGGTGTCAGGCAGGTCAGTGTAAATATGAAAAGCATTCAAAGCCACTCTGTTAATAAAGTGCTTCAATGACTCCCACAAATGTTAAATATTTAGTCATTCAGTCGCTGGGATAACATTCACTTATTATTGTATTAGATGGAAATAAAAGATGATCCATCACCTAGAGCGCTCCGTGTTTGTAATACATCTAATCTTTATTCAGAACGTTTTAAAATTGCATTTTGTGTTTCTTAAAAGGCGGTGTACTTGCGAGATACGTTTTTTTTATTTTATTTGGCTGTAGATAAATAAACACAGGGCACTTGTGGTTATCGTTATACTGCATCCCAGTCAGACCTTTGAATTCAATTCAGTTTATTTTGCATCGCCCCCAAAATCACAAATTTGCCTGTCCACGGCCCTCTGAAGGAGACTTCCCGTGTGCGCCGCAGCGTCTCTTTCCACTTTGAGTGCTCCGTCTGTCACGCTAAGCACACAGATTTATCTCTGACAAATAAATCGGGAACTGTAATGATGGACTCTGACGGAGTCGTGACTTGTAGCCTGCCTTTCCCCACTGGCGAGCCACCAATTGGAGTCTCTGTCAATCAATTGACTCCCATGATTTCCATGTGCCTGCAGATTATGCATCGTTTATCATCTCCGATCATCCAACCCCTGCAGCTGTCCATCATTTACCATAATCATCTCTCTCTCTCTCTCTCTTTCACTCCCTCTCTCTCCCTCTCTCCCCCTAGGACGTTTGCCTGTCTCCTCTATTCCAGCTCCCTCTAGGATAATTTTTTCCTGTCACAGGCAACCTATAAAGTCTACGTCCCCCCCCCCCCCATACCTCCTTCTCTGTTCCTCATTTCCTCTTCCTCGCTCCTTGCGCTGGATCTAAACCTAATGAGTCCTTTACATTTCCCCCGCTGCCTCCCAGAACATGCAGACTTCTAACTCACAACAACAACACATTTCCACACACATGTCCCGATGGAGGAAAAAAAGAAAATACAACGGGGAGAACACTCATCAAAATGCCATTATTCACCATGTGTTGTGTTGCGTTGATAAATGTCAGTTCTCAAAGGTACTGCAGGAAGTCGTTTAAAATCGTAACACGTACACAAAGGAAATACTTCAGCATTATTATTTTTTTAAGGTGGCAGAGGCAAAACCGTGCAAATGCAAAATTGGGTTCATCCCGAAGATAAATAAAGAAATACAAATTATTTAAAAAGATACTTGGAGTCGCTAACTGCACTTGTTCTGATTAGTATCATAAAAAAATTACAGATATTTTTCTTTTTTTTCCCTCAATGGTTTGTCGTCCTCTAGATGTTATGTCTATGTATTGTCTTTTGTCTTATAATAAAAAAATAAAAACATTTAAAAAATGTATTTCACAGATAAGTGAACAGAAGGGTCTAACAGATGTTTTTTTGAAGGACATATCCAGGATGTCGATGTGATTAAGGGACCACGGGTTTAAAAGATAAAGAGAGAAGATACAGATCTCAGTGTCTCAGTGCACCACCTGACGATGGAGGCAAGACGATGAATTAAGGAACAACACTGTTCCTGGAAAGCTGGATCGGTCATTATTCACATTTGGACAACATTACGGTTCCACCTCTAAACCTGTGGAGCCAACACTGGCAGAGTGCTTTTTGCACATCATTTACATTTAGTATTAGCATTTCTTATACGCTAGATCAGGGATGTCCAACTCATTTCCACGGTGGGCCACATCACGGCCGCCCTCAACGGGTTGTAACTGAAACGTGTAAACGTATAAACTATTCCCCAAGATATTGTTAAATAACTCTCTTTGCATTTGATTAGTTTATTTGAGTGTATAAATATTGTACATAAGAACATGTCTCTAATATTATAACATACATCCATTTCATTTGAAACCTTCAAAATAAAAGCCGGACAGGGGTAACAGAAAATGACATGGCGGGCCGGATTCGGGCCTAGATACTGCAATACGTGTATACATTCACTATTTCTTTTCAAAACATATAAATTCTTCTAACCCTTCCGGGTAATGACTATCCTTATCGCACAACGTTTAACCGCGACTAACTCAAAGTCATCCTAAGCACACTGAAAATGAAGAAAATGGGAGAGTCTATGGAGTGGAGTCTGGTAATTGTGGGAGCTGGCCGGCGTTCCGCTATAATTGACGAGTTCATGGAACGGGACTTAGTGAAGGGTCAATTGCACAAGCCTCAATTTCCAACACAAAAAGTGGCCTCATTTTAATGGTCCTTTACCGATCAATATGGCACCATATCCTCTCGGTGTTGCCTGGACTCCCATAGGCTTTCCTCTTCGGTATCAGATCCTTTTCAACAAAGCCCTTGACCCGCGTCAGACACGAGCAGACCGTTAATGGAATAGTGTTACCACGTGTTTAGCAACCCGTGAGGATGAGCCACCTTGAGAAAAGGGGGCCCGACGGCGTGCGATACGGGTCACTCGATGGAGGAGAAAAAAAGGGATTGATGTGGAACCAGCGGCTGATTTATGCATCGCGCGTACTCGGTAATAAATAAGACGAGCCTCAGGAAATAGGCCGAAGTAATTTTGGGTGAAAACACTACTTATCATTAAAGTGACGACTCTTTAATCTCTAATGCTGAACATTTATCACAGTCGACCTGTGAGCCTCTGCTCGCATCGCTGCTGAACGGGGGGGGGGGGGGGGGGGGGGTTTGGCCGATGGGAACCGCTCCGTATCGCTTCGGCTTTAATCTCTCCTGCAACTCGTGTGCAGTGTTTGGTTTGCGGAGCGGTTCTCTATGTGAGAACCAATCAAATGTGCACAAGAAGAAGAAGACCAGTCTTGTTGAATCCAAGTCCTCATTTGCAATGATAAACCAGCTTATGTAGGCTACGAGGTATTTATTTTATAATGAAGCAATCATCGCATATTTTTCTGCTTTCATTGTTCTACTTCAAGTTGACAAACCTGGACTTATACTCATGTAAGTTGGACTTATTCTAGTCATTTGCAGTTAGATTGATAACTTCCACTCGATCTGTAAATGTGTTCTCGGCAGGTTTTTGGCAAAGGATTGTTGTGATGGACAAAAATGGTTTTGGGTTATAGTTAAAAAATTAGCCCCCCTCCCTCATCTAACAATGCCGATAACACGCGTGAGTGTTGCGTGAGCCACGCTTGAGAAGCAGCCATAACATTTCTTATCAGACGCATATTCCAGCTGCTACGTGATGTTATTCTGAACTTGAGAAACCTGACTAACACATCACATCAATATTTGAGATTTATATTAATAGGAGCGAGGCCGCGCTCACAAGCTCGCTTCAGCGTCGTCTTCAACATAAAAGAAAACAGCTTCTCGCCGTTGCAAAAAACGAAATATTAAGAGCTAAACTAATCGGTCCTACATCAAACCACACAAAGACAAAGTTAGCGTCAAGCCGGTGCACATAAGGGACCATTAAGCAGCTAAAGGGACATGTATTTCTGGGTAAATATTACTAAAAGGTCAGATTTCATTGAATCACGAGGACCATCTCTTTGGAGCAAACCACTTCCATCAACGTCTACAGACACATTATCGTTATTTAAAAGGACTTTAGGAATGATGTATAACGCTTGGTGGAGGTCATGGTAATGCGTCTCAACTTACATTTATATGTAAATTCTACTTAATAGGTATATGTATTAATGCTAAGTTCAGAAACGTTGTACGCTGCAGATAAAATGAACAAATCTATTTATCCCTTTTGTGTTTAAGTTTTTACTAATGAAATGACAGGAGACCATTTTTTACTCTACATTACTGTATATGTGCAAAATAAAAATAAAAAATAGGGCATAGCGGGCAATAAAAATATACAAAACAACAAAAACTACTAACATGTTCAATATATTTATTTTCCAAACGAGCAATATATTAGAGTTCAGTTAACAGCATTTCAAGAAGCCCTACAAAATAAAGTAAAATGCAAGTTTTAAAACGACTTTGCCACATCCGCAATCTTTCCCTAACCATATTACCCATTTTATATGCTCTACTTTACCTGAACCGCAACCCTTTTTATACCTCGTCTGAACGTTTTGACAGAGAGAATATGAATATGAGTCTGATTAGGTCGGCCCAGCAGGGAAACGTGGAAAACACACCAGACAAGAAAGAAAGCACGCTCGCTTCTTCCTTTCTTATGTTCTACCGCTTTAACCTTCTGGTATCTGATATCTTCTTCTTCCTCCTCTCCTCCCTGGCCTGTCAGGGGTAATACATGTATGGCCTAATGGACCGCTGTGGTAAAACTTAAAACTGAACCGGCGCACAGCGTCTCTGGCATCGGCCCAGCCTCAGAGAAAACCTCCTCGCTGCCAGCCACCGACTACTCAGATCAAGTGGAGGCTGATATCAGGGATGAGGGGGCGTAGAGAGCCTCTTACCAGTCATCTTCCTTTCTCGTTGCTGATTGGGGGGGGGGGGGGGGGGAGAAGAAGAAAAGAAGTGTGTGGGTGTGAGCACATGCAAATGATTTGGGGGGAAGAGCCGACAGATTGAATTGAAACATTCCTGAAGACAGTGAATCAAAGATGGAGTGAGGTATGAAGCCTCTGGTGGAATCTGGAAGATTCACTTTAATGGAATAAAAGTAATTTCTAAATTTAGAAAGTTTCACACTCAATTACACTCTGGGTAACTAATCACATGCAGAGCACATATTTGATTGAGCGGTTGTCGTCTTTAAGGTGGCTGCAGACTGTAAAACAACAAAAAGGGTAAACATGGAGCCAGTTTCTGCGGAAACGTGCGAAATAAAGTCCAAAAACAATCGTAATTGAAGGTAAACTGGAAGAGAAGCCATTTGTGCGCAAAATGCAGAATTGAAGTGAGCAAAAATGTTGTCCGCAATATTTTAAAATCTTATTCCGTGCATTGAAGAAAAACAAATCACTTGCTTCTTTGGACACGCCCCTTTCCATTTACATTACATGTCATTTAGCTGACGCTTTTATCCAAAGCGACTTACAATCTTGTTACATTCATACTCCGTAGACGCAGCTACAGGGAGCAATTCAGGGTTAAGTGTCTTGCTCAAGGACACATCGACCAGGGCGGGGATTGAACCTCCAATCCCGTGATTGAAAGACGG
This sequence comes from Liparis tanakae, assembly GCA_036178185.1. Taxonomy (NCBI): domain Eukaryota; kingdom Metazoa; phylum Chordata; class Actinopteri; order Perciformes; family Liparidae; genus Liparis; species Liparis tanakae. Next base: position 5,087,919 of record CM070110.1, read on the forward strand.
GCCTGCTACCCACTGACCCATAGTCATTCAGCTGACGCCTTTACACAACGTGTTACGATCATCTTATATCCATACACAGTAGACACAGCTCCAGGGAGCAATTCAGGGTTTAAGTGCCTTGCTCAAGGACACATCGGGGCGGGGATTGAACCAACAACCCCCTGATTGAAAGACACACCTGCTAACCACTGATTCACAGTCGCTTTAATTTGAGCTCTGTGCCACAGAACCAGATTAAAAAGAAGAAAACAAAAGAGCCGGATCAATTTCCCTCTGATTCGAAGTAGCCAAACGGACTACGGTTTGTGAACGCACCATGAGAGACCGAAACTATGTTATTTTTCAGTGGGTGATTCCTCCTCCTCTCCTTCTTCAATAATGTAGACGAACATCTGGGCAGAATATGGGCTGCTAATTAATTAGAATTGAAGTCTTCTACTCGCAGCTAAAGAATGACTCTCAAGGGATCATTACTCCGGAGTCATTGAAGAGCCATTACAGATGGATAAATGATTCTCGCAGAGGACAATGGATGATCCTGGTCATGCCTGACAAAAGCAACGTTGACTCATGGGTGGAAATGAGGGACAAGCGGCAGCCTCCTGTGCTGATGTCACATGCAGATCCATCCCTCCACAGTAAAGTCAGACTTCCTCATAATTACTAAGACCTCGAGATGGCTGTGATACTTGAACGTAGTATGTATTGCTTTGGGGCGCTTGCTGAAGTTAAGTCTGTTTGGTTTTATTGCAACAACATTACAAATCCAGAATTTGCCTCGGGGGCGTTGCAGTGTTTATGGCCCACGACACCTTTTGTCTTTTTCGACCCGCAGATAAACCGCTAATACGCCTCAAACTAAAAAGAACGTCAACAGGAATACTTGAACCAGAAAATATATTTTTTTTATATCAATTACCCACAAAATGCCCCAAAAGAGGGTGCGCCAAACTATATAAGCAAATCTAATTAGTCAGGTTTTGCCTATCTTTGAATCATAATCTCTTTTTTCTTTTCTTTTTAATTATTGGCACTCCATCTTTTTAAACTGTATCTATCTTTAGAACCAACACATTTTTGTTCAAGATACATTAAACTTTTGCTTCAAAAAGTGTTTGTTGTGTATTGTATTGTAGTATGTGTGTGTGTGTGTGTGTGTGTGTGTGTGTGTGTGTAGGTGTCATAGTACTACAACTTAGTGAGACACGCTTTCAGCCTACTTGATTTTTAGTGGTCGTAAATAGAACTTTGGGTCTTCGTTCTATTCTTGCTTCATTGTTGAATTCCACAGTCAGAAGGGAAGCAAACAAACAAAAAAACACACATTCAGAGAGAGAGAGAGAGACTGTGTGCTTCCCACAGCTGATCTTAGAGACTCGTTAAAGATATATTTACCACTCTGATACGTTCTAATGTGCTTTCTAAAATTTAAAAACATTTATTAGATTTATTTAGAAACGGTATAGCCTAGTGTTATAATCGCCAAGATGATTTAGCAAAACTTCGCCGACATTCATGTGATTCATGTATGCACATTAAGGAAATGTTTGAAACCACACAAGTGGTTTTCAAATGTCTTGGTATTACCAGCATTATCAACTGATATTTATCCCAAAATAGTCTCAAAATCACAATGCATTAGGAGAAACCCATCAGTTCTATGTCAAAGAAGAATGGGATGATAGAGGTTCAGATAGAATTGTCGAATAATCGACTATAAGGGGCAACTGAGAAAAGTCGTGATGCATTGAAGTAAATGGGGGCGACGTTTACCAACAGTACATGATCAATCTGTAAACTCTCACACTCACACAATACAAGTGTCATTTATCCCATTGTAGGCTCTCCCATTCTGACCCATAATGCAGCTTTGCTATTACCTTACTATCGACAAGACTTATGGCACACAACACCGATGGCCAACGTAAAAAAAATGAATGTTGCCGGACCGATTTCTGAGGTGACTGTAAAGCACTTCATATTGGGCTGGGGGAATGCCAATGCTGCACTCTTCAATTATTGGATGCCTCGCGCTCATCACTTGATCTATATTATGATCATTACCGCGCAAAAAAAAGAAGGTAAAATCAGAAAAACGCATCTCACTAACAGCAGCGGAGTGAAACTCGGATCAATAAAATCAATTCCAATCTCATCGCACTCACAGCTAAAAACTGCAAGGTCAGTTTTAAGAATGTTTATGTAAATAAGATAAAATAGACCGAAGGGGAATATCAAAGTTTTCATGAATGGGAGTTGAAGAAACTTTAAAGATCTACCAACTGGGAGTACTTGCAGACATTGTGGCGTAGGTACCCTTGACCGCAGTGAGATAAGGAATTATCTGGCCCTCCTGTTCTCTGTCTTTTGCTCCCCGTTCTCATTTGTTTCCTTTAGTCTGTCCAAGGATCGGTATTTTCTTCCTCCCTCTTCCTCCTCTATTTTTCACTGCCGCATCCAGCTCGTAAAAAAAAAGCGGGCTACCTGTTTAGAAAGCAGACACTGTCCCGACTCCCTCGCAGAGAGCCGGTTGTTTCCTGCCAAGACTTTTGCTTTTTGAAGTTTTACTGTCGGTCCCTCACAAGCGATTCACATTTTATGGCCATGGTGCCCACATCTGGAACCCATGTGACTGGATTCACGAGGAATGGATTTGTGCTTATTTGGATGTAAATGCAACAAAGTCTAAATAAAAAATGCACATATATACTGTAGTGTCACTTATAATGGGTATGCAGCCATCATCCAGTACATCACACAACCACATGGCAGCTAAACCGTAACTGACAAAAAACATCTAATCTCTATCATTTACAGATATGCAATGTATTTTAATAATGTTCAACTAAATACACAAAAAAAATAAAACATCTCGGTGTAATCAAACAGACTGTTCACATGAGTGACAATGAAGGAAAATATTTTCTCTTATGTTTAAATAAAAAATCCTTGTATGTTTTCGGGGTCGAGTCACTCATCCTACATCATTTGCTGTGATGTCAACTCTGAAGGTTTTACTTTGTGTCATTTTTTTTGTGGCAATTTTCCTTTCAAATGCTATTTCAGCCCAGCTCAAGGTAACGTCACAAGACCTTCATTCGTCCCCTAAAATCCTCCTCCTATCTCATATTTATGTATTATACTTTGGATGCTGCACTTTCGCACTGATTGGGTAATATGCTCATGTCTGAATGACAAAATGCAGCCTGCTGTGCTTATGACATTATAAATACACTGGGCTGATTACAGTGTAGATCAAATGTGACTGGTGGATACACTGTGGACATATTTATTTGAATAATGATGCTTAAAAAGGCCAAACTTGAAGCACATCAATGTTGAGGAACAGTTGCTTATAGTCATGATATAAATTTTTTGACGCACAACAATGCTGCCGAAAAACTGTCCGCGTCTTAAAGGTGCTCTGTGTAGTCGCACGTTTTTGTTTTTTTACGGTACACCATCAGACACAATAAACTTATAGATAGATCATAGTGTAATTAGAAATCAATCGCAATGCCATATCAGGTGCAAATAAATCATTGAGGAACTGGACTGTAAACTAAAGTCAAAACACATCTGGTCCTAATTGGAAACATCCCATGTGGCCTTGATGTTTGCCAACAGGCTCACTCGACTCTCTCCTCCCAGATCACTTATGACATCAGAACATTTTATGCCGTGTCACTCTCCAATTTATCCTCAACCCGAAACACGTAGCCTATGGAAGCTGTATTGGTCAACTGGTCGCTAGTGAGTGAATAGTAACCAGATGAAAATGTCTAATTGATGCTTAATAATTGCATTACATTTCATTTAACGAACGCTTTTATTCAAAGTGACTTACAATACGTGCGTTAAACCATGAGTATAAACTCGGAACAACAAGAACGAAGAATTTCTTCAAGAAAGTCAAACTACAAAGTGCTAAACGCTGCTAAGCGCTACTAAAGTCTATGGAAGCTGTATTTGTCAACTGGTCGCTAGCTAGTAAATAGTATAACCAGACAAAAATGTCTAATTGATGTTTAATATTTACATTAAATTTCATTTAACCAACGCTTTTAACCAAAGCGACTTAGAACTAGTGATTTAAACCATGAGTACAAGCTCGGAAAACAAAAAGAAAGAACAATTTCTTAAAAAAAGTCAAACTACAAAGTGCTACTAAAGCCTATGGACGCTGTATTGGTCAACTGGTCGCTAGCTAGTAAATAGTATAACCAGATGAAAATGTCTAATTGATGTGTAATTATTGCATTATATTTCATTTAACCAACACTTAACCAAAGCGACTTAGAACGAGTACAAACTCGTAGCAACAAGAAAGAACAATTTCTTCAAGAAGGTCAAACGACAAAGTGCTACAAGTAAGTGCTAAGCGCTACTAAAATGCTACTTTGAGATGTGCTATTAGTTTGCGGTGGAAGGAGTAGAGACTTCCGGCTTTCCAGATGTCAGTGGGGAGTGAGTAATAACATACGGTGTGTATTTATTAACTTGAACAAATACTTATTTCACTCCGGGGATCAGGACTTAGGGGTAATTTCTCACAGAACAACCAAAAACACTTATAAACCACTGGATGCTTTGGACTCCAACGCCTCACACAGGACTGGAACGGGCTTTAGCGCCCGGTAGTTGTGACGGTTGCTGCTATTTTCAACGTACATATACATTTAATTGAAACGCCGGCTCGAATTACTGCAGTCGGCTCAAAGTTTGTTCATTTATCCATCTGTAAGGAGTGTGGGAACTTAGTCTACTGATCATTAGCCTCCACAGCGGTGTGCAAATAGTCGGAGGACTAGAAGACAACATCAAAAGAAATATGATAAGATGAGCTTAATTAAATTCACATTTGTTGGACTTAAAAGCATTTGAGGCGTTGTCCAAATAAGTAAAATAAAAAAGCATGATTGACGTGTGTGTGTTGCGCATTGAAGCGTCACCCATTTAAAAATGTGTTTAACAAAAGTTCAGTAGTTCATTGTGATGCGTGCGTTTATTAAATATGGTTAACAAACACATCAAAATGTTTTTAAAATGTCCTTTATATCTGTTAGTAATGGCGTATTGTGCCTCCCATTGTATCTCAAACACATTGTATTAGAAATATAAAAGAGGAGAGATAGTATTCTTCTTCTTCTTCTATCTGTTATCAGTGAAGAACAGCCCTCCTCTTTGAATATGGATGCAATAATTGGTTATAACTATTATTCACTGGGGGTGTTTGCTATTGTGTGTCTGCATGTTTAAAAGAAAAGTGAAATATAATTACTCATAGGACGATAGACAGCACCTGTAAAAGTATCATCTGTCATAATAATTGACAATAGCCAATCTTTCCATGTAATATTTCTGGGGCCCTCAATAACAACGGACACAAAATCACAAACTGGGCCCCCCAATATTTTCATGTATTTCTTATTTTCATTATTTTTTAATTGTTTCATTTATTCTCCTGGTATGTGTATATCTGCAAATGATTGAATGGTTAATGCTGGTTAGGATGAGTAAAGCTCATACAGGCACTTAGGTCAGCTCAGGGGTCCTTCGGAAAGAAAGCGAGAGAAAACACTGCGGCAGCAATTAGCTAGTTATAGACCAACAGCCTGCAGCCTGCAGGTGGGTCAAAGTAATAAACTGTATAAAAGTAGCGACATGGATTATCACCGTCAGTAATCAGAATATGTGAATGCATGTCGGAGTTGCCCATGCACGCCTGGATGTTATATGTGTCCATATGTATGCAACATATTTAATGAATCAATAAACTGTTACCGAAAGGGTTTGGCCGGTCCTCTCCGGACTGTGGGAACTGCATCAATATTACTTTGTGAGCAGGGTCATTGTTTCTCGTCATACCCATCCTCTGTTTTCACTGATTGGCTCTCACTGTGAACCTTTTTGCATTGTGTTGATTGATAAAAAGAGAACTATGGCGTCTTAAAAATCATATTCATCTGATTAATTTTGTATTTACATTTTAAACTGTCATGATCCAGAGTTTGTGTCTTATTTGGAAGTCCCTGTCTCTTGTGTAATCTATTTCCGTGCACTTCCTGTCCCTGTAATTGGCTGCCTTGTTCCTGATTGTTTCCACCTGTGATTGCTAGCCCCGCCTTCATTGTGTCCACCTGTGTCTCGTTCCCCTTTGTCCAATCACCTGCACCGTCCCTGTGTATTCAAATCCCGTTTGTCTCATTCTACAGTGTGGGTTTGTACTGTTTAGTTTGTGTTTGACCTGTTGAGTAAAATATTACATCTTTATGTGGAAAAGTCTCTCTCTCTCTAAACTGTACATCCCTTTTTTTTGTAGAGAAACTTATTCCTGATAGCTACTGATTGGGATCTGCGGGAGGCGGACACTGGAGTCTCTAACTGGAGTGATGCTGCTCACTATGTTGAAATACACCTGAAGACGATGTGTCGCTTCGATTAAATATTCTGAACAGTTTCTACTGCAAATTATTGGGTCCAAAAAATCTTTATCCACTCAATATATTTTTGTTAAATTAGTCAAAGAAAGCCCTTCTATGTCTTTTAGATTAGTTGTCGGTTGTCTTTCACTTGGTACCCAGCTCAGTCCTTATCATCAGGGTGCTGAGGGTTGACCTTCAGACACTATCTCCCCCCCCCCCTCCTCCACTCATCAAAGGCCGAGGCGATAAGAACTGACTGTAGTGATGGAAACCTTCCATGACCGGTGCTCCTCATGCACTCCTCCCTTCCAACCCGCAGACTGGCCGGCTCTGTTATGGGGACTCCCCCAGCAAGAGATTTACTGCATCGGTGGTCATCATGGGGAGTAAAGTATGGGTGTGGGGGGGGGATTGTTCATAGCGCCACATAAAAAAATTAGACACAACCTTGAGGTCAAACACACATAAGACAGACACGGGTCAGTAGACCGTTGGATAAGGCAAGACTGGCAGAACCTTTCAAGTTGTTTTCTGTGTGCGAAATATACATTTAAATAAGTGCAAATGCACCGTAAAAAAAACACTTTAATGGGGCGGAAATTGCTGCCGTTTGGCGCCCTGTCAAGACGGTCACAAATTATGACCGGAGCTACATTTAAATTCCGGGTGGGACGCCAGCCCGTGAGATGGCAGTCACTCACCCATCTGGTTGCGGCGCTCGGAGTTGGTACGTTCCGTTGGAGTAGGATGCAATTAATGTAAGCTACAAAGACATGGTTTGTTTGTGTGCTCATTGGTTGGCCCACCTGCAGCTGCTTGACAGAGTCCGTTCTGAGAGGGGTGGTCGGGCGAGATGGTTACCACGCCGCAGAGTTAATTAACCTGCAGGTGAGTCCACAAAGAGTCGTTTTTGGCTGCGTTGTGCTGTGGAAGGGGGTTACCAGCATCCAACAAGCTGTGCTAATGTGTCCTTATGTCAACTTTTGTTGAGAAAATTCAGTTTTGGTTGAAGGCTTCTTCAAATAACAGACATAACAAATTAACTCGAGGAAGAAGAATTTCAGCCGTCCATATTTATTCGTCCCGAATTTTTTTAACTTGAAGCTTTAAACTACATTATGATGACAAGAAGCCTTGAGCCAAAACTCAAATTAGATTTTAGATTTACATATTAGCAATTGATGTCAAGCCAACCATCTAAATTGATTTACAGTTTGGCATCGTCGTCATCATTCATTTCTTTTTGGGATTTAAAAGGAGGGTGAACACAGAAATAGTCTGTTGTATCTGCCTGCAGGGGAAATATATATATATATATATATATATATATATATATATATATATATATATATATATATATATATAGTCTCCTATTGTTCATTGAAGAATCGAGGCAAAGCCAGAGGAGACAGCAGGCAAGCTGGTAGAGATCCTGTGGCACAGCAGAGCAGGTTAGAGCAAATCAGAACCCACATCAGGAAAGTAAACTTCCACAAATCTAACCTCCCAGAGCTAAAGACCACCACTGGAGCAGAATCAATGCTCTCGTGGTGAAGGGCTGCATTCCAATAGTAATCTTTGCTCGGCGAAAAGGACCTGAAAGTATCTCAGTGCAACGATAAGAGCTACTTCAATTCTCTAAATGCACTGCTACATGTCCTATCTCCTTTAGCAAAGGGTACACAGGACCATCCTTCACCAAAGGAAAGGAGATAATGTTACCCCGCAATTCCATATATATATATATATATATATATATATATATATATATATATATACTACAGTTCAAAAGTTTGGGGTCACCGAGAAAATGTTGTGTTTTTTATGAAAACTCACTTTTATTTATTAAATCAAATACAAGATTAATACAAAATATAGTCAAGACATTGACAAGGATAGAAATAATGATTTTCATTGTAAATATTAATGTTGTTCTTCAAACTTGTCGCTCAAAGGAAGGCCAGTTTTAGAGCTTCTCTCACCAGCGTAACTGTTTTCAGCTGCTCTCACATAAAAAGGGTTTCAAGGGGGTTATAACCCTTTGCTAGTCTTCTAAGGCAATAACACAATGTACCACTAGAGAACTGGAGATGGGCCTCTATACACTTCTGTAGAGATTTCAAAAACAGAGAATAGTCATTTACCACCGTAACTATGTATAGAGTGTATTTCTGATTAACTTAATGTCATTTTCATTGGACGAAAACAGTGCTTTTTTTCTTTTTTCTAAGTGACCCCAAACTTTTGAACGGTAGTATACTGTGTATATATATATATATATGTCCTTATGAATTCTCCTTCCTTTACATCTTACCTTGCACCCATGACGTTTTCCCATCAATGTAAATGTAAAGTCGCCCGGTAGGGTCCGGTTGACGGCGGGAGAGTGGGAGCTCACTCCACATTCAGACAGAAACATACAGGGACAAACAAGGAGACGCAGAAGAAGAGGGAAACACGCAGGAGAAATGGGAGTTCGGTCGCGACGCAGACGATTACTCATCGTCTCGCTAGGAATAAGTAATGTTGCTTTATCCATTTTTTACTGTCATTCCAGTAATTTCTTGCGACCTTATTTTGTTCAAAACATTCACTATAAACTCCTCTTACACACAATGATGTTCGCCCCTATCCCGTAGCCATTTTCTCTTGGACCTACATTATTATTCTAGTATTGGGTACTTTTTAATGCCCTGCATGTACAAAAGGTGACACTAACATATTCAATATAAAGCATAATAGCATTCAAAGAATACAGGTGTTTATTTTGATGTGTAATTGCCATTGTGGTTGGTACCCTGCATTCTAATGCGTCTGTTCATTTCCCACCGAGACCCGTCGGTCGTGGACTCCGCAGTGCAGTGGTGCTGAGTGGGAGCTCTGGGAGGGTAGACTGGGCCGCTGCAGAGCGACACTCACACTGATTTATACCCATGTGGGTCGTTGTGTGAGGAATGTGTACTGTACTTATCACAGATGACTCACAGCCACTCCGGTATGTTTTTATGCTCGATAGCGAGAGGGCACTTCCCAGAGATGCCGTACGTCTTTGTAACAATACCGCGCGACTGTCAGGTTTACGACGGTATCAAGAAATCAAATGTTACTTCTGGGATGAACAGTAACGGTTCAGCTTTTTCTGCAGAAATTCTGTACACTTCTCTTGGTTGGTTGTTGGTTTCTTCGCCTTAAAAAGCTGCAGCTTGCTCGGTGTCCCTCGGCGTAGAGACCCTCCATCATCAACTAAATCCAATGTTAACCTATCCACATTATTAGAGGGACAGAGCAACCATCAGGGTATAAAGAGTGAGAGTCGGTGTGAGTGGGCTGGAGGGGAGGGACATAAAAAGGTATGCAAGTTCTGTACTTAACAAATGTTTTTATTTGGTAAATAGACTTGTATTCTTGTCGCGCCTTTCTAGTCTTCTGACCACTCAGAGGGCTTTAACGCCACATGTCAGTCATCCATTCACATTCTGATGCCGAGACTGATGGCTAGCATGCACCTGTCCATCTAATCCGTCATACCCATTCCTACATCCACAGCCTACGGGAGCCCTTTATAATAATAATAATAAGATTTTTTTTATTTATAAGGCGCCTTTCAAGCACTCAAGGTCGCCATACAACACATTAAAGGGGACATATTACGAAAATTCCACTTTTTAGCTCTGACGGTATAGAGAAGAGTCATTGGTCAACCGATCTCAGGGTTGCCAGATACACGATAATAACCCTCCAAATAATTCAACCATTCTGAGCCTTTGGTACGATACAATCTGGCAACACGGAGCACCTCGCCCACTCAGAACAGGTCAATCTGTGGGGAGGTGTTTCTGACAGGGTAAACAGGGTGCTGTTTGAAATGATTCTTGTGGTATTTTGACCGAAATATGTTACAAACATTACATTAAGATCCCAAGGAACCATATCAACTTGTGGAAAAATGGGCATACTATGTCCCCTTTAAAACAGTTACAGTTAAAGCCCCACCTTGTAGCGCGGCTAGCGCCCCCTTCAGGTATTTAACGTGTGTGTGTGTGGGGGCTAGTGAGAGTTTGCCCGTACATACAGGTACTACAGCCTGAGAGCGGGTGGCTAAAAAAAAAAAAAAAAAAAAAAAAAAAAAAAATCGTACATTTACCAGTTTTCTGGCCACAGACCCCCGATGGCAGTGGCGGAGGCGCAAATCAAGTCATTGTAGCGGCACCATTTTTTTCAAGCTGTTATTTTAAGGTCGGAAAAGTTACATAGTGTCGCTTTAAGACAACCATTTGGGTTTAAGCGTCTTGCTCAAGGACACATGGACATGGACGAGTGGAGCCGATTGAACCGAAGGACAAGCCGCTCGATCACAGAGCTGCACCCGCCTTCATTTAAATCCAAAGCACTATGTTTTCCCTTAAACTCATTAAGTACTGTTGTTGCTTAACAAAATCGTTGAGCTGCGTACGTAAACCGAAAATCTCAAAATCAACCTACCTTGGAAGTTTATAAAAAAAGAATATTGTATGCATGTCACGAGTGTAAGCTAACACCTGGACGGTACCTAGAAAGTCCAGAATAGACAAAAGAGGCGTCCCTCTTTCAACGAGTTAGTGTTAACAATGAATTTTCATCAAGCCGTTGACTCACATTGACTGCAAGTTCATAAAACAATGAATAATAACAGTTTGTGACATATTGATTTTTACTGGAAAATAGTAACCATCATTTTCTGTCTGTGCCATTTTGCTGTTGCTTTAAACCAAAAAAAAGGATAATTTATTTATGCTGATTTTTCAGCTGCAGCAAACATACAAAGTGTCAGAGAGGGAAAAAAACTAATTAATGTTTGCTCTGTTTTGAACGTAGCAATATTGGAAATTCTAAATTCATGCATATCAAATTGAGGCAATAGAACTGTGAGAAGTGAGATAATTATTAATGCTTTAGCAACAGCTTTCTGTATGCTCTTAGACACGTTGGAAGTCTCAGATTTAAGCAGATGCACTGCTGGTTTGCTGAAACAATTACCCCCTAAAAGGCCTATCCAAACAAACCATGCAATATGCATCATATTATCCCGGCTAATGGCCCTTTTTAAATTGCTGATTCTGTGTCCAGGCACATGGATTCTACAAATTATGAAACAAGGACATCATTATTGTGCACGTTTTATTTACGCCAAAAGGAATCAATAGAGTGCCGCTGCCCTTAACACACTATATACCTCTTTTCTTTTGCTGCAAAAGAGAACAAACAGCAAAGGAAACTCAGTGTCTGTGATAATTTGAGGTTTCTGAGCTTCATATTGACACACCCTCTGCTTTTCTGGAGGTTTTCAGGTGTATAAATTTAGCAGTTCTGTTCACATACACCTTCCACAATCACACATTGGAGCATACTTCCGTGTGAAGTTGTATAGATCCAGTACTCGGCACCCAAGAGATCAAGGTTCTACCCTCCTCTCTGTTTGAGGGCTTATTTAGTGTTTGAATGTGATAAAAACAGCAGTAGCCATCTTTTCTGATACTGAATGGAAAGTAGGACACACACGACAGAAAGGAAAGACAAATACACCCTGACCAACATCACATTGGTAAGACTTGCTACTTGTACTTAAGAACTTAAGTATCCAGCAATACAATATAAATACTTCATTTGCTGTGGACATTGGGAAGGCTACACCATTTTATCTCGGAGCACCACATGCATACACAAAAGTCTCATTTATATACAATTCATAGACGTACCCTAAAACTGCAATTATTATCCGAGGGTTTCGTTTATTTCAATCACTCAACGTAACCTTATTTTCAATTTAATTTCTTTTGCACAAAACTCTTGCTTGACAAAGATCAAAAATACTATCACATTGTATATTTAAACCAGCCTGCTCCATTACCACCTGTGTGCAATATATGCCAACACATCTGAATCGCTCATTGTATCTAGCGCTGAGATAGTTAACAAGGTACTTTTTATGGCACCCGGCATACCGAGACAACACCTCTTTTTATTTTCTTAAAACCCACCAGCGACAAGCCTGTTTGGCACACCGAAAAGGAAAAGAGAAGGGGGGGGGGGGGCTTAAATCATTGTTTGTCAGTCAAAGTATGGTCTTCGTTTGCCGAGTAAAGCGAAACAGCTTGGAGTCATTTCTCTGAGCTTCAAGTAGAATATTCAGGGGAACAACTTTAGCTCTTTCCTTCTATATTTCTCCCTAATAAACTTAGTTGTTTTCTGATCTGAGCTATCAAGGGTTTGTATTAACGTATAGGATAAACAATTCTACTATTGTTTTTTTTTTTATGTATATAAAAGAACATTGATGGCCGATGAGAAAAAGTCTAAAAATGGACTCGTGGTCATTATTCAGCTGCAAAGGAATGTATTTGTAACTCAGTCATGAACTCGTTGGCCGAGACTATTATTATACCTCTCTGCACATTACTTCAACATTCAACGAAGAGTGATTTTCTGTCCAGACAAATGCCAACTTTCATGTTTGAGCATGTTTGTTCTCCATCATTTGATATATTTTTTTACCACAAGCTTGTCTATAATTTGTGAGATACAAAAGGTCAGGGGCTAGAAATAATAACAGATTGGAGGAAATTAGATGAGAACAGGCAATTGAACCGCTAATAGCAATGTATTTTCTGTGAGATGTGTTGAAGGGAATAATTAAAAAAGAAAATAGGCTAATCTTTTCCTTTTTGATAAACAGTCTTTAGCGCTATTTTCTGGGTCGGCTATAATTCAGCAGGGGCCAATATCTAATTTAAAACACCCCAAATTAAGAACAGAGAATCTTGCATGATAAATTAAAGTATGAGAATAAATGCATAGGTGACAAACAATTATGGATCGCATAACCAGCTTGTCGGTGATGAACGACGACAGTGAGGCCATCTCGCCAGCATCCTTCACCTCTGCTGAACGTAAATAGCTCACCATGAGCCCCTTGACGGTTTATCAGAAAAGACATGTTCAGGTCACAAAGCACCCGGAAGGTCCCCCCCTCTCCCAGACCACGAAGCATAAGATCGTCATCATGTATCACTCCATCAAGAAACACCATCCAACGTAGAGCCAGGACATCGTTTGAACTTATTTTGCTTATTGCATGGAACATTTTCTCTATTAATTTTTTTAATCGACCCAACTGAATCTGTTATAGTACCAGCCTATCTACCATTTGTCCATATTGAAATATTAGAGGTGTTTTAGTGACATTTTGTGCAGACATTTGTGGCACGCATAGGATAAGGCCACCTTTACACATAGCTGTATTTACAAAAATAAAGTTGTACACACAAGGTCGTTTAAAAAAAAGTTTCTGTTTATATGAACCCGCATAAATACGGCGTCCGCATACGTCTCATAGGACGCTCACATGACGTGAAGCATTTTTAGCGTTGCATACTGTGGCGTTTGACAACCTAAAACTCTGTTTGACCTCGTTCACACGCAAACACAAAAACGGAGTTTTCAGAAATCTCCACTTTAGCCAGAGTTTTTAGAAATGATCGTTTTCCGTGATAAAACCTCAGTTTTTGTGTAAATGAAAGGCCAAAACGCATGAAAATATATGTGTTTTCCCATCGTGTAAACGGGGTCTAAAACCCAATGACTTCTCCTTTACCGTCACCATGAGGCTAATACTTGTTTTGAATTGCCATTCGGGCCCCAGACAAATTGGTTAGATTGATGAAATACATTTAAGAAAAACTATCACATGTCATCAACCCATGTATGTGCAAAGATTTCCCTTCAAGTCGACCTGCATCGATTCAGAATGAGAACATTCTCACCCCAAGGTCCATTTAGTAAGCTTGCTTGGAGCTTTCTTTCACATGTCACATGATGGACTTGAATGTTCATTCATCACCGTGGAAACCACAATTGGCTAAACAATCCCACCTCAGGTTCCACTCAAACTTCAATTTGCCTCAATGTCATGCTGATGTAGATGTTCGGAATGATTTATTTGTCTCGGAGCATTTAAGCGGCCCATGTTGGCTTAAAAGCTGAAGTTCGTACTTGACCTTGAATAGAGCCGTTAAAGCAAACAGTATAGCCACACAGGGTACATTAGTTTTTTTCTGCCCTTCACTTAAAAGGAGCGGTTTCCATGACCTTACAGTCTGATCAGTTGCAGCTGCCCCGTTGCTGATCTCAAGGGTATGATTAATATGCAGCTTGACATATCAAGCAATCGTCCTTCTTTAGATGGACTTTATTTGCCCAGAAGAACTTTGAACAGATTATCATGATGGTAGCTGACAGCTCTCCTGCTATAATTGTCATCTACACAATGCTACTCTAAATCACCTGCTCCTGCAAGAGACCTAGTCGGATTCTGTACTTCAATTATTTATGGAACTGTATAATATTTAAATTGACTTTTTTTTAAATGCATAAATTATTTTGAATTGTGTTTTTAAGTATATTCAAATAGACCTTCCCTTGACAGGAGGCAAGTGTATTTTTTGTCAGCTAATATTGCACGGCACTTAGTATTTTCCAATTGTGTGCAAGTGATATCCTTATCGCTTACAAATTTAATCAGCAATCTCCTGTGTTATTTAGTTTACAAAACTTTACAGTGGCAATCTATTGTAGCATAAAACATAGGATAATAATAACAAACAACATTAATGTTGATGTTGGAGTTGTCTAAATCATTTCGACCTTTTCAAAGACTGTCGTCTTGCTGCATAATGAAACTCAGTTTTTCAAATTACTGAGCAGGTGAATGGCCGTAGAAATCCATCTGAATGATTTTGAATGCACACGGTACAGAAAGAGACACAGATGTGTGTCCTGCAAAGCCACCTCCTTGCATTTCTTTATTTAAGCTCGTGGCCATGGCTGAGTGTGAAGAGAATAGCACAGTTTCCACCCGTGGAACGGGCCCAGAGCTTCACACTGGGGGAGGCGAAAATGAACAACAATGCTGTCTTTCTCTATCCAAAGCACCAGAGCCAATTTGGCTCAATGTCCATTTGGCTTCTGCTCTGGCCAGCCATGCTTCCCCGAGTACAGAGCACTCATCTAAGAAGTGTATTATGGTCAACATAATGGTTCAAATATAGAGCCACTTCAGAATGAATTCAGCAGTCCAGGTAATTTGTATGGGGGGCCTATGGCTAACCAGGTGTGATGTAACTGTGATTGAAAGAAACAATGTGTGACAATTCTATTTTCCACTGGGAAGTGTAAATAAAAGAAAGAAAAATGTAAATATCCCGTTTAAACTTTTAGTAGAAAGTAATCCACATTGAATGCCGAGTTAAAAACCTTTTAATTGAATTTCAGTTATTTTACCATTTAATAAACGTGATGATGAGAAGCAGGATTTTAATAACTTTACAACATAGATGGCAATTTTCCACTAATTTCTCCACATGTGCCCACACATACAAATAAATCAACTCAAGGGTTCACTCTTAGAGGTTAAGGCTGACTATAATAAGTGGATGAAGATACTGTATAAGTCTCTGGTAGCGACGTTTCAATCGCAAGTTAGCCACACAGTGACACCTTGCATACTTTGCGTTATGGTTTATTTTACTCAAAATAGGACCTTTATTCATACAATGAACATCATGTTGTACTCAAGAAGACTTAAAGCTAGCAATCAACACCATAAACCCATGTATACATATACTGTGATATTTAATTGAATGCGAAGTATGGTCATTTTCTCATCAACCTCCATATATTCAGACTTCTTTTTGCAACCAGAGAATTTTTTTTTTCTGCTGGCAATTAGAAAGAATGCTACTTTAAGGCATTCACTTCTGGCAGGTTGCCATATCATTAAGTCTTTTATTAAATTTACAGTTATAAATTCATAGGATGAATGATGAATACTGTACATGATGAACTCTGACACACTCCAACACTTACTGTAAAAATACTTAATAATTTTTCCACCTTCTGTGTAACATCAAATAATGTTTGGTGATAATAATTAGCATGTTACGGTTTCCGAGGATATCCATGACAATTTGATGCAACATGCTTCTGACGACGTTCACCTCTGAGATCAGTTCCGCCGAGACTTAAATAAAATGAAAAATTAATGACTTAACACGTTTGACTCCCCACTCACAAAGGATATGAAACAGCCACCTTTCCCCCTTCGTTTCTGATGAAATGACCTAATTGAAGCCTGACACATGGGATGTTAGCTTGTATGTTATCCCAGGGTCAGATATTGATTCATCTGAGTAGTTGACACTGAACTGGTCCAATAGGTGAATCGTGAATACATGTACAGTAATGGAACCATACAATCTTCAGTCACATTTTAGCTGGATATTCATGAGGAACTTTAGAAGAGTCGATGCCTGTCACACCAGAAAAAAGCTATAGAGAATCTATCCTCATGTTTTTGTGAAATGCATTTTTAAAAGCTTGGTAATGTAGTGACTGCTAGCAGGGGTAGTTTATTGCATACTACAGCTAGTTCGGCTAACACACGTGCCAGCTGGAAACATTTTAGCTGAAGTCCGTAAAAATAGCACTTTAAGCTAACTTGGTAACTCCGATTTAGAGAGCCAGTTAGCTCCGTCACTGGACTATTAAGAGAGTTCATAATCTAAAGAGATGTGCATAGACTCCGGTCTTTTTGGAGCAGTTTAGTCTGTGACATAGCAGAATAAATGAATGCTGTAACATAATAGCTTCCTCCATTTTAGACTCCTTCTCTCTGCACCCTCAACATTTAGAACTGAAGACAGTTTAAGCATTTACTGAGATCCAGAGGGGACATTTGATGTGTCCTTTTGGACACTAGAGGAAATCTACATTTGTACAGCAAGACATTTGCATGGATTGACCTCTGAACATGTTGTAATGTTGTCATTTGTCAATGTCATCTGTGGTCACAACTATCCATCAATTACTTTATATAAAATATTCTACACATCAGAACAAATAGGCATTTTTCCCTGAATAGAATTAGGGTTCTACTAATGAACTCTTGAAAATCACTCAACTGATTGAAACCGTCTTTGATCAGGTTGGCATGCTTTATGCTCTTTGCATGCGTTTCCTAAATGTCACCTCTTTTATGAGGTCATCTGAGAAGAACTTAAGCATTCTAAAGTTTGTGATGTCTTGCTGACTAGATTTGGAATTTGATGTTCTCTGAATAAGACCTTATCATCCTTTTGAAGAGATGTGTAAGAAGTGGTTTATGGTGCAATAAAGCCTGTGAATGTCATCATCCCCATCCCACATTAAGTAAGAGACCTTGCATTATGGGGGCCGTAAAATCCCAAAGGGATTCCAGAAAGTGACGTAAGGGCCGACAGACAAAGGTTTCATTATAACTGAAGGACTCGCCATCATACAGAAAATGCCGTTATTGTTCCTTAGGATCCTTAGATTTAAATAACATACACAAATGGAATAGTTTAATCAAAACTTGATAGCAAACAAAATACTGATAACAATTAACACATCAAGCCACATTGTAAATATGTCTTTATTCTGGTTAGATTAAATTACATTGTTCCAAAGAATGCTACTCAAACTTTACAAGGTACAGAGATATGTTTTCATTTCATTCGGAGAGCATGCTCTCCAACATTTTAATCCTATTCTTACTTTGCCAACTATGTGCTCCATAACTCAACTATAATTTCCCTGCAAAGTGTCTGCAGGACAATGTACATGTAAGTTAATAGGAGCTTTGCCTTCAGCAATGAAAACACCTCAACGGTAAACCCATCACCTGTCCTCATCCTCCTGACAACCTGGACCTGGGTGGCGGTTACATTGTTAAAGAAAATACAGTCACCAAAGATCCTGCTACGCCATCCTCAGCTGAATCACATGCAGGGTTTCAGTTGGTCTTCCTCCTCTTTTGTTCCACCTGGATTATGTTCCGTCTGCCGGCACATTCCAGAGTTCATCGGAAGTCAGATCTGAGAAGGTAACAGGACTCAGGAACGAACAGAAAGAAATGTATCCGAGGCAAACGTGCCCTGTTTCCCCCGAGGACACGTAAATGTCATTATTCAGCATACTGTATATTTTTAAATAAAAATTTGGCGAAAATCTTAAATATATTCCGACAGCAGATCTATTTTAAAGTTCAGGATACTGAAATCAATCAAGTGTTTCACAA
Organism: Liparis tanakae; assembly: GCA_036178185.1. Lineage (NCBI taxonomy): Eukaryota > Metazoa > Chordata > Actinopteri > Perciformes > Liparidae > Liparis > Liparis tanakae. The sequence continues at coordinate 5,106,474 of CM070110.1, forward strand.
TTAGTTAATTCATAAAATATATCAACGTTATCCAACAATATCTATTGACAGAGATAACCATAACCCAGAATTACTTACAAAACAAATGTTGAAGGAAAAATGCCATTTAAACATTCACTCGTAGAGTTTCACTTTAAATTACTGTCAGTGGAAGCAATTTAATTTGAAGTAAAAAAACTCGAAAATGATTTGTACCATTTGCGTTTTATGTTGAAATTACAAGAAAGCAATCGGGAAAAGGTTGGCAGCTATTCTCAGGAGAGCTACAAACATTACTTCAGAAGAAGGATGGCACATAACTACAGGGAATTCCTGTCCTTGTGTGTGTTGACATCTGAAGGATTTATTCAGTGAGGATGAATATGCTGCTTTCAACATCCATCTCTAAGTGTGACACGGTGGTGTAAAGAGGTACGTCTAACTCATCGGGGAAGTCTGTGGCACTGAAAACTGGAGAGTGTCATTAAAAGTCAGTATTTGGCCTGAGCTGCAGAAGTAGCAGCCGAGTAAACGACCCGTCCACCGAACATTGTCGTCTCCACTGGACTGGAAAGATGGAAATACACAGAAGATACTTTCAGATTGCTTTTTTAATAGTCTTCACTTGATTTTTGTGCATGTCCTGTCTCAGGCCAGTGAACCTTAACACAGTGTAAAAGCATCCTCAACCAGTCAATTTACAGTTAATAAATATTGAGGAAATAAATAGTTTGTCCAACTTGCTAACGTTTGCTAACGTGCTAAATGTGTAGAATCTTAGTTTAGTGCGTTAGCATACTACAATTTTGTAATGAGTACTAAACATGTAGCACAGCTGAGGCCGATTTGCCTCGGTTCAGACTTTGAACCCGGCCATTCCCCGAGTTTAAGTTGACTGATACTGTGGCGTTTTTTTCCGGTTCAAGAAGGATCGACAAACGAGCTCAGTGGTGGGATTAACGACCAGTCAGAGTCAAGCTGTTGTGAAGGATTGTCAAGCTCTGCGCCAAAGGTCTGGTCAATGTTGCCCTTAGTAGTCCACTCAATGCACTCTTCAATCCACTCTCAAAATCAGAGCAAAACCAGTGACCTCAGTGTTCGCTTCACATGACGGCGGATACATTCCAATTAAGTGATTGGTTTCCCCTACAGGAAAATGAGCAATGTCAGACTGGAAATAGAAACAAGGTGACGGTTCTGTCTGATATCAAGCAAGAAGCTACCGGGAATGGCTTTTAGTTTCGAGATTATTGGGTCATGAACAAAATTATTGGACAAAGTCAGAGGAGTCAGTGGATCCCCAACGGTTATTAGAATTCATCCTGTGGGACTATCTATCTTGCCAATTTGGTTCTTCCTAGAGTTACCAACTTTCAAGAACACTTAAGAAAAAACGGTTGGCAACGAATCCTGAAACCTTTTCTCTTTGGACTATATGTTCAGTGGACCAATCAGTAGCCAGACAGAAGCGTGACTGTGCTGGGAATGACCGTACCAAAGAAAACATCAGTGGTCTACACCGTTAGTCCGGGACACTCCTGCTGCTTTGTTTTTGTTGTACATGATTTAACTTGACATTTAAAGTAACATTAACAAAACAGACCAAGTGAGTTGATATGAAAAATATTTCTGGATCATTGTGATTTATGATACAGTTGGTACAAGGGCCTACATAAAACTATTTAGAAGTTGGAGGTAGACTTAGATGCATCTTGATGAGATGACAGTAACATCAAAAATAGTTGTAGTTGATGTTGGCACTTTCCAGTCAACTAAGGTAAATTTTTTTTTTTTAGATGCTTATTATTTAAATAGTTGCGCGATGACATCACAAATAGACAAACCAATGGACATTGTGACTTTTCAAGCAGGTTTTAGTCACTTTCCATTGAATAGTTGGCAACCCTGTACACACTTTCCTGGCAAACCATTCAAAGAAGTTTCTCTATAAAACTAAAATGTGTTATTAAAAGAAAAGTTCAAAGGGATGTGTCTCGTGTGAAGTAAATGCAAAGCACACGCTGATTAATCCAAACTGAGAACGCATCAATGCTTCATGTACACTGCACGGATTGTAAGGATTACATATTTGAGAGTTCTTGAAGTGATTTCATATTTCTACCAAAATACCCATAGATAAAAAGCCGAGGATGTCATTGATGTCTTTTCAAAAAGCAATTAAGCAGTTTAGACTATACGAGTTCCTCTTGTGACTAAAACCAGATCGCATTTGTTAGATGACATGAGTAAACTCCACTACAGCTGCTGATAATGGCATTTGAGAAATGGTTACACAACTTACTGTTTTTTTTCTACAAATGATAATTTTGTACGATTTTTATTTTTGCAATTTTTACCGATTCGAAATGAGCGAACCAAGCATGAGGAAAACCTTCCAGTAACTGAAGCTCTTTACTTTTGTCACTTATATCTCTCTCACACACACACACACACACACACACACACACACACACACACACACACACACACACACACACACACACACACACACACACACACACACACACACACACACACACACACACACACAATATATATGGTCCACTGCATGGGCTTCTTCTCTGTGTGGGGGAAATGAAGTTGAAGGAGAGTTTGCAGCTTAGAGCTGGCTAACTCTAAAGAGGAGGCGGAGGAGACGGAGTAGCAAGGCCATATACCACACCACAGCCCGCAGCACTAAAGCACAGAAAGGAGCAGTATCCATCTAAATACTCCATCTGCGGAGGAGACGGATGAACTGCAGTTTTATAGCTTACCCTGCTGAGCCGGAACATAAGAATGTGCTGGAGGTTTTTAGAGAACCAATTGGTAGGAAAGATGGTGAGGGGAAATGCTGACTTGTAGGGAACCAATACAAAAAACTCAAAGCAACCAAACTTTGGTGAACAAAATGGAAAGGTCTGGATGGTTAAAAAGTCAACAGTCTTTTGACTAGAAAACGGTAAATACATTTCTTCACTGAGATGTTTGAAGCCTCAGAAGAAAATACAGATAATTGCCATCAACTCAAAATCAAGCGGTGATGTATGTATTGGTTCAAATTCATCATTTAATATATTTCATACAATCGAGCCAGAAAACAAAATTAAACCCACCAAGCTGTATTCCAACATAGCAGGCAGAGGTTAAGCAGTGTTTGCACTGGTAGTTTGGTTAGCCGTTAGCCAAACACACCACTCAAAACAATAAAGTAAGTATACTGGACTGCCCTCACTAGCGGCCCAATTCTGGGGAGTCGGATGTCAATAGTACAAGACAAACAATCAAAAGGAGTTTTGAGAAGGGCCGAGTCGTCGTGAGAGCTCCTTATACATGCAGCCAGAACTGGCCACCTGAAATATGATGCAGTTGCGAGATTTACCGTGGACCGTCAGAGTTGCACACACATATAAACAGTTGCATGATCTCTCTAACGGAGATCATAAATGCTGGTGGTCTACATATTTAGAATATCAAGCAGGTGATTTATATTAAAGTTGTTTTCAAGCAGTTAATCTAAAAGAGAATTATTCCTATGCCTCTCTCAAAACATATTTATCCTGCAATCCACTTTCTTTCAGGCATGAACCACATTTCTCCTTCACTTTGCCAATTCTCTTCAAGGGTTACCTGTTCGCCATTGGTTTGAACACGATAACGTTCACTTTTAAAACATGATTAGATTGCCCCGAGCTATATTTAGAATTCTCTTTGAGCCAGTGTGCCTCCTCTGATCCTCAAAAAGCTTTAAACCAGTCAACCGGTTTTTGAAAGGCTTTGAAACAAGTTGCCCGAGTAGCAGAAGGTCACGGAATAAGTATCATACGTTTAAACGCATAAAGCCTTCTTGAATGTTAAGTCTTCTATCTAATACTTTTAGATTATTTGTAATAACTCTATCTCGGTGAGGTAACGGCGTAGATTAAGTCGGTTTGATCAAATAGCCTTAGAGGGTGAAAGCACCTGTTTTAATATTGAAACAGTGCGGTCACACCCACACAGGTGTTTTCACTTGTTCACCTGATTAGAGCCTCTTCATGGTTGATTGATGTTCTCCTCACTGATTAATCCGTTGCACCTGTTAAAACCAGATAACTTTCACCTCCACTGTATATATATATATATATATATATATATATATATATATATATATATATATATATATATATATATATATATATATATATATGCTGTGTCCCAATTACAAAGTCACATTTTTACAAAAGATTAGTGTTTTATTCTAATTTTAGGCCTCCGTTGATCAATGAACTTTGCTTCGATAAATTAATGTAATACAATAAAAAAAGTAAATTGTCCCACAATGCAATGCATTAAGGAAATGGACTATTCTTTGTGTACGGCTGACTGCATAAACATAAGCAATATCAATAACGAAACTGCATAACGGCGTACTTAGAATTAGTGTGTCACGTGAAGTTGAAACGTAGCTGTTAGACCTGAGCGGAGGACTAATCAGCCCAAATGAAAACACCTGGTGCATGTAGGTCTTTCCAGAAATAGACATCGCTCCCAGAATTCATCTTTGAAGGACGAAACACTCTTTTCCTGATGACTTGAGAGTCAGCTGACGCTTTTGTGTTCATCCGTGACTGGTTCTTAATGCACGGAGAAGATGAAACACATTGATAGAAACTCATCAAACTACCTCACCAGTTTAGAACTTCAGAAACGGGAATACTTTCTCCAAAATGTTGTTGAATACGCAACTTTCATGGCGATCGTCACGCACAAACCTGAACTTCACAGGGACGGGTGCCCTTTCAATACAGTATTTATTTATTTATTTATTTACATGAAACTCAGTAGTCAAATACATCCTTTGCCGAAATAATATACCTCGAGTGTTGAACTTTTGAAATGTTACTCCAAATTCTTTGCAGACATGATTACGTTTTTGACTAAAGGTTTGCAACAAAAATCTAAAACCTGCATTTACTGTCTTTTTAATAGGGTTGTTTCACATTTAGAATATATACAACAATTCCTCTCATCAGTAGAGTGTCAATTTAAAATGGTCTGAACGCACATTAAAGCTCATGAGCCTTGTGTTTCCTTTTCTGTTGTCTGTTTGGTTCATGTTAACGTTCGTTTTTGCCACCTATTATATAAAGTTTAACAATTAAATAAATGTATTCAGTCATATAAAAAAATATATATATATATTTTTATGTACTGGGTTTGATTGTGTGCTCTAGTGTGTGTCAGTAGTTTCTATTGGCATGATGATGCTGGATGAGCGCTGAGGGTACATCTTTGTAGAGGTACTTGGTTAACTGCTAACTGCACACCTGCAGAGTATAGATTAGACCTTAATTATTTGAGGAGCAAGCCTCTGTTGCGGTCTCTCCTTCCTTAATCTCAGCTTTCATCTGAGGCTTGTTATTGCTGTTTCCCTTCTACTGAATGATGATTTCTGGAGTCTGTCCCTCAGAACACCTGGGATCTGGATTGCATGTTAACCACTTTGTAGTGCAACTTGAGCAACTGCATTTCAGAAAACTAAAATATATGAGCGCTATTTTCATATCTGTGCACCCCCAGATAAAAAGATGTTTTCCAATTGTAAGTTCTGATGCAGACTCCTTGTGACTTATTGGGAAATACAAAAATATCATACATTCTGGCTTATAGGGTGGATTTATGGATGTGGAGAGATCAGGTGTATACCAGCATGAAGTCTGTGAAAGGACTAAAGTAGAATTGTTGAAAAAACTGAATATTAGGTTCCAGGTACAAAAAAATCAATGTGATAATGATGCAGACTAGTAATGGTGCTCCAGACAACGTGGAACTAGCAAAACATATTTAACATATAATACAAATAATACATACCTTCAGGTAGCACAAATCTGTTAACAAGTAAACATAAAATTGTGGATGTGTTTGCGTACACTTGGCAAAGAAACATCAGTTCGTCACGCACAGCAATATAATTTGTTTACGCTTACCGTCACCTGGAACTTTTGGAGGTCGTAAGTTGGAAATGTCTTGACCCCCTGGTGGTCTGGAAAGCATTAAACGCGTCTACGGGATCTGAATCAGAAAACAATCAGGAAACGCTACCTTAAATGTATTAAAACAGCAAATAACGTTATTTATGAGCCTAATTGTGAAACACATGTGACGGGTATATGCATGGCCTTGCAGTTGATCACTTTATTTACAGTATTTCCCTATTTAGTGACCAATGTGCCTGTATAATCCTATGTTAAGACAGGCTCTGTGTCCTCTGTCTGTTATAAGAACTGAAGCCCCCAAAGACCCCAGGAGAGCACCCTAATGATGAGTAGTATGCACATCACACAATGCAAATAACTCATTGCTTGAACAGACTATTGCTGTACTGTGTGGCTAACGGTAAGGTTGACCTACAGAATGTAAAGGTTGGGTAATATGGCTTTAAACTGCTAGTGTCAGCAATCTATCGGATCCCTATAGCTACTTAGCCGGTGAAGCTGAGGAAACAAAATGTCTTGTTTCAGAACAATGCCATGTTTGAGGTCAACTGACAACAGGTAATTGGACCCACAGGAAGACTTTGGGACTCAAGGCGGGCAGGTGTTGTAAAAAGCAGTTCTGCTAGTACAAAGTTCAGGCCGTCAGTCGGCAACTGGCAGGTCAAAATCAAGCAAACACGTGGAATCGGCTGTCAGGCAAGGACACTAAAACCGAGGAAAGGGATTTCAGGAGGGAAAAGAATAAAACAGGCAGGACAAGACAAACTGAGCGGTGTACAGCACGTAGGCGCACACGGCTAATTGGGAAAAGCCGGGCGGCTCATGGGACAGGAGAGGAAAATCAGCCTTTTCCACAGCAGACGCGTTGACTTGTCGTAGAGGTAAAAAGCAAAAGGCGCTACCGATAACCTTAATGAGGGCTCTGTTCCCTTCGGGGGTTCCAGAGAGCTAAACAACAGCAGCACCCTGAAGACAAAGGAGCCAAATAGAATTCGTCGTTCATTCTTCTTCAATTTTTTCACACATGCTTTTTCCAGTTGTGAGACGTAACAGAGACGTCTGTGAGAAAGCTCTTCTCTTGTTCGCTTCTCCTACATCGTTCTGAAGCCGGCTAAAACTGGCAGGAGTTGAAGAAAGATGCACTAGTCAGAAGGCTCACATCGCACCGCTGTGGTCTCTCTTTTTTCTTTGTGTGTGTTTAAATAATAAGCACGCTAAACAATGTTTAGCTATAATTCTTGACTCAATCTTATGTTAAAATATTTTTGTAAGTTTCAGTTGCTTGTCCCGTAGTGTGTGGTCTCGAAGACCGCTGTGGAATATTTTTTTAACGCTTCAATTCTAATTTGGTTGCATTTGCTGTTTTAATTCCACAAATACCTCAATGTATGTATATTCTTTGAAGTGATGACCCTTATCAACATTGATTGATACGGTCTGAACACACTTGTTTCCCGAAAATCGTCACTTGCTACAGTGGGCAGGGAAATAAAATCAATCAATCAATCAAAACTGAAAAAACTCTCATGAGAGCAGACATGAAAACTATTTGGGTTCAGAAAACCTTTGTGGTCATTCGTCCTTGAGAAATGACTAGAAATTTCTAGGTTTGGGTACTTGTGTATAATGTTCCATATCACACACTGGGATTAAGATGGAGGCAAGTGTGATGCTGAAGAGGACATCTCGCCTGATGATCGGACTGAATCTCATTTAGCTTAGTGAGCATTACGTTTTAACTTCGTTATTCATTCTCATTGTGGTCCTTTCGCTGTCGTTTGTCCAGAACTCAGGGTGTTTCTCAGTCAAGTACCGATACTTCTGATTTTGCCGAGTTTCATTTTGTTTTACAATTAGTAAAATGGAGACTGGTGGCTTTGAGCGAGCATGGCACGGGTTTTTTTCACATCCAATATGGTGACTTAAGGGTTAACTTTAATGAAACCAGAGTTGTTAATTATTGGATCAGTGGAAAGAGCTGACCAAGAGGGTTTTTATGCTTTAAAAAAAAAAGTATGTTTCACAACCTGGGAGGAGAAATGCGAGCATGAAACTGCTGAATAGATATGGGCATCGTTTTAGGGGTCTTCAATCCGGCTATATACCTCCGCAAATGCATAAAATCCGAAGGCAGAAAATGGAGGGTGGAAATGTGTCCGTGGGTTTACTACAATGTAGATTTACAGCACTGCATTCCATGACAGATGGCACATTTTATGCCACGCCATCTGTTTAAGACACACCGCACTGCCTTAATATATATATATCCCTCCATCACAATGACGTTCAGGAGGAATAAAGCGTCTTCTTTCAACCCCGTGTGAGAGGTTCAAGCATTAAGACGGGTTGAGTTTGCTCAACAATAGCAATGCACCCCTCTGGGTTCATCCAAAAAGCAGTCTAGTCTCCCCTTGTTGAGATATATATATGCCCTCGTGGCGTTGCCTCGCCAGCATCGCTCTATTAACGTCTCTGCGTGAGGATGCGTGAACAGGCGGCAGGCCGGTTAGACGAGAGCGTGTCGCTTTAAATCTCCCCCCCCCCTCCCCCCCCCCCAGCCCCTTCAGTGGAGCATTACAAGACACAGCGGGGAGCTTCTGGACATAATGTGGGGATTTCAGTTGGCAGTTGAGTGTGAAGTGTCCGACAGACCGCTGCGACAAACACCGGGACAAGCAAAAGGTTAGGAGGGAGAAGAAAAACATACGTATCGGATGTTCTTTTTTTTTGCGATCAAAGAACAGAAATGAAAGAATTCCTTTCTGAGGACGCGCACAAACCAAGAGAAACGTGTAAAAATACATGTTTTTATTCAGAATATTTTGCTACGTGTTATTTAAATATGGCCCAAGTTCTATTCATTCATAACGATCACTTTACGCGGAACCGTCCCCTTCATCCGCACAGACAGGATCTTGACAACACCTGGTGATTTACACTCAGATATTCTTTGCAGTAATATATTCATAACCTACACAGATCTTTATCTGTGTACTTTGAATCCAGCTTGGTAGGAAGCAGAGGGTATTTTTCTCTCTCTAGAGCACTTCATATGTGCATGAATAGGCCTGATAATGGACACTTTTCTTCCATGCCCATGCCCACTCTGTTCAGCAGCCATTTAGTGGGAGAATAACAAGAGTCATCTATCAGCCTTGATGACTCCTCAGACAATGGTTGGCTGGGATTTCAGGACCCCACTGACTCGAGCAGCCTTTTTCTCTACAGGAAACTCACACGGAGAGGATGCTCTCCCTCCTGTTCTTTGCTCCTCTCTTCACAGAAACACTGCAGCCCTGTATTCTCCTCCTCATTAGAAGGCAGAACGGATCGGATGGACGGTGACAAATGAATCTCCAAACCGCGGGCGCAGGAGGAGCACCTTCGCTGGAGCTGTTAACGCGTCGGAAGATGTTCGTCCAAGGCTGTGAGGAAGAATGCTTTTTTGTGTCCGTGTAGAAATATATAAGATTGTATTACGATTGCAAGGTCATGTTTTTTTTGTTTTTTTCATCCAAACGCAAAAGCAACAAAACACTTCATTAAAAAAAAAAATAATAATTGAACACACAACGCAATTTCCCAAATGTAAGACATTTGCTTCGTTGTCTTCTTGTGATGGATAATATGTTTTACCGTGATGATGGCACAGGTGGCCCGGCCGGACGGAACCAGACAGCTCAGCTGAAGTAATTGAGCTAAAGTTACTTTGTGTGGGTTGAAGATGTGTTGATTGCTGACATTTGAATGTTTCCAGCTGGCTCATGGTAAAACCCTGTGAAATAGGGGTCTAGGATATAGAATCAGATGATGCATACATTATATCATGCTAATAGGCTGCCTGCTGTGCAGGCTTCAGACAGTCAGCACCATTACCGGAGTGTAATTAAGAACTTTCGCAGAGTTTGATGGAGTTAGGGTTGACAACTTTTTCACTACTAAATATAGGGCAAAAGATGGTATCCCACAATGCACCATGCCATGGCAGTGTGGTACGTTGTGTACATTTAGTATGATTATTCACTATCATTTTGTAAGCCGATGTGAACACACTTTAAAATAAATGATCACGGAAATCGAGATTTTGACCTTTTTCAACAAAAACCCAGAAGATTTAGAATGCAAACGAGGAACATCGTAACTCACCTAGCCTCCTTTACCCATCGATATCTTTTTGCTGCAAATGTTTCTCACTGTGACCATTTAAATGGTCCGAATGAGAAATGCTTTCTGAACGCAATCTGAGCAGACCAACCTAAAAGTGCATTGAATAAATAGTGCTCTGGTGGCTTGTAATGTGTGCGGATTACCTTTTTGGTATCACAGAAACAATGCCAACGGGAAGTAAATGAGCACCCTTTCTTGAGGTGGACACACAGCTTAAATGTTTTTCGAAGAGCCATTTGCGTTTTACGATATCTGAACGTAGGGATGTGTTTCGAAAACCAGGATTAAATGAGCCCGGTGCCCAAATTACCAGAGTTTTTATCAGTGCTTTTTAATGTTTAGATATTTATTATCAAGCGGCAAAGTGCATTTTCTCTGCTCTGTCAGGCAGAGCCCCTCCTAACTATACGAGAACACACACACACACGTCGCTGTGTTGAAGTGAAAAATACTTAAGTTGACGATAACTACTAGTATTTGTGAGTATAAAGCTACTACTTTACATGCAAACAAAAGTGAAACCTAATAAAATGTGGTAAACTCTCTGCTGGCTGAGACGAAGCGGTCAGGAGAACAGACGACATGTGAAATGACATTCTAAACTTCACTTGAAATGTTTATTTTTATCTTATTAACACTTCTTTCCAGTGAGATATTAATAACTTTATGAAGTGACTTAACTCTGTAAACATAACTGCTGCTCTAGAAACACTATTCAGATAGATGTTTAAAAAAAGAAGAAGCAATTTATTAATTTAGAAAAGCAGAATATTGATAAGAATAGCTCCTAAAGTGAACTCTCCCTACCTGAAGGCCACCGTAGTTCTCCTACACCTTAGCTAAAGGGGGGGAGGGGGGGCTGAACATGGTTATTTGTTGGTTGCCGTGGACAACTCATCACTTGATGCCACTTAATCTACCACTGAGCCTTTAAGTATATGCACTTATTTTAAATCCAACCATGTGGTTTCTTTTCCAAAACATTTTGTTCCCTCAACCTAAAAAAACCTTAAATAGTTTCACATACCGTCGCAACATAATGCGAGAGTTTGTGGTCATTTCACATATTTTTCTTAAGATCATGATGCATGTTATTCTGGTACACTAACGTTGATCTAGTTTGCTTTCCCTCTGTTTTGGAAACATGCCCCTCCCACTTCTCCCTGGTGGATTTAGAGTTGGTGTGTGTGTGGTACCCGTCCTGCTCCCTGTAGCCATGCTGCCTCTGTGTCACTCTGTGGGCAGCCACCAGCTGCTCCAGGTCAGATTCATCACCTCTCTTCAGAAAAGCCAAGTCACTTACACACTGCACTCTATCAGTCAAAAAGGAAATGTCTCACACCCACTGGAAGCATTTATCTTCTTTTTAGGCTTCGGTGAGAAAAACTGAGAAACACAGAAGGATGGGGCATTTAAAAATATCCTCAATAGGCTTTTAATCCTATAACAATCATTTTAATAATCTCAGCTTTCATCTTCAAGTCAAAACCAGTTGAGTCGACATGAACAACACAGTCGATACAGTTGTAGTCGAGTCTCTGTTCCTTCGTTAGGTCCTTCTCACCTCTGAGAAGGTCAAACTTGCCAACCTTGAAACCTTTTAAAAGTAGGGAGGTATGAAACAAAGTGTGGACACTGGGATCTTTCCCAGAATAAATTCACACTTCTTTTAGAGACTTTGTCTCCTGAAAAGTATTTTCATGTTAAAGAAGACCTTTTATTTTGTTCTCGGGAAACAAGACACACTAATTTGCTCCTCTTGTGTCAACTTGCGTCACTCTCTGGCACAAACACATTTTCTAAAGTTTACATCCATTCATTTTTCGTTTTGCTTCCGCTTGAACGTTTCTTTCTCTCAGTACTCTCTCACTCACTGAAAGCCCTTTTTTCACAACGCCCACCACTTGGCTCTGAAACTCATTATAGCGTTGCTCCGCGGCGGCTTTCCGCTGCATTGGCCAAAGCCAGATTTTGGGCCCCGCGCGCTGTGATGCTCGCTGAACCTCCCGCGGCCGAGGCAGCTCACACGGCGTTTAGTTGAATCAAAATCATCAAAACAAAACGACATAAAAGGGACAAAATATTCTGACAAAAACAAAAAGGTGTGAACATTTCATAAATCAGGAAAAAGTAAGAATCGAGTCTCCTGGGATTTTTATTATAAGGTAACCTTTCCTATTGTAGGCAGATGCATTTTCTTTTTTATTTAGTTTCATCCATAGACACAAAACAAGATTAACACTCCCTTGGCACTAATTAGTACAAAACTAACGCGCATGTCATATGTGATTAGATGATCTCGGCCAATTCATCCCCTTTTACGGGACTTCCCTGCTGATACAGGACTGTAAAAATACTCCAATCCAATAAAGAGCAGGAGGGAGCTGCTCAGCCAACCCCAAACTCGACTGTAGTGAGCATCCAGGACCGGCACTAAACGCATTGTGGAAATACTGCAGTTTGGAAGTGCCATGAATTCATTTTTCAACTGAACCTTTGATCCCAATTTCAGAGGGAGTTTTTGACGACACTGCAAGAGAATAATTCAGAGAAATCTCCACTTGGTATTCCGCTGCAATTAAAGTGACGGTTCGAAATGCTTACAAATAACATACATTTAAAAAGAGATTTTAGATGAATAACAAAAAATCCTTTCATATCATCCAATAATGCATTGCCGCCTTATACATGAATGCACTGTGGGAGAAACCCAACTGACCCTTCTGCTACATTAGATCAAAATGGGAGTAAAAAAGACTTTTTCTTCCATCCTCCAGAAATACGCAGGACGAGATGTGCCCGAAATACTCCGGCTGCTCCCATACTGTTTCAGCTCTAATCCGATTTCTTCCTGTGACCATGTTGAGGATCAAACTCCTGAAGCTCACCCTCCACGCTGACAGGCCTGTGGTGGATGGCGCCATCTCCGCAGGATTGAACACGTCCCCACTTCTCTGGAGGAGCAGCTCCGGCACAATATAACCTTTTCTGACATCTACCGCTGGGTAGCGGCCGGGCGGTGGCTTATACTCTGCCAGGATGATTTAATCGGGAATTGATAGCGGTGTCATTGCACAAGTTTTTTTTTTTACACTTTAAGGGCTCACAGTAAATACACGTTTTAAAAAAATATCCTGAAATGCTTTCAAGATCCGGCACACTTTGATTTGTTTTGATAATAACGTCTTAGATACTCGGAGGCTGGAGATGAAAAGCATCCGTCACCGAGGAATCCGTCAGCGCCGCTTCAGGTGAACCGTGTCACATTTTCCCCGTTAGCTAACACGCAATATTTGAACGCTCCCCCCAGCCAACACGTTTCTACGCCACATTGTGAATGCTTCTGAAATCAGAGTGATTTTAATGGAGGATGACCTTGAACCGTGACCGACTCCAGCTATTCAGTACATTTTTAGATAGATAGATATATACTTTATTAATCCCCAAGGGGAAATTTGTCATCACAGTAGCATAAAATATAGATGTATACAAGTAAAATATAAAGTATTTTAAAGTAGTGATTCATGAATGTTGCTACTAATATTATGCTGAAACCTGTAGATCCACTCTTCTAATAATTTATTTGGTATGCTCATTATTACATTCCATCTAGCTGATGCTTTTTATCCAAATTGACTTACAATCATACATCGTAGACGCAGCTACAGGGAGCAACTTGGGGTTAAGTGTCTTGCTCAAGGACACATGGACCAGGACGGGGTTTGAACCACCAACCCCCTGGTTGGTTGTAAGACGGACCTGCTAACTGACCCACATGAGCACACAGAGTCCGACTGACCCTCCTCCAGCGGCTGAGAGGAACTTTCCCGATGATTAGCTAATATCTTTAGCGTAGCTGTGAATAGATTAACCCGCACCAGAGCCTAATGAATCCTCTCTGGATCCCCCACTTTGTGGATTTGCCCGGTAACAACAGCAGACGCGTGCCTCAGAGGCATCGGCTGATCGGGCTTACGGGAGGTAATCAGGGCTGAGCCCAACGTTCAGCTTCCCGATCCATTTGCTGAGCTCGATTTGCACCTGTCGCTCTCGTTCTTTTTCCTGACAGCCTGAAAATAAACAACGTGCAAACGATTACAACTACTTTCTGCAAAAATGAGTTCTAATAAATCACAGAACACTCACAATCTGTGTTGAGTTGTAAATGCTCATTTCATTTGACGTGTTTGATTGTTTTGAGGTTCCTGAGGTGGAAAAGCTGGAAAAAAAACTGATTTAAGGGGAAAGTGAATTGTTATATGAAGGGGAAGCAAACGATAAGACTAGATAAATAGGCGGATAATTATTCTATTTCTAATTCTATTTGGTAAAGGTGCCATCAAAAGGATGATTATGTTAATTATACAATCCAATTTTCAGAAACAGTGAGGGGTAATGCATTACGTTACCCGAGAACAGATCACACACACACAAACTTTATTTTCAATAAATAAATACAATCTGGCCCTTTTTTCATGGACTTTCCATTTTTACAGTCGCATTGGAAGCCCACTCCATCACGCCGCCACTTCTCGTGATGCGGCGTGTTGACAGCGACCGCCTTTCTGTCCAGGACCACTTCCATCACCGTCTCCATCGGAGGAGGGAACCGAACCTCGAGCATTCTAACCGTTTACCGTCGAATACCTGGCTTTAGAAACGGAGGTGACGCTCTCATTGGTGGATCCATTTGCACAAACTGCCCTTTTCAAGAAATAACGTCTTCTTTTCTCTAGGTCGTTTGAGCAAATGTCCAAAAGTAACACGTTTTTACATTAAAGTGACAACACTTGTACCCTGGGGAAGATGTTTCTCTAACCTTAAGTAAGCAATTATTGAAACCCAAACTGTTTCTTTATCGTTTTTCGCAGCAGTGAAAAGCACTGAAATATTTTGTATGCGAGTGATGCATCAGATTAAAACATGTTGTGATTGTCCAGGGAAATTACTTTATGAAGGACTTATTGATTTTTCACCAAATATTTATTAGGTTTTTAGCTATTAAATATTCTATGAGGAGACGAAAAGTGACACTGTATCCCATCCTTGGCTTTAATTCTGAGCAAACACATCTATAACCAGTTTCATATATCCCCATATATGTTTTTTATTTGCAAAGGTTTTTCCTTTTTGAATTATTTCCCCAAGTTGTGTTTTTATGTGTGCAAGGGAATATTATTCAAGTTTAAGTTGTTTTGCTAAGACATCTCTTTTGAAAACTTCCATGAATCATGATTTATAATTCTTTTGCTGAACCAAATAGACATGTTTTAATCTTTTTAATCCGTTTTATTCCAAAGTCAAAATAAGTCACAATATGTGAAAACTGCCTTTATTATCAACTAATTAGATATTATTGTGCACAGTGAAGCTCAAGAATCCAGGTGAAGCAAAACAAAAGATTTTTCAGCAGATGGGGGCATTTAAAAATGTTTTTATTTTGTGTTTTTGTACAATTAAATCTGTTTTCCTAATTCACTCGGGGAGTTCAGAGGCCTTTAACAGTTGGATCCTGTTGAGTCACGCTGTGACTTTTCCATTGGTCAAGCTTAAATGTCGAAAACAAAAACTACAGAATCACTTAGGAACCATTAGCACCGTTTTAACATGTGTGCCTGTAGAAGCGAGACAAAAGAACGTTCTACTTTACCCAGGAGGTACATTCAATGGATTGGTTCCAATCGAGCCAATAATTGGAGTGTTTTTGTCCGTTTTTGTAAATTTTGCTGTTAAAGTTTTGGCTTGGTCATACTGAGCAAAATTGAATCGAGGCAACACACAGAAAAAATTGATTTATCTTTAAAATGTGATTTCCTGGGGATCAAAACTAAAATGTCGTCTGCCTTTTGTTTAATGAAGGTAAAACCATTAGCGGAGACAATAAACATCTCATTTAGCCTTTACTTCTTTAAAACGTAAAGCACTCTGAGGATGCTCCAATGAGCTTTAGAAAACAACACAATTAATGAAAATGACTTGACGGGTTTAAAATGATGACCAGAAAGACAAATGAAACGCTGCTGGTCTCGGAGTCTCTCTCTGATTGGATTGGGTCCACCAAGGCGTTGGTCGGTGTTCAGCACAGAGGACTTCCAAAGCCCCATTAATCTATCGACATGCTCGGGGACTAATTCATCGTGTTGAATAGGATTGTAGATCTACGAAAACATTGACAACTGTGAGTCGCTATTTACGTGATGAAAACAGATCATTTCTGTAGAGAGAAGGGGATTTAGCCAGGAGACGACTCCATTTAATGATATGCGATTGAGTTTACAGACACACATCTTCAAATGTGTGTTAATTTTGACCCCCCCCCCCCTTTCACATAAAAGGACATAAGGCTGATTAATTTTTTTTTTTATAATTAACAAAAATGAAAGAAAACCACTGCATTTCTTTGATTGAATATGCATTTGATCATTATCGAAAAGTAACTCTTGGTGAATTTGGGAGAAATTGACAGATCCATATAGATAAAGTGCAGTAAAAACATCGAGGCAAAATAGCCCCAAAATGTCAAAATTGATTATTGCATAAAGAAGTTGATGATTGGCCTAAAGTCCTGTTCCGTCTCTGGAAACTT
Source organism: Liparis tanakae (assembly GCA_036178185.1). NCBI lineage: Eukaryota > Metazoa > Chordata > Actinopteri > Perciformes > Liparidae > Liparis > Liparis tanakae. The sequence continues at coordinate 5,123,184 of CM070110.1, forward strand.
TTTTAATAAAAGAGCGTACACAAAGCACTCAAAGTAAATTTCTGATAAAAATGCTGTGCCTGGATTTGATGCTTTCTCAACCACAATATAATTCAGGAGAGAAAAAACATTGGCGACGCGGTTCGTGCTTGAAGATCTCGGCGTGCTCGTCGTGAGCCGCATGTCACCGGATCAGTAAAATACTGGACAGAGACAGAAATAACTAAACCACTTGGTAAGTTCACCGAGGCCAAGATTAGTCCCATAATCACAGCTAATAATGCCTCAATCTACAAGATTAGTGTTACATCACGTTAATCGGTTAACCGGCTACTTTGGTTGCAGACGAGTATGTTCCATCAGCGTCAACGTGTCCTATTTACACACACTGTTTAACTTTTGAGCTACTTGTCAAGAGAAAGTTTTTTAAAGTTCATTAAGTTTAAAAAAATTACGTCGTACACACAAGGTCGTTTTCAAAAAAGTTTCTGTTTACATGAACCCGCATAAATACGCCGTCCGCATACGTCCCATAGGACGCTCACGTGACGTGAAGCATCTTTAGTGGCATACTGGGACGTTTGACAACCTAAAACTCTGTTTGACCTCGTTCACACGCAAACTGAGTTTTGAGAAATGATCGTTTTCCGTGAAAAAAACCTCTGTTTTTGTGTAAATGAAAGGCCAAAACGCATGAACATATATGTGTTTTCCCATCGTGTGAACGGGGTCTTAATCTCATTTGTAAAATATCTTTGGCAGAGTGACAGGACGCTGTGATAAACAACAGCAGTCAGTGGAAATTATTAATCTAGGAATGCTTAAAAACTAAACGAAATATACTCTTGTTTACTCATGAAAGTAAATAATTTCATCTAAAAGTCACAACCGGAACAAAAAAAAATTAATGCGTGTGCAATTATATTCGTTCTCTCTGCTAAAAATGATATTTGTTGTTGAATGACTGATCAGAGTTGGACTGTTTATCACACCCTGTGGAGAGAACCAACACACGTACATCACGGGTAGCCGCGTCTCCATCAACGCCGGTAATCACTCGGTGCATCGGAGCAGGCCATGTGATTGTAACACCACACACACGTGTTAATTTAAATCAGCAGTCACGCTGCAAGCGTTAATTAATGATTTTGTTCCTCTTTTTCTTTTTTACAGAGTTTGTCGTCTTTATTTGAAGTGATAATGTAGTTCTAGGCGAGTTCTCAAAACTATCTGTAAATACTGCAAGAAAGTTGTGTGGACAAATATAGGCACGACAAGGTGTTGCATGATTAGTTTCTTATCCATTCAGTGCCGTTCCTCCTCCTCCCAAACCATTTACCACTCTTTTCCTTCCTTCTTTCCTCTCCTTGCTGTGAACAACACTCAACACTTATCCGTCCTGTGACTTTATGAATATCAAAGTCTCCGTGTGCGACGCAATTGGAGAGATATCTCAATTTGATGAGTAGATTCTGTAATAACACATCAAATCAACTCCATGAGATTTAATAATAACGTCCCCTAATACAATTTGTCTATTATTTCACATCAAAATCTGTGACTTCTCTAACATATTACATCACGTGACCCTATGTGCATCACTGTTCTCAGACACACATCCGATGATTCTCTTTTTATACTGCTTTTGGCCTCAGGTCAGGAGTACTGAGGCTAATGTGTTTTCAAAGAGAAGTCACAGTGGTACGAGTGTAAATGAGTGTAGGGTGTATGTGTGTGTGTGTCAGAGGATGATTATGTGCAGGAGAAAAGAAGTGACACAGAGAGCTGATGCTTATCTCCCTTTGGCAGGAGGATCTTTTGTCTCTACAGAATCGTCTAATCCTGCACGGTGAGTATTTTAGCCGCTTAGAGCCAATAATCCGTACACTTTTTTCTTGTGTGATGCAATCTGATAAAAATGAGTCATGTTAAAAGCATTATGAGTCATAAAATTCCATACATTTGTTACCGTGCAGGTAAAAAACCTGCATTAATATTGTTGATTCCATATTAACTTCTTTCACATTTATCTTCCAGTGAGTTAAAGTTTTGTGCGTGTCATTATTTAGTAATTTGTGTTAATATGAATTGTTATTCACAGTGGTTAAATCAGATCTGAGGCAAACATCTATTCATCTGAATCCGAGGGTAGATCACTAGAATTCGTCCATCCATCTCAAAACTGTGGGAAAATTCTCAAAACAAAAAACCTTGCTGGTGTAATAACACGTTCCTTGAGCCGAGCAGACTTTTATCGGATGCGCGCTTTAATCCCACTATAAATCTTTGGGATGGGTCGGTGGGCTCTGGATAAGAGACGCTCATTCACATGTGCAGCGAGCTGTCCAACGTGAAGCAGACCACGGAGGAGCCGTCATTAAAACCCGCGAGTCACGTGACACAAACATCAACGTTGACTTCTCGTTTCATGCGTTGAACAAACGGCGTTCTCTGGCTGAAAGATGGACTATTAATTGGACCGCCTCCCTCCCTCTCCGCTTTTGCGCTTTTTATACTTCCTTATTCAAGAATACATGGATAGCATGAAATTATCTCGTGGGATATCTTCTAATTACAGCTCATTAGTTTTCGTAGCTTCGTGTGATTAGCCTGTCCCAGCTAAAAAAAAAAAAAAAGCAGAGTTGTATGAAAATGGTTGATGGCGATGTGCCAGAGAGCCAGAATGCACAAAGCCGACGCCCCCTTTTCACACCTGAATGACATGCAGACGATTCCAATGTCATTTGTAGCCTCTGTGATTGGCAGGTCAGAATGTGCACTGTGAGGAGGATCTATTCATCGAGCTCTTAGCCAACCCAGAGGCACCAATGCTGGGGACTGGAAAGGTTCCCCCCCCCCCAAATCGCTGATGCGACCCTCTGGATTTGGGCTCACATGTTCTCCGAGGCCGTTTTAAAGCCCTCCTCCCACGACGACGGCCAACATCAGTCGTTTCGGCGAGAAATTGCAAATGATATGCGTCTCGGTTGAAGTGAAGACGCTTTCAACGTAATTGTGACGGGAGGAAAATGAGATGTCGTTTTTTGGAGATTGACAGTCTGTATCGGTCAATTCCACCCATTTTTTTTTTTACCGGTTTCCTGTTGCAAAGATACAAATGTTTTCTATTTTCAATTCATGATCAGAATCATTCCCATACCCCAACCACTGTTTATTTTTGTAAATATGACGATAAAAATCCCCTAACAAATTAAACTACTTATTTGAACCCAAGCTTTTCTCTTTTCCTAAGCCGATGAATTCTGCCATCTTGTTAGTCTTTTTCTTTGTATATATATATATATATATATATATATATATATATATATATATATATATATATATATATATATATAAGCTTTGTGGATATTTCTGGTTTATTTGCACAATAAAAACAAGATCACAGCTCCCACATACTTTCTTTTCCATAATTTTTTTAAGACATTTTAATATCTTCAGTCATTAAATGCCTCCAGTGTGTGATGTGTGTTGTACCTTGACTTTCAGTTCATGAGGATAGATGACATTTGAGTTTTTTCCTAAATCCAAATGCATACGAACAGAAAGTGACTTTAAGCTTCTCATTAGTTTCTCTATAATAAACTAAATCAAAAGTACTAGTATATTAAAATCAGTAAGATAGTATTTCAGATTTATATGTCAGGGTTTTACAAAGTCAATCATGTTATTCAACTACTAAAGAAGAACACATTCCCACAGAAAAACTAATACTGTGCAAAGGTAATTTATTGAAGGGATTTTGGAGTGAATCAAACTATGTGGCATGAAACATATACTGATGTAATGAAAAGGTGTATTTTATAGGCTTTTTGTGACATTAAACGGCTTCATTTGCAATGGAATGACAATTGCATGAATCTCTTCAGTGGAGAAGTCATCAGTGTTCCAGGGCCAAATATGCTAAAGAGTCTGACTTCAAAGTGTCGAAATCTGTTGAAGCCTCAAACACATTTCTAAATGAATTAAACTGAAATTTAGCTAGAATCGATAGCCCACGAGGGAGACATTAACTGACTCGCTGCATAAATATTAAAAGGCAACGTTGCTCTATTTTAATTGCTGGAAAATCTCATGCCTCGGCATCACCTTTACACTGCCGAGGCATTACGCATATGGTTGCCATTATAAAGGGTTCGCTTTTGATTGACGTTAGCAATCAGCATTATTAAAAGCCTAATTGTCTTTGAAAATTAAACACATATGTGAATTGATACTTTGGAGGATTAAAAAAAAAAAAGACAAGAAATGCTAAATACTTAGGGGCCCAATTTATGATTAATTGAACACTGAGGGTTTTGAATTACAGGCAGCATATGGCTTCTGCCAGCAAACTGGGATTTTAATGTGGACTGCACAGTTGCATGAGTGACTTTGGGCCTTTTTAATGAACAAAATCCTAAAACACAACTCCATAATTAACAAGGCCCAGGCTACTTTTTTTCTGGATGATTAATACATTTCAGTCAATGAATGAGGCAAACTCTGAGCTTTAATTACAATGAGAAAAGACAGATGTGATTACACTGAGTATATACACACACACACATACTGGTGTGTGTGATTTAAGGTAGTTCATCTTCATCATACAAGTGTTTCAATCGTTAAAAGTATTGAATTCCAGATTCATTGCATGAGGGATTGCCTTTACGCAGCTCTCAACATGGCGGTGGCTAGCAGCTAACGGTAGCCGATAACATTGAATCTAATACAATTTAAAAAAAAACAAAGATTCCATCAACTAACTGTGTGTGTATATATATATATATATATATATATATATATATATATATATATATATATTACTAATGTGATATTCATGGGACGTATGCCTCTACAAAATGGCTGCTTTACTTCACATTTAGATTAAAACACTGGTCCGAATGAACAGATGCACATAAAGTTTAAAGGTGGCGATTTTAGTCCGTTTTTATTAAATGGACTTGTCAACTTATATTAGTTTCTGTTTGACAATTTCATTACAGAGATAATTCCCTTTTCTGGTTTCCAGATGAATCTCTTGTGATTGATTGCAGGTTGTTCCGCCAGTCTTCTGGATCTGATCCTCACTCGGCTGATCAAACGGCCGACAAAGAAAAGTATATGCTTTGTTTGAATCATCCTTTGGTAATTTTATAAGCAAAGCACTATCCTCACATATATATATATATATATATATATATATATATATATATATATATATATATATATATATATATATATATCTCTTTACTTCCTGGTTAGTTTTAGAGGGCCAGAACAAGTTTGATCTGCCTTTATGGAAATAAAATGGTTAAAAGTTCTGTCTCAGAGCCGTCTTCTTTCTAACCCTTATCATACACAAACACAACCTCTCTATATCCGCATTATAGTAAGAATCCCTGGTTTTTGGTTCATCTTCCCCACACTAATTAAATTTCCTGCTTTGAGTCAGCGAGGTGAGGCTTTACTGGTTTGAGTAAATTGTCTCCTTGAAGCTGAACAGCGAGGCTCGGGTCTGATTTCGGGGAAATATATTTAGAAAGCGTGAACTAGACAAACCTGAGCATCTGTGCTTCTCTGCCTGCAGAGAGCCTCGACGGCGGCTCATCTATCACTCCTTGGAGGACATGTCAGTGTGAATAGCTGCCAGAAGACGATCCACTATAGGCCCTCTGTGTTTTGAGTGCATTGTGGGAGTGTTTACTGTCGACTGTGGGTGTTTTGTTCTGGTCTCAGCGAATCGCACCCGGACACATTGGGGAAGACGACAAGTCTCCCCGCGAGAGCCGGAAGGTCCGGCCGCCGCCTCGTCTTTCATTATAACTAAACGTCTAAACAAAAAAAAAGAAGAAGGTATTGTTGTAGACTGGAGACACACCTTAATCATGTGTGTGTAGTCTATATATCATCATACAGACCCACTCTTATGAGGTGGTGTAACAGAATTAATATTTGGATTGTATATAGTAAAAATGTGGTTCGGATGAGCTTCTCCATCATGCTGTGTAACAGTTGTACTGCATAGAGCTGCTTTGAGCTAACGGCTAACGCCAGGGGGCTTAACAATTTGGGAATCGCCAAAAATAATGCAGCTCCAGCTCTATAGGGAACATGAATACACATTTTCTGGCAACCCTTAAGTTGCCCAAGGCTTAAGTCTAGAATAGATCAAAGACACACAAGACCTTTAAAACTACGCATTGGTATGCACTGGTTATATGGTTATAGTTATGGACTGTTCAATCTGTTCAGCTCCCTTCATGAGTTTAAGCCTGGAAACAGTATATTGTATTCGGTTTATTATAGTACAAAAGATAAACCCCATCAACTGAATTGGCTAATTGAGACCACAATGTACCCGAATATATTGAGAAATAAGGGAATCGTGTCGAAGAGGGAGAATATGAATCAGACTTATGTCTCCATTTTCATTACAGATCATTTAAACAATGGAAGCAAACTAAACGGTAATGTGTGCCAATAGGAGGGCTGATTCTTCCGTCTTCATTTGGACTATTATAGAGTTTCATTAGGAAGTAAATGCCACATTGATCCTTGACAAAGTCCTTGAATAACAGAATGGAAATCGCTGATTACAGCCGGCGCCGTTAGTCGCCTTCCCTCTGGAAAGTGAAAGTTGCTTTTATACTCCACTCAACGATGTAAAAAGTGCTTCAAACTAAATGGTGGGGAAGCTATGGCTGTGGTTAATGACTTCCGGATGCTTCTTGATATAACTTTAAAAGAGCGCGTACGCTTCAAACTAACTGTACAGAACGGCCACATTATCACGCAGGACGAGACGCGCTCGTGGTTCATACGGGGTAATGGTGCACACCTTCAGGAAGTTGTTCATAAAACTGGAAGTAATAGAATCATAATCATCGAAGAATGGAGAGAGAAAAAAAGAGGTTTTGAGAAACAAACGTGTTCATTTCCACACAGCTGGCTGGCAAATCATTGTGAGAAAAGGGTGTGAGTGTCAGTTTAGGTGGGGTAAATAACGCAATACAGGAAGGTATTTAGGAGGAGTGGGGGATCGGGGGTCTAGTGGGGTCCCATACAATACAACTGTGTGGCAGCGGGGGGTGTTTGGGCTCGGCTGCAGAGTGGGTGGAGCGGGGTTGCAGTGGTTCAAGAAACCAGCTGGTGGCTGATTAACAATCTGTTTGTGTGTTCTTCGGGCCTCATTAAAGAGCAGTAGAGACTGAGTTGTGAGAGTAGAGGCACAGTCTGCAATGACAATACAATATATTACCAACTATCCTTCTGTATGCTCATCCCTATGTGTGTTTACATATTACAAATACATTAAGAATCACTCAGCAGAAGCTTGTAAAAAAGTGTAGAACAGACAAGATTTCACCCTGGAGGTGGTTGTTTGTGTCCCATGTAAAACCTAAAGCCTAATTTAAAGTGTACATGTTTTATTTACTTAAACAATAGGTTAAACCATGATATTTCTTAAACCTACCCTGGTAGTTTTTGCTGGAACATAACCCAAATATTATTATTTATTTTCTTTTGTGTTTCAAATGGCTAATTGGAAAAAAAAATTAGTAAGGAAGCAGAAGTTTCACAGCTGTGGGCGTGTCCCTGCATATCTCCCAGTGGTCCCAGCACCTCCCTTTCCTTCTCTACCTGTGGGTACATCCGAAGTCTCTTATTTCTCATGGTCTTTCTCCTCGATTGAACAGGAAGTTGTTCTGTGCCGCCGTATTGACGGCTCTTATTTCTGCTCTGAGGAGCCATGAACAAGGATGCACGAGGGCGGGCTTCCAGAAAGTGTGTAAACTGCCGACACGCCTCCTTATTCGATTGGATGAAGTTTCATACCAGAGTGAAGCCGGAGCAAACTCAAGTTCTATATTTAATTTGTTTTCTGTTTAACATATATGTTTATTGTTCATTGTATGTCTAAATAAGAAAAGGAACAGCCAGAAACAACCTACTTAACATCTTTGGGGTCAATTTGACCCCATTCAATGTTTAACGTTTCTAAAAAAATGTTTGACATCTTTTTGGAGTCATATTTCAGGGCTTTTCCCAATTTATTGAGGACAACTGGGAAAACATAATATTCTCATGATGAGATGTTTTCACTGTCCTGTACCCCAGGCTGTTTTTCACTGTGTAAAACATAAGAAATATCTACTTTTTTATTTATTTAAAAGGCTATTTATGTAGTCAAACAAACAAACATACCTCACACTTAAACTTGGAAAACAATATCAATTCTAATCATTTCTGGAGGTTTTAATTGCTGGGGTCAAATTGACCCATGGGGTAAAAGATGTTAGTACATTTCAAGGTAACAAGAGGGTTAAAAAAAAAGAAGTCTTTTCATTATCTGTTATTTCCCCTTAATACATTGTATGGATACAATTAAGAGAAGAGCAAAATGGAGAGTTTCTGTGTCAGCAGAAACCCTTTTGACATAATTTAATATAATCTCCACTCATTCACGGGAGGTGGATCATTTCTGAGTGTCGGGTTTGATGAGTTATGTCATCTCAATTTCCCAGAAACATTGAATCCATTTAATTAATTCCAGGGTTCAAGATACACCATTCTCACAATCACACACACAAAAAAATCTGAATTTCAAAACGGAGATTCATAAATAAGACACTCTCTTTCCGGCAGTATAAATGGATAAATACTACATGCACTTTATGAAACGGCTAACGCGCTGCAGAGCGAAGACCTCTCTACTGTGACAGTCATGATAACGGTCTTTATTAGTACAAGTGCAGATCAGAAGCCGACTGACGGCTGATCAGCGGCGGCCGCCACCAGAAACAAGACGTCGCTTCACGTGACGCTAATGAGGAAAGGTCGTCTCCTTGCTCTTAAGACACATTTCCTCTCTCCTTGCAAGTGAGACGCAATTAAGAGACTTGAGATGTAACCCATATGTGTGTGTGGGCGTGGCTCGAAACACACCTGCGATCCATCAGCTTTTTATTACTTTAACCGCAGCTCTTAATTCACTCATTGACAGTTGCATTGAGGCTATTCCAAGTTTATTTTTATTTATTTATTTTGCACAATTCAAACAATAAAAAAATAAATTAAAAAGCCAAAGACAAAAAAACAGGCTTATTTGGAGTTTCCACCTATATAATATTTAGCATTTTACAAACATAAAATGAAAAATGCACAAACTAGACAACAAAATAATAAAAATCTAATTATATATTGAGTCTGTAGGCGTGTGCAGGGATATTGGATTACACCTCTGTGGCATTTCCTAAGCAACGCTGATGCTCCGTGTCCCCATGAGTGATACAGCTAAACATCTTAATACCATAGCTAAAAACAAGAAAGACATGAACATTAATCCATAATAAACTGACACTAACTTAAGTGAGTTACTTCCTGATGAAGTTCATCCCTGCTGTGCCAAAGGACCACCACATCTCATCCTGCCTCTCATGTGCCCGCTCACAAATAACCCTCCATACCTCTGCCTCGCGCCAATCGCTCCACGCTCTGCCGCTCCTCCATCATCATCATCATCACCTCCCCGCCAAGACCTCCAGGACATCATTCCCTCCCCCCATAAGATTGCAACACATCCCATTAAAGACACCCCTGTGGTCGGAGTCTGGGTTCTCATTTCGCTGGTTGACATTTTAGTTCATTTTGAACAGTTTAACAGTTTGTTTTGTTCACTCGAATTCCCCCGTGAACGACTCTTGTTGTTCTTTAGTTTTTAATACCACCCCCTAGCTGTATGGTTAATAGATTATTATTGATCCAAGATGAAACGGCTAAATGGACTCAGAGAAAAAGTCGCAATCGCAAATCTGCGTCTTAAGTTCCACGGACAGCGGCGTAGATTCTACTCTTTGATAACAGAATCATCTAAACTATAAATACATATTGAAGTGTGAATAATCCAGCATTAACAGTTCAGTCAGTTTAGCTCATAGCTCAAATCACTGACATGTATTTAAAAACTATAGCACTCAGTGAGCTATTTTAATACTTCAATGTAAAAATCTGCATTTTGAAAAAAAAAATCTGTAAATGTTCCCGATTGTAATGACGATAATTAACTGTAATGGGGGAGCGATGCATAACAAGTTAAAAGTGAATATTCAGCAGATGAACATTTCTCTTACATGTCCATTTCACAGAGAATCCATTAACAAACTGTCTCTCATAAGCACACATCTCCCCTGCCAAAGAAAATGTATCTACAGATTCATCACCATGAAGAAGTCCATCACTGGTTGGCATTGGTTTGTGCATTACTGAGAAATATCCCACTGACTGTATGACATTTCAAACATCAGTATGCCTGGAGCAAGTCAAGTGGAGTAATTGGAATCGCATGCTTCTCATACATCCTGAGGATGCCGCTGTGTCCGACACATTTCTTATGGTGGAAAATATTGTAGAGCCAAGATAAATATGTATGTATCAACATGTCAGACGGGTGCCAGTATTCCTTTCTAACATGTAGGGTTTATTGTGAATTATTGAATAAATACAACAATTACTCAATCAACTGTCAACTAACAAATATTTCAATATTTTCGATTTAACAATTGCTCTAAATGTAATTGTTTTTAACGTCTTTGGTTGCAACTTTTACTTCTCATTCCTTTCTAGATGTAAAATCAGATTGACAATGTTGTACCACATACCTATAGTAAATACTCCTTTAGACAAATACTCACCTGTGAATATTTGTTTAAAACTATTCGTACTGCTAGCAAAGGCAATTTGGAAAAGTTGCAACACTTTTTTGAACTTAAGTTTTGAATAGATTGGCATCAGAAGAGGAACAACTAATGACCCAGAGCACCACCTGGCAGTCTGACTAATATATATATTTTTTTATTTTTATTGCATTAAATTAAATTCTCTAAATGATTAGTTTCCTCTGGCACACAGTTACACATTGAATATGTCGAGGTCCTTTATTGTAAAAGGTAAGAATGTAAGGAATTGATCTGCTAAGGGCCGTCTGTCAAGGTTGAAACAAGTGACTTGGACTTCCGAGCCTCGGTGTGATATTTCCAATGTTTGTTTCAAGCGTTGTGATTGGTTGTCTTTATTCACAGTGCAAAAACGATTCACGTTCTGTGTAAAACAAAAGTTGAAATCGATATATTGACGTGCAAAATGCCCTGAGTGTTAAGGGTTAATATTGACAAATACACTTTTTTAATTGGTTCGACCACAATTTGTACTACTTTCAATTATAACCAATGTCCTGACACATGTACATGTTTGTATCCTCAAATGTGGTCCTTTGCTTTCTTTGTAAAATCCTATTTTTATTCAATTATGCTCTGGTTTAGAGTCATCTTTAGTGTATAATAACCCCCCTCTTACTGAATCAAAATTTCACCTTTGGACTGGTTTCCAACATTTTGATCCAATAAACTGAGACGGTCTGCATTTGAAAGTAATTCATATCATATCCTGAGCTTCCCCCCTTCCCCCCTCCGAGGTTGGTTTGAAGTTCAATCATCTTTTCCATTGTGCCGCGTCACTTGAACATATCTTTTTATCTCTCTCCAACGATACGCTGACGACACGGCTTTATCCCCCTTCAAAAACAAAACCCCATCAATATTTGCTGAGGTGATGAAGAAAAGAGGAATTAAAACTGCCCGGGCATGAAATGGCTTTGTGTCAAACATTAAAAGAAAATAGCAGTAATATTTGTTGCAGCACTTACGTTTGATAAAGACACAATTTGACTGTCAAATGTAGTTCCAATCCCCTTTGTCCAGGTGAGAAATTTGAAAAACAGGAATTCATGTTGGATATGAGTCAAAGATATATTTCTTCTTATTGCACTGGTATTGATTACAGTAACTCTCACACTCAATAATATTTATTGTATTGTTTCTGGCTCTGAGTTCAAAGAAAGCCAAGAACAAAGAGATATTACCTTTACTCCTATACACTTTTACCTATAGTTACTAATTAAGGAAAATTACATTTTGAAGCACCAACATTAATCTTCAATTCATGTACTCAAGAAATACATCTGAATTATGTGCATGTGTTACTGCATTTTTGATTGCTTCTTAAATCGGCTCCCTTCACTGTGCTCTTAATTGTATTTAAATCAAATAAAAAAATACATAATATAGATGTGGTAATTACTCCTTTACAATAAACAACATTAAATTACTGTAAATTATGATGAAAAAAACAGAAAAACAAACTGTTTGACACTTTTGGATCCAATTTCATATTCCTTACAGCAGCTGTTTTGACGACATTCAGAACGTATGTTGACTGGTTTTAAGTAATTAGAGTTTAGAGCTGATTAATAGTCATTAGTGCACAGTGATGTGAATTCCAGCAGAACAGCTAATTTTATTATGATGGATGCACTCCTCAAGTCATGGCAAGGTTAGGTGGTGGCATAGTTTTGTGATACAGGCTTTATTTCCACGTACTGTAGTTCTTGCAGTTCCACTCAACGGCATCATCTCAACTAATTGTACTCACGAAGATACTTCTAATTTTCTCAGTTTTACTTTTCACATACACTACCGTTCAAAAGTTTGGGGTCACCCAACAAGACAATTGTGTTTTCCATGAAAACTCACTTTTATTTATCCAATGAATTGCAAAATGAATAGAAAATATAGTAAATACATTGACAAGGTTAGAAATAATGATTTTTATTTTAAATATGAAATGTGTTCTTCAGACTTCAAGCTCAAAATGAAGGCCAGTTGAAAAGCTTCTCTGACTAGCATAACTGTTTTCAGCTGTGCTAACATAACAAAAGGGTTTTCTAAAATTCTACCCCTCCGTTAGTCTTCTCAGGCAACAACACAATGTGCCATTAGAACACTGGAGATGGGCCTCTATACAACCGTGTAGATATTGAATTTTATTAAAACTGATGTTTCAACCTAGAATAGTCATTTACCACGTTATAAATGCATAGTGCATTTCTTAATAATTCTATGTTATCTTCATTCAAAAAAACATGCTTTTCTTTGAAAAATAAGGACATTTCTAAGTGACCCTAAACTTTTGAACGGTAGTGTAAATATTTGAACTTGAAAGCGTTTGCACCAAGGTTGAATTCTTCATGCAAAGCACGCTCCCCTTGAACAGTATAACCTCAACATGTATTTCTATCAGTAGCCCTCATTCCTGCACTTTTATTTTCTTGAAATTAAATACAGAACTTTTTAATATGTATTAGAAATGTAGAACTCACACTATGCTTGTATTCATTCGCCAGCGCTCTCTTTCACTCTGAGTCGACCGTGTGAGCCTGGACTGAAGACATTAATCAGAAAACGTCTGCTGAAATATGTCAGCCCGTCATATGAGATTGACATGGTTATTATCATTATAACATGGCTTCACTTTTCCTTATACCTTCTGTGTGTGGGTGAAAGTCACCGCTTCTTTTCACACACACACACACACAGAAAAACTGAGACTCACACAATAGAAGGATTTGATATGATCCTGTACATTAAGTCAGATCCTTCTTTTTTCTCCCAGTCATTATAATAATTGGTGGCAGGTCCATTACTCCTAATTATATCAATCATCTCCCTAAGATCTAAAATGGCATATTAAAGCCCTCTGGCACTGTTTATGGCCGTGTATTCATCCGAGACAAATTGAAATTCAAAGCACACAAATCACACCTCCTGCATCTCTTTTGAATGTCTTTTTATATTACAGTTTATTTCCACAGTACGAGCCGACACTGAAGGAACCAATCAGAAATGTTTGCAGTCTGCGGAAGTACGTCAGCCAACGATATACGTTTGACATGGTTATCACTTATCGTATTGTCGCAGTGTCTTTTCTTTTTGACAAAAAATTAAAGGTTTACATCTGCCTCCACTCCCGCAGACTGCGAGAGGAACATATGTCCTCAGTGGAGGCGATGGGAAAACCGTCACTTTATGTAAATGAGTAATATAAATGATTTAATGTGTGAAAAATTATGATAAATCAACAATTCCGTCAGTATTTCCTTTTTCTTTACGTCATGCCACCTTGTGTTTTTATCTGTGGTGGATAAACACTATGCCAACAATCTAGAAAGGATTATAGTATCATTTTAGTTTGCCAATGTGTATGAAACACGTGTTATAAAGAACAATATGTCAGTCCATTGGGTGACATTTTCTTGACACATTTCCACAATGATGGCAGGTTGAAATGTACCTGCACATATTTGTGAAATATGTGGTGAAAGAAAATGCTTGTATATCATTATTTATTATTATATAGATGTAATTCATCTCGAAATGTTTGTCCTGTGAGACCATATTCCTGTATGCGTGCTACCCCATATTAGTTCTATAAATCTTAAGGCGGTGTATATATTTAAGAGCATATTAGATTAACGTTCTGTATCAAATACTGCATTTGCACCTCAACGTTCTGTCCAGGGAACCTTCACACAGTTCTCAGTTCTGGTTGAGGTTCACTTCATACCACAAACAAACATATCGACAGCAACTTGTGTCTTTCTTTCTTTCTTGGAGTGTCTTCCATTTGAACTCTGCCATCTCCTGAACGGACCACACACACACACAAGAAATGAAGAAAAGTCATAGTGCAAAGCACACTCCCCTTGAACATACACACATATACATATATAGATAGATTCTATTGTTGCTTATTATTTGTGGTTGTTGTAACTACTCATTGTATGAATAATTTGTCAGATTCATTGACATGCATAACTCATTATTCACGTTATTGTTGTTCATACGCATTTTTTGAGTTGGATCCCAGTGTATTTATGGAGCTGCTGAACATTGGCTGCGGTTATTCTAATGGTTATTGTATTGGCTTTCTCCGAGATGATTACTACAACCTTTTCACACTTAATTTCACAAAATAGCAACTTTAAAAAGGATGAAAAGCAAACGTACATGCATAACTGCATGAAATATAACCAACATCTTACTCCAGCAAACCTCAAATGCCTGCAGCCACATTGGAGTCAACATAACCTCCGCTTAGGAAACTTTATGTTGGCCAAATCCTGAAGCCCAAATCCACATAGAATGTATTCTGGGGTTAGGATTTAATTTCATGCTGCATGTTTGTAGTGAGAAAATGTGAAACACAATAATTAAATAATAAAAAAAGTAATTTGATGCCGTGTCACATGATACATGTTATGTTAAAGTTGACTTGGTAGCATTCAGAACTTGTCTAAGCATTTAATGGAACTGGCTAGTTATCCTAATGTGCCATTATCATATTAATCATTTAGCGAGAGTTCCCCTGAAAAAGCTTAACAACATTTTTGTTCAATCCATTTCAGTAAGTGAATCTCTCAAGTGGTGTCATTGTATCATTTAGTCTCTAGAAATGCGTCCGTGTCACATTCTTGTTACAGATGGATTTTGAAATTCTAATTTAGAAAGACACACACACACACGTACGTGTCGGGACTTCCAGTACTGCTTGGCTTCAGGTTACCAGGCCTCCCTCTCTCTCCCTCTCTCTCTCTCTCGCATGTCTCTTTTTCTCGGCCGGCTCCAGGAGTCTGGCTGTCTGCGCTCCGAATAGAGTTGACCTCAGCGCAAACTCCGCGCTGCCGCCGTCTTTTAACTCTGCATGGGAGCCGATGCACATGCAAGATGTTTTTCTGTGTGCGTGCGAGTGCGTGTGACATGTTTGCCATTTAAAACTTGATTTATTATCGTCTCTGCGTTACACAAGCAGAGAGTCAAATACATAGAGACGTAACTCGTTGCCTCACTGGTGGAATGTGATCTGCTCTGCGGAAATTCATTGTGCTTAGAACTTTATTCTTACCCGCCGAGGATTTATTTTTTTCCAATGATGCAATTGTAAAACCTACCGGTGCTATTATTGTGCTTCCTGCAGCCTCGTAACATCAAGTTAATCTGGAGAAGCAGCGGAAGTTCTGAAACCAACAGACGACGTGCATACGAATCCCATTTAGCGGACGACGAACGGAACAAATTGAAAACATAGCGGAGGACAACCGAGAACGATGATTCAGACGTACTGACACGATAATGCGAACAACCTATAATTGCACTGGAGAGTTTCTGCCTCTTCAGTGCAGACGATGCACTTTCCTTGCCAGGGGAAAACGGCGTGATGGAGACGACCGGACACTTATTTTTCATTAAAGCCTTTATGAACTCAAAACGCATTAAGTGCCGCGGATAATGATGCAAAATGTGCAGTCTGACGGTTTGACGTGGCATGTAAAGCATCTTCTGAAGGAGAGGGGAGGTCTCACCAGTCCAGTTACAGGTCGAGCATGAAAAATATTTATTATTTAACGTCAACAGATGGAAGCAGGTAAGCGGGGAGGACTTCACTGTAAGCCCTTTACAACGGCACTGTGCATGCACAGGTCTTGATCGACTTATCAGGAGGAAAAGTAGTCTTTTTCTTTTTTTTTTGGATAATATGAGATGACTTTTTCTCATTTCATGCCTTCATATTTTGCAAATTTGCCCTTTTTTAAACTAGCCGTTGTGTCTCTGGAAATCTGACCATGATTAGGGGCTTTATGATGCCGTCAAATAAGATCTTGAACATTTTCAGAACATGTAATGGACTCTCGCCCTCCCCCATTATCAGTACGAGGTAGTATGCCCCGCACTAGCCTGGCCTGAACTGCATTACTTGGAAAGTCTAATCTTTACCGCTGAAGTTTGGAGGGCAAATGAAACAAGGAAGCCGGCACACAGGGCTTTGCCGACGCGAGTTCAGGGAAAAGTGTTAATTGGAGTGTTATTCGCTCGCTTGCTCCAAAAGGTGCTTACTCAGCAAAACAAAGAAGAAAGGTGAATTTAGAACAGCCCTTGAAGGTGGCAGCTTTTAACTACCGGAGACTGAAGACTTACAATAGATTAACTTCGTTCAGATCATACTTCTCTATAGGAGATAAGACATAAGATATTCATTTATTAGTCCCACAGTGGGGACATTTCAGGATCACAGCAGTGGATGTACATTAGAGCATTAATACAAATAAAATATACAAATAAAAACAATACTAAAATACAAAAAAATACTAAATAATAATAAAAAGATACTATACGTGTGGGACATGACACCAAAGAAGATTCATTCTTAGATTTCCAGGTGGAACGACCCTCTTAGCAGTGTGGCATATTTACACCTGTCATATGGTCATTCCAGGCTGTCAATCTCACGGGCTGGATGAAAAAAAAAAATGATGCTGTCAAAAATCGGTGTTACCTGACACGCGCGTCACCGTGTTCGGAAAACGGCACGTGGCCCTCTGACCCCTCCAAAAGGGCCACAAAGGACCAACAGCTGGTGCGATGGAGAGGCCACAGAGAGCGATGCGGCTCCAGGAGTTCATAATTAACACATTTCCACCTGGTACAGCCTCCATCCTTTACACGTCAGACCACAGGGCTTCGAACGCTCCGCAGAGCTTTGACGACAAGCTCCCTCCGAATGAAAGTCATTAACCTAATTACCTTTTTAAATGATCGCTCCACACGTGTTGTTAAAAAGAACAGGCCGGAATTTCTCCAGGTGAACGAAGTAAGAAAATAAAGAATTTTAGGAAGATATTCACTGGATAGAAGTAGATGCACTGATATTATAATTTGTGAATTATTACCTTCGCATTGAAAATGCGGAAGGTAATGTTTTGATCGTTGTGCATTTGTATACGTGAGTGTTATTCGCATATCTCAAAAAGTATTAAACCGAATCGCATGAAATTTGGTGGGATGATTGGTTATTATCCGAGGACCATTTGATTAGATTTTGGGATCGACCGGGTAAAAGGTTAAGATCAAGGTCATGAAAAGGTCAACATCTTCTTTGAATCGCATGAAATTTAGTGGGATGAATGGGTATTATTTAAAAAAAATATATGGTTTAATTAATAAGGGCAGTGCACATTGATAAAAACATCTCTGTAAATGTGCCAGAGTTAGCCAAGAGGCTATTTTTCATCTGCAGTCCCAAAGATGCTGATGGTAAGAGCAAGCCTAAAAACATAAGATTATAAATACAAATCGATAGACAAAGCAAATAAAATAAGGGAGAACAATGCTACAAATGGACAAAATAAAAACATCACAGAGACACAACGTAAAAGCATACAGACTAAATAATAAATTTGATTAGATTTTGGGATTGATCGGGTCAAGGTCATCTTCTTTTTACCATAGCACAGTCAATTTTTATTTTCATAATTCAATGCCCAACCTTGTGATATGCGAAGGTATGCGCTCTACCCATTCTAGTTTTTATTTGTTTTAATGTTTGGAACCAATAATGTGATTACACTTGGTACCAGTTATGACAAGATTGATACCACTTTTGAATCCGTCTGATCAGTATAGCTTTACTTCACATTAATAAATCAAAATGTTAGATATGGTTATTCGCAAGGATTAAACAAAATGTCAATCTTTATGCTAAACTACGCTAATCTGCTGCTGAATGTAGCTTCATGTTTAATAAACAGACAAGAGTGGTAGGCCTCTATCTTCTCAACTGACTTCAAGCAACAAGCTTACAGGCACATTCCCCCAAATTAAATAGTATGTTATTATATATTCCAATATACATAGTATAGCCAGGATGACAGATTAAACTATATTCATGTTGTAAAAAAACAACCGGAAGTTAATCCCTCTCAAGATCTAAAATAATCTTCTGACGTCTTTGGCCTCCTGTCATCCAGAACAAATTGTTTTTTCCATTTCCATATCCGCCACAAACCACAAATGACAACGTACGTGTGGGTGTAAACATGTGAACAATAAGCGATGCAGTGGAAATGGGAACAAGACGTATTAAAAGGACAATGCGCAGTCTCAAACGACCGAGGGAGACATTTTGGAGAAATATAAGTATTGCCGCTGTTGCATGTTGACATTCGGTCTGTGATCGCGGATGATTAGCAGGAATCTGTCCCTCAGGAACTAAACCCACATAAAGCCCTTCACTCTCACTCCTCCCTCCCGCTCTCTCTGAGCCTCTCTCAGGCTGGAGAAACCACTCAGTGTGCCAGAGATGTGCCAGAGATGTGCCAGCGTGCGATCAGTGTGTGGGAAATGGATTTTGAATATTTGGATCAGAAGAGGCTTCTGGGTGGAGTAATGCCTGATAACACTGTCACCGAGGTAATCACCCGTGACAAATTCTTCCTCGGCAGAGAAGGGGGCAGCCACAGATGCGGAGGAAAAGAAACGTTTTTTTTTAGGGGGCGCTGATTCTGGGAAACCTGTCAAACCAGTAGTTACCAGCGGTGAGTTTGGCTCCAGTGAATTCAGACCAAACAGACAGACTGTCTCTGGAATATTCCGGTGCCAATTGGTCAATGTCAAAGTAGAAAACACAGCGACTATAAGGATTTATGCATCCTCCTCTTGTCCGTCGCCTTTTACTCGGGTATTTACGGTTGAGTTTCTTTTTTATTCCCCACGACATACACACATGTTGGAAGCATCAGTGATTTATCAAATTAGCTTTAGGCCATATACACATAGTCGGTATTTACAGAAACGAATATTTCTGCCACTCCGTTTTTAAAAATAACGTTGTACACACACGGTCGTTTTCAAAAGAGTTTGTTTATATGAACCCGCATAAATACGGCGTCCGCATACGTCCCATAGGACGCTCACATGACGTGAAGCATCTTTAGTCGCATACTGTGACTTTTGACGACCTAAAACTCTGTTTGACCTCGTTCAAAACAGAGTTTTCAGAAATCTCCACTTTGGCCGGAGTTTTTAGAAATGATCGTTTCCCGTGATAAAACCTCCGTTTTTGTGTAAATGAAAGGCCAAAACGCATAATATATG
Organism: Liparis tanakae; assembly: GCA_036178185.1. Classification (NCBI taxonomy): domain Eukaryota; kingdom Metazoa; phylum Chordata; class Actinopteri; order Perciformes; family Liparidae; genus Liparis; species Liparis tanakae. Next base: position 5,142,983 of record CM070110.1, read on the forward strand.
CGTTTTCCACATCGTGTAAACGGGGTCTTAAACCAATCACTAACAGCCTACTGCCAGGTTCTCAGGCTCTCAGTGAAAGGCTAATGTTAGCATGCTAACCCACTACAACACAATGTAGCCTACATCTGCTACTGATGTGAATGTCCTCGGGAATTGCAGGCATTACACTTAAATCCAACAATCATCAACCCCACGGGGTAGCTCATAGCGATAATACGTACGATGAATGTCTCGACAAAATGTCACGGTAATGCACTTACTGCCATTTACAGTGCTTATTTTCCATGATTTTTTTGTTCTCAATGTGTGCGCCTCACTAATTCTGTATAGGGAAGAGGAGAATTATAGTAATTAACTGAATACAATTTAAAGGTTGCCTATTCTGAGCGTTACTATAGTGGAGCATTGGCTCCCTGGGAAGAGAATGAAGTCACTCTCCATTTGTTTGTGTTGTAAACAGAGCATCTCTGAGCTTTGTTTACGTGGCTGAGTCGGCCGTTGATGCTCATTCCACCAACATGTTGCCTTTGCTCAACCCGAAATAAAGAATATATTTAGTCTTTTTTCATATTAGATGAGTAAAAGCAAGCAGTTTATTTGACACTGTATGTAAATATCCCCTTAAAAAATTTGTTTTGCATTGATAGCCTTCTTTGTATCTGCTTTTCCGTTTTGTTTGCCTTTTTATAGTGTATTGTTTTAATAATTTAAGTTAATTCAGACTTTTATTTTGAAAAATCAAAAAGAAGTGCACCTTTATTTTAGGTAAAAAGACTAACTTGATGGTACGGCTAAATGTTACGGACGGATGCGCATTTAATTTAAAGTTTTAATGGTTCCGTATGAGGCTAACGCTCCTACGGTGGTGACAATGTGGTTTTCTTATTTTGGTTATCCTGTTATTCTAAACCCACCGACAGTACTCTTTATGAGAATGTAGCATGTGAAGCTATTGGATTTTTTAAAAGTGGAATAAATATCACCCCAAAAGGTTTTTGAGGGAAAAACAACCATATCTAATCACTTCTGGGCCAGACAGCAACGCGAGGCAGGGCGAGCAAAGAAATGCAGGGCAATTCCTAATTAATAATGGCACGTTAATCATACTGCATCAACGCTGTGGTGCAGGACTGTTTGTGCAATGGGAATATGACATGTGATTAACGGTAAAACGTTGTCTCTCCCTTATGAACCCTCATATACTATTTAGCTTCCCGACAGTCGACGGCTAACTAACCGGCTACGACATCCACCGGCACGCAGGCAAGAAGAGTGACATTGCCGAGTGGTGTGAGAAGTTATGAATATTTAAATTTAAAATGCTGGTCTAAATAAACAGTGTATTGTCTGTATTCAGATTTAATTCAGTAGCACACTGACTTTGGTTTATAGTCAGAGCCGGTACAAGTTTAGCCAATAACCTTAGTACACTTTTGATTATATAGTTTAGTTTGGGGTTTCACAGATACAGTACAACAAATAATAATCAAGTCTACTGGCTCCGAAAGATCAAAGTCAACACATTTTTCTAAATATAGAATATCCTTAATGAGCTGGCCATGACACAATGTTACCCATCATAACACCCAGGTATGTGTATGGCACATTTTTATAGTTCAGACTATTGACAATTAGGCCACACAATAAGTCCATCTTTTTATTAGTATTGATGATTATTTGTCACAGAACGTTCCATCAGTTCGTCAACACAATGCAGGTGCAGTCCGGGGTCATCGCTGTCAACCATGCAGCAGATATGGCGAGGTGGAGAAACTAGTCACACTGGTGGTGCAATTTACAGTATATATATATATATATATATATATTATATATATATATATATATATATATATATATATATATATATATATATAAATAATAATAAAACATGAGAATAAGCTACTTTAGTTTACAGGTGCTCCAGTATTACAACAGTCCTTTGCAATGGGAACCATAACATGACCACTCTGACCGCCTGCTATGTGGACTAGAGTGGTTTTTAACTGCCTATTAATTATTTAGACAAACAAAAATTGCATACATGCGACAACTAGAACTTTTATCAAGACTGGAGCAAAGTTTGTGTCATGGATAAATATATAACTTTACTCCCGGTGGTAAAATGTCATTCAGAGCATCACAGACGAGAAAGTCTTCGTGCCCATCCATCACTTCAACTCCAATAAGCTCACTTTTTATTCTGCCGTTTCAAAATGGAACAAACCGTCATTTCTTTCTGCAATTCTCAATTCTGCAGTGGTATGATCAGGTAGCTCTCACAATCTTTCGCCCACGTCTTGACACAATGTGCACTTCCAAAGCAGTTCATCACATACCAGGGTGAAGGAAATACTCAAAAGTAAGTGACAGTTCTATTGAGTCTTGGGTGTCATGAACCTTGAATTTATAGCATATAGTGATTTGATAAGCATCTTTTTCAAAGGAAGTTTGAAAAATAGATAACCGCTTTGCTCACCGTCATGAGGTAACGACCAAAGACGGAACACGGCAATGAATTAAACTGAAATGAAGGGAAAGGACTTAAAATTAAAAACACAGCAACCGTGAGATATCCGATTTATCTGAACAAGTGGAAAGCAAGGCCACCTCAAGGTTGAGGGAAACTTTAAAACTAAAAAAATAATGTTAGCCAAACTAGAGCAGCTAGGTTTGCCCAGCTTTTGGTTGGATGGTAGCTTATATTGTTTAACCATGTCTCCTCTAAAACAATTAAACTGCGTGCCCAATATGTGTGGTGGGGAATGTATTTTCTGTCATATCGAACGGTTGCAGTTAAACATATTAAAGAAAACAAAAAACACTAGAACACTATGTTCTTATTTAGGTAACAAGACAAATAACTCAGTTACAAACAAAATACAAGCAGATTGCTTTGGTTTAATAAAGAAAAAACTACTTGATTATGTTCATGCTGTAAAAGCACATTAACAGAGATTCCTGGTTGAAAGTCTTGAGTTTAAGACAGTACAGTGCTTCACATTCCATCCATCCAGTGAAGGATATGAGCATTGATTGGCTAGAAGAGCATCTACATTCACACTAGTCCATGATGTTCAGTTATTTCTCATTGATCACATCACTTACTTCATCCCCAGAACACCTTTTCAAATGCATCATCCATGAGATATTATGTTCTTCTCTCCCTCCACTCACTTTTCTTTCATCCTCTGTGTGAGACCATTCAGACAATTAGACGTTTAGATACATTTTATAGCAAGTCTTGGATTGTAAATTAGATAGATGACGCCCGCAGCTTAGACAATGGAGATGTCATCTTCCAATAGGTCCGTCTTTAAAAGGATCATAAAAGCCAAACACAATACGTTGACCTTCTTTTCATCCCCTTCGTTGATGTAATGTATTCTTTAATAGTTTTTTTGGCTCTGCAGTATTAGGTAATTACATATTTGGCTCAAAGGTGTCACCTTAAAGCCTATTAAATAAATCCAGGGTGAAAATGATTTCACAATTGAGAGTTGTTGGAAGAGGTGGGCCACAGCCGCATTCACAAGTGTCAAATATGAAGAGCTTCGTCGGCGTCGAACGATGATGCCGCGTGGTGCAGAGATTATGCCTGCAGGCAAGGAGGAAGTAAGGTGTTGTTTTCAAACTAGTATGAAGAGAGATACTGTCCCCACACAGCCAAGGCCAGGGTACATGGTTTAACAGGTCTCGTTGCTTTCCCCAGATTTTCCACCCATCAGGACCAGGGATTGAAGACATGCAGTGTGCCGTTTAGCAAGGTACTTTGTTTGTAGCTCTGCCGGTCTCGTCCCTCCATCTCTTCTACAGCTTATATAGCAGAAAGACAATTAACTTGATTCCCCGCATCTGAGGCCAATTAGGCTGATTCCCGTTACCTGTTCCCTGAGCCCCTCCCCCACACACCTCCACAGCTGATCCTAACGACACTCAGCCACCACAATGGGGAAGTCAGAACTTCCACCGAGGAGATTGGTGTTTGTAGGATTTTTTTTAAGGGGGTGTATTTAAATAGCAAGGTCATCTACTAAGGCCACATTTACACATAGCTGGGTAAACAAATATTTCTTCACCTCCGTTTTCAAAAATAACGTTGTACACACAAGGTCGTTTTCAAAAAAGTTTCTGTTTATATGAACCCACAGAAATACGCCGTCCGCATACGTCCGCATAGGACGCTCACATGACGTGAAGCATTTTTAGTGGCATACTGTGACGTTTGACAACCTAAAACTCTGTTTGACCTCATTCACACGCAAACACAAAAACAGAGTTTTCAGAAATCTCCACTTTTTTTAGAAATGAACGTTTTCCGTCATAAAACCTCCGTTTTTGTGTAAATTAAAAGGAAAAAAACGCATGAAAATATATGCATTTTCTCATCGTGTAAACGGGGTCTTAATCTAGGTAAAGTAGTCTACTTATATACGTGAAAGTCTTACACATTTTAACCCAAAACAAAAATCCAGAGAATAAACCTGTAAGGGTTACAGGTTCTGGAACTCACAAGCATGACTCAGCGGCAGATGGACAAGCACAACTCTTTTACTTAGTTACAGGCAGAGGTCAACACTGGGAGGTCAGTGAAAACAAATCCTGGAAGGGTCGACAGAACAAACAGGGCCAGAACAGGTGGAGCAGGCGTGAGACAAAAGGTACGCTGCCGAGTTTGGCACTAACACACAAGACAATCTGGCAGAGGACAGGTGAAGGGACCTAGGTAGTGAGGGACTAATGAGGACATGGGCAACAGGTGAAACGGGCGTGAAGACCAGGTGAAGGGATGATGAGGCGTGACGGGCAGGATCTGAAATGACATGAGAGTTCATTAACCAGGCAGACGGGGCAAAAACTACCAATATGACGGGGAATTCGTGACAGAAACCAAGACCCCGTTTACACAATGGGAAAACGCATATATTTTCATGAGTTTTGGCCTTTCATTTACACAAAAACTAAGGTTTTATCACGGAAAACGATCATTTCTAAAAACTCCGGCCAAAGTGGAGATTTCTGAAAACTCTGTTTTTGTGTTTGCGTGTGAACGAGGTCAAACAGAGTTTTAGGTTGTCAAACGTCACAGTATGCGACTAAAAAGGCTTCACGTCATGTGAGCGTCCTATGCGGACGTATGCGGACGGCGTATTTATGCTGGTTCATATGAACAGAAACTTTTTGAAAACGACCTTGTGTGTACAACGTTATATTTGAAAATGGAGGGGCAGAAATATTTGTTTCAGTAAATACCCGGCTATGTGTAAATGTGGCCCAAAGATCTTGTTGGCTAATCCCAAATAAGTTGTTTTCTCAGAACTAAGACGTATGCTTTTAAAGGACGGTGTCAAGAATGTAACAAGGGTTTCATAAAGTTATCTTTTAAAAGGTGCTGCATATTGAAAGCTTATCTAGCTAACGGTGAAAACAAAGCTATCAGTGCAAACAATGGAGCGCTGACGGAGCTAACGGTGTTTACCAAAGTGGGGGCACTTCTATGAGGACACGGTTGGTCTGGGATGGCTTGCATGCACTAAAGGGAGCCGGCTATGTGGGGGGGAAAACACCGGAACCAAGAAGCTCATACTTTATAATAGTCGGAGTGTTGTGCATATAAACTTTAAGCATAGCTTGATTAAACTCTTAGGGAGGTCCTTTCATTTCCTCTGCAGTGGATAGTGAGTCGACTCTGCTAGAATATTGCTGGGGACCAGATTGGCTGAACGGTAATTTGATTTAATACATCCATCTTAAAATCACATTAAGAGACAATAATAAAACAGGACCCACCTCAAAGCCGTTATGTCCTTTGCTGTGCCTTGGTGAGGCATATTTTTGGACACATTTTCAATTTAATTAGTAAAAAAAAACAGTTTACACTCATGAGCCGAGAGCGGTTATGCCTCTGGATACAGGGAGAGCCTTGCCGTGTAAATTTAAACTAATTATATTCACATCTTGATATCCACAGACGCTGCCAGGGTGCCAAAGGATGAATCCGTCACTCAGAACACAATTTGCATCATTGCATTTGTTTTGACAGTAAAAAAAGTGTCTTTTGATGTTGACTTTTTAACCAGACTTTGTAATGGCATACAATAGGAGGAGCAGCTATCCTTATTTTTTTGTCATAAATCAACGGAAGCATAACGCGCAGCTATGTCAAACATGTGTAGGTAGTCACTTTGAAACTATAAATAATCCATGTTTTAATGCTAATATATGTATATATTGCTGCTCTCTATACATCAGGGACTGTGTTTTCTAAGTTTTTAAATGTACCATGATGAACACCTGCAATATTAGCATCCTTTACCATCAGTTGCTTGTCAGTTTGATAACATGCAGACAGAGATGGTTTAATCTGCACTGAAGCAAAGCGCAGTTGTCAAAAATGACAGAAATATCGTAAATATTAATTATGACACAATTTAATCGCAAGTTTTACTGAATGTTTGTCACGATTGTTTTACTTATCGTGAAACGAAACTTCAGTTTATTATCAGTGACCCGTTCTCTTCCACAGCACCTCTCCTCAGTCAAGTCTTCTGGCTGCTGCAGATGTATTAACTCAAGGTCACTTACTTCAACCCCACCGAGTCAACTCATTTATCCATTTCAAGCCCGCTGTTATACCTCCATCGGTGTGCAGAATCCCATCAAGCAAACTGGAACTACCCCCCTTTCTAATTTTGTTCAATTTGAACTGGTATTTGCAGGGCTGGCCTGTAGAATGTGTTCAATTTAAGGACATTATACTTGAGTTAGAGACGGTAGGTGCGTACAGAATTGAGAGATGGTGGGATACTTGAGGCCTAGAGGGACCTTACGTGTGCTGATTTTATTTCTGAGAATACTTTCATATATCAGGATATTTTGCTCTTGAAATACAGTGTAACACAACGCAGCTGTTGACCTCGGGCATCTCAGTCCTCCACTTAATACTGACCTGCAAGAATACCTCATATGTCCTATTTCAATCCATCCTGCTGAAAATGTACGCAACTCGAAGAGAAACACTGACGCTTGGTAATCTGGACTTTAAACCACATTCAGTACAGTAAATCGAAAAACAAAGTCCCACCCCATGTTTTTGTGAAAGGCAGCCTTGTTCACTTTCTTGCCGAGTTAGATGAGAAGATCAATACCGCTCTCCTTTTAAAATTGCTTTTGTTTTTCTCCTCTAACTCTGCAAGAAAGCGAAAAGGCACATTTCCCCAAAATGTCAAACAAAAGGAAAAAAAACGTCACTTTGTTTAATTTCAGAACATATTATTTGGGCCATACATTTCACCAGAGACTCGCTGTTCTAGTGGTTTCAGGGGAGAGACACAGCCGTTTGGGGCTTTTTTTGTGTGACTAAAATGCGTAACGGTAATATCAAACACCCATGCTTCTGTGCACACACATGAGCTCACATTGTCACTGGAGAGGACTGAGGCCACATTTACACATAGCTGGTATTTACAGAAACAAATATTTCTGCCCCTCCTAGGGCTCGTACGGTCGTGGAAAACCTGGAAAAGTCATGGAATTTGAAAATGGTCATGGAAAAAACGTAAATCATAAAAGTTTGGGAAAAGTCATGGAAGTTTGTTATCATGTGTTCATTTACGCCGAGTTTATTTATGTTTTTTTTTAAAGAAAGACGCTCAAAATATAAGCTGGCGTACGCTCTCAATACGCCAAATGTTCTACATTTTTCATGTTTATACTGAGATTTCAGTTTGGTCATGGAAATTTGGTTTAAAGTCATGGAAAAGTCTTGGAAATCCATCCGTCAAAATGTGTAAGAACCCTGCCCTCTGTTATCAAAGATAACGTTGTACACACGGTCGTTTTCAAAAAAGTTTCTGTTTATATGAACCCGCATAAATACGCCGTCCGCATACGTCCCATAGGACGCTCACATGACGTGAAGCATCTTTAGTGGCATACTGGGACGTTTGACAACCTAAAACTCTGTTTGACCTCGTTCACACGCAAACACAAAAACAGAGTTTTCAGAAATCCCCACTTTGGCCGGAGTTTTTAGAAATGATCGTTTTCCGTGATAAAACCTCCGTTTTTGTGTAAATGAAAGGCCAAAACGCATGAAAATATATGCGTTTTCCCATCGTGTAAACAGGGTCTGAGAAGAAAGCGGTGCCTTTTTTGGTTGATCGTGCTGCAGGAACACTTTGACTCGTTTCTATCCGTACTTTCTTCACCCCCATCATGACAGTCACCTTTCAAGTAATCGGGTTGTGAGTGTTTTAATGCTTGAAGGATGGATTCTGGATGGAGTATGCTACCACTTCAAACGTGTTTGCGCACACTATGTGTCGCCTATATTTTCACCGGGTTTGTGCGTCTACCAAGGCAATTAAAAAAAGAGTGATTTTAAAAAAAAGGCTTTGCTGGCGAGTGGAGATAAGCCTTCACACCACAGCTATCGTACATCCAATTCTACATATTTTGACTTTAACTGCGCGTTACCAGTCTGCTCTTTCAGATGCTGTGTTGAAAGATACAAAAAAGGACTGTTTGAAGATCTGGATTTCATTGCTACTCAGTTTGGAGAAGAGCGCATCATTAAAATATGACGGTATTTACATTCTCTTCATATCTGCCCCTTAATAATGGGAGTAACTCTGTTAACAGACACAAAGCTTGGCAACAAGGAACCAAGCAAAATGATTCCTAGACGTCAAGAAATTATACATAATATAAAATATATAAAGATGCAGAATATAATAGTTGTACTGATGATTTCTTAAAAGCCTATTTGATGTTTACTCTTCACCCGTCTGTATCAACCTCCTCCTTTCCCTAGCCCCTGGCTTGCTTCCTGTTATTCCCTAAATAATACAGTCTAAATGTCTAATTAAAGCGCACAATAAACTAAAGTAGACAAACTAGACTTTCATAACTACTCCTGAAGCAAACCACCATCTGATACAAGGTGTTTGCTTTAGCCATAACTTATTTACACAGATACACACTATTATATGGGTTCATTTCATAGTAACAATGGACCCAGAAATGTATGTTGCATGGAAACCTGTTTGTGTTAAAATTAATGAGTTTTAAGATTGAGACATTTGTCTCAATTGCCGAGTGAAAAATATTGGTGACAAATACAACAAGTGTTGCTAATAGTTTTTCCATCTGGGAACACAGTCTTCATCCAAATTATCCAATCAATTCCCCCCCGCAACGCCACCCCCCTGGGCAACTTTTAGGCTATTCATCACAATCATTTCACCTTTTGCCACCTTTACAACCTCATCTTTAATCAAGTGAAATGGAGCAAAACAAGTTATCGTATTAAGTTACCACTTAGCACAGCTGAATGGAAATGCAGCTCCGTCAGCCACGTTCACGTCGGCGTGTCAACGAGGCGCTGCAGAAGCAGCGATGTGCACATGCCCAATGAATCCCAAACAATCAGACAAAAGACATTGGGGTCATGTTACAGCGGTTTGGTTATTGGCCTTTTAAAATGGCCACTAAATGTACCATCATTTAAAAGTTTCCACTCTGAATACAAGCAGTGACGTACAACCACTTGAGTGATTATGGATACAAGTTATTGAACTCAACAATTGCATGCGTCATTGTTTTGTTGTAAACATTTACAGTTTTGATGGTAATACTGGGGTTTACTATTCTACCTCATTCATCCACCCTGCTCCACACGGACAAGCCATATCTCATCCACCTTCATGCCCTCACTGCAAATGCATCCTCCATACAATACATCCTACATTGGTTTCTGTGTTTGGGTTAAATGAACTACGGACCACTTACTGCCTACCTTTTACTGGACAACATTAGACCAGATATGGGTAAGTTTATAAATAAATATTGGTCCCAGAGACACGTATCTCAAATCTTTGCCATATTTTATTCCAAACCCATGGGTCCATAAAACAACAAACACAACAACAATATATACAATACAAGACACAGGTCAAACCATTGCAGCTAAAAAGTCCCTTGTGGTTAAAAGAACATACAAACAATTGTTCCATTGCTTCCAGAAACAAGACAATACCTGGTATCGCTCAGTGTTGGGTCAGCCAAGGCTTTTATAACTAAATTCTCTGAGACACTCAATCGACATTTAAATTCATATATCAAATTCCTCAAAACGGCATGGAAAGTGGGAACATTACGTCTCACGCACATCTGACTTGCACTTATCCGTCTAGGAAGCTTATTGTTAATATTAAAGCAAAAGAATATCTGCATGGCTGGGTCCTGCTAAGGGAAGTAAGAAAGAGACTTTTTAAAGGACAACTCAATCCTCTGTGAAACTCTCGTCTTTGCTGACCTCTAAATGTCGGATAGTGTTCCAAGGTACTCTTTAAAGTTACCGTTGGATATTTTGGCCAATTACGGAGCAACTAGTGGTGTTTATTATTAACGAAGGCCACGCCCCCAACTCAGCCAATCATCCGAGCCCTGAGGTAAACACATCAAAGCCGTTCACTCCCTCTTTGACTCAGTTCCGACATCCCTCCCTCCCATCCCTGTTCCTGTCTTCCCATTTATCTCACCCTCTCTCCTTCAGGAACAATGGGAAACCAGACCTTCCGAAGAAACGGCCCCCACCCGCGAGTCTCCGACCCCGCTGTTCCCTCCAACCACCGGACTCCAGCAGTGTCCCATCGTCCGACCCCCTCCACACCCTCTCTTCAAGACCCCCTCTACCCTCCTCGTTCCGGCTGATAATCATCGCTCCATCCTTTCATTCACTTATCCCACAATAAACCATCTGTAAACTCATATTGCCGTGGTCTTTGTTAGTGAAGTGGATGATGGTTTCATGCTTTTTCATCGATCGGCAGACACACAAAACAACCCCGAGGTACCTTCACAAAGCTTCACGCGACTATTCATTGTTTACGAAAGTCCATAAACACGGTCACCACAGGCGCCTGAACAGCAGGTTGCTCATGCCTGTGTGGATGTAGCACGCAGCGACACTCTGTTGTGCAATTGCGCGACTATGACAATAATATAATAATAATTAGAAATCGAAGGCAGAGACTCTTGTTCAGGAGCTTCGGGAAAGTGAAGAGGTTCTCACTGAACATGCTAAAGACCCTCAGGTGAGTCTGACGAGCTTATTAAAAGGTAATTTCAAGGAGAATGTAAAAACCTTTTTCAAGATAATTAAACCGTGGCTGATTTGCCCTTTTTTCCATCGTGTGTGTGTGTGTGGTTTTAAAATGTTGTATATTTAATATGCTCGTATTGAACTTTTAATTATTTCCCTTGCAATAAAGGCTAATAGATGAATAGCTCACTAGGGCCCAGAAGGGATAACACTTAAACCCAAAATTAAATATTTTTGCCTTGAGCTGTGTTTATCTGGACTAATTTGGCCACAGGTTTAATCGAGGAGGCAGTTGTGTCTGTGTATTCATCGGAGGATAATAGATTGACGTTCATAAAATGATATTCGCTCCAGTGGACTAATTACTGGCCACAGGTTTAATTACGAGAGATTTGTTTGTGGTTGTGTCTGTGTTCATCGAGGAAAATCATTATTGACGTTCATAAAATGATAATCGCTCCAGTGTGTCTAAAGATTACTGTGAGGAAATTACAAGAGATTTGTTTGTGGTTGTGGTAAAAAAGATTTTAGTATCAACCTGGACCACTCGATGCCAAAATCAGATATCACAAGATTGGGCATTGCATTATGAACATAAAAATTTACTGTGCTATGGTAAAAAGAAGATTTCGACCTTTTCATGACCTTAACCTTTGACCCGGTCGATGCCAAAATCTAATCAAATGGTCCCTGGATAATTACCAATCATCCCACCAGATTTCATGCGATTCGGTTTAATACTTTTTGACTTATGCGAATAACACGCACATGCATACAAATACACGGCGATCAAAAAATGACCATCCGCATTTTCAATGCGAAGGTAATTAAGACATACTAGATAAAAAAATCTTTACCCTTGAACATGCCTAGTCTTTATGTGCCGCATTTTCACACCGCCACAATACCAATTTCAAATTGGCGAGTGTGTTTTCAGGGATGATCGATTGTTTCACGGCAACATGTCGCGGTGGCGCTTTAAAGAATCCGTACGGTTTCCATCCGCCCAACAGGCCTCTCTCTCTCTGTGTGTTATAGGTTACAACTTATCCTCCTTAAGGGCATTATTGTCTCAATAATATTAACGTGTTTATCGCTCCCCACAGATCTGGATGAAATATTTTCCCCCAGTCTAAACCCTTATTGTTATTCCAGGAATGCACAGAGGCTTTGATGCATTCACGAGAGGCGCGATAGATAAGAATGCAGCTCCATTGTAACTCCAGTTAATGGGTTTCAGAGGAAAGGATTGACATTTTAAAGTACATAAACAAATAAAGGTTTTCTTTTTTGTATTACTGCACCTGACAACAGCTAGAGTCTGTATGCCGCCGTTGCACAAAGGTCAAAACGTGCAAAAAGTGACATCTGAGCGTGTGTCGATGAGTAATACGGGTAAAACCGGCATTTTTATTATTTAAAGGAAAATATTTAAAAAGAAAAGGCAAAATGTCAACACTGGATTTAATAAAACAGTATGATGTTTTGTTTGTGCTAATATGGTGTTGATGGATATATCAATCAATCAAACTTGTATGACGGACTCAAGGTCCAGATAGTACAACACATTTAAATAGAATAAAATACTATGAAATCACAAGTAAAAAACAAACACAGAACTACACCTGCTTTATGAATAGACAGGTGTACCAGTGTCTCCACAGCTGGGACTGGTATTGTGTAGTGGTGAATTTTATATTTGATAAAAACATGCACTCCTGCCCTGCTTTTTGTATTGTAGTACTTATTGTGTTTGTATGTTTTATGTTCACTTTATGCACCTATACACCAGAAAAAATTCCAGGTAGGTGTAAACCTACTTGGAAATGAATACTATTCTGATTCTGATGATCTCATTTTCGGAATCATCAACCCGGCAGATAAATGTGTACATTAGATTTCCTAAACTAATGTATTGACTCCTGCAGCCACAATCATCTCACTTGCACTAGTCCACCTCAGTCTCTGATATACATATTGTATTTAAAGTATTTTTACAATGTGTTGTTTTTTACCTTCTTTGATCGCCGTGTATTTGTATGCGTGTGTGTTTTTCGCATAAGTTAAAAAGTATTAAACCGAATCGCATGGAATTTGATGGGATGGTTGGTTATTATCCGGGGACCATTTGATTAGATTTTGGCATCGATTCGGTCAAAGGTCAAGGTCATGAAAAGGTCAAAATCTTCTTTTTACCATAGCACATTGTTATGTTCATAATTCAATGCCCAATCTTGTGATATGCGAAGGTATGCGCTCTACCAAGTGCCCGTTCTAGTTAACTTTGTTTTTGCGTTCCTGCTACTGTTGTACAGCTGCCTTGAGGAGGAAGCTGAGGGACATTACGTCGACAGCCTTAGAGGCCGACCACAGGGCACGCGTCGCTAGAAACGTGTCGCCTCGTTTCCAACAGCAGGGTGGGCGTTACACTTTGACTGTTGCTCAGGATGGCGGCGTCTGCGGTAACCGCCGTGTGAGTGCAGAGCGGCGGCTAATTAGCTAACCAGTCGGGGGGGGAAACAGAGCGTCCCGTGCACTGAGCGTGAACAGCCGCACTGGCAATGTAAGCAAAGCCCAGAGAAACGCCGATTATGACACGTAGTCGGATTGTGACTTCATGCTCAGCTTGGGTCGCCATAACTACACTATCGTTTTACACAGCAAATAGTTTTTTTCTGCTACACCAATGCTTTGAATTTCAAATTTACATATTTGAACTCCAGGGAATTGAGCATTGGCTCATGCACCACTACAACATGAACTGACTCTCGTACTCTCAATATCTCAGCGGTGGTCTCCTGGAGTAAATGTGCAGCTTTTTACAAATGCAGTGTCTCCTCAGTGTGAAATAGAGCTAAAGATATACATGCGCCAAGGTTAAGACTGTGCCTCGAAGCTCAGGGAATGCCAATACTAAACAGCCCAGGGTCTCTCAGAACATTTTCTCATGTCCTCGGACATCATGTCTGGGAATTGTCCTTCGGGCTTTGTAATGTCGAACAAAAGAAAGCAAGGAGCAGCAAATGATGGAAATTGAGAATGTTTTTCTGCAAACAAAAGAAAATGCATTAGATGATAATGCAGCGGACGAGAATGAACGAAGGATGCATTAAAAATGTATGAGGAATCTGAATATGGTGACCTTCAATCCCAACGCAAGCTGCTCACCAAGCAAATATTCGGAAAAAATCTCCCGCAACAATTCTTACGCTGGCTGCCAGTAATGGATGTTGTGCGTCTTTCTCTGACGCCCGAGAGCACATTACAACTGTGAGGGTCTTTTTAATGTCTCGGTTTTCGGCGACAATGTGATGTAATAGATATTTTCACAATGCATCTTTTTCCTGATTCCCAACCAAGCTATGTTATTATGATTGGTGAATCACCGTTTATATCTTTTGAATATTTCTCATTCAGTGTGAACTTAGACCGATCCAACTAATGTAGATATATATATATATATATATATATATATATATATATATATATATATATATATATATATATATATTTGTTAAGCTTTGGGAATATTTCTGGTTTATTTGAACAACTTAAAACAAACAAGATCTCCGCTTCCACCCCAAATACTTTCTTTTTCATTCTTTTTTTCAGTCATTTTAATATATTCAGTCATTAAATTCATCCAGTGTGTGATATGTGTGTTGTTCCTTGATTTTCAGTTTGTGAGGATAGCTTTCTTGCCGATAGTTAGGGCCACGAGAAGTATTCTGCAGTTGTTTTTTTTCACGTTTATTGACGAACTGTCTCCTCGTAAACAGTGATGGAGATAACGGGACGAGGCAGCCCAGGAAAACACAATGACTCAGTTATTTTTTCCAAAAAGTGTTGAACTAGTGTGCAGTGCCAGGTGGTGTGAACGTAGCTATCCAGACTATTTTCAGTGCAATGTGAACAGATGTCTATCGTGAATCCCATTTTGAACATGTGCCCAGTGTAGTGCATCATGTGAAGTATTTTATATCGTATTAATAGCAGCTAGATTTAACTGCAGCAAAGCATCGCACCACTTGCCAAACAGTAAGGTATGTATCATACTGTTGATATTCACACCATATATTTAGCTGTAATAAATATTTTGTTTGTTATTTATTCATCACATTGCTCACAAAAAAAAGCGTTGCTTGCAATAATCCTATAAACTCAGAAATTAAAAAGCTGCTTTTAACATTATTTGATGTCTACATTAGTCGGCTTGACCTCAACATGTGAGAGGTCTGTTTTCCACTTGGAGCTCCCATCGCAATATTAAATCCTCTATCCATCAGAATAAGCAACATTCTTGCTCCAGTCAAAAAGTAAATTGCATTAAGATCTCTGTCTCTCCGTCTCTCACTCGGTGTGAGTGTGAGTGTGTTTGTGTGTGTGTGTGTCAGCCAAGACAGCTCAGTTACAATTTAGGTTAAATGGGGAAGCACAAGACGCAATTTAATAAGAATTAGTGTTGTGTTGCTCTGCCAGTAATTAGTTTGTCAAAGCAGAACAAAATGAGCGTATCTCAGCAAATGTAAAATTGAATATTATTCAAATTACAAATGGACATCATGCATGAATGCTTAGCGCAGCCATCAGACTGGGGCCTTTTCATCTGTTGACACGTTTTCAAATAGAAACCGTTTCATTTGCGGTCGCACACAAGCTGCATCCGTCTCTTTCTTTGTTTTTAAATGAGTAAATTGGAAGTCGCCATCCTGAGCTATGTACACTACCGTTTAACATTTTGGGGTCACTGAGAAAATGTTGTTTTCCATAAAAACTCACACTTTTATTTATTAAATGAATACAAGATTAATACAAAATATAGTCAAGACATTGACAAGGTTAGAAATAATGATTAATGTAAATATTAATGTTGTTCTTCGAACTTGTCGCTCAAAGGAAGGCCAGTTTTAGAGCTTCTCTGACCAGCATAACTGTTTTCAGCTGCGCTTACATAAAAAGGGTTTCAATGTCAAGGAATAATCTGTTAGTGGAAAATGCGAAATAAAAAGTTATTTAAAAAAAGGGGGGTTCTACCCCCCTGCTAGTCTTCTAAGGCAATAACACAATGTACCACTAGAACACTGGAGATGGGCCTCTATACACCTCTGTAGAGACTTCATTAAAAAACAGAGAATAGTCATTTACCACATTAACTATGTATAGAGTGTATTTCTGATTAATTTAATGTAATTTTCATTGGAAAAAACTGTGCTTTTTTTGTTTTCTAAGTGACCTCAAACTTTTGAACGGTAGTGTATATTCAAGACGTGTTGAAGACTGTAACTCTCCCCGACTTTGGTGTGTGAGACGCAAGGAGGCAACAAAGTAAATATGTCCCACGCACCAATTGTAAACCTCGTCTTCTCATCCTGTCACTTCGGGAGCAATGGCGCGCTGCATCAATATCGACCGTCCCTCAAACAGCAGGAGGTGGAAACATGGAGGCGGAGTCCATGACACAAGAGGGAGAAGACGAGGGCAAGAGGGCAACAAGCGCTGGAAGAATCAACCAAAACAAACACGGGGCGTCGAGGAAGGAAGCGCCGACTGGAACGAGACTCCCATCGAGGCGAGGTTGAAAGATAAAGAGGTGGAGCGTCACGCGGACGTCGAGTGAAATGTGTCTGTGTGTGGTCGACGTGTGTGAACTCTGGGTTGCCGCTAATGCGTGTGAACAGGAAGTCAGTATTGTGTAATCACAGAGTGACAGAGGATGAATAATTCAGTCTCCTGTCATGATCTCTTCGGTTCAACGTGCGCTATGCGTGTGTGTGTGTGTGTGTGCAAGAGAGAGAGAACGCAAAATCACTCACGGAAAGTAATAACGCATACATACAAACATCCTTTTGTGTTTGTTTAAAGTGTTGTGTTTACGATCGGATGAATCCATCCCTCGAGGACATCGGTACACAAATATCTGTGCTGCGGGAAAAAAAAGAAACGTCCGGCTTTAATTGCTGCGTATTAGAAATATGATCCAACACAAATAACACGATCGGACAACACACAGGCAGCTCGGGTAAAACTGCGCATTTAAGGCCTTTACATGTCTACTTGTTCCAATGTTGCAGTCTTGTGGTTCTGAAGCGCTTTGCCTGAGGGAGAAGCCGATGCGGAGGTTATGAGACGGGTCATATTTTTTGATGCGAGGCCGCCTGCAGTCTGACCGCTAACTCCTCGTGGCTTGAAGCGGGGTTGTGCTGCCCGACTCCCGCCAGGTTCAAAGACGTCCGCGCCGGAGGATATCCTCTCGGATTTCTTTTTTTTTCAGACGTGTAACACACATGGGATGAGAATCTTTGCTTGTGTCTTGGAACACAAGGAGCCGTCTAACGAGGCTCTATGGATTCAGACTCTCGCCTCCGACGTGTGTACTGTACCTTCCCCGGGGTGTCACAGTTGTTGGTTCTGTTCCTTCACAGCACGATGGTGCTGGTGTTTGATCCCACCAAGCCTGTTGGGGTCAATTTGTGCTGAGTTCCACTCCGCCCATATGGCTCTTGCAATATGCTCGACGCCAGGGGTTCCCAATACGTCGACCGGGAGGAAGATGGCCGGTTCTATTCGGGCGAGAGCTCTTCAAAGACTGCTGATCCGTGCCACATTTAGACGAAGGCTGACGGCGACCACACTGACTTCTTGCTGTATACACTGATGTGAGATGGCTCAATACGGGGGGGGGGGGGGGTCATACCTGCAGAGATTTCAACCAATAAAGGACGAGCAGCGGCTGCTAGACGAGGGATTTTTAACCCATCTGACAGACATGTGGATGTGGAATGAGCTTCATTTAGAGCTTCAGGGGAAAGACAAAATCGTAGTTTATGTAATCAGCTTATGCTTTCAAACTCTTTTTTTTTCAACAGCTGTCCTCAAAGCTGCTGCGCCATGATTTGGGGAACTTCCAAAACCTCACGTCAGAGCTGGAGACGCAACGGAAGTTGACACAGAGCAGCTTGACAAGTGTCTGTCGGAGTTTGACGGACGCTTTCAAGACTTTTCATGTGCTACCCATTTCTGGAAGACATCGAGGTCGGTTCACTCGACAAAAAAAAAAATTGCAACACCGTTCCACCTGAATTCGTCTGGAGTGGAGGATGAGATGTTGACATTCAGCTGAGGTCCAGAGCTCATGGACATTTTTTGGAACTTACTCCCAGAGAAGAAGTTCCCAAACATGAGGAGATGTGTTACCTGGCTTGACTTATTTATGTGAGTCAGGCCTTTTCCCACATGAAAATGATTAAGTCCAGACAGCGTTCCACCATGACTGATGACCATTTGGGAGTGTGCCTGAGGCTGGCCACCAGCAGCTACTGTCCGCACTATGCAACCCGGCTCATTCCATTCAGTGCAAGTCATCAGAGTGAAACGTAATGACCAAAAATGTGCAGAATTGTATTGTGTCATAAGAGTTTATGCAATGTTGCAAGGTACACCAATATTAAATATATATTCTGCCGGAGCAAACGCCTGCCCTATACATATGTTACATATATATATATATATATATATATATATATATATATATATATATATATATATATATATATATATATATATATATATACACATATATATATATATATATATATATATATATACACATACATATATATGATATATATATATAGCTCACAAGCCAAGGGAGTGTGGGCACCCCTGGACCACACTCACCAATAATTTCCTAAAGGTTTCACACTGGCGGTACTTTCATTTTGAATATGTATGCATGACCACTCTTCACTTTTCACCGACACTGCTGGGATAGATAAGACCTTGTGTTTGCACATCAATTGCTGAATAAATTAGCAACGGAAAATGCATCTGCACCGCTCCACTGTTAATGCTGTGGAATATGAGAGCATGATGAATAATGTAGTGTAGACCTTACCCCGTCGTCTCCGGGCTGTTTTCGTTATCATCACTCCCACCAACGCACCGGGCTTTCAACTAACTCCCATGTAAACTCACCGGCATCATTATTAGACGGCCACAGCAACTGTGCATCATTAAGAGGGAGAAGGTCCACAGGGTGGGTGGGGGACCACAGGGCTCTCATCCAGGAGGCTGCTGTTTGAGTCCCGTAGTGTAGCAGTGACTTTAGTCGCGAGTCGGTCAAGTCAAAGTCAACAGCACTCTTTGCCTAAACTAGTGGGTGTGTTGACGAAACTGAACTTCATGAAAGTAGGTTTATTTTTAAAGGCATTATGCATGTTCCTTGTGGATACTAACCGATACCATCTGTCCTTCATCATGTATTTCCTTTTTCTGTCTTGAGTTTATCCAACACCATCACCAGAAGAGAACTGCAAACCAGCGATACGCTGAATGTTGGCAACTTACATTTTCATTTATTAGTCCCACAGTGGGGAAATTTCAGGATCACAGCAGTGGGTGTACATTAGAGCATTAATACAAAATAAAAGATACAAAATAAAAACACAAAACACAATTCTAAATACTAAATACTAATACTACTACTAAAATAGAAAATACTAATACTAAATTACTAAATACTAAAATACTAAATACTACAAGGGGAAAACAAAGTAAAGTGTTGAGTTTGTCAGGATCTCCAGGGATCTACTGCAGATAACAAGCAAACACTAGTACAAAAGCCACATGTTAGTAGAAATACCGTTCTCTGCATATCTGTCCATGCTGTTAACGGAAAAATATGTGTATTTCTTCTCTTGCAGAAAAAAAGATGAAAAGATTGATGCTCATGTCTGTTCGTTAAATATGGAACTGGAGCTGGTTAGCTTAGCGTACCGATTGGAAGCAGGTGGAGTCGGATAACTTGGCGCTGTCCAAGCGGAAGAATAAACATCCTACGAGGAACACTAAATCTCCCAAAACTAAAACATTATATTTTGTTACTTTGATCCAAACAAAAAATAAAAATAAAAAAAAGACAAGTTCTGGTTTCACGGAGGGTTGTGTGCCAAGTGCAGTGGAGTCACTTCCTGGACCCTCAAATTGATGATCTCATCAAACTCTCCGCATAAAGTGAATAAGTACATTTCCCAAACTGAACTAGTGCTGTGTTTCCTGTCGAGTCGTCCCGCCCATGCTCTGGCGTTATAGACAGCAGCCGCCCCCAAAGACATGATACACGAGAAGCAGATGAGAGGATGTATGTATGAATATATGGATGGATCAGCTAAATCTAATTATCTTATTGATCTCTTTTGGGCTTGCCCTTTTTAAAAAAGAGCCGCGACAGAGACGCTCCTCTTTCACCGAAGCGTCAGTGACAAATGAAACTGGAAGGGCACATTTTAGATCCTGTGATGGAGATTTAGGATTGCATTGTATCACCGTTATTCCATTTCAAACCGGCTTCACCTTGTAATGGGGCTGGATAAGTGCAACCCCCGCAGACACACTTTACAAGACTAAATTATAGGTCAAAGCAGAATAATGCTGCAGACTCGCCCTTGCCATAGTCTGAAGGGTGGGCTGACCCCACTCTGGGACCAAAGACCCACTGGGTCCTGCACTATGGGTCAGCAGGTGAGAGAAGCCCTACAAAACTGCTTTGAAGAATGTTCAGGGGGGGGGACCAATTCAATTCAATTCAAGTTGATTTTGTACAGCCCAATATGGCACACTCAGCACTTTAACTTGCTGGAAATTCACTTTTGTCACTGCCTTGTGTATATATTGTGTTTTCTCTGTATATTTAGTATTTTAGTTCTTGTATTTAGTATTGTTATTGTGTTTTTTTATTAATGCTCTAATGTTCACCCGCTGCCGTGGTCCTGAACTGTCCTTACTGTGGGACTAATAAAGGAATATCTTATCTTATCTTCTATCACAAATTACAACATTGCTTCAGAGGGCTTTACAATCTGTACACAGACATCCCTGACCCAGGACCTCACATCAGGAACAACTCCCAAGAAATACAAAAAAAACCCCTTTCATAGGGAAAAAGGTGAAGCAACCTTCAGGAGAGCAACAGAGGAGGATCCCTCTCCAGGATGGACAGAAGCAACAGATGTCATGTGACCAGAAGGAAGAATTACAGAGTTGCATAAACACATTCAATGAATATGACAAATGTATGAATAATTAGTAATAGGCATGGACTACCAGACCTCCACAATCCATTAAACAGAGGGGGGTAGAGAGGGGGGCGGGGCCATGGCAGGAGGCCGGCCTCCTACACATGCTAATTGAGTCCAAGGCCAGAATCACAGGTTAAAAATAGAGGTGGGGGAAGAAAAAAAAAAGTGGGAAGGGGAGAGTGTGTCAAGACTGCTAAACAGAAGTTAGGGGGTAATGCTATCAACACACGCTGGTGGTGGTGGTGGACTGGGGCTCCACAGGGGTGTCCCACACCTATGGGTGCTAAGGGGAGAGGTATATGAAGCCCTCAGTGGACGACATTGTGATATTTTTCACCGACGGGCTTCTTTCTGAACAGACACACAGTGGTTCAGGATCCCTCGCTCAGTGTTTATGCTAATCGGGCGGAGAGCAATTTAGCAAAAGAAAAATTGCAAAAGCGTGGCATAATAAAATCACATCATGCATTCTAATTTTGTATCATCTTTGTTTTCAGAAACGTTGCGACATAGCTAGTTTGTATTTTAAAGTTTGCAGTTTTGGGGCCATTATTATTACTATAAAAAACACCCCAAAAGCTTTAAGACTGCATGTGTTGTCGTTTAATACATATTTTATTATGTACACAGCCTTCGTCTGAACATTTGGTTCTTCTGCAATCATTTTTTTCCTGTAAAAGAATAATCCGGAAATCGAAAAAGGATTCAGAGAACACTGGAGCTGCAAGAAAAAGAAAAAAAGGTGCGGACCCACTTTGAACTCTGGTGTGATGATATGGACATGAGGTAGAGGTTTATATGTAATCTATTCTTTCTATGAATGCCACCTTTTGAATTCATACATGCAAATAATCTGGAGGAAACTCGGCAAGACACCGTTATAAGAAAGAGATGATTCATCACGTTGAAGCACTACGTTGACAAGCAATACACAACTCTAATACCGATATACTTCTCCTTCTCTTCTCCATCCTTCATAATGATGTGTGATTCTCTGAAAAAAATTCTGTGTGTTTGTGTTTTTGGTTCAAAAGTTGTACGTCATGAATTATTGTCCAGCACAGATTTGTTATGAAGAATATATACTCTGTTTGTAAAAACTCAAAAGCATGATGCAGCCCATTAAATAGACGTTCTATAGTATAGTATATATATATGTATCTCCTGGGAAGAGAAAATACATACATACAAAGTATCTTTGAAGAAAAGAGGTAGATCAAGACTTTATACAAGGTGTGTGTACCTTTACCTGTACAGATGTTTCTTCGTCTTTGTTCCACCGATATGCTCAAGACTCTCTGACTATTCCTCTGGGCATCTCCTGTGCTCTCTACGCTAGGAACCAGACATTGACTCAACAACATTGTTAAAAGATTGTGCGTGTGTGTGTGTGTGTGGAATGATGATAACCTTCTTTGTCTTTCCAACAGGCTTCTATGACGCTACACACGATGGCTACAACTCCATTTTATAGAGGAATTAATTAGCGAGAAACAAGACTGCCAACTCCTGCAGCTATTATAGCCAAAGCACTAGAGAATCACAGACAACCATGCCACTTTGTTTGTTTTGTGTGTGTATATATATATTATATACACACACAAAACAAACAAAGCACCATACAAAACAAACACATTATATATATATATATATATATATATATATATATTCCTTTCCGACAGGATGGCAACATCACACTTTTGTTTTGTTGTTCAGCAAAGCTCTTGGAGACGCTGTCACAAACAAAGAGATCAAAGCAATATCACTTACAAATCCTCTTGTTTTGATGTTATGTTTTCTCCCTTGAAACATATGTATTTTTTAAAGAATCACTTCGGGGCTCTATGCATCGGCAAAGGCGCCGTCAGTGTCTGGTACGAGAAGGATTCTGAAGCCGACTTCTTTTATTGAATCCCGCCCACACTTGTCTTGTTATTAAATTCTAAAGACAACAACAGTGGCCGTGGCGTTGTGCACTATGTAACAACCGGGTTGAAAAGGCTCCTGTGAACATTTCCTTTCAGTAAAGGAATGAAATAGAGTGGAAAAATAACATCAGTCGTTCAGTTACAAGGTGCTTTTGAGTAAATCAGACGTCTCTCCATATATTAGTGCATGTTTGTATTTCAGCCCTGTGTATGGAAACATAAAGTTCTTTTTTTTTGTTCGCATACTCAATGGATTAATATTAATAATATTAATATTTTGTCTTTATAGGTCATTGAGCATATTCATGGTCATTACATTACTGTCGTGAGTTTTAATTATTATATGACCTTTATTCAACCAGATAAAATCAATTGAGAACCAATTCTCATTTACAATGATGAGCTGGCCGAGAGGCAGTGGCACAGTCCACACACATTACATTCAACTTGATTTATAATACATATATTCATGCGATATTAAATATTCAGTTTAACTTTGTTCAAAGATTTCAGGAAGGTGAAGATGAAAGACTTCTTTTCCATCGGTAAATGTTGCCATTTAGTGATATAAATCTGAAATGTGTGTTTCTATTATTAGGAAGATAACCCAGCGCTCCAGATTCATGTTTTATCTGTTGATGTGAATCTGGCTGACAACTTTGTAATGAACAACAGACCCATTCTAGGTTTTTAGGGGGTGACGGGGGATCTGCAGGAGGGGAGAGAAGATAGAGACTGTGTGCCACATAAAGTGGTATGCATCATCTGGAAGCTGATGAATCTGATACGCAGCTCAGCACTCCGTGTTCAGTTGGCTTAGTCATAAATCTGAAACAAATCAATAATTAATCAAGTCATTAATATACATTATGAAAGGGAAAGGTCTGAGTACATTATGATGGACGTATATGATGGCCATTCCCATGTTCGTACGGGGCACAAATTACTCAACAATGACTCGAAGGTTAGTTCTTTCATATTCAGATGGGGGATGCATTCTGGTTGGCTAAGCTTAACAACAACAGCATGGAGAGGTCAAACGAGGCGTCACTTCCGGTCAGCTAACTAAACAGTTCCTTCACAATAAAAGTCTAGTACAGGGGTCAGGAACCTTTTTGACTGGGAGAGCCATACAAGCCAAATATTTCGAAATATATTTAATTGAGAGCCATATAGTATTTTTAATGTATGATAAATTAAATATGTCTTGCTTTTAATTTGACTTCTGGTGCTGCATGATGCTAGGGGGTTATTTCCGAAAAGCCATAGGTTCCCGACCCATGGTCTAGTAGATTACCTTCCGGATTAAAGTAACGTCACAGGCGTCAACCGGCTTCGACATTTCGGAAATAATAGCTAACATTCATTCTCATGCTACATGCATTAACTCTTTCCATTTACATTAATCATTTGCATAAAGAAAACAGTCTTTCCCTTTTGCTTCATAATACATTCAAAATAATATTGTCCCTAATATTTCCTATTATAATATCTTTAATTTAACGCATAAGATTACAGAATCAAAATAAACAACATAACAATACAACACCAATAACTTTCACAGTCTCTTTAAAACCGGGACCTCTGCCAGGCATCAGAGGGTTAATTCAAGTGTTGGAATAAAGTTAGTCTCAAAGTGTTCTACAGAGATTGTGGTTCTGGTAGAGTTGGTCAGTTACAGTCTGTGACTATCTACAAATGCCCGTGTCACCGTTGCAGGAACCGGAGACGAGCCGCGGCTCAACGCATCCTTCCGTGAGATACGTTTGCTATTAGATTTGCAAGTGAGATTAATAGATACAAAATAAAGCTAGCATGTGCTTTCTCCCTCTACTGCCACTGTACAGGGCTGTCATAAATGCACCTGCAGTGTATATACTTATATGATATGGGTTTTGGCAGCATCAAAGTATTGCTATCTATTAGTACCCATTTGAAACTATTTTGTTTTTATTGTAGTAGAGCAATTCAAGCTGCTGTTGAAAGGCACTTTATTTGAAGTGTATAAAGAGAAGAGATTACTTTAAAAAAAAAAAAAAACATTTCTGGACTGCACAATATATTTATTTTTCAAAATGTGTTTATTTTCTTTTTTCTTTTTTTTCCTTCAAGAAAGAACAAGTTACACATACATACATTAAACATAGGAAACATGCTACCAGACAATAATAAAATAAAAATATAAATAGTACAAAATAAAATAAATTATATAAGATGACACTCAATACTGGATGGCACACTACTTGGTACATTTGCACGGGGTATTTTAGACAGTGGGTTGCACAGAAATTGAACAGGGGTAATGACTAAGGTCACTTTAGAGCCCTAAGAAATTGAGGGCCCTTCGGACTGCACAATATTAGTGGGTTTAACAATGTCATTTCTGTGGAGTTGCAACAGAGTTTAGTTCCTTTAATGTCATCTCACTGTGATGGGAAATTCTCACTGACCGTCAAACATCAAAGAAAACAAAAAGGCCAGTTCAGTGACACAACGCCAATACGCCACAAGCTCCGTCGTATCTTCACTTCTGTGCTCCTGACTGAACCGTCAGCAGAAGTGACACTCACAGCGGCAGCAGATGTTTCCACTGTTTCCTGAGGTATGACTTACGCTGGAAGCATTTGAAAACATGGCAAGTTCAACGTCGGACTGAACAGACCCGACCCCGGCCTGAGTGTTGACCTCACTCTGTCAACTCATGCGTCTACATTTTGGCACCCAGTCCAACTTTTTGTAATCTGACCTTTTCGGGTGTTTTTTTTTAATGCATCCCCTCTACTCTCAGTTGTGTGTGTGTTTGAAGCCATCAGCGTGCTGCTCTTTGGCTGAGAACATAACTAGTTGTCTGTCCCCCCAATCCAATAAACATCCTTGTAAGACAACACCATCATGTCCCTATCCACTGGGGAATTTTTATGCATCAATTTATGGTAGAAAAGTCTTTGTGCGCGAAATGAGGTGACCTCTTTTTATTTATTTTTATGTGTTTATTTTCCTATACTCTAGGTGGGTGTACCAGTGGGAGGGGTGGGTGTGGGGGGGGGGTATGTTGTATGTTTGGGTATGTCAAGAAAAAGATAGAAATGTCAGTTGAAATGCATGTTTACCATGTTATGTATCTACCAACATTTCCAAATAAAAAGAAATAGTAAAAAAAGAAAAGTCTTTGTGCGAAGAATTTCTCCACTGTGGGATCAATAAAGTGTACATTATTATTATCATTATTATCAAACTACTAAATTCAGATATTGATTATCTTGTAGATCAACTTTTCTCATGTTAGCTCTACTGACTCATCACACGTTACATCATATTTTACACTTCTTTTGTTACCTTAAAATGTGCCTGTGGCTCCCATTCACCTCAGTGATCAAGTGTTGTATATTGATATTGGCTATTTTCAGAAATAACTATCGAGGCCCGTACATTGGCGACCTCACGGCTGGCTACGGTCACGATGATCACAACAGTAGCGCTTATATTTCCCCCGGTCAACAAGCGATTCTCTCTGTGTACGTCTTTCCACTCCAAAGAGTTCACTCAGATAATAGGACAATATCGGTGAACCCTAAGTATTGGTCGTGATGTCCATAACATGCATATGCAAAACTAGGCCCTTTTTGTGCACTGCTCCTCCTCATCTCTCCTGTAAGTTATGTGTGTATATATATATATATATATATATATATATATATATATATATAAAATATCTATGCAAATATCTATGCATATAATATATATGCATATATTTGTATGTATGTATATATATGCATATATATGTATATGCATATATATGCATATGTGTATATATATATAATATATATATATATATATACATATACATATATACACACACACACATATATATATATATATATATATATATATATATATATGTGTGTATATATATACACATATGTTTGTATATATGTGTGTGTATATATATATACACACACATATATATATATATATGTATATATATGTGTATATATATACAAACATGTGTGTATATATATATATATATATATATATATATATATATATATATATATATATATATATTTTAAATTTATTTTATTTTTTCCCACCTACTCTGAAGAAAAGACTTTGCTCATGAACCTTGCCTCCTGAATCCTGAGAGGAAACGCCGTGTCCATGCTTGGCCACGCTGTGGAAACAGTGGCAGCTGGGCACGCTGTGGCTATCGGTGCTCCCCGCGGTGCAGCAAGCCCACATACCTGCATACACATTGCTTTCCACCACGACCTTTGCAACGTTGTGGGTCCTAGAACAACCACATAAGAGGATAAAAGATGAGATAAATAAATAAATGAGTTAACCGAGTTTATTTACTTTTAATGGAGGCGGTGATGAGAAATTATTCCACCGAATAGGGGTCAATGTGGGATGCTCCTTGAGGGGAAAAGCTTTCTGCAATGTAAGATATATAGACGACTGCTAATCTGAGGAGGAGGAGGGTAGTTCCAGAACTGAGGTGAAGGTGGCAGAGAAGAAAGTGTTGGCTACGTGTCGCGCTGCATGAAGGCCCCGGGGACAGATCGCCTCAGTGCCCTTTTAATGCCAGCGCAGCAGACGGCAGGCAGCAGCACGGCTGAGGCTCCATCCTCACTCACACCTCTTCCGTTTTGAAAACGGGTTTTAAAAACAATCCACGTCCACACGACCGTTTCAGCGGCCCTTTGAGAAATTATATTCATTCACACTAACACGCCTGAAACGAATATGACATGACATGCATGTGCTGATGCAAACAGCAAGTAGATGGGGGGGGAATAAAATAGTCTATTATAGTACTATAATTAAAAGGGTGTGATTAATACTTACATTTTCCCACTAAAAACTTTATTTTATTTATGGAGACAGATTTCGTGAGAATGTTTTATAAAATTGGAAATTGCTTTTGTGATTATCGACCCTTTGAGGTTTCCGAATGCTGAATATTGTTTGTTTTTGTCTCGCTATTAGAACTTTACCAACCAGGAAGATCCCAGCAGCAGGAGGCAAAGCAGTGCGGAGTTATTTATTCTCACTAAATTAAACTCTGTACTATCAATAATTAGATAGCATACAGCTCATGGTTCGTGCTAAACTAAAGTTAACACTCCCCTCGATGGTTGCCTCACAATAATTTGATAAAAAGACGCAGCAAACTCTTTATCGATTCCATTACATCAACTTCCATTCAACTCTAAACTCATTTTATACTATTCAGAAAGAAATGGAGGTAGCCTACATCCAAACATATATATCTGCCCGCAGCCAGTTATCCTGTATCTGGTGTACAGTCACAATAGCAGCCGGAGCCTGAACACCCACACAGCGCCATCAGTGTCACTATCTGTAATTGGTTTGGAAACTGATTTAATTGTCTGGACTTCTGTTTGTACAGATATGGCTCTAACTGGGGTTATTGTATCTCCTGCTTGCTGGAATATACTATCACGACAATATTTCACCAGAATTTCATCAATTCATCCATATTCACAGTTTTTTTTACTATTTAATTGGATATCATCCACTCCATCCTTCGTACTCAGCACTCATGATGGAACGTACACCTCAAGACTAACTGACAATTTTATTTTCCGCTAACTCGGTGTCAAAGAGGACTGATGTAAATAACCTTCCTGTCAGTTCCTCATTACGACTGGTTACCAACTCAATCCCTCTGAGACGGAGTTGTTATCGCCTTTGACTCTCCTACTTCATTGTGAGGCGTTTGTAGAAAAAAGGATGTACGACATGCATATGGACGGGCACCTGCACATTACTATTGGATTTCTCATATGAAAACAGTGTTATTGTACAGTTTGTAAACGTGCTTTAAATACCTTACCCAATCATTGACCTAGACAGGACAGATTTACTATAATTGACATTCATAACATGAATATTACTTAAAACAATAATAACTGAAATGCTTTCAGATCTAAATACAACATTCTTGTTGCATCTGTCCATCCTGGAGAGGGATCCTCCTTTGTTGCTCTCCTGAAGGTTTCTTCCCTTTTTTCCCCCCTGAAGGGTTATTTGGGAGTTTTTCCTGGTCTGATGTGAGGTTTTGGGGCAGGGATGTCTATGTGTACAGATTTTAAAGCACTCCGAGACAAATTTGTAATTGGTGAAATTGGGCTGCACAAATAAACTGAATTGAATTACTGACATGTTAATAAACAAGAAAATATATAAATATCATCGTTAAATAGACAATAATTAAGCAATATTTGACTTAACTGTTGAACTTCCCTAAGATGTGCTGGCTGATCTTGTGTCAATAGGAAGAGGAAGTTGTCATCATCCCACCCCGACACATGTGGTATCACTGGAAAGCCCAAGATGTCCTCTTGAGAGGACTATAGGACTTGATAGGAGAACTCAAATGAGTCAAAGAAGAGATGCAAAACCAAAATGTCCACCAGAGAGGACACGCATGAATGGGCTGGGTCCCAGGAGGATATTACATGATGTTCCAACCTGGTCTCACTCCCAGGGCGTCAAACACAAGGTTATGTCACGTAATAATGATACATTTCATGTGGACATTTATCATATGGTGGACAGCAGCATCAACGTTAGAGAGGTGGAGTTTCATTTCTCCTTGTAAATATATTCAGTATTCAATACGCAGGGCCTTATCTTTCCCTGCAGTTTGTGTGAAAACAAGAATGTCAGTACATTTATTTATATATATTTATTTATTTATGTTTTTATTTGAGATGAGAATAGCATCTGTGCCCTGGCGATGTGTAACCTTTGTTACACTTGAGCAGTGTACTGCGAGTTATGCGGCCATCAGAACTCACAATGCACGAAACTGTTATTCATTTATAAATCTCACCTTATTGAAAGGCAATGTAAATACAATCAATCCACCGTAGCTAAAATATTCATTAAATGCGAGATGTGACAGATTTGGCATCAACTGAACGAATATGACAAAAGAAACCTGAACAGCGGCAACAATGCGTTATATGTCTCGTGTAATTTTGATAACAATTGGGGAAAGTGGTGCGGAGAAAAAAAAATTCAGTTTAGAATTTTATTGATGTGCTATTTCGAGTCTATTCTTCGATGAGAATGGACTCTCCCTCAACTGAGAAACATGTGTTTTTGAACCATCGCAGGATAAATGAATGCCGTCCAAAAGCATAAATAACGTGTCCTGGATAATGAACAGCAGGCGGGGTCTGTGAAGCCGGATCGGACTGACCGCAGTCTTTTTGGCAGATTCTCTTGCATTTCCATTGCATCTCAATAACAGCATTGAGAAGATAAACAAGACCCATAATGTAATGGAGAGAGAGAGAGAGAAAGAGAGATACATAATGTCTTAGTGCAGTGACAGCTACACAGAACCATTGTGTATTTGTTTGATTTACCATGTCGAGGCTGTGATGGTTGATTCTGTCTGAGAGACACGCAGATGTGGAAATGAGAATGACATCTCCAGAAAGACAAGATGTCTGTCTCCAAAGGATTTTGTTATTACTCTGTTATTACACCATGTGACCAGACAAAAGGAATTCCGATAGACAGCGATCTGTCAGCTTCGCCAGACATGAAATGTAGCGGTGACTACAAGGTCCACTCTGTCTGAGCACGCCCACACGCACAGAGGTAACTGGGTTTTCATCGACGGAAACGTTTACAGGACGATACATTTTCATATCAGAAGTAATATGGAACAGCCTTTGAAAATTCCTCTCTCGACACACGAGTTGAATCCAACTACAAACAAATGCCTTCTGCAGTGCAGATGTGTTGCGTCCATGTTCCACAGGAAAGGACATCTGGTACAACTCTCAACTGACAACGATCAAATGAAAAAGTGGATCATTCCACAGGCTTGGATTCTCTTTATATTGTCATTGACAGTAAATAAGATTTACAGTAGAGATGGAGAAGTTAAGATCCTAAAGATAACTAAAACAAAACCAGTCTTGATTTCTGGGTATTATACACGACAGAAAACAAATAAATAAAAGTAGATTTATACTTCAGTTAAAAGGCGCCCTTTGGACATTTCAATTAAAACATCCTTAATTTCAACATAACGGACATCAAAATGAAAACTTATCCTGGAATTCTCTTTGATGGGTTTAATGTGGTAAGTTGAAAGTCTTCTACACTGATGTCTGGAGTATATACAATGATATCCAGATTGTGTGTTCTATACACTGCAAGTTACACCGGCAAAGCTGGTGATCTGTCCCTTTAAATTTTAAATACAATGTACTTTCTCTTGATACACATCCTTCTACTTGCATCAAATGCTGCAGCAATTAACCCACAGTTAATTAGAAAATGTCCTCTCCTGTAATTCGGTTGGATGAGACGGAGGCATAGGATGGTACAGTGAATGATTCATGGCCCACTAGTAATCACACAAGAGCAGGAACCAGGATACTTGAATTAATCGCGCCTTCATTGAGCTCACAAAAATTGCCCACCACGGATTTATGATTTAATTGTGTTTACCCACTGAATATATATCTTCCAAACACGTCCTTCCTGATGTATTCAGTATGCCTGTAGAGTCCTAGTTTAAACAGCTCTGAAGCACTCTTTAATACCTCAGAGTATTCAGAAGTTGGAGATGCATTAACAATGACCAAAGTTCTGTCTAATCCTTTTCCCCCCACAAAGATGGCATTTGGGCTTTTATCTGGCATATTTCAAGCAAGGTTAAACATCTTTGAGAATGTATGCGTCAAAGCTTCCCTGTTCGTGAGTACACTTTGTACAATCATAATTTCATAAATTCCATGCCTTATAAAAATCTCCAATCAGTAAACCGTTGAAAGTTTGCATTAAAGCACTAAGAATGGATGAAAGTATGCAGGTTTTTCGTGCCATCCTTTAAATCAAAATCTTGAATTAATAAGTTGTAACTTTGCCTCTTTAAGTACAAAATGAAACTTTTTAATAATACATATTATTTTCTGAAAATGACATAACGATTACTGCCATGTTCACACTGCTTCTCCAATTTTGCGAAATAGAGATTAGTGAGCTCGTTGACACTTTAAATGGGAGTCAGTCTGTGACGGTTAAAGTCAGCGATGTTAGAATGATTAACCTGCTCGGGGACCCTGACACATTAATTAGCGGTTGGACTCCCATTATCACTCATTCCTCACATTCTTTCTGTGATAGTTTTATAGTGTTGCTGTTTTTTTCTAAATCTGGAACGTTAACCACATTCCTCGAGCTCTTTGAAACTGCCACTGAAATACTTGAGAAACTAAGTTTCCATTTAAAAGTATTAGAGTTTGCAATTTAGTTGTATAGAAAACCAATTTTGCAGGAGAAAGGTTGTGCAAGGAGGGAATTACATTGTCCCAATCGCATCCATACAAGCAACGTTTGTAATTCTTGACTGAAAACATTTGTATTGTAATGGCAACAACAAGTAGAGGTAATGTGTGTTTGTCGTTAATATTTAGCCGAGTCAGCTGTCACCAACAGACTAAAGACAATCAATTTGGTAGATGGAATTTCTTTGAGCATCATGAGCTTGAGGGTTAAATTTACTTTACATTCATTCTGGACTAACATTTTTGGACATCTTATCACATGCACACGTATGAATACACAGCCATCTCTGCATGTGGAGCTCTCGCTGCTGCTTCGGACACCTCGTCTAAAGCGAGCAGCGGCTGCAGCCCTCCGTCTGTGACATTTTATTATTCCAGCCACAATAATGACTTTAAAAGCTGAAGCATTTTGACAGCACTCATAGTCCAATATACAATCATATACTCACATGTGTATGCTACATGAAGTTTGTGTGAAGTGTGAGTCCTCAAGAAGTCGAGTTAAATTAATGCTTGGCAACAAAAAAAAATTACGCTTCTATACAAATACACACGTTGGTGTTACTGCTGTGGAAATATTACTATACAAACAAATAATATATATGTAGGACAATATATATATATAATATTATATATAATAATATTATTAAAATATAATATTATTATAATATAATATATATAATAATATTATAAAATATAATATATTATTATAATATATGATTATATATGTAAGACAACCCACTTTAGCCCCGATGACATCTATTTAATTTGTAAGCCTACTCTTAAGCTAGTCTTTCCATCAATGTGTTTCCACTGGCAAGAGTCAAAAACTCCCAATGCTCCCAAATGGTGGAAGAGACGCATGTGAACAAACACAATGCCAGGGCCTTTACATGCGTCCTTGCACTGAAGCCATCAGCAGTACATCCATTCCTCATATCTCAGTGAGGAAACTGATGGAGTGTGATATCCGTGAAGACTTCGCACACAGAACTGAAGGCTTTTGAATTGTCTCCTTTTTCGAGTGGCACGACACGACCTCCGCATCCGAAGCTCCAGCACAGATACGGAGTGAAACTGCCACGCGAGGAACCGCCAGCGCCTGGGATGTCTTATGGCAGCTCAATTACCACACAGCTCGAGAGAGAGAGAGAGAGAGAGAGAGAGAGACGGCGTTTCAGTCAGGTGCAGGTGACTCAGCGTGAACTCTGAAAGTATAAAAGACGTGACTCCAATTATCCATTTGAAAAACAACCCTAACCAGCCCACTCTGACGCCAAGCTACATGTAATGGATAACAATGATCCCTCGACCGCTTCTCAAAATTCCAGTCCACTCCAATATTTTCGCTGCTGGTGTGACATTAATGTATTTAATAGGTAGATGTTTAGCGGAGGCACCGAGACAAGACTAGCGGAAGCCACTTTTTTGGATGAAGCCCGTCAACTTTGATTACTATGAAGCAATGGTGTATCATATTAGTGCCTTATATAAGCACATATTTTGAGGATGGTTATTGCTTGAATCCTCTCTTCCATATCATCGGATTAAAGGATTCCCAAGGTGCGTGTGTCGTTGGAGTTCTACCATAATCCTCGAGAGAAACTACCTTGAGCGTCGATCTGAAGTGTCTGCACCATATTTGACATATACTCAACACATTCTGGCTTTTTAGGGTATCAGCATTTTTGTAAATCGACTATCTGCACAAACAAATGCTTACCTTGAGAAATAACTGTCGGCTTTGTTCAACATTGACACATTTGGCATTTGTCTTAATTACGTATTGTAACAAATGATGCATTTCATGCACAAGCTAGGGGAATATAGCCACTCAAATAACTCGATTGATAAACGCTGATTCACGTTAATAATATTACACATTTGCTTACACAGGTAAAATAGGTTAAATGGTTTGAATTTATTACCTTCGCATTGAAAATGCGGAAGGTTATGTTTTGATCGCCGTGTATTTATGTATTTATTTGTATGCGTGTTCCTCGCGTAACTCAAAAAGTATTAAACCGAATCACATGAAATTTGGTGGGATGATTGGTTATTATCCGGGGGCCATTTGATTAGATTTTGGGATCGATCGGGTCAAGGTCATGAAAAAGGTAAAAATCTTTTTTACCATAGCACGGTCAATTTGTATCCAATTGGGATGCAACTAATGCCAAAATGTTCATAATTCAATGCCCAATCTTGCGATATGCAAAGGTATGCGCTCTACCAAGTGCCCGTTCTAGTTTCAATATGGTTTGACATGATTTTTCATTATATGTTTGATAAAAAAACAAATGTCAAAGTAACCCCATGCTTCTTTTTTTTACCCACGCATCCTATATCCATGCTCCAGAATTGATTCAGCTACAAAAGTGATTATTTATCTCCTAATGTTGTGGACCATGGAAAATTGACAAAGTGGAATCGATGGCAGAGAAGTTCAACACCCGCACAGATTCAGATAAAGCAGGATTTCAACTCCCTCCAGATTTCTCCTTTGGATGTCAAAGTTCCCTAGTCGGCCTAAAAGCCCCTAAATAATGAAATCTCGGGGACCCGGCCCGAGCCTCTGTTCAACACAGACGCAGAGAACAGCTGAAGCCCTCCACGGTTGCACCGAGGTGACCCTTCTGCCCCCCGGGGAAAACGACGACACAGCAGTGCTCAGCTGGAGGCTCATGGGTAATCCCCATGGGGAAACACGAGTTCATGTTTTAGACCGGCTGATTAGTCGGTAATCAACTCTGCAATCTGCATTCTAATTTAAATTGTCAATAATGTCTGTTGAGTTGCAGTAATTTGGGCGTTTTTTTTTTTTATGTGTAATTTCTAATGTGAGTCGTCACATTGTGTTATCCCTATCATATCTTCAAAAGTGGCCGTTGAAATGTATCATTACATTTTATTTGATTGTCATTATGAGTATGTTAAAATGATGCCTCATTGTTTATCACTTCATTCATCACATAGTCACAACAATCGCAACTGAAGAAAGTGTGATACATACTGTACTAAACTAATGCCCATTTTTAGTAGGTGAAAACATAAATTCAGATGTATTGTCTCGTGTAATGACCACCTAAACGTTTGGCTGCCGCGGGGATATAAAATGTTGCCGTTATTGTTAACAGGTGATTATCCAGGGAATGGGAATCAAGATGGTGAGATCTTACGAGTACCTGGGCGATCACCTGGACTGGTCAGGCAACACAAACACACCATTCAAAAAAGGGACAGAGCAAACTCTAACTGCTGAGGAGAATCATGTTTTTTGTGTCACGATTTGGAGTTTTCCTATCTTATTTTGAAATACCTGACTCTCGTTTTCCTCTGTTTCCCTGCACTTCCTTCCCTGTGATTGTCTGTGTTGTTCCTGATTGTTTCCTCCTGTGTGAATATCTAGCCCCACCCTCATTGTTTCTACCCGTGTCTCGTCCCCCAGCCTATTTAGTCTGCGTCTTCCTGCATGACGTTGTCAGATCGTTTTTGTTTCCTCCCGTTTCCAGACTGTGATTCTGCTCGGCTCGATTAAATAAACCTTTGTTTGAAAGCTAAACCAGAATCTGATTCCTTTGTTCTACTTTTGGGTCCACGTTTTACCCTCATCCTACAACAGAACAACCTGACCACGTCACGCAGGAAGACACAGACTAAACAGGCTGGGGAAGGAGACACAGGTGGAAACAATGAGGGCGGGGCTAGATATTCACACAGGTGGATAACAATGAGGGCGGGGCTAAATATTCACACAGGAGGAAACAATGAGGGCGGGGCTAGATATTCACACAGGTGGAAACAATGAGGGCGGGGCTAGATATTCACACAGGAGGAAACAATGAGGGCGGGGCTAGATATTCACACAGGTGGAAACAATGAGGGCGGGGCTAGATATTCACAGGTGGAAACAATGAGGGCGGGGCTAGATATTCACACAGGTGGAAACAATCAGGAACAACACAGACAATCACAGGGAAGGAAGTGCAGGGAAACAGAGGAAAACGAGAGTCAGGTATTTCAAAATAAGATAGGAAAACTCCAAATCGTGACACAAAAAACATGATTCTCCTCAGCAGTTAGAGTCTGCTCTGTCCCTTTTTTGAATGGTGTGTTTGTGTTGCCTGACCAGTCCAGGTGACCGCCCAGGTACTCGTAAGATCTCACCATCTTGATTCCCATTCCCTGAATGTTCACTGGTACAACTCCAGATCATGACACTTTTGAAGTGCGAGGGACACTCCCAAGGGCCTTTTTTTTTAGTGTCTGGTGGCATCAGACGCCTTCTATCGCGTGGTCCGCTGGGGCAGCAGCGTCTTGACTCTTGGACAGGAAGAGACTGAAGAGACTGAAGGGACTTGTTACGTCACGTGACTTAAGACCGCCCTCTTCCAGGAAGAGGGAGGGAGCAACGCCACCTGAGAGGGATCATGTAATCAGTGGGAGTCACATATATACACCCAGAGGAAGTGTTCTGTCTCTCTTTCTCGCAACCTCTGATTGTGTTGGTATGGGGTCGACGAGTAGGCCATCATTTGTGTTTTTGCGGGTAACGGGGTTCTCTGCCATTTTTGTTGTATACATTTTCTCCTGTTTTGTGGTCAGGCAGGGAGGTCAGTATTGTTTTTCCTTTCTTCGCTGGTAGGTCAGTGGGATCTTTTCTTTCTAGTTAGAATGGGGGTTTTGTTTGTTGTGTTGGCCTTAGAGACCCTGATGCCTTTCTTCCTTTTTGTTCTATGTTATTCCACCCTTTGTTAAAACCCTACGCCCCGTGACATAAATCTCCGTTCTTTGCTTATATACCTGACTTTATTGTTTGCCTCCTTTTTTGTTTCCCCCTCAGCTTTATCCCTTCTTCGTATGTTGCGGCCTGTGGACCTTTAGAAACCGTAGAGGCCGTAACGGGACTTGTTAAGAAGGCCAGTTGTGTCCTGGGATGCCTGCTTTATCCAGTTGAAGTGGGGAATGATTGTTAATATTTCATCCCTGATGGACAACATCTCTGCAACACTGGGTCGATCAGAAATATTGACATTCAATGTATCCGCTGGTTTGTAGACATAATGCCAAGGTCTTTCTGCCAATGCTTTTTTC
The DNA here is from genome assembly GCA_036178185.1 of Liparis tanakae. Lineage (NCBI taxonomy): Eukaryota > Metazoa > Chordata > Actinopteri > Perciformes > Liparidae > Liparis > Liparis tanakae. The sequence goes on from CM070110.1 coordinate 5,180,526, forward strand.
CCTACGACTGGGTTGTGTTCCCCAATTTGATCTATGATAACAGGCAAGGATTGACTTCTACAGATATATAACACACTATTAAATCCACAGCCTAGATGGTGCTTAATACTTTTAGATGGATAGTTATTTCATCAAATCACCATTTAGTTCAACAACAGTTCAAATTCACCTGAATATATGCTGCGTTCGGATGTGAAATGTATCATCGGCAGAGGGTAATAACCGCTCTAAATAAGGCTATATTAACATTACTGAATGGTGCTGTAAAAAAATGTAATAACCTGACCTCCCCGAGAGAAGGTAATGCATTTAAAAAAAAGGCTTTTACACACTTTTTTTCCTTTCCTCTATCTTCCATTTACTAAGTAATGAGATAGACCCGAATAGATGGAGTGGCTCAGTGATCAAGGCTCCAACCATAAAGTTACGCTGGATGCACACAATGTCTGCTCAGCAAATTTAAATTAACTCTTGGCACGTAGCCGCCGTACCGTCAGCGTTAATGAACTCGGACAAACACAAGCACATAAATAAAGGGGTACACATTTTCAGCTAAGTTGCGTTCCATCGTCAGATTGCTCTAACCTTGTTCTAATTACTCCAAGGCCAGTAAACAATGTTTTGAGCTGTTCTCTTCAGAGTTGCGTATTAAAACCTCTCCTTACTATTGGCGAACATGCATCTCTATTAAATTCACGTCCAAGATATATGTAAATTGATTTTGCTAGAATAATTAGAGATTTGTAAGCTTGTGTGTGTATATGTATATATGTATATATATGTGTGTGTATATATATATATATATATATATATATATATATATATATATATATATATATATATGTATATATATATATATATATATATTATAGATTGTGAAATGAGCACTTACTGTGTTTGGAGTATAAACAATGATTTATTGGATTGCTACCCTAAAGAACAACGTGGTTTGCGATCTTTACATGTTTTCCATTTGATGTGCAGTAATCAAGGTTAAAGTAAAAAAAAAAAATCATTTGTTTAGTGATAATTTGACAAATGAAATCAAACAAAAGATGAAGCCCAAAATCCACAATAGGTAAATAATGTCCACCCCAGTAAGATGCATGTACGCTTTTGTTTATGCAGTGGTGGTATTATCTATAGCTTACTGCAAGTATTACTAAAGAGCACAAAGTACAGCTTGTTGTGTAGGCTCTTGAGGCAGGTTTGCGGGTAAAAAAACTAAACGATGCAGTTAACATGTAATGGTTAGTGTTAGTTAGGTCCAGGCAACAAATCCAAACTATTTGGCGAGAGTTTTGAGGTATGCTACTAGAATATGTACGCTTGTTACAAAACTTAAGCTACGGTACGTGATGTGTCAGTGACATCGTGACACCGGACATACGTTCACCTGGTGTCATTTCATCAGGAAAAAACCCTTTCATGTGGTACGTGAAGGCCTGCCGCCTGAGTACTCACTCTGTATTGGTTCACCCATCCCCCGCCCTTCCCATTGGCCATCATGACGTGGATGAGTTTACACACATACCCAGAAATAGGTTGACGGTCTGTGTCTCGTAAAGATGCTAAAGGGGTGCCTTGTGCGTCAGGTCCCTCTCTATTTTAGAATTCTGCTACATGAGTATCTGGTTTCACTTTGGATTCAGGTATATTTAAACCTAATTTGTTCAAAAGCATTATTTTGGGGGTTTTGGTTCATCTGTGCAGTGTAAAATAATTGGGAGATACTTAAAATCCCTAGTGGTTACAAGAAGAGAGGGAACATGGTATGACGCGGTATGGTCATGGCTGTAGTTTTTATTTCAGACCTTTTTTATATTTTGAAACCCTCAAGTTTAGCAGAAATGACAAAAGACCCTTTCATCCGGTCAATAATGGGAAATTATTAATTTGAGCTTCATAGGTTCGGCAGAGGGTTTATTGTTATGAAATAATATTGTGAGATGACTTAGTAATCTCCTACAATGTATGCTTTATCAATGAACACAAAAGACAACTGAAAATGATATTTAATCATGCCGATTTTCGGAAAAATTCCCAATTATACGTAAATGATATAATACAACGCTGTAATTATAGCTTGTACTTATTTGCTACACGATAAATATGTTTTTTATACTGATATTATAAATTAAGAAATATCAAATTTATATTATGAAGATGGAAAAAATAAATGTCAGTCCGAGGATGTGATTTGTGTGCTTCAGATCATTCTCACAAAAGAAGGGCGGTCATAATAAATGAATGAACCCTTTTTGCAGATGTAATGCAGAAAAGAAAAATCATGTGGGTCAGTTGGGAGCGGTAATCGGATGAGGAGAAATCACCATTATGTTTTAAAGCAGGTCAATCTTAATCTGGGAAGCGGCATGCATCCTTCATCGTTCCATCCCTTCTCTAATCCTCGGGACGACATTACGGGGGACACGAGTGTGCCAGACGACAGGCCTGTGCAGTGGACCGCAACACCCACCGGGATCTCAAGTATCCATATCCAATATGTATTAGGATGGAATTTACTGCAGGGATTTACGGCGGATGCCTGGTCAGTTCATGACAACATGGTATGTTAAGTGCTGCAGCAGCGAGGGACAAGGGAGAGAGCAGGATTACATCGTGGAACCCAATGTACAATAGATTAGTATGTGCATTTTAGTTTGTATTTTTTCATTTTCTTTACAACAGGTGAGCTTTCACTGCTGTCTGCCACAGATGCACGTCTAGTCTAGCAGGGATGACGATTCTGCTCCTAGATAAAACTAATATTTGTACATTTTAACAGACCTTTAATCTCAGCTAAATGTAATAGTTGCAAGGTTAAAAAAAAAGTGGATTAAAGCACATATTAATGGAGCAGGTTTCAGTTGTCCAACATTTAGGAACTCATTGGCCACCTCCCAGATGTGAGGGGAAGAGTTCCAAAATAATGATGATACTGCTCCTGGATAAAAGAAAATTGTTTTTTTACATCTTAACACACCTAATCTCAGCTAAATGTATTATAGTTGCAAGGTAAAAAAAAAACGTGAATTAAAGCACATTTTAATGGAGCAGGTTTCAGTTGTTTAACATTTAGGAACTCATTGGCCACCTCCCAGATGTGAGGGGAAGAGTTCTAACATGAGGATACTGATCCTAGATAAAACATTTTTATCTACTGCGCTTAGATAAAAAATATTTTTACATTTTAACACACTTCTAATCTCAGCTAAATGTAATATAGTTGCAAGGTAAAAAGAACACGTATATTTGCTTAGAGGATACCATATAGAAGCACGTATTAATGGAGCAGGTTTGACTTGTCCAACATTCAGGAACTCATTGGCCACCTCCCAGATGTGAGGGGAAGAGTTCCAAAAGGCTCCAGAAGGCAAAGCCATTTACACTGACCTGATATGAAACCTGTCCAACGAGAATGTCTCAAAACATTAACGGTGGTTTGAAGCGTCTTTAGAGTGCGTGTCTGAGCACACAAATATGTTTTTCATTTTCCCAAAGAAAGACTTCAGCCTTTCATTGCAGAACTGAGATAAGGAGGGAAATGTTTGTGAAAATCAATTATTTTCAAGTGGATTATTCAGACAGATGGCTCCACATTTCTTTTGAATACATCCAAGCATCGTCCCTCACATGAACAAGGACACTTAATGGGTTGTGCACTTTTACATGTTACTGTCCTTGGTCATCATCGTAACATGTAAATCATGTAATTATAATACATACAGACACAATCAAATAAATATAGTTATATACCGTGTACGACTTTTATAAGCACATTTGTTACATTGATTTGTATGATGTTAGAAAAGAAGAGCAGCAGAGTACATGGTTTACTCCTGTCCGTATGTCATCTATCAATGATAGATTAAAGATTATATAGCATTTGATCGTAATTGTGAAAACTATATTCAAGATTATGAACTGAAAGTCTGATTTTTGAAAAAAGAGGATTTAAGCAAACAAGATCAGTTGCTCTGGATACTAAACTAAAATCATTGGCAGCAGACATTTAACGCTGATTTGTTTGATATTGTGCACATTTTGTAAACACATTAATCATAATGTAACTAAAAGGTATTCCAATTTTCATATTGAGCTGCAATATTCCTCCAGCTGGTCTGAGCTGTTTAAAACATATTTGCGATGACATATTTGGCATCATGTGTTGTATACATGGATGGGGGAAGATATTTCATAACTGGGGTCAATGTGCTGTAATGCAAGGATTCAAATGGAGCAGGAGAGGATCATCCTTTTCTTTAGGAATCCAGAGGTCCTTGCATACATCCAAAATGATGTCATTCTCTTTTACTCGTCTTCTATGCTAAACTGAGCACAGCCAGGGACAGCCTGACATCACAGACCATAAAGCTTGAATATAAATCACTTCACATGGTTCACAAATGGCTTGCATCACATTTACAACCCGTGAGACGTCGCAGCCAATCGAAGAGAAGAGAAGGGCTCATGCACGGATTGCTGAAAAACAGTAAAATGTCAGAAATTATAATTAGAATAATAGGTTGTAGAAATAAGCATTCATTATTCTAATGACACGGATCAGTGGAGCTGACCATGTCATAGACATGCTGTTGATTTTCAGTCGTTGGCGAAAAGGAATTTAAACGCATTTAAAACATGTCTCGAGCATCTCAGAAAGACCTGTGACTGCGGTTTGTTGTGATGTAGAAGTTAAACAAAACTTTTTTCACCGTTGTTTTATAGAGCGAGTTGAAGGATTTTTCCATTGCATCTTCCAGGGATGTGTAACTTTTGTTTTTTCCAGCCTTCAATTCTGCAAACATGCACATTTTTCACCACTACTGTGTCTTCAAGCGCATATGTATTCAAGCTCCAACAGATGTACAATCATTCAATGGATTGAAAGGTGGGTTAGTTATTATAGCCAATGTCCCAAGTGACCCACCTGAAGGACATGTTGTTCTCATACATTGTGCGTAACTATGAACAGTAATGCAATGCCAAAGTATATTTGTATGTAATCCACAAAACGGATAATGTAACAATCTTTTCATAATCCAACCAAAGTATTTCCTAAGCAAAGTTTCTCTTTCTAAACCTAAACAAGTTGTGAAGATGGAAGTTTATTTTAAAAAGACTGTCGGTTCGGAAATTGTTCAAATGTTGAATAACTTTTCGTAAGACATGTTGACTATTGTTGTATCCGAAACAAAAGAACACACTTCTATATACATAACTGAATTAGTATACTCTTCATGTGTTGGTCTTGGCGAATACAACGCTTGTACATATTCTCAAGAACTGATATTATTCTGATAAGTTTCTTTTTGCAGATGTTTGCTCTTGCAACTGGAGGTGAGTGTGAAAGGCCAAATTGGCAGCAGGAAAAATGAAATTGATGGCAACATCAATCAAATGAACTGTGAAATACACCACCATATTCTCTCTCTCTATATATATATATATATATATATATATATATATATATATATATATATATATATATATATTCTTCTTTAGAAGCCGTTTTGTCGCACAGGGATGGGAAATGATTGCATATTGTTAATGCTAGCTGTGACTCTGTATCCATACCGTCAGATGTTACTTTAAAATCTGTTCATCTTTTTGAGTCAGCCATATTACTTTTTAATGGAATATTTAAATGTTAAAGCAAGAAGACATGTTTATAATGGAGGAAGAGAAAATACTATATGTCCCGGGTGGGTCCATCATGAGAATATATGGTTGTTGACGTTTGGGATGTAATGATGACATAAGAGCATATTGAATGCATCACAACCTATGAGATAAATATAGACAGAGATCTGAACTGTGTGTCTTTATTTTTGTGAGAGTTGATGTAGTTCTTGGTAAAATATTTAAATCTAAAACTATATGAAGTAGAAGCGACATATACACAGCTAGATGGACAAAAGGGACAAAATATATGTCAAACTAAGGAAGTTGGCAAGTGACACAACCTCCCTAACCTCACAGGATTAGGGACTTCGTTAGCACCAGTATCTCTTAAAAAGAAAAGCACTCTGTTTCACCAAGATACAACCCATATTTATAAGTTTTTAACTAAGTTAAAGATACCCTGTGAATAGAACTTGTTGAATATATTTTGTACTGGAGATTGGTTTGTTGGACCGAATTTATGATTGACTGAATTGTTGCATGATTGTTTAGATTTTTTTGCTTCCTTTTCTATCATTATTATACTGCTTTAACATTTTATATTATTTTATTTCCTTCCCTTCTTGGCCAGATGCATGGTTAATTTATACTTTATTTGTATTTATTTTTTAGGTTTTATTATTTCTATTACGCATTTTTATTTTTGAAGGTTGTATTCCTGTAAAAATACCTAAATAAAATATCAAGTATAAATATATATATATATATATATATATATATATATATATATATATATATATATATATATATAAATTAGTCACCTTTACAACAATGAGTCATACTTAGCTTATTATTAAGTAAAGGTATAAGCCAAAATTACAGCTCTCATGTTCATTTAATAATACACTGTACAGGTCAGGATATCACGTTAAGTGCCGAAGGGTTACATAAAGTATCTGCAATGTATTTCACACATGAATAGTCTCCTATTAAAAACACCTCACTCTTGGTCAAGGCTATAATTCTCGTGGCTCGGGCACTTCCCAGTAGATGTCTCCTCGGTGTGCTGAATCCATCCTATCAGTTCCACTTGACCTCAGAGAGCACACTAATGGAGATATACGTAGGAAAACATTTACAAAACCAACATGTTTATGTTGCTAATCATGGAAGATGGTGTATCTATACTGAATTGAATCATAAATATCCCCCACAGCTCAAAACATTGTTTTATACAGGTCATGTGTAGGTGGAAAGACTAAAAGTCAAAGAAGTCTTTGTTTTCTATCAACCCATCTGACTCTACACAACACAGATTTGTGTATTTAATATTATAGTATTTACATTGTCTAAGATACATTGTGTTTAGAGGCAGTGGCATAACATTTTCAACATACATGGTTATTTAATCCAACCACAAGGATTAATGTCAATCATGCCTCTATATTTTCAGTCATGGTTAAAATTCCTTTGCAGTCTTCAGAATGTTCCTTTGATTAGCAGTTCTTGTCGTGTTGGATAATCCCTCCATCTCATTGCTATCTTGAGAGGCTTATACCATGACCCATTTGAACTAGATTCAATCTCACTACCTCCGCTTACTTCCTTCTTGACATCACATCTGTTTATTTTCCTTTTGCTGCATTATTCTCATGCCATCTGTTGTGTCTGCCTCAAAGTCTCCTTGCAATAAGCCAAGGGAGTAAAAAGGTTCCTTCAAGAAAAAACTTAGCGTACCAAAGTCCATGTTACAAACCGTTGGGGTCTTGTCCTGGATGACCTTTCACCCTTGGCTTGTCCAGCTCCTTCCCTCTGTATGTTCTCCCCTCTGGCTTCCCAGTTCTGCCTCAATTAGATGCCCTAAGCACCTGCAGGTTGATGAGTGGTGAGGCAGTCTGGGAGATGTAGTTTTAGCCAGAGCGGCCAATTGGTAGTGTGGCCGCTGTAACAGTGGGAATATAGCGTCCCTCCACTACCTGTCCCCTTGTGATGCCACAATACATTAAAGCTGCATTCAAATATACCTATATCTATAACAGCCATTGATGAAATGACGTGTCGCTCATAGTGAGAAAGTCATTAAGAGGCAATTATCCCCCAGATCGTCTGTTGCCTGAAGCGCTACAGAACATTCTAGTGTTATTTAGCTTGTTGTTCTGGTTTTCACGCCCCATAACTCTGTTTTATACATTCTAAAGATGCTGGCATTACATGTTAGAAGCTACAAGATCAGGAGTTATGTAACATATGGATCCACTTTGAATATGATGGACAGCTTCTCACAACACACACACTCACGGAAAACGTATACTGGAACATTTGCCCAACATATGTTTCATGAAATCCAAATTCCTCCTTCTAGAGGAAAAATACCTTTAGTATACAATTTGGCATTTTGGCGAGTGAGGAGTGAACCACTCATAAATGTAAGTATCAACTCGTGAAATTAGTTTTGACATAGAGGAGCACCCAAAATGTTATGCAAGATCGACCGTGGACAGACACAGACATGCAAACACATGCACACACCCAAACACACACGAGATCTTATTATCTCTTGGCAGATATGTGTTGTAAGGCATAATGCCCGATGGTATTATGCTGTGTCTCATAGTTCATTAACTTCTGCTTATGGACCCCTCAAAAGGGCATTATCCTACTTATTACATTGTCACATGCCAAAAATAAATAAACCCCAAAACATTAATTATTCGTCCATACCCACCCGTAAGATTACGATGCAATAGAAACGTTGTTCACGACTGTAATGTACTTCTTGCAGCTTGGGTGTTAAAGTCGCTACACTCAGTGTTTATAAATAAGATTATTTTGTTGCCTGTGAATTCAAGTAGAACGGTGAAACAGACAATTTCACTGGAACTACCTTGTGGGTGTCCATTATCAGGAATTAATGAACGCCCTGCAGCCAGTCAGAATCGAGTATTCACCCAGCATAGTTCATTTTGATGTAAGAAATATAGGGTTATTTGTATTATTATGCAATGTTTAATAGCAGACTGTGTGGGTATTCTTTACAGCCTCCGACCAAACAAGAGATAAAACGACTTGCATTCATCAACTGTACAAAAAAAAGACTCAAAATCAATGCGTGCGCTGGTTGTGTAAATAGTCAGACATTCCTCATATCAACCTTTATGTATTTGTGTAAAGATAATGTTTACAGCTTGTTCTGCTGCTCCCAGTACTGATACCGTTTTAGGAAAGACTACTTGCCTGTTTCCAATGTGTTTCCAATATTTATATAAAACTGACGTGTCTTGATGGTAGTAAACAAAAAAAACTCAAATTATACATTGGAGGCAAATTTAATGTAATCTTGCTTATGCTGAGAAGTTCATCTGTTGTCAGAGCTTGCATATCTTTTTGCAAAAAAGGGTAGACATTAATCCAGACTGGAGTAAAAACAAGAAGACATCTATAATACAATTGCAACAAAATAAATACAAAAATAATACTCATAGTTTGATTTATGTGAATGTGGTTTATATCTTCTAATAACAGGTTAAGATATTCCGCCCCGCAGACGGATTGTGTGGGCGTTGTTTTTTTATTATTAAAGAGGATAAAAACACAGCTATTATTTATCAAAGTGATTCATTTGATTCATATAGTGTTGCTGCCAAATAAACACTCTTCAGTCCTGCGAGAACGTAACATTAATTGTGTTTCAAAAGTTAATAATTTTGTCATCGGTGAGCTTGTTGATTGAACTCGATGTTGGAAATTATGACCCAGCCAGTAAATACTAGAAATGACTGAATGCAGATAGGTCGTCTCTCCACGATACATTAACTTTAACTAGGATCTCCCTCTGGCACTTTTGTAAACACAAAATGAAACACACACACACACACACACACAGTAGTGCTAAAATCTAATTTCACTAAAAGGCAAAGACAAAAAAATCACACATACACACACATGCGCGAGACAAAGCAGCCTGACAGAGTAAGTATACCGCTCTGACTCAGCTCGGTTAACGAACAAAAAAGAAGCACTTCACCATTAAATGTTTCTGCTCCCCCTCTTTCTAATGTGGCAATTAATGACTGGATTAGATTAGATCGAGCATCCAGTGCACGAGAGCCGGCAGCCGGGATGGAAACAGCCGTGACATCCAAACTGAAATAGCTATCCCTGCTCTTTACTTGTTTTTATTCCGTTTCCTAAATAACAGACTGAAAGCAATTACTGCCATGGCCACTCTCCTCCTCGCATCTGCTTTACTTCCACCTCATGACATCTGATGTTGTTGTTTTAAAAAAAAAAGGGGTTTTCTTTTAGTAATGTATTGAATTGTGCCTACGGTTCATGTTTTTGTCAGACAGGTGGACAATAAGAGAATGATATTTATATTTAAAAGACATGTTTTTCCCTGCGCTTGGAGGTGTGCGCTTAATGATCGGTGGGATGCGCAAACCTGCACTCTGATGTGAAGCGGTGGGGGAGGGGCTATGAAAGGATAGCTCAGCAAGCTGCCAATGACTTCACACTGGAGGCAGAAGAACTACAGCGAAGGGAGAAGCCGAGTGTGGTTAACTAAAGCTACTTTAGAATTAAAAAAAGAATAAATCTACTTAAAGAACTTGTGGTACAACTAATTTTTGCTGAAGACAGTGTATTGAGTCAGTGTTGTGTACCTAACAGCGTGGCCATGGTCACTCTTCCCTAACCCTCCTGTTACCTTCACATTTACTAACATATTTTCTCGGGGTCAATTTGACCCCAGCAATTGAAACCTCCAGATAATTATTAGAGTTAATATTGTTTCCCAAGTTTAAGTGTGAGATACTTTATGTTTGTTTGTTTGTTGACTACCTATACATCCCTTTAAATAAATAAAAAAGTTGATATTTCTTATATGTTTGACACAGTGAAAAACCACCTGGGGTAAAATTGACCCCAATGAACATCAACATTAAACATTGAATGGGGTCAAATTGACCCTAAAGGTAACAGGAGGGTTAAGGCTCTCCATAATGATACATGACATGGAGGTGAAAGGTCAAGTGTGTGTGATGGTGGCTGCCAGATGAAATCATTGAAAGAAAAAAGGTGTGGGGCTTGTTAAATTAAAATCGAGAGGCGATTGTAAAATAAAAATATTCCCGCTCCTTTAAGGCCCCATATGTTTCATAATTTCAGTCATTAACAACACACAAAATATATAAACTATATAAATCACTATGCAAATATGAATGTTAATGAACTACTGTTCAATTCTCCCCAACTCTGCCAATCTGAACCTTCAACCTCACGACATGAATATTTGTATTGTTCTGTTCTAAATGAGAAAAGGGACCGACGGGCCAGAACCTTCATACCAAAGACCCGTTCTAATTTACAATGGTGCGCTGAACCTTTGTGGTATTTTAGAGAGCAGGCCTCTCATTTTGGCAATAGGGCGCGGTGGTCTTTGCAAAAGATAAATGGGAAAAAAATATATAGAAAAGTGCAGTATTCATATATGGTCCCCTAACAATAAATCCTGCTGATGTGGGCGACCCTCTGACCTTTCCTCCAGCATCGCCAGCAGGTCAAAGTCTCTATTGGAAAATAAAACCCAAAGAGCATTCACATGGCTGCTGGTGTTGTGATGTCTTATTGAACAAAAATCTGCACTTAAGCTGGGAAATCCATCTCCTGTTGTTTTGCCAAATTGAATATTTTTCATTAAAATGGAAAAATATAATGCACTTCACCGATCCAGTGTGAACGGATATGCCTCGAACAGTTGATTTGGGTTTCATTCCTAGATCAATCAGTATTATGAGAGGGATAATTATATATATTCAACCTTTTAGAAATAGAGCAGTACTTATAAATCAAGAACAAGTCCTGCAGCCAACCCTCAATATAATATAATCTATTATGTTGTAGAAAGTAATAACACTAGATTTCATCTTTGGCTGATCTATGGTGAATGGTGTCTTCTCGCATGGTCTTTAACACTGATTAATATCGTTCAGCGACTTTTATATTCCGGTCTCATCTTCAGGACGTAATTAGGCTGAATGAGGGTGTGAGTCTTCACGTCATTTTCAATTAAAAAATGCAGTACATACCGTGACTGCTGAGCTGTGAGATCTGGAGGTATGTATTGAACTGAACATAGTCGTATAGATGGATAGATAGATAGATAGATACTTTATTAATCCCAAAGGGGAAATTTGTCGTCACAGTAGCAGCATCAATAATCTAAACAAACGACAATTAAATATTAAAAACAGGGATGAAAGATATAGATGTATAAAAGTAAAATATAAAATACAAAATGAAGTGTATTTGTGTATACAGTACCGTTCAACATTTTGGGGTCACTTAGAAATGTCTTTATTTTTCAAAGAAAAGCATGTTTTTTGGATGAAGATAACATTACATTATTAAGAAATGCCCTCTATACATTCATAACGTGGTAAATGACTATTCTAGGTTGAAACACCTGTTTAAAAAAATTAAATATCTACACGGTTGTATAGAGGCCCATCTCCAGTGTTCTAATGGCACATTGTGTTATCGCCTTAGAAGACTAACGGAGGGGTAGAATTTTAGAAAACCCTTTTGTTATGTTAGCACAGCTGAAAACAGTTATGCTAGTCAGAGAAGCTTTTCAACTGTCCTTTCTTTTGAGCTTGAAGTCTGAAGAACACAATTCATATTTAAAATAAAAATCATTATTTCTAACCTTGTCAATGTATTTACTATATTTTCTATTAATTTTGCAATTCATTGGATAAATAAAAGTGAGCTTTCATGGAAAACACGAAATTGCCTTGTTGGGTGACCCCACACTTTTGAACGGTAGTGTATATGTATCCGTCTGGTCAGCGAGCAGCTCCCATCAGGTCGCTGGTGTCCAGGCCTCTAATGGGCGGAAAATGACAATTCTTATCTTCAGGCTGGCAGATGTGGATAAAGTACCGCGATAAGGACGGAGCTGGCTGACGTTGAGACAGTGTTGATGAGACGGGGTGTGAAACGATGCTGCTCCTGGAATGAGTTGTCTCATTAAATACATTCAGGGCATTTAAGGACTGTTAATAAACACAACATTGATTTAGTTTTTGGTAGTCAAAGAAAACCGTTTCTATTTTTAGTGGCGTTATAGGCAACAGAAACATTTTACTCTTTCAGTCACACGCTTGTCACGTTTAAGAAGCTGGAACTAGGGACTGTTGCATTTTAGCTTCATCCCACAGTGGGGAAATTTCAAAAATCACAGCAGTTTATTTATAATTTTTTTTAACTTTATTGATCAATTGTTGGATTCTCTGCTATGATCTGAGATAAAAATGTAAAATCAAATCCCTAAATCACCTCGAGTTGCTTCATTGACACTGAAGTCAATTAAACCCCTCATGGTTTATTTACTGAATAGGGCGAATATTAAATTTAAACATTTCTGAAACGTGGGTCTGAAACACTAGTTTTGGCTTCTAATGCTGAAAAGGTCTGCAGAGCACATGCTGCAGAAGGCCCGCTTCCCACCTCGTTCGGAAGTAGAGAGTTTGGGTGGCACAGAACTTTGTGGCGCATGCACAGCTTTTAATTGGGTTCTTCCAGATTAAAGAGTGTTGTGTTCCAACAGGAAACGGAGACGTTAGATGTAGAGAACAGGTTGAGATTAATGATACTACACTTGTTAAACTTTCCTTTTAGGCCCGTTTCTCTCCCTCTCATTTTGCTCTTTGGTCATTGTTCCAGGCCCGGCTAATGTGGCATAATGAGAGCGATAAATCAATGCTGTCTGTTATGTACACCACTGTTGTGTGAGATACCGTGTCAGTGGACTTGTTCCGTTTTTTTGGGCAAAGAACAGCTGGAAGGACTTCCTTCACAGTTGGCGGATCGTGAAATTTCCTGTAACAACCAACAACGATGGGGAATCCGTGCATACTTACAAAAAGATACGGTTATTTATATGCATAATCTACAGCACAACTAGTTATAACAATGCTTCTATTGTTAATGCCAGTCATAATGTGCACCTTAATCGACTGACTTATGAGTATTGCATGAAAGTGTACTAGTATCTTGTAACAATTAATCTTTGTGACACATCCCAATCATAATATTAACTTAAAGCATATATTTGTTGCCAAAACCGCCATAGCGTGTCAATAGTCAGACTTAACCGCTTAAAGTAGAATATATCTTCAAACTTTTGGTCATCCTGGACTTTCATAATGGCCTCAAACTAAAAGGGTCACTCTTCAGCCAACATCAATTAATTAATATTGAAATAAATGTACTTTATCTAAATGTTCAAATTCAGATGTATTACCAATGCACCATATGACTGTTGAAAAATATTCTAACTACAATGTATATAGTACGTTATCATGAACATTGTTCAATTTCTGAATTGTTAAATATCACATTTCAAAAATAAAATGCTATTTTCCAACAAAAAGCTTGCTTTGAGATGACATTTGTGTGTGTGTGCAAAGAGTGAGATGAATAATAATGATAAAATAAAGTAATAAAATAAGGAAAATTGAAGAAGAAATAAAAAGTAACTCGTATTGCTAAAAAATTACATTAAAATGTAATAATTTGAGGTCTAATGCACATGAAGCAAATCAGTCTAGCAACTTCACAACAACAACACAGCATTAAGGAGTACCCCCATCAACAGAAACAAGGGAGTAAACGAGATGCACACTGGTCATTAAATGTCCAGTGTGTAGGATCTGGTGTCATCTAGCAGCACGTCTACGTGTGTGGGAGTCGTACCGTGGCCGACTAAAAAAAAACGTTTAAATTCCCCCGTTTTCCCATTTGTTGCTCTGCTTTTCATTTTTTGTTGGAGAGTGTAAAGTAATGAATGCATATGGAAGTGGTCCCCGGTGCCACGCGGGTTCTTCAAATTGCAACCCACTCACAAGCAGCACTCTCTGCCCCTTTTGAGTTACAGTGGCCTGTAATTTACACAAACTCACACCGTCACATTAGAGCAAAGTAAACTATTTCATTAGAGCTGAGCTCCAGCTTCCTGCCTTGCTCATTAAGCAGATGCTCTTACGCGGAGGGACTCGCATCGCAGGCATCAGGGAAGGAGCGCTCCGACATCGTCAACAAACCGCCATCGATGAACAGACGGCGCTAAAGAGATATTCAAAAACACAAAGTACTGGATTGATTGTTGGTTTGTTTGTCATATTGATTAATTGAGGTAAAAAAACAAACCTGCCTTACTTTTTATCAAATGCATTCCATGTTCCTCTCATTGGATTATTACTGTATTTCTTGCACTATAGGGCGCACTTAAAAGCCTTTAATTTTCTCAAAAAACGAAAGTGCGCTTTATAATCCGAAGCGCCTTATATATGGATTCATTCTGGTTGTGCTTACTGACCTCGAAGCGATTTTGTGTGGTTCACGGCGCTCACGGCGCTAAGTAAAAATGTTTTAGTACGACTTTGGTAAAACTACAAAGCCGCACCATTAAGGCTTCCGTAGCCAGGAGCGTCGCGGAGTAATACATACTGTGCTTCACCATAATATTACCGTGTGCGTGTATAAGGACCCCAAAATGGCACCTGTCAAAAGAAACGTTTCCATCCGGCGTCATCATCAAAGCTAACCCAAAGGGCTGGATGGACGAGGAAAAGATGAGGGCGTGGCTCAGAGAAATTTACGTCAAGAGACCGAATGGCTTTTTTCACAAATCCCCGTCCCTATTGATCTGCGACTCCATGCGCGACCATCTCACCGATGCTGTCAAAAACCAAGTCAAGCAAACTAATTCGGAGCTTGCCATCATTCCGGGTGGATTAACTAAAGAACTCCAGCCGCTAGATATTGGTGTCAACAGGGCGTTCAAAGTTAAACTGCGAGCTGCGTGGGAGCAGTGGATGACAGACGGCGAACACACATTCACGAAGACCGGGAGACAGCGCCGGGCGACTTACGCCACTATGAATAACTCGCCACTTGAACAATGTTGAGTTATTGTGAACGCGTTTAATAAAGTTTAACTGACTGACTTATTTGACTGTTTTGTTTCTCTTAATGCGCCTTATAGTCCGGTGCGCTTTATATATGAAAAAAGATCGAAAATAGATCATTCATTGACAGTGCGCCTTATAATCCAGAGCGCCCTATAGTGCAAAAAATACGGTACCTTCGCATTGAAAATGCGGATGGTAATGTTTTGATATCCGTGTATTTGTATGCGTGCGTGTTATTCGCATAAGTCAAAAAGTATTGAACAAAATAGCTTGACATTTGGTGGGATGATTGGTTATTATCCGGGAACCATTTGATTAGATTTTGGGATTGACCGGGTCAAAGGTCAAGGTTATGAAAAGGTCAAAATCTACTTTGAATCGCATGAAATTTAGTGGGAGAATTGGTTATTATCCAGGGACCATTTGATTAGATTTTGGGATTAATCGGGTCAAATGTCAAGATCATGAAAAGGTCAAATTCTTTTTACCATAGCACAGTCAATTTTTTTATTCATAATGCAATGCCCAATCTTGTGATATGCGCTCTACCGAGTGCCTGTTCTAGTTAACTGTGCAGCTCCTGTCTCAGTTGTGTATATTGTGTCTCCTCCCTCCTCATGTCGCTCCCTCCTGCCTCGTCTAACTTCCCTCAGGCTCCATTTCTGAGGAAATGTCCAGACCTGCCAGTCTCCACCAGGTGCCTTCCACCAATCCTGGTCACCTGACACCCTCCTCCTCACCTGCTGACAGGCTTGTCTCTTATGATCTCATCGGTCCTTCAGTGTATATATATATATATATCACCAGCTCTCCAGTCCATTCACTTTTAAAGCATTTCTAGTGTATCTGGACCCTCTGTGCCGGATCTTTCTGCCAGATATCTGCTGCTAATGTCTGTTTATGAGCCGCCGCCTGCATTTGCCCCTCTGGATTTGTTTTCTTGTTTGGGCTGATTACTCATGGCCGGTTCATTTAAAGACATCATTTAGAAAAGTCCATTTTATGTGCCCTATTCTGCCTCAGTGTCTGCATCGGAGTCCTCCCTGCTGTCGCCAGAAATACACAGACTGGACTAACGGGGGGGAAAAGAAAGAAAGAGCCCTCGGCCACAAGAGGCCTTATACTGCTAAGTAGGATTTAGGGTTCGCAAAGTACCTTCTGGTTTACGACAATGATTTTCATCATACCGGGGTATATCGCCATGACGATGTATGCTGCACACCCAGGTTAGTTTCGACAAATACATTTTTATAAAAGAGATTAAATGAGTAAGTCTTCTTGTTTATGAAATAGATCATCTTATCTTCTTTTTATGAAATACATGTTCTTCAAAGAGTAAAAAACAGTGAAAGTTTGTTTTTTTGTACATTTTTTAATGGCAAAATCTTTATCTTTATTTTAAAAATGAGGATCTAAAATTGAGCCTTGTGAGACCCCATAGAATCCGGTATAGTGCCTTCAAACTTTTACACAGCTGAATCATTTAACAGACCTCTCTCCACTTTGGCTTTGACAACTTATTGAAGGCTTTCTGCCAGTCAGGGAATAACATACTGAATAAAGTACCAGCAGGATAACTTTAATTGAAGCTCATAAGAAAGATCTCCTGAAGGTAATGTTCCTCAACCTGAGACTAACCCAAATTATTAAAACATATGCTTGCATATTTTATTTTGATATGAGACAATTTACTTTACATTTTGGTAGGGAAACCTCTTTCCTTAAGTCACGACTATATATATATATATATATATATATATATATATATATATATATATATATACAGCATAAAGCTATGAAAGTTGAGGATCTTTATTTTTCTAAAACAGTTGGTTACTACCTCTAGATAATTTTTATTTAATTTCGAGAATTCATCACAACTCATGACATGTGGACAAACTGATATCCCAACGGCGCTATCGATCCCTGAGGAATGCGATTGACACAACATCCAAACCAGATGCTTCATTGGTACATCATAAGAAGTGAGACAGGAGCCTTCTCAAATGAATCGGGGACTACACATTTGCCTTGAATTAATTATTTCATCATCATTATCATGGAAGTCAGGAATCAGGAAATACAAACAATGAAATACTGTTGTACTTTAACTGTCATCATGAAACTAATAAACATAATAATGAAACTAATAAACACTGTGGGAGGAATTCACAGCTTTTCTTGTTCGAGTTGTCAAGTTTCAGTGGCTGTAGAGAAGGAAATCCCCAAAAAATCCTGTGGAAGTTTTTGCATGCACTGTAGGTCATTATACTCGTGCATCCTGGGACGGCTTTGTGGAGGGAGGGAGGGAGGGAGGCAGGGAGGGAGGCAGGGAGGCAGGGAGGAAGGATCAGGCTGTATTATATAAGACAAAAAAAAGAAAATGAAAAGATTCATGTCCATTACGCCTGCCCTATGAAACTCCCATGAATAATACATGTCTAGTCAACGTAAACGTGACTCCCGTTGTATATGTGATGATGGATTGTTTTGACTGGGCCGCGCCCCTCTTTTGAACACTGTTGCTCTTTGATTTCATCTGACAGCCAGGGATGTGTTGGAACAGAGAGTTTTACAGCCTCAAGCCGAGAGGCATCGAGGGACGAGCATGCAGGTTGTCATTGCCACCAAACACTTCTGCAGCTAATTAAAATATCGACACCCACAGGGGAGATCCCCTCATCGAAATCGACTGCTGAAATGACACGTCACCACCAACATTCAATTCCAAACCGTGTTACAAGGCAGAATACAGAATAAGATGCATCTGGTCCCACAAAGCAGTTTGAATTGTCCCTTGTTACAGAGATGTAAATACTCGACTGAATCATAGGTGTAATCATGAATATATTCACATTTATTTATCAAAATAATGTTACATTTTTAAAAACAGCCTCTTACAAAGACTCTTATACACAATTTATTGAAACAACCAAATAAGTTTGATTTAAATGTAATTCTGTCTTTGCAGAATGACAAAATCTGGTTAAAAATGTTGATTCTTAACACACACACACACATATATATATATATATATATGTGGTGTTAACTGACATATTTTATTAATTCCCTATCGAAATAATAAAATCTGCAATGCATTATCCATTTGCAGTGACTACAGCATCATTGGCACTGGGACAATATCATATTCTCGGTTCAATAGAAGTCCACAAAGGCTGTAAAAAGGAACACAGTGAGATCAACACTCAACAAATAACAGGATCCTTCCCAAACATTAAGTGCTTCTGACACCTCATCCTCACCACCGACAGGACTTCAGACGTCGTCACCGTCTTGCACTTTGCATTCCAACCACCCTCCTCTGTGCTCTTCTGGTAAATTGCCTGTGAGCGTAATTGAGGCAGCAATTACACTTGTCAGGACATCATTTGGAAAACAATGTAGTCGTATAAAAACACATCAAGCGGGAGACATGTTTGGTTGTTAGTTGTTGTTTTCGATGGATGTAAGTGCAGATGCAAGTCATAATTTAAAGCAACACACACATGACATTTCATCAAGGATTTTTTTTAAAAGCCGATAAGGCTTACGGATGGTGGTGACATGATCCATGAAGCGTACTGTATATTGATTTTGCCATCAAAACTAAACAAGTTTACATTCATGCATTGAGGATAAAAAAGAGCCTTTTTTTCCCCTCCCGTGCGTTCTGTTACTCCCTGATGGCTTTGACAACATGAGTTTCCAAACTATGAGTTCACTTTGGGGAAATGGCACTTATTGATTTGCTCACCGAGGATCTCCAGCCTGAACATGCCCCGGCTTTGGCACACTGCGCATCGTGTCACACTCACCCTCCGGTTGATTGAAGTTTCACCAGCTGAACATGCTGCTCCAAGATGACCTTGAAATGGTCAATATCTGTGCACAGTTCAAACACTTTGCTCATGTTTCCTTTAGTGCCCATCTGACAGAATACAGCTGACCACACCAGCAGTTGTACTCTTTTCTGTCATGCTTTTCTTTCTATGTTGTGTTATGCACACATTGAACACTTTCTTTGACCTCCTCAAGCCCTTTGTCAGTAAAATGAACACCTGCAATACCTGTGCAATATTTTTTACGGGGGTCGTCACGATCCAACCCTGAAACATGACGACAATGTTGGCTTTCTACATTTCTGCCAACTATAGGATACGTGTATTGCTGCATAACAACCTTGTAACAACTTTATATGCACCAAGCCTATAGCTGACATTTTCTTTTGCTTTCAGACCTCTGGGTAGAAGTCTCGGGAGTGGACTGCACAATCAAACAATTTACTTTTTTGGGGGGTTGACCAATTTGTAATATTGCCTGACAAAAAAATAGATATCTTAAGATTCAGATTGAAACTCAAGTATATTTTAGTTTTCTAGTCCCCCTCAAAATACCTTGATGTAGTTGCTGAGCGACAGCAGCTCTCTGAAGACGTGCAACAGATTGAATAAAGATGAGGCAATTAGCTGCATCTTAATATTAATCACAACTGTGTGCTCATGCTTTAGATACTAAATATGGTTATGAATTCTGTTTAGAAGTTCAGTCGTTATTTAGACTAGTGCAGCACAAGTTCAAAACATGCCTGCTGCATTTGTTTTATTATTACTATTCTAGCTCATTGTATCCCAACAAAAAAATATTTTTCACTCTGCATTTTTATTCGTACTTTGACTTACTATATTAAGATAAGATAAGACTAGATATTCATTTATTAGTCCCACAGTGGGGAAATTTCAGGATTGAAATTGATTATTATTGGATTCATATTGCTATATTAATGAAGTTTAATAGTTTGTCTTCAGATAGAAAGATTTGAGCATTGTTAATTAAGGTGACATTGTTTTAGAAATACAATATTTTTTGAAGAAGTGAGAACTTTTATGTGTCACATGCACAAGAGTTCTGGCCCAGAGTGTTTTGCAGGAGGCAACATTATCAGTAATACATATGTGTTCAACAAAAAGATAACCAATTTGAGATGCAATGGCAGAGTGGTGCTGTTCCTGTCGGCTGCCCGCCGCTTGTGTCGTATCACAACCCAGAATCCAGCAACCCATGCAGAAGATGTTTCCAAGTCCACAGAGCCCTGAGCCCGCTGCTATGTGATTGTTTAAAAAAAAAATATATATATATATATATATATATATATTGAACGGGCACCAAATCTGGCGGGGGAGAAAAACACTCCGAGAAATGAAGCCGTACGATTTTAATTAGATGAGCTGAACACAGAACGAGCGACACACTGTAAAAATAAAATTGTGAAATATACGGTAAATTACCGGCAGCTGTGGTTGCCAGAAGTTCACCGTAAAAAAAAGTGAGAACGTATAAGACATTACGGTATACATTTTTGAAACCGTAAAATTCACAGTTGAGAACTGCTTTTTGTTTACGGTAAATTACTGTTAAAAAAAACAAATCACCGTAAAAAAAAACTAATCTGTGAAATATACAGTAAATTACTGGGAGCTGTGGTTGCCAGAACTTCACCGTAAAAAAAAGTGAGAACGTATAAGACATTACGGTATACATTTTTGAAACCGTAAAATTCACAGTTGAGAACTGTAGATACTATTAAAAACACTGATATATCATAACCCTGTTTACGGTTATTTGCTTTAGAAAAAACAGCTATGTTATAAATGTGTTTATAGTAGATTCTTGTAAAAACAGCAGTTATACTGTAAACCTAATTATGGTCTTTCTCAGAGATAAACACAGTACAATTATATGAGTACCGGTATTTTATTACAAAGTTCAAAGTAAATGGCCAAGAACAGGTGGTTCCCCTCCGCCTGTACCCGCCCCATCTCTTCAATCCGGGCCAGTATCTGACCCAAGCTGCTCATCAGCTCCTCTTCTGGCTGCATCCCTTCCAGGCGCTGGGTTCCAGGGGGCCCCACGTTGGGCTCCAGTGTAGCAGGACTCACACCGCTAACCGTGGGTTTCCCCCACCAGCACCAAGGATCAGCCATGATCAGAGCGTTTTCGTTGGCAAACCTTTTATTTTACACAGAGCAGACGCGTCTGCTCACTCTCCTCTCCCTCCAGCTCTGCCCCTTTTATACCAGCAGCATCGGCTGCTGACTGATTGCTAATCAGTGAGAGCAGCTGACTGATTGTCAATCAGCCAGCAGCCGAGGCCAAACTGGGGAGAGCTGCCACAATCTCATGAACACGTTTTAATACCTTATTAAGATAAGTAAGGACTAAAACACTTAAAACAAGTGAAATGGTCCAACATGAAAACTGCCTTGTATGAAGAAATATCTTGTCAGTTAAAAAAACAAGCATTGATTGCCTTAATTTAAGATATTTTATCTTACTTAGATTTAAATCTTTGCAGTGCAAATAATAAATGCAAACAATACAGGACTGGTAAATTCCTAACACGTTATATTTCCATTTGCAGCACAATAGTCCGTACATTTAACAGTAACAACATTTATTTTTAAAGAGTAATACATGCACCAACTACGGTATTAGTTGTTGTTCATATTTCGGTATATTTCCGTTATCAGTACAATGTTTAGTGCAATTAAAAGTTATGAACTGTATTTTGTACAAACAATAAATGTGAAAATTACAAGGCTGGCTGTTACTTTCATAAAACATTATAGCTCAGTTGTCAGCACAGTAGTCCGTACATTTAACAGTGACAGATTGTATTTTTTTTAAAGTTATTAATGTAAAATTTACGGTATTGATTATTGTTCATAATACGGTGTATTTCCGTTATCAGTACAATGTTTAGTACAATTAAAGGTGACAAAATGTATTTTTTACAGGAAATACATGCATAAATGACTGGTTGGGCTGATATATACATACAGTGTTGCAATGTGATAGAAACGTAATATAACCTATTTCGAATTAACGGTCTCTTACTGTTGGGATTTAACAGTTTTTCACTGTATAATCTACGTTCTTTTTTTACAGTGCAGGCAGTGATTCCTTGCATTATATTTAGATTCTCTGTCTGGTTGTATCTGTTTAGAAGTTAGAAGAACGGGTACACAGCCAAGACATAGACACATCAATTATAAACAAGTAAATGTAAAATCCAATCCCAGCAGGGAAACACTCAATCTGACACATACAAGGAGAATAATAAGAAAGACTACTGAAATAAATAACTTTTCTGCATTGGGCAATGAACCTGACAGACTGCAGAGTCCATCTCAGTTTCATACATTTTAGAAGGCACATCAATTATTAAGGGAATGAATAATTTTATAGGAATCATAAGAGGTGACATCCCCCCCCCGTGTCTCCATATAATTGTACACCTCCAGTATGTTTTACACTCCAAGCTAACTAACCCAGTCTTTACAAAATTGTTCTTTTCTTTTAATCTAACTCTCAAAATGATTCAATTAAAATATGAACCTACTTCTTAATTTGTTGAAAATGTGTTGTATTTAATTACTTGTGCTTCCTAAAGTGATTGCATTTATCTCTAAGAATAAAGACCCTTGTTTGAAGCTTAATTTAATTTGAACCAAAAGGAATCATCTGTCTTGCACATCGTCCGGTGGGACTTAAAGTGTTCCGCTAAAATATATTAAAAGGGAATAAACTGACTTCACTCCCTCTGAATACATTTTGGTGTTCAACCCTTTCCTCTTTTCTCATGGATTTCATTTCACCCACAATTATTACCAACAAGACTGGTATTTACAGATAATTGGGGGATTTTAAGGTGGATTTGTGGCTACAATGAACCATCATGGCATTATATCAAAATATTTGCCAGAAGACATATATATGGCTCCAGCGATGATAGTTTTAACCACTTAAACATCTGAACCCACTCATCTAGGGGACAATTGCCTATCACACAGGAAATCTGGTTGATAATAAATTATTAATCAATATGATCCCGCTTCAGACTGAGAGTCAATTATTGCCTCTAGGGCTTTGCATATATTTGCACAAGTCTGAGGTCCTGAAGTTTAAAAATCAGGATGTGCCACACGCAGTTTTACAGATAATCCGCTGTCTGATTACAAACATACTCACCCAAGATAAGAAAATAACAGTACATGACACACTACACAACATTATTAAGACATTGCCAGGGGCAGTTCTGCATCACCTTTAGCTTTCCATCATGTGCACGCTCATTTCTTTCTCTTTTACAGACACTCATCCTCTCTTTTCTATGCATTTTCTCCAACTTTTCCCTTTGGTGGTCGATCTTGGAGGGCTTGTTAGCTTGTTGCATTCTTGTAAATTCCCCACAAGGATTTCCTCCCCATTAGCTGTCCGTTAATTACGAATAAAAAGGCTGTAGTGGTCATCATCTCAAAACTCCAGATGATATTGTAACTGCCCAGATTTTGTTTTAAATATGTAACATATTATCTGAGGAGGGGTCATATTTCGAAACTGCTCATATTGTATTAAACTCTGTGCTGAATGCAACACTGGTGGAGATCAGGACCTAATGTGACCTGTAATTGTCAGGAGGGACACATCTGGAGTCCTTTGTACTCCCTGTGACAACCCCTTGGTTTAATTGTGTATGTTTATTCTTTCATTGCAATTCTAACCTTATTAATGAAGTAATACTTTGAGCTGGGTTGTTTGTCATTTGCATGATGCAAAACTGTAAGAATACATGTAGAATGTAGTGAATATGTGTAATCCATCTTTTGAACATTGTAGTTTCAACGCTGCAGGCCGACGCCACAAACATCCGCCTGCCGTCGCCTGATAACGACAACGTTTAGTGAAAGTGGAGTCGGATCCTCTTTTCCTAACTTCTCATAAATTCTCCTTCCCATCTTTCCTTGAGCCCGTGACGTTTTTCACTAAGGTCAAGGAAAAGTGGTTAGGAATAGACGTACAAAGGTAATTTTTTGACTATTCGACCGCAACCCGGGACTCAAAGGTATAATTGTGGCTGGGCTATGGCGCTGCGTCTCTTGATTTTCTATCCCGTTTCCACTATAGCCGTCCCTCAGAACATCAGACCACAAGCTCCACTATATCAACTTAGTTGACTCGGGCTTAAAGATTCACACAGATGTTAAATACAGTTTATGAATGGGAGGTTCTCACTCAGAAGTTATTCATCGTTTGGCGGTTATTTTTGGGGCTGGCAACGCAAATAAAACTAGATCCAGGTTTTTTTTGTACCGCTTCTGTAAGCCGTACTGCTGATTTCCATACCTACAGTTCAATACTGGCACAATATAATTTAGAGTTGCCAATACTTATAAACTTGTCAATTTCCTTATTCGTGTCCAGTTGGGAAATAGTGTCCATGGTTACTAAGCTACCCTTTTCAGCCAATCAAAATAAATAATGTTCAAAGTCCATGCCTTTCAATTGCTCAGCTCTCTGAGTCTTTTTAATTTGACAAAAGACAGCTTTGATATTTAAAAAGGAAAAAAAGTAATCAGAGAGACACATTTCTGCCATCCTGCTGCCTTGTTTGTAATTCAGCAAAAAAAAAATCTTCAGATCTTACAGACATGAGGTTATTTAATAATAATTAGAAGATCTCCATTTTAAGGGCTTACCTCGGGATGAGATAGGTAGGGGATAATCCCCAAGAGCTATATTAAAGTGATGTGAGAAAGTAGGATGGAAATATCTTAAAGCTCTTCTTTTAATTCTCCCTTTCCGACTCACAAGGATGTGTTACTTTAAATTGTCCTTTCTCACCGTTGGAATCATGCTCCATGTTGGAATACAGCCTACACAGTACAGACAGTTCAATCCGGAGAGACGGGTATTTAGAGTTTAACAATCCTTTATTACAAGAGCATATTGCAATAGTGCAAAGTCTTTTTAGCGATTGGACTCCATCCTGAAGTTGGATAACCCCGGGGTAGAGATGCTGATATCTGTGCAGGCAGAATCCCCCCATGGAGTCCAGACACTGGTGGGGGTGTAGAAGAAGAAGCGTTGCCGTACTGCCGATTGGAGGAGCCTGGGGTGGAGGTGACCTGAAACGACCACTGACGGCAGCATAGGAGAACACATTTTAAAGCGTTGCCAACGACGCTGTGATTGGCTTACGAAACGGCGCTGCCTTTAATTGGTTGGTTCATTTATTGTGCCCGCCCACAATCCGCTGATGAAGTAATCGAGACTGAAACTGCTTGTGAATGAACCAGATTTTAACGAATGTCTTTCTGTCACAACGTTCGCTGAGCTACATCTTAGATGGTGTCTTGCTTTGTCATATTAGTAATATTCTCTATACTATATCATAGTATACAAAAATAGTATACAGCGAGAGCCTTAAGGCCCACAAATGGTTTATTCATTAAATCTTCCCACGTCCATCCATATTTCAGTGCCCGGAGATGAGTGGCCTCCATAGGGGGCAAAACCTCCATGAAACAGAAGAGTAAAAGGTCAACCTAAAGATCAGCTGTACACCGAGAGCTTTAAAAGTCGGCGCTCAAGGTCAGTTGTTGACATGGTGGGCTTGTTCATCCCTTCACAGGTTGTTTGAAACAACAACATTCTCATGGTTTTACATACCGAAACGGGATCAGCGTCCGAATCAGTCCTCGCTCTGATCGGTTTGAGGGTTAAGGAAAATACATTGAGCAACAATTGATATGCACATCCGGATGAATTGTGTTGCATCACTAGGGAAAAAGTCGGTTCAGAATGAATTGAGGAAATGGCATTCACTTTATTCGAACAAGCTACAATCCCATGTTAGTTCATTAGATACAAACAAACAGATGAGGAAAGAAACTTTTCCGATATAATTAAGACATCTTCAGTTAAATTACCTCCAAACTGTGTGGGACACTTGGCGGAAAGTAAACACGAGCCAGAAATGTTGCGATTGAAATATCTGCAGGACAAACCGTAGAGAAGGAATTTGTGTACAGCGATCTAGCCAATGCTGGCAGGCTGTGACTCGGCCACCTTGTACGAGTGTCAAAGACACAGCGAAAGACGAGGTCAAGCGGTTTCCAAACAAATCCATCACCTGACGTAATCGCAAAGGAGGTCAGTTTAGTCTGTGTGGGCATTAATTATTCATGAGTGGGCGAGAGGGAAGCGTTCACGTCTCACCAAGTAGAGGACAAATGAATATAAACATCGCCGTCTCGCCTTCTCTTCTTACCTTTTGTCTCCGAGGGGATTTTACCCTTGGATCAGTCTCAAACATACATCAATATATTGACTGGAATAATGCATTGAAGTCCCGGAGGAATCCGGGTTCTGTTGACAGCGCGTGGAAGATTGAAACCATCCTCCTCCTTCTCATTCAAGGCAAGCTGCACTTGGCATTAGGATTTTTCAATCAGCCTCTTTTGAAGACAAGTGGCATTGAGAGCGTGCAGCTAATGATAATTTGCTTAAGGATCAAAACTGACACTTTTAAAAAAAATATTGTAATTAAATGAATACATTCTCCCAAAATGTATAAATATGCATGGGGCAAATCCAACCGGAATTGAGACAGCATGTGAATTGGGTTTCCCATTCTTTCTCTTGACTCCCGGTGTGGGATTTTCCATTACCAAAAGGAAGTGGGGGCAGCCAACCCCAGACTTTCTCTCAATGGCTTGTAGCTCAGCTGGCTAGAAAGATAGATCTCAGTAAAATCACAGGAACAAACACTGCCTCCGTTTCATTTGGAACTCACCAAGCCACAAAATACGATCTCGGCAAAATTGCCAAAAATAGGGCAGAAATGTAATATATCAGTGGCAGCAGAGCGTAATCAAAGGGGGGAGGGGAGGGGGGCTCCAAAAGCTACAGATGAAAGATCGGGCACCAAAGTAGAAATATACCCGGTCTATTCTTTACTGTACTTTTCCACACCTTGCTGTGCTTCAGCTGACACTTTGATCTGGCTAGACTCTATTAAAGCCTCTACATCTGCCGCCGTGCTGTGCCACCCACCTCACAGTGCCACAGCGATACATCCTTCCAACCACAGAGACAGAGTGCTGGGCAGGCTGGTTGCTCGGAAGATTTTGTTCTGGCTGGCGTTTCCTTAATAGGGAAATCTTCTTTTCTACCCATGTTTTTCACCGTAAAAGTAAATGACGTGGGTTTTTTTCTGTTCCACTTTTCCGCACTCTCAAGGCAATACTACAATATTGTGGATAATGCTTATATGTTGTGTTGCAAAAGGGTTAGTGGAGAAGATCGACCACTCCGTATATTTTTACATAGCTGTTTTTTGCATGCCTAAACAAACACATATTGTTCATATTTTGGGAAATAAGCACATGTGAGAAATTGTGATCTCTCTTTTTAATACACTTTGCCTTTTGCACGTAGACAGTTAAAAAGACCAGGACTGAGCGCTGCGTCACTGTGTGTGAGAGGTGGTGCCTCTTCTTCCTTCATGTATGGCGACTATTGAGGAGAAGAAATGTCCAGCGTTCCACAGTCTTCGTAAAACCTTCACGAGTAAACCACCCAGGTAATTATGTTGCACTACATTCTGCCATACTTGTCAGTGTGGATGTTTTTAGGCACTCAAACTGCAAGTATAAGTACAAAAGAACACAAATTGAAAAAAAAACTATTTTTAATGTTTTGCTTTTTCTCTGCATATTTTTATGCAAACAAACAGCGGTTAATGCATTTTTCTCAATTGAGCTTTATTACAGAATCCTTTAAAGTCTTGGATATCTCCTTTGAACATGCACAGTAGCCCAGAATGCTTCCATTGGAAGTAGTTTTACTTTGAACTATATAGAAAACGACTCAAGTCCTCAGAAAATTTAAATTCCCTTCACTAATAAATATATTGCATAGAATTACATAGTTTTAGTAGTAAGTTAGTAAATAAATCGTTTTAATAAATACTCAATAACAGTTAATAGATATTATTTTTGTTTTTATTGTTGTCTGATTGTAATTGACATACGTTGCAAAATGACATATTTCCCACCCGAACAACCACATGTTTATTCTACTTTTTGCGACCATATTTCTCCCTGTCACATATACCGTTTTTGTTTTGTTTTTGAGTGTTAAGAACTTTACGCTCCTTTTTTTGAGCCTTCATCTCTCTACAGCCGATTGTTCTTCTCTCAAAAAGTCAGGGGTGTTTTCTATTCATATTCCAATAATGCTGCGGATTGTGAAATGTCATCCTCTCCAATATGATGCTTCACTTCCCCGAGGGGCAGAGGTTGACATTACGCCGCCACATTTTAGGACTGCCTGTTCCTAACAACACACTGTCAATTATTATTTTTGAGGCTAAGAAATAACTGTCCCTGCGTCAATACATGCACCGAGTGTACACAGCAACAGTAGATAGAGAGTACCTTCACCAAGGCTGCACAATGCCCAATAGCGTGTTGCTGAAATACATGTCGGGTTTATTCAATTAAATTAAATTCAGTTTATTTTGTATAGTCCATTATCACAAATTTGCCTCAGAGGGCTTTAACATCTGTACACATACGACATTCTTGTACCGGGACCTCACATCGGATCAGGAAAAACTCTTTCATGGGGAAAAAAAAGGGGAAGAGACCTTCAGGAGAGCAACAGAGGAGGATCTCTCTCCAGGATGGACATAAGCGATATATGCCATGTGTACAGAAGGAATCATTATAGAGTTACAACACATTCAATGAATATGCGTTTATGAATAGTTGGTAGTGGGCATGGGCCACGATCCAGGCCTTTGTGATACATCAAGCAGATGGAGGTAGAGAGGGCCATGACATCAGACCCAGCCAGGTCCGATGGACCCTGTGAGATGTGAAGTCACAAGGACCCCGGAGAGGAAGCAGAGTTAGTAATGTGTAATGGAGAGATGAAAATGCATCCATAAGTAGAGAGAGAAGAGGATACAGGTACTCAGTGTATCCTTCTTTTGGCCATGATTTAACCTTGCACCACATTTTCTTAAAATCTGAAATCATTTAAAGCTACTACAAATAATGTACGTCATTTGGGGGATTTTGGTAGCCGCAAAAGTGGTCCTGTTTCTGGAGACCAAAGTCCATTCAGAAAAACTCTGATTTCACAGCAGCAGAGTCCGACAGTCTGCTAAGCTCCGCCCTGGTTCTGGTTCTCCCGTCCCTCCCTTTCCTTCAGCGGGCTGCACTCGCAATACTGTCTGTCACCTGAAGGCGAAGCACTGCTACTGCGGCCGTGCATGGAGCTCTTCCAGCCCATAGACTGTACACAAACAAGTTGTTTTTGGACTGCATGTTTGAAGCTTCCTGTTTCTGGGCAACCAGTGAATGAAAAAGAGGATGTTCGGACTGCAGAGGAGTCACGTCGAGACGCCGTATATGGCTCCGGTAGCGGGAGCGACCTGTCAATCACAACCCCCGCCCTATGATTGAGAGCATGAACCATGTTTGAAGTGGTTACTGAGGTAATAAATCAAGTGAGAAGCAGGGTAATTTTCTCATAGATTTCTATACAATGTGACCCCTGATGACCGCTGGATGTTTGAGGCACATCAGCATTGGCTTTACTTTTCAGAACGTGACCAGCAGGAGCTTCCAGCTGCAGGTCAAAAGGTGGCATCAAAGCCGGATCTGGGTTACTCCGCAATGTGCTGCCAGAGGTCCCGCTGTAGTCTGAGTTCAAGAAGACCTACTGGATAGAGGCACAGAACCTTCCTCCTGAATCACTCAAACTTGTATTTCAGACTCGAGGTCCAGATAGTGCAAAAGTGAAATAGAACTAAGAATACTTTATAAATAGACAGCTGTTCCAATGTCTCCACAGCTGGGACTGGTAGCGCGTATAGAATTAAACTTGATGTTTGACATAATCATGATTATTTAATTTTTGCAGTCATTAACCCGGCAGATGAATTCATAGATAATACTTCCCAAGTTTAAGAAATCTTAACTCATGCAGCCACAAACATTTCACTGGTACTACTCCACCTCGGTCTCTTCAATAGTATTCACATGGCCTTATTATGAGCTCCCTGAAGTCTCTGTCGGCTTTTTTATAGTTAGACCCCAAGTGTGCAGCGTAGAGCGGTGTGCAAAAGGCTTTAAACAGAGATGTCTTCACTCCATTGATACACACACTGAACCTGCATGAGAGATTGTTTACTTACGCATACATTATACAACATTGCCTATAGATGTCTTTATCATCTGTTCTGTGATAGAATGTCGGTCTTGATCTTCCTTAAAATTCTGTTTATATTATATTATACGTTGTTTGTGTAATATGTGCATCACTCTAAAGTCCTAAAGTGCAATCAACTATTCCACGTCCCGCCTTAAAACTTCACAGTTAAGAGCAGCAGGAAATTACAGGCGTGCTAAGTGAAATTCCTCGACTTGGTTTCATGTCTAGCCCATTAACCACAACAATCCCAGCAGCCCTTTGTAATGTTTTTTTTCATGCCAAACGGAGCGAAGACACTGCTTGACGCAGCTAACAGTGATCAGTGCCTGGCCTCAAGAAAGTGTCAGTCCAGG
The DNA here is from genome assembly GCA_036178185.1 of Liparis tanakae. Lineage (NCBI taxonomy): Eukaryota > Metazoa > Chordata > Actinopteri > Perciformes > Liparidae > Liparis > Liparis tanakae. Next base: position 5,211,547 of record CM070110.1, read on the forward strand.
AAAGCCATGGGAATAGACTGAAGAGTCCAACCGAAGCCAGTACGGTTTGACAAGCCACAGGAAACGGGAGGTCCGTGTTCTGTCTGATAAGCCTGAAGCTGTTGGAAGTCAATATGGGGGACTGTGCAGCGATGCAGTTTGAAGCTTCTGAAAAGCTACTGATTGGACTTTGATTATTTAATCACACATACTGGGCTGTTTCCTGAGGTGAAATATGAACTTCCAACCTCAAATATTAACAATCAATGATGTTACCACCATCCTAAATCAGAGAACAATCAAAGCCATGCAAGTAACTATAGTAACGGTACCTCTGTTACACGTGGAAAACAAACTTGATGAAAATTGTCTTGTCATTGTACTAAAGCTATTTAACACCATGTTCTGATGGCAATTTCTTTCTACGGTATATGGAAATGGCAACTTAAACCAGTTTGTGGTAAGCAAATAAACAATGTTTAAAAGAGTACTTTTGGTTTCTGTGGGAATTAAATACACTGCCAACATCTTGTAAGAAAAATTACGAGTTTTAAACAAGCTTTTCATTTATTTTCAAGGGGAATATTTATTACAGTTGTGTGGGTGTACATTGTGTGCTGCATGTTCTTTTTATATACATTTAATTCCAAGGATGAGTACACACGATAAAGTTGAGAAATGTTATTGGCCCTAAAATACCAAATAACTAATCTCCTGAACGAAAGCTGTCATGTGTGTTTAATTGGTGTAAGATGAGTATGTGTTCAAGCTAATTACGTTCCAGAGTGGTGCGTGGTTTTGTATGTTTTAAAGGAACAGTGTCTAATATTGAGGGAGAATTAATGGCAGATATTTAACCAGTGTATAATCACCCGAAACAACATTTTATAGTCTTTTTTCAAGGTGTCCACCATCTTGCAGTGCCATTTTTCTACAGAAAGGACACTGGCTCTAGTGGGAGCCTTTTGTATTTTAACATTATCTGAAGGTGCGTCAATTTCACTGCAGCAACTCTTATTACTGTACCTGCAATAAAATATGTGCAAGTGAAAAGCCAATACGTTATCAATACATCTATGCAACAAGGGAGGACAAATAAACAAAAGTGAAACCTAATTCAATCGTTTCTATCCGCAGTCTCTCATCAACCGCTGCTATGTTTTTACAAACACCGCATGCACATGCCGTTTTTTGTGGAAACTTATCTGCTGGCTGAGAAAAAACAGATCGGAGGAAAGAAGACTTTTATTGACATTTTACATTTGATTCCAGTGAGATATTATTTACTTTACGAAGTGACTTTGCTGTTATAAACATAACTGTTGCAGCTATGGTAACGATATGTTGTTATCGATAAATATTATAAATATATATATTTTTTAGTATTAAGTCATATATAATGACTAATGAGTATTGAGAAGAGAAGCTCTTTGTTGTACTAAAGTCGTAGGCCAACGTAGTTCTCCAAAAAATCTAAATGTAGTTGCTTGCAACCTGTCACAAACCACAAGATGCCACTAAATGTTCCGCAATGTTCCTTTTAGTGGTGAATAAAAAAACCTTTATGTGAGAATTAATATGTTAGACGTGAGAAGCTGTGGGTTTATGAGAGAGGCTTGGCGTCTGTTAGTTGTCAAGTAGTGAACCTACAAGTGAGATATTGGCTGTGAACATGGTGAAGTGTAAAGCCTTAGCTAAAAACAGGTAATTACGCGCCGTGTTATACTGGGGCTGTGTGTGGATGTGTGTGTGTGTGTGTGTGTGTTTGTTTAAAATGCTCTTGAAAACTGAAACGCTGTTTATTGGATGTGAGTTTCCAGTATAGATGTATTCTTCATTCATCAAATTATATGCAAAGGCACACCTTGATGCCACTTCAATTGTATTTACTACTATTTATGTACTTTATCCTTCTCACATTTTAGAACTCTATTTCTAAAGCTATACATAATAATAACTTGCTTTCTTTTTTCCTATTCCTTTGAAAGTAAGCTAACAAATTATTTGACAAACAGACCGCAAAGCATCACACTGTCCTCCCAGAGAAAGTAACATCAGTTGTTTCAGCAGATGCCCTCACGTTTATATTTTAGGTTGGCGATTCCAATCCATAAAAATCTAGTGTTCATCTCCAGCGCTGGCAATTACACATTCAAATGGAGACATTCATGTTGTGTGTCCACCACAACAAGGGATCCAAATTGGCTTTCTTTTGGTATTGTTTCTGTGGAGCCGACATGTAATTATAACACAATATGTGCCACCGCCACAAAAAGCAAAGAACATAAAAGAAATTATGACTTGTTCTCTGGGAACAATTAGAGGAGATACCTCACACGTGCAATAATCTGTATCTCTACCTCATATGTGCATCCGACCACTCAATCAGATTATATTGTATTTCCATCTTTTACATATTTATATTATGACAATAAAAGTCATTTTAGCTAAAGTTGGAAACATCAACTTTGATATTTTTGTATGTATTTAATCATGATGTACAGCTCTACAGACGCTAAATATAAATGTGATCGAGAGCACAGCAATTCCTTTGCCTTGAACTCATCATGTTTAAGTGCTGGTTTCACGCAGCTCCTGTGAACACCATCAAGAAGGTATTCTTGCTAACTCCCAGCCTCATTTACAGGGGACCGATTCTGATTCATTGCTGGTTTAACACTGATCCAGTTGTATTTCCTGTTTTATTTGATTTAAGGAAGATGAAATGATCTCTGAAGTGAGATTCCCTGCAGCAAGTGTCAGAGTGACCTGACCTGTACGTATCAGTGGGGGGACATCAATGAGTAAAAGACAGAGTGAAGTGATGTCTACCTGAGCAGAGCAGAAATGTGTGTTGTCTTTTGAGGTTCTACTTACTTTTTTATATATATATATATTTAGTGGGGTCCACTAATAATGACCGGTAGCTCATGACCACCGCGTTGCTCTGCTCTAATAGGGTGGTTCCCCCTCAGTTAATCACTCTTAGCTCTATCAGCACTTTTGCTGTAGTTTGAACCGCACCGTTGGCTCCGTTAGCCGTGAGACGACAACCTTGAGTGGCCGCTAAAAGGCTTCCAATCTCAGATCTAGCACCTTTGACATCGAGGGAGAGTCAGGAGTAGATCGGCGAGGAACTGTGTAGGAGTCTCACGAAACCTGACCAGTTATTACGGTCACGCTGAACAGTAATCAGTCGAGCCCGTCAAGTGGCGACCATTACGTCTTAAGTCTAGCATGTGAACACTTATACAAAAGGCTGTAAATGAGCAGGAACTTGATGAGGATGGAGTTGAAGAGGTTATTTTAAGTTTTGAGTGAATGTGATTTATGCATGAAGAAAAATAAAGAAAAATCTAATTGCAGATAATGAGACCGAAAAGAAAACTTTGTATGCCACCCAACATACTTTTTTATCGAGCACAAGAGTAAAGTGCCGTTTAAAAGAGAAGGAATATGAGTCACACTGAAAGGAATTTACACGTAAGTTGGCCATTTATCTCCGAGACAGGTGAATATAATCTACGTGACATTTCTTATCTTCTGCCTGATCTATTGCTGGTGCAAAAGAAATAGTAGACTTATACTTTTCAGAACTTTACTTCTGTGTAGATTTTCTGTATTGTAGTACTGTTGAGTATATTTTGTAATTTATATCATACATGTATATGAACATAAGTGGCCTAGTCGCAAACCACCATCCCCAATATCAGTTTAATTAGCTGCACCGGGATCAAGACTCTCGATCAGAGCTGAGGAGATAAGAGCTTTATGTTGCTGACATTTATGTAGTCATCCTCTTAATTGGACCTCAACTTGACACAAGATTATATCCATAACTAGTTTAACCCCATTCATATTTCAACAGAAATTGTGCTCTGAAACAACACTTCGGGACGCGTAAGTCTCGTACACCAGTCCCCTAAAAGTCCTGACATTTCCACCATAGTCTCTCCCTGTACTGTAACTACCACACTAGCTTTGCATGTTCACACGGATGTGTTACATGTGTGTGTCCATCACACAAATAATCCTCATTGATTTTTCATTTGTATCGTTTCCGTGGCATCAGCGTTACGTAATGAGTTGCAAAGAGGTCTCTTCACATATTTCTATGCAATCTGGCTGGAAGATCAAATAAAATCGTATCAATTCATTAGGCTCTAGACAAGAAAACAATCAAGCATATTTCCCAAAGTGACGACTACTTTAACTTAAGTCTTATAGTTATTCAGCATCGCTAATTGTCACATTGACAATCCAGCATAAAAATAGCAACCATATGACTCCAGGATCTTTCAATCCAGCTGTGTGTGTTCACAAGAAAGAGCTGCAGAATTAATCAGTTGCACAACCAGACGTTGTATCTATTAATAGTTGAATATCTCCGTAGAAATCAACTAAAAACCATATCAGTACTATGACATGTGAAATACATGGTTTTATGGAAATCTTCTGGGAGAATTGAAGAGGACGTGTCTGAGTTTGTGGGCCTGTGTTTAATAACCTGACATCCTTATGGGAGGGGCACGTCTCAGACAACTCAGGAATGTTTTCCTGAACCCCGCTAATAGGGGTGAGGGTGCTCATTTAGCCGCCACAGAGAGTCTAGTTTAATCCCACAGATGTGTCTTATCAGTGTTTTACAGTTTTTACTACCTCACTTCTTCTAACTCTTTTCCTATACTTTCCCCCCCCCCTCCGGCAGTACAGATGGAATTTGGAGAAAGAGAGTAGCTTTGACGTCAGAAGAGAGTTGGCTGCTCCGCATGGAGTGATAGCACACGATGGATGTAGGGGAAAAAAACAATTAAATTCATATAATATAATCTCTGTAATGTTAGTTTTGTCCAAATTCTTCTGAATCTAAGAAAGTGATGGGGACTGTGTACAAACCACTGTAATTCCTAAACAGTTAATGCCATGTTGTTGTTATATTAAATTTAAATAAAAGCTGAAAGTCTACACTTTTACAACATAACTGCTTTATTTAAAATGCATTGCAGTCATGTAAATACGCAAAATTTGAAACAATGTGTCACAGCCTAACTACTTATGGCTGTAGGAGTGGAGGCTATGTGGAGGATATGATGGAGTGCAAAACCCCGACAGTCCTCACTGGCGTAAATCTGCAGCGGTGGCTTAGGCTTCACACCGAGGAGAAAATAGCGGGACAAGGTGGTCCGACGGAGGCTATAAAGCCAAAGAATACCTCATATGGAGGGAAAAGCAGATGATGGAGTGCACTGATAAAGAGAGCAAGAGAGGGAGCTGGAGGTGGTGTGAGCAAAAAGGAAACCTTCTCAGTTGAGGGAAAAACAAACAGCACCAGATACACTAAATGTGTTCTGCACCTATACACCGGGCTTATTTATCAAACGGTAGAACCAATCTAGAAGCTATAGCTTAACTGTCATCTGATGCATCAAGTCACTGAAGTGCAATCTCTCTACTTCATTTAAGGACAAATCTGCAGTGCAATAAAATAAAAATGCACTTTGTTCAATTCAATGTGTGTATATATATATATACATACACATCACTGAAACCATGATTTTACTAGCAGGAGATGATCACTATATATATATATATATATATATAGTGATCATCTCCTGCTAGTCAGTGGAGAAAAAAGAGGCTTTTCCTTTGAGTGTATTTGACTTTGTGTCGTTATAAAATCATGGTTTCGGTGATCGACGCTTCCCCCTTTTGATGTCGGACATACACATGCAATCATCCCTCGGACTGACGTCTGGTTCAAATTAACGAGATAGCTTGAGGGCAGATCAGCCTTTGACGAACCGAGATAGCCGGATGTCAATCATGTCGTTAATATAAGGGGGATAACAGGACATTTGATCGACTTTGATGAGCCACGTCCGAGAAATAGGGCCCAGGTCTCCCATTTCTCTTGATCTCGTTTTATATGTTTTGTACCTGGAGTCCACCTGCAGGGTGTTTACTTGATTGGACATGATGTAGAAAGGCACACACACCTGTTGACATAAAGTCTTGCTGCTGACAGTGCAGAAACCAAACAATGGAGGTAGAAAAGACTGCCTGCTGAGTTAAGAGTCACGAGTATGTCGGAGCGTGTCGAGCCAGAGGCTCTGGGGTGAAAACAAATCTGCTGCATTGAGGTTAGAGCGGCCCGGTAATTCTTAAATTGAAGAAAGAAAAAACAGGACCGTAAAAAGGTGGTGGTCAGCAGTTTTTGTTGTTTTCTTGCAGTTTAAATCCAACAAGTGTAGCTCTTTAGAGACACACACTCAGACTCAGAATCTCTACCCGGACTGGAATTATCGGAGGCTTGAGGCGCTGTTGCCAATCAGCAGGAGAGTCTCCTCTGGACATGATTATAATCACAGTAATTAATTAATGGAGCTTTAGTGATGTTGGTTCAGATGGGACTAGATTGACCTACGGTCATGTCACTGACGCAATACAGACCATAAAAAAAAGACCTCACATTTGTACCAGCCTAAATACACACTGGGTTTAGTAATTAAGGAAATGACAGGCCACCAATCTCTGTTAAACCAATCCAATAGCAATGTTTTTTGGGGGGGATTATTCACCAATGTAAAGACAGGCTTTGACCAACTGTATCAGAAAATGTATCAGACCAATGGTTAAACAAATAATTTGCTTTAATTTGCCAGATGGAAATCCATCTTTTAGTTTTATGTTTTTGATAGTATATACAAAAATATTACAAATGAATGTCACCCAGTGTATGATGTAGTTTTCGATAAATAAGGTTTGATCTGTTTGTTATATGCCCCAGGCAGTTAAATTATTCTTGTGGTTGACAAGCAGGAATGCAGTGTTTCCTATTTGTATTTCCAATGTTACCACGCAACAACATCTATCTTCCGCTTTGGTTTTATACAGTATCAGTTGGTCCTGTTAAAATGCATCGTATTCTGGGTAAAATGTACTAAAGCTTGATGGAAGGGAGACCAATGAGTCGTAATCCCCCAAATCACCACATGCCACTGCAGTAAAGACTTTGTATTTAGCTCAGATCCCAATAAACAAACGACTAGACAAAGACCAAATGCTCTATGGAAGTCATACTCGGGGGAGAAATTAACCGATTCAACTCGACAAATTACACAGGTTTGAAAACATGCTCAAAGAATCCCTAAATATGGTGCGTTAGGCCTCGAGCTGAACCAGCATAAAATAAATCATGTTATTCAAATTTAGAGCACAGCAAATACCGAACAAAACTGAATAGAAACACAAGCAGTGTTAAAGTAGCAGGTTATTACACTTTAACTACACCTAGCATTTCACTAGGTGTAACATGCAATTTATTTTCTATTGAACTATTAATTATTTTTTATATTAGTAGGTATTGTGACTTATCTTATTGAAGATTTGTATCTGTATTATGTTTCTCTCCGTTTGTAAGGCGTGTGTGTGTCATGATGGATCCCTCTTCTGTGTAAACTAAATCTACAAATGTTTTTCAAATAAAGTGCCATGAACTTCATTTAGTATTATGGCTAGTAATAAGTCTCATTAAGGTACGAGCTATTCATTCAGTGTTGTGCCTTTTTTTTAAATTTTATTTTTAGATCTGGTCCTCTCCATTTAGAAGTGTGTTTGAATTAACTTTGGGTTAATTGCTCCGAGAGTCTGCTCCTACTCTATAGGTAATAAGATGAGGTCGGTCACATGGCTGTTTACCTGGCACTGCTAAAATGTAATTATACAACAATTAATGAGAGGCGAAAATAATTGCAAAATGTAATGAGTTATTTGGTTATGGCAAAGTTTGCCTCAGGTCTAGCAACAGATATTGGAACAGACGCTGACGTATACAATTGCCAACTCTGTATATTTATGGCTCTGGGGATGTTAGGATGTTGAATTCATCTTTCAATATATTGAAACTAGAAGCCAAGAAAACATGCTGTGTTAATTAGTCCAATGTTTATTGTGTTCAGCAAGTATTGGGTCAGATCAGTCTCAATAATTACAAATGCACACAGAGAGACTCACAAATGCAAACACTAAGATTCCTAACTGCGCACTGAACAAACAAAATATATCAATTTACAAAAGCACACAGAAGGATTTACAAATAAATTAAACTCACAAATGCACACAGAACGATTCACGAATACATCCCAACGCACACATAAATAAATTTGAGCGAGAGAACACAGCCACACGAATCACTTCATCGCTTTACAGTCAACAAATGCAGCTTACCTTTGCCGATTAGAAAAAGAAAAAACTAATTGTGCCGGTAGATTAAAACATATATTCCATTTATTAATCTGTGCCTTTAAAAAATGGCGGACATTTGTCGGTGGGGACAAGGTGGTGATTGTTTACGAGATTTAATTCATGTTTATTCACTCAAAGAGAGAAACTAACGAAGTTTCACCAGCAGTAAGTTTCAGAATGTTGTTTATTGCCAAGTAGGTTTACACCTACCTGGAATTTTCTCTGGTGTATATGGTGCATACAGAACATAAAAACACAAAAGATACTGCACAGTAAGTAAAATACAAAATAAGTATGTAAAATACAATATGTACAAACAATTCATTTGTACACATTTCACGCCAATTCATACGTTCCGTTACATTGTGTATATGTACTCTTTCTTTAGCAAGTGAATTGGTGTATGATCATCATCACATCAGATTGCTCCAGAACTTCACGGTTCTGACGAGTTCAATGGCTTTAGCTTTTTTGGAGCGAGTGCAAGTCATTTATTCATGGGAACCTTTCAGAACCACCCACACGGTGGGCTTTGATTGCCAGTCAGAGGAATCTGACACATTGAGTTTTAGCTTCAACTCCTTTATTCTGATATATGCTGTTTTTGAACTCCTTTTGAAATATTGTACTTGAAAATATTTTAAAATGCCATTTTTCTTCCGCAAATGTGAGACTCAAAGTGCAAATAAGTGGTTAGCACTTCCAGCATGATTATGCCCGTCAACGAGTGTTCCCTAGTCTTTGACTGAAAAGGCTTTATTTTTCTAATCACTTCCTCCATTTTACTGCACAATTCCAGTTTTTATCGTAACCGCACAATGTAGAGATACGTTATCACGTGTGAAATACAGTTCTTGAACCTTAAACTTAATTTTTATAATTTCGCCTAACGGCCAGTTTGCACTTTCTTTTATGACGTCTCTCTTCCTCACACACACACACAGGTTTTGCTCTTTGACATTTATTTTATTTTCTACACAGAACATGTTAAATAAAATTGATGTCATAGTATATGAATAAAATGAATTTACTTTTATCTCGCCTTCTTCCATTTTCTTAATTTCCTTCCATATTTTATTTCTTTTTCTCTCCATTCTTGACTGAGTGATAAATCATTCAGCCTAATTGAAGGATCTTGGAACACACTCACGTGGTCTCTGTGGCCTAAAAATACCAGCAGCCTTCTTCTCCACTTGCTTGGCTCTTTGACGGAGCTCTTTCACGTCAGCTCTTGCCCTGTGAGGTCAATTCTTATCTTCTCGGCACGCTCTTGCCGTCCTTTCTTCTGCCAAATATTCTGTCAGTTTGTATGCAAACACCAGATGAGTGCTTCATGTGTTCTAGTATTGATATGGTCTTTGCAGAAAGAATGTTCACATAAAACTGGTGAGAGTTTTAAACCTTTCAACTACCTCCAAAAATATAAATCATCCTGAAGTTCTTTTTTTCCCAATTCGGACATGACATTTTAATATTTTTTTCTGTGTGCCATCTTCATTTACTCTTACCCAGTAACATATAGACTGATATGTACATATCTGAATAAAAAGAAAAAAAAATGTTGAAATAGGTCAAAATATATTACAATAGCCTTAGTGGTTGCAGAGATACAGCCTTTTTAGTTGTGGTATGCCATTTTTCGGAGGCCTGAAAATAACTGGGTGTTTAACAGGTTAAGACTGAATTCACATTACACAACACGTTCTTATTTCGACTGAAGTCAGAGTTCGGAGAGTTTTTCAAATCTCGTAAGCAGCACAATGGCATTGAGAAGATGATTCACATTTAAAATGGATAGCATACTTTATTTGGATGGGCCTCCCAGACATACGATCACCCAAGGATATTTAGAGACCACTTATATATATTTTTTTAATCTAATGCCATCTGCAATCAATGAACTATGGACTGGCCGCTGGCACGGCCTCCAGCCTCACTACCTCAGCTGTCTGTGCTGGACCCACACTGGATAACGTCTTTGTGTGCTTCACTACCTCATTGAAGGTCTCTTCTATCAACCGAGACTAAACTTGTTGGCATGCGCCAAGTGAGTAAGTAACATTAGATTTTTAGCAATGATCAGCATGCATGAACAAGCATGTGTTTGGTTTACATTATCAATATCACAATTATCTAGCTAATTCTCAAGTCCGGTATGCTTGATCAAATACTCTGTGATGACTGGAGCCCAAATGAATCTCCCATTAGATAAATGACTACAGCATGGCGGCTAAGGCAAGCTTAATGAAGCCGATATAATATGATTTGAATTAGTGAGGTTGCAGCAGAATAAAGAGATTTTCAATGAAGAGGAATCATTTGAAAATGACTAACATTATCTATAGAGGTTAGCGCCTGATCAAGGAGAACCTCTTTATTCAATGAAGGCCCATGAAGGCAGGAGAGGACTGGGTCTGAAATAAAGCTTAATTTGCCGACGCTCCAACAAACTCCATTTGTTTCACGGACGAAATTTGCGCTGTGTGATTATTCAAGTCTTTTTGTAGTAATAACTAGATAAGCTATGGGCAAGCTTTAAGCTTGATCCACTAATGATCAACAACAACTGGTAGTAATCACACAAGCAAGTATGCAAGCATATGTTGACTTGCAGCTTGCTAGCGGTCCTATTGTTTGTCAGCATAACTGCGTTGGCTGAACGGATATGATAACAGCTGAGGATTAAAATAAGAGAATCTGTTACAACTGAGAGGAACAGCATGCACTGTATTGAGACTGCAGACACACACACTGTCAGGTGTTGGTGGAACTATCTGCTGATATTTCTGAAATAGTGAATGGAATGTCAAAAGTAAAAAAAAAAAAAATTCTAAATGGCAGACATTTTTGTCCATCTGGACTTTTTTGGACCGTGACGCTTTTTAGTAGTGCACATTGAGCTGGACGTTTGTGTTAAAAAATTAAGTCAGACTTGTGGTATGAGAGAGTCGCTTTTCCAAAATGGGTTTCAAGGAAATAATTAGTGCCAGCATGTGGCCAATTGAAGCCATATTCACTGGCCCTTGCACATCATTTCCAGTTCTTGGCTCAAATGTCGTGCTTGTCGCTCCAGCTCACAGGACTTTGAGCCTCTGTGACATACTATCATTTTAATAAATTTTTCAAACTCTGTTTTACCTAGTTCACACGCAAACACACAAACTGAGTTTTCAGAAATCTCCACTTTGGCCGGAGTTTTTAGAAATGATCGTTTGTGTTAAAACCTTAGTTTTTGTGTAAATGAAAGGCCAAAATGCATGCAAATATATGGGTTTTCCCATCGCGTAAATGGGATCTTAGTTTACAAGACCACTGAGCTGCACTTTTCGGTGTATGGTTAGAGTGGATTGAGCAAGGGGGGGGGGGGGGGGAGGACCAGTGCTGAGATGAGGTCTAATAGGCATCAGCTGATTTATCAGTTGATGATTAATCAGCCCCAGCTGTAAATAATCTGTCCGTGTGTTTGTGCCCATCTCTTCACTATACAGAGCAGTAGGAACAGGGAGAGGAAGCTTTGGCGAGGTCTCATCCGACCTCCAATGATAGCTAGGCCATGTGAAATAAAAGGGTTTGTTACCTTCGCATTGAAAATGCAGAAGGTAATGTTTTCGCCGGCGTTTGTGAATATGTCCGTCCGTCCGTCCGTCAGTTATTCGTCTAAATCAGAGAAAACTGAGCCGATTCTTTTGAAACTTGGTGGGATGATTGGTCATGACCCAAGGAACAATCGATTAGTTTTTTGGGAGTGATTGGGTCAAAGTCACGAAAAGATGAAAAATGTAAATTTGCGATATCTCGGTTAATTGGCATCCGATTTGCGTGAAACTAGTGCCAAATTGTTCATAATTCAATCTTGTGATATGCGAAGGTATGCGCTCTACCGAGTGCCCATTCTAGTTATCCGTGTTGTGACCTCCATATTCAGTCTGTTACTCACGGGAGAACAGAGAGAGCTGTTATTCACAAAAGCAAGCTTGGTCAGCAAGCTGGAGTTCCACTAGAGTTCTACTGGTAAATAACATGCATTTACTGATATTCACGAAGCAAGCTTGTGGACCGAGGTTCAGGAGATTGTGGGCTATATTTTGCGAAATTCACCTGGGTGATAGTGTGGCAGATGAGGTGTATCCGAGGGAAATGCCTCAGGAAATGTTGAGGGGTTTGGTGTGGTTGTGCACGTTTTCGGAAGGCCGGGCTGTGCCCTGTGGGAGCTGGTTGCAATAGGTCATTAACACTAGCAGGTGAAATTGAACATTCAGCTGCAGCAGTGTGAACCGGAGCAACTGGGGAGGAGTTCCTCTGACTGGGGCGCCACGTTTCTCAGGCGGGTATACCCTGAGGTGTTGTTAAAGAAGTATGGCTCTTTGACTGCAGAAACATCGCTGCTGCATCGTCTTCCAGCTGTGCGCTTGTTTAATTGATTCATTAACCTGTTAATGTGTTTGTTTGCAAGCATATGTTGACTCGAAACTTGCTTGTGGTTATATAGTCTGTCAGCAGAACAGCTGAGGATTACAAGGGATGTAATGTACCCATATTCTATCAGCACAAGGCCCTGCACTGCACTTTACACTACTCAGCACTTTACTTTGTTTTCCCCCTGTATATTTAGTATTTAGTTTTATATTTATTTTCATTGATGCTCCGATGTGCACCGCTGCTGTGATTTTTGAAATGTCCCCACTGTGGGATGAATAAAGGTATATCATATATTTTTATCAGGTGAGTACACCTGAGCATGTCATGGCCGTAGGATATGGTTAAAAGTGCTTGGAATAGCTGAGTAACTGGACCCTATGTTTCCTTTACAAAAAGTATAAACACACTGCCAGAAAATAAGCAAGCTGTTGTGTAAACAAACTATTCGGCTGGATGCTTTTGTGTACCTGTTCTTTGAAGAACGAGGCATTGAGCTGTCACTCAGAAACTAAAGCGCCCAGGGATGAACACAGCGGTATGACAATGTGATCCCATAACAAAAAAAATCCAAGGGAAGACAAACGTAAAGCGAGAAAATACTTTGTGGGGTTATACTATAGTGTCAGTTTTGTCTGCAATTACAATGTTGGCAGACGATGAATGGACAGGGCACCGCCAGCGTGGCTGTCATAGCCAGAGAGCGATAGGACCCAAATGCCACATTGGCCCAAATCCCACATTCCACAGAAGATTTAATCTTTTACTGAAAATAGGTCAGACACACAAACTAAACAGTATGAACTAATGCTGGAGAATGGGACAAACAGGGTTTAAATACACAGGGACGGTGCAGGTGATTGGACATAAGGCAACGAGACACAGGTGGACACAACGAGGGCGGGGCTAGCAATTACACAGGTGGAAACAATCAGGAACAAGGCAGCCAATCACAGGGACAGGAAGTGCAGATAAACAGATGACATGAGAGACAGGGACTTCAAAATAAAACAAGAAACTAGACACAAAAACTATGGATCATGACAATAACAAAGTGAAATAAATCAGATATGAATATAATCTGAGTTTCTCTCAATGATTGCACAGAAAGATGCTGTATCAGTGCGTTTATATTCCTCACTGCTTTTCTTCATTGTCATATTTTTTGCTCCATATCTGCCCAGATACACAAACCTCAACTTCTCCTTACTGTGGAGCTACAGTAACACATAATGAATACAATGTGAACGAGACTGTATCTGGACTTTATCCCCGACTTAAAAATCAGACAAGTGTTAAATGGACTTTTCCCTTTTACTGTATTAATGTATTCTCTGAGAGCCATCATATTGATAATAGTTTAACATCAACATGCATAACAAGTATTACATTGTCAAACAAAACACCACAACTAATACCAACTAAAATGGTTGGAACTTCAAAAGTTTGAGATTTTAATATTCATTCTTCGGTTCCCCTCCTTTTATCTCTACAGATGTTCCCTTAAAGATGTGGATGCAAAATTCCAGGTGGGCTAAATCTTTTAGTTTTTTGCTTCTTTACGGATATTCGGTACTAATAATGAACAGCGGCTGTCGTTCCATAAGTGCAAAAGCCACAACATTTTAAAAAAATCTGAGAAATCAGAACAGTCCGCTATTAAGACCCGCGACACAAAGAAAGGACAGGCACATGTTTGGCTCACATGCACAATTATTTTTTCCAGTAAAAGCCAGACTTGAGTTTTCCTGCCTGTATGGAGCGTTTTCTTTCATTCACACCTGTGAGATGTTTGCTATTAATCACTTTGAGACTTCAACGCAACCTGATAAAACTGCTCATCGGCTGGGCGGTGTGTTTCAGGAAGGAGTCATAGGATATCTCTCTTGAAGTGTTCAAAATAATTAAGTTACTGCGCTTCCCTTCTGGTTTCAGTGGGAAACTACCCATGAAATAGACAAGTGATCTCCAGAGATTGTCTGCACTGTAGAGAAGATTAACACATTATCTGGATGGAGATGTACATGACTGGGGGCAAATTGCAGAGAGGGTGTGATGGAAACTGCAAACTGTGAAATGATTTTTAGCGTAGTCTCATCAATGTTTATGGTTTTGGAAGATGTGAGCAGTGACATTCACATGTATACAGGGTGAGCTGGAGTGCAGACAGATCTGACACACGGCTTTGTTCCAACAAGCTGCCTCCATTTGGAGATATATATATATATATATATATATATATATATATATATATATATATATATATATATATATATATATATATATATATATATATATATATATATATATATATATATATATATATATATATATATATATGTGTATATATATATATATATATATATTATTATTCCTTGGAATGTTTGCACACTGTCTAATGAGCAGATATATCAGGGCCTGTTTTCTTTTAGTCATAAGAAGTATTATATATATTTATATCTAATGCTTCACAATAAGCACAAAGCCTCAATCTGGTTTTGTAAAAGTTTTTTATATTGGCGTAGCATTTTGCCCCCGCTGAATGCTTTAATATCGGCACATTACTGTAAATCATACTCTGCTTACTGTCACACTGACCAAAAGATGAAGATAGAAGGTAAATAACTTTAATGAATGAATGACCTATGCATCATTGTGTCATGCATATAACTATGCACCATGAATCATCTAAAAAAATAGAGAAGCAATTTAAGTATCTTTCATTATTAAATCTTCAGAGGATCATTTTCGAAGCAAAATGTAGGAATCTCTGACAAACACATGATATAGCATTAGAACAATCAGAAATTATATTAATTAAATATTCTATCTTGCCTTCTTTTCCAGGCTTTAGAGACAACGTGAGAAACCGTAACAGAATTTAACAGCTGTTCTATTTGTGTTCATCTGTACACTATGTACAATATTTCATTTTCTTGATGAGTCATCTTGTGTGCGAGTACATTAATAGAACAATGGGGCTCACTTTCCAACCAATTACAAAGCTCAGATAACTTTTTCCCCTAAATATTTTTTAATGGACCAACCACAACAGCCAGATAAGGAATATCAGCTCTCAACTGTGCAACTTCTGATGGTTGGCCTCCTAAGGTAAACAAGATTCACTGATAAACTTTAGACCCTGTTTACACGATGGGAAAAACGCATATATTTTCATGGGTTTTAGCAAAAACTGACAAAAATTGAGGTTTTATCACGGAAAACAATCATTTCTAAAAACTCTGGCCAAAGTGGAGATTTCTGAAAACTCTGTTTTTGTGTTTGCGTGTGAACAAGGTCAAACAGAGTTTTAGGTTGTCAAACGTCACAGTATGCCACTAAAGATGCTTCACGTCATGTGAGCGTCCTGTGGGACGTATGCAGATGGCGTATTTATGCGGGTTCATATAAACAGAATTTTTTTTTAAAACAACCTTGTGTGTACAACGTTATTTTTGAAAACGGAGGGGCAGAAATATTCATTTGTGTAAATACTATGTGTAAATGTGGCCTTAGTCTGAAAGGTACATATATCCTTAAGTGTGGCTTCCACAGTATATGTTTACATTAGGATGTATGTCAATCTAATCCACCTCCACTAACACCGAGTATTGGAGAACTGTGCGGCGTTCTCCCCACGAACAC
Source organism: Liparis tanakae (assembly GCA_036178185.1). Taxonomy (NCBI): domain Eukaryota; kingdom Metazoa; phylum Chordata; class Actinopteri; order Perciformes; family Liparidae; genus Liparis; species Liparis tanakae. The sequence goes on from CM070110.1 coordinate 5,227,831, forward strand.
CTTTTTATTTATCCCACCATCTGTCTTTTTGATTACACAACTGCACAGCTGGATCATTTCACCTTCTTACAGGCAGTTTATTACGGATGAATCACATTGCACCCCGAGATACACAGAGAAACACTGTTCAAAAGGAATACACTGGAGAATAGAGAACAATACAAAGAAAATGTGTCTTTGTACTGGAAGCATGTACATTTTTCCAGAATCCCTTCCACAACAGGAGCAGTACGACTGCTACTACTGTCTCTGCACCTAAGTTACACGGATCGATCCATAACGAGATGACAGTGTGTTTGTAGGTTTAGATGTGTCCTTTGAACACAGCAAGTGGTCCAAGAAAGCTCGAGGACACTTCAGTCCAGAATTTCTCCCGCAGCTGCCTTCAACTCCACTTTGCACACTCTGATTTCCTGCTCCCTCGGCTCAGCGCTGTCGGCGGGCTATTTGCCAACGGCACATATGTGGGTGTCTGAATTGACAGGTGGGAGGAAGGTATGTGTGTTGATTCGATCAAATTGTTATGCATTACCTGTTATTATCATTTTTTAAACTCGATCTGGCAACACGGCAAATGAGACAATGAAAAGCTTTGCATGTCCTGCCTACACGCTGGCAAGGTCAACGAAAGGTCGGCCATTGATTCGTGAGCAAAATAACAGAGATCGATGGCAGTAACTGAGTGGGGATGTGCCGCTGCACCTTCCTCCGACTCCCAATCCCAACCCCAGATCTCATGAGCCAATGGCAGCCTGGCCTCCTGACGCCACGCTGGATTCTCTTTGAGACGAACCAACAGCATCGCAAGAATAAGGAAATACTGCATCATGTCTTAATTAACAGGATTTAAAAAAAATAGTCCACTATTAAAAGTGCAAATACTCCAAAAGATGATTGCTTGATGTATGCAGCAGCCATTTCTTCGTCCCACAAGGTTTTTGGGAACAGATCAGTCTTTTGCCAGCCGCAAATTAAACTGTTCTTCCAGAGGGTCGGAAGGCAACGCCCTGTGATGTGTGGCCCCTATACTCGTGGTGGGAACTGCCACTAGTGCTTGAGGCCTTGGTGAAAGGTCCCCTTGAGCCCTTGGAGGACTTCTTACTGAAAGGCATTGTCAATTAAGACGGCTTTAGACCCTCTTGGCTGAGCTCAGGCTGTTGCTTTGTAGTGACCGTGGCAAGGCTATACCCAGACCAAGCCCCACCCATTTTTATCAAAAACTTAAGGAGTTCTTTCAGTTCAAGGGTTATAAAGATGGATGCTTTTTGTTGTATTCCACTTGTGAAGCACAAGGAGGTAAAGTTACATCGGCCTTGCCCAGTTGGTGCATCGGCATGTTATGTTGAAGCTTGGTGTAGAAAGCCGGCCCCCCACTTGTCCTGTTCTGCTCTTTGGAGAGGCCGATATCTCCTTTTTAGAGCTGCGACTGGCAGTGAATCTTTTTTGTCTTTGGCTTTAGTGCCTATTTTACCCTGAAAGGCATGATAAGGAATTCCCTGGGTGAATGTGTAGTCTGCAGGCATTTTGTAATATCATGATGGTTTTTATGCACGGTCCTTGAAAAATGGAATGAAGGAAAAAGGCAGGGAATATTGCTTTGGATGGGAAATGGATTTGAAAAAAAATAATTAGACTGAAAGATCAAGTGCCACTAGTGATGATGGGGAAACACCTTTTTTGAGGGAATATAGTGTTTAATAAATCTGTCCATTCATCTATCCACTCATCCACTTTCAGACTAAAGATAGTAGTCCAGATGTGCTATTCCCTTGTTGCTTTCAGGAGGAAGTGATTGATGTGAATTGAGCAGCCAACATATTCTCACTATAGCTGATTTTGAATTATACAATGCACAATACATCATTCTTTGTGATTTATCCTTTGCTCTTCCACACTTGGTTTTGCATGTCCACAGTCACACATGAACATGAATGCAGCACAGAGAGATACAATTAGTTGTTTTTTTAATAATTTTCCTGATATTCTCGTACAGATACATAGTCAAAGACTAGGTTCAAGCTGGCGCACCATAATGGGATTCACGCCAACTGTTTAACACTATTTCAGAATTACTTCAATATGCAATCACTCTGCATTTTTCTATATTGCAGATACTTCACTTTAAACACTGAATACATTATAATAAAAACACATGTATTTACCTACACTGTATGTACCATGTTGTGTAGAAACATCACATTAACCACACACAGCATTGGAAATATGTTCACACCAATACAACTAACACTACCTTAACTGATTTTCTAATTTGTTATTCCATTCAAAAGGCTGAAAACCTCATATGACTGCAACTAACAGCTGCATCTCTGGTGGTTATGTAATACAGCAATCTGGCTAACTCTCCCGGTAGACATGCGTCCAGACCTCAGACTTGGCGCACATCTTAATCGGTCTTTGGGGAAGTCACAAAGAACAGAGTAACGTGGACAGAGTTTTCAAAACTTCTCACAGGACTTTTATTAGCCCCGATATGAATCCAAAAGCAATATGAATATTGATTTTTCTTTCAGTTGCCGATGCCTAATGTGTAGATTGATGAAAATAAAAGCTCACAGAAAAATTGTGAAGTTATTTAAATACTTTGGTGTGTGTGTGTGTGTGTGTGTGTCTGGGATTCTGCAACACTCCCTGATAATTGGCCATACTATATGTTGTTCTAGACAATTTGTTAAACAAGAATTACAAAGGCGGAAGACATATTGGTCTGGCTTGTATTTCTGTCTGTCGTTACAGCTCCGGGCTGTTGAGAAGATCTCAGAAAAAGTATTCCATGGAAAGATTGAGAACGCTGTTTTGTATTTTAATTACAGCGACAGCCAGGTGATCTCGCTCCTGACTACACTCCCAACACTGCAGACGGAAGGAGGTCCTCAAGAGAATAGCAAGAGCCACGCTGCTGTTACCCTTCTTTTATACAGCTCTAATAACACCGATGACAACCAAAGTGTCACCAAAATACCCCACGGATTCAAAAAAACAACTCTTTTTCGTCAGTGTATGCATGTGCTGCCAAGGATATGTGCATCTACTGTGTGAGCTATTCCCACTGGCCCTGTCCCATTAACCTCTCCCATAATGGCAGAGTCGGTAACGCTCTTAGTGTGTGTTTAGCTGTGGGCTGTTTTAAATAAATATATGCTCCTGCTATATTCGTCTCTTTCTTCAGAGAGGAGGAAAGTCATTAACTGAAGGAACAAGTGTTGACATATAAAGTACATAGAGCTGAAATGATGCAGTGCAGCTGTTTCTGTTAACTACCATGAATGGAGTACAGGCGGTACACCATATATGATAATAGTGCATGTCTCTGTTAATTGTTTCGATTTGTTCAGCATTTTATAATTTAACGACATTAGCATAAATATCTGGTACAGCAACTTTTCAGCTGCACTGTAATTACTAAGTTTGATCTTTGTATGACCCTAAATAACCAAAACGGCTGATTTGAAGAGAAGCTGTGATTAACGAAGGCAACGCTCTGCAGCACAGCCAATGGCAATGTAACACAATCCCCCACCCTCGGTTCAGATCTGAGCAATTAGTCCTATTACAATCAAAGTAAATTCATATTCTGCATAGTTATTGCATGGCTTTACGTCGGAAAGTCATCAAACTATGTCGACGCTCAAAAGGATTATGGTATTTTATGATAAATTGCTTTTTCTAAGTTAATCTATAAGTGGCCCTGAAACACCCATGGATACTTTGAATTCTGGCTTGATGGTGATGGCTCAATCAAAAGTAAAGTAATTATTACCGTTGCACGAGTCATGAAGTCTAAGTGAGCATGTTTTTTTTATCAGCAATACATAACATGAAACGTATCTTGACACTGAGAAAGAAGATGTTGAAGTCCATATCGTTAACATGTATATAAAAACCTTAAATTATGAAGCACTTAGGATGTCCGTTTCTTTGTGATCACCCAATTCAATAAAAGCTGAGGGCTTTAATGGTCTCCTTTCATAACTGACAACTTTTACATTTTAAAAAGATTTTATACACAATCCTGAAAAATGAAAAGTCTGGTAGTCCGTGCTGCTTTAAGTGGCCAATGGAATATAAAGTATGAATGTGAGCAATTGCATTCTTATGAAAAGGAAAGGTGTCGTATGAATGTATTACTCAGGGGAGGTTTTCTCCTGGCAAAGTAGTGTAATTGCTTTAGCATTTGCCATAATTATGGTCCAGTATATCAAGACACTCACCTTGATCGTCTCCCGATGGATCTCGCGCTCTGTTCTATACGTCTTTTAAGACCATGCAAAGGAAAAGAAAATGCTTGAGGCTTTGTGACCAAATTCACTAGCGAGACATTGATGGATACAAAAAGACGCACGTTCGAGAAGCAGCCGCGCGCGCTCTAAATCTCTCGCTTAATTCCGGAGCACAGTTCTTTCAAGTGAGGTGAAAAATCCACACTTCTCTATAATCATAGGACTAACTATTTAATGATGGTGCAGAGACAAAAATAAGGAGAGGCAGCTGCACAAAAGAAACTACCTGATAAATTCTGCGGGATTGTACACGGCAACAATCTCGGCAACATTTCCAGTTTACGTCTGGCGGAGGACCGTCCCTGCATATCCCTCTCTTGTGTTTTGGGCTTAAAATAACTCCAAAAATAATTAGCAAACAAACAAACTTGTCAAACTTCACACATACAGCCAGTGCCTGCTGCAAGGTACTTCCAGCTGCTGCTGTATGTGTGCCTGCATTGGGCGTTTGAAGAGGAGAAGCACAAACGCTCCAGTGGTCAGATTCATGCCAAGAATTTGGATAATACCTTTAATTGCCTCTCGTGAGCCCAGAAATTGGCCTTGGTTGATCTCTGTTGATGGTCCAGACACCTGCCTGCGAACTCTCTTATCCCCAGACTAACTTATCCCCCCCCTCCTTATTACGAGTACCTAGCTTCATCTTCAGCCCCTCCTCACATAACAGCCAATAAACCGCTCCCTGTGGACCAAGAGCTTAATGCTCCTCACACTACAGCTCTCGGGGTCACGGGGTCACAGAAACCGTCTGCGTTGTGGTAAAGTGGCAATGCCAGGTCAAAGGCTTTTCAACAACAAAGAAAAATTGTAAATCCCTTGAATATTTTTTGCCTTCATGTGGAAAAAGAAGGTTTACCTCGTGGTTAAGCTGAGGAGAGTAAAGACCACCGTCGGAGATACAAATCTCCTTTTCTTGGACATTTTATTCAACCTGGTTTCACCAAGATTTGAGCAATATGGCGTAAGAAAGGTGCTGGAGTAAACTAAACTATTATGACTTTGAAAACTTGTTGAAAGCAAAGTTTTATTCCACTACAGTGTATTCCGAATATTCTAAATATACTTTCAGGTACGTGGATAACCGACACACACACTTTAAGTGATTGTCTTAAAATCAAATTTACTTAACACAAATGTAGAATAACAGTTTTTTACTACGACTGGAACCAGGTTGAAATAGCTATATATTTAATATTTACCTGGAATCCCCATTCGTTACTTCCATGTAATGTAGAAACAAACGTGTATTTCAAAATAAATACAAACTAAAACAAGAATCAAAACAAAAATGAATAACAATAAAATCATAATAACAACCAACACAATTAGGATTGTATTATAATTAAATTATACATTAAACAACCATGTGTTAGTGGAATTATGTGCTGAACTTCTTCTCGGCAACAGCCAGTGTGGTGACTTCCTGGAGTCTTGTTGTCACAGTGAGGTTGCCTGGCAACCATCACTAAATTCCAGAGATGCTCTGTAGGGAAGTTCGCCACAAATAGTAAAACTCTTGTTCACTGAGCTACTCGGCAAAGAGTTGAAAATAATTGCATTATTTGGTTGTTTTTCCAATAGGGCTTACAGTTGTATTGAATCTATTAGGATCTATATTTGATAACATATCCATAAATCTTTAAATTTGTATTTGTTTTTATATTATGTATATATTAGCATGCAACAAATAAGACGCAAGAGGGCTGTGAGGATAATACTACATTAAAGTGGGAATAATTTCCTCCTGAGACTTTACAAATTAAAAAAGAAGATACAATTTACACAGAAATGTGCAGACCAGCAGTTTCATTTTAGATTCACAAAAAAATGCAAGCAAGCAAGAATGATGTGAGCCTTTGTTTGGAAGGTAGAGGGAGATTAGAGGTGGCCTCTCATGACAAAATTTTAATTCACTTCCGCAAGTTGTCAACGGCGTTGCCAGAAGTGGTTCAAAGGCCGATGAGACAATAACAGATTATACTAAAAAGAAGGCCGTAAACCATTAAGTTATCCTCACCTGCATGAACCTAAAAGTGCTGCAATGAAGAATTAATAAATTATGTTTTGGTTGAACTCGCATTTCTCCATATGTGTGAATCTCTGCTGTTGTCCTACAGCCAACTTTATCGAAAAGACCAAAATTAATTAGAATAAATGTGGGTGTTAACACCACCAAAATCACACCAAAGCTGTGTGGCAAATAAAACGGCTTGAATAACACAACACTGCAGCTCTGTATACAGCGCCACTGCTGGGGAATAAATAAAGCCTCAGAACCCCTGTGTGGAGCAGATTGCTCTCAGCTGCTATTACGCAAAATATTTCAGAGACATTTTCCCATTTACAAAAGTGTAAACGATGTTCAAGCACCTTTTTATCACGATAGATGAAGCCGATCCACGGCCACCAATGTCTTACATTTATTTATATTGATATTTCGCTTCATGTGTATATGGTTACCCTCGGTACTCACACCGAGGGTAACCATGGATGTCCACGCACTCTCACTCTTTCAAAGGCGCTTTTAAGAACAAAGGTGTTTTTTTTAATCAAGAGAACATATCCAGGGACAGGTGCATTACATTACATTATATGTCATTTAGCAGACGCTTTTATCCAAAGCGACTTACAATAAGTGCCTTTCAACCTTGAGTAAAAACTAAGAACAACAAGAATACAGAAAGTAACATTTCCTCAACATAGTCAAACTACAAAAGTACCACAATAAGAGCCATTCAAGTGCTACTAAAGTGCAAATCTGTGTTTTAGTCCAGATATAGTCGGAAAAGGTGCGTTTTCAGTTTCCGGCGGAAAGGTGCACAGTCTCTAGACAAATGCAACACAACCAGAAATGGTCAACGCAACCAACGCAATGTTCAAAACATTGGTGGCATACGTGATGTGCATTGACACAAAAGAACAACTTTTGCTAAGTTCGATAAAGTTTAAAGTCAACGGAGTCTCAAACATCTGTGATTTGAACATTTCGACACACGGGTCATCGGGTAACTCGAGTGCGTCGGCTAACCACAACGCTGGCGCCTCATTGGACGAGAGCCACAGGAACCACAGGGGCACAGCCAAGATGTCACTCAAGGTGATACATGTGACTCAATTATGAATATTCCACTTTTTTAGTGCTTCTATATGTTAATGTGGGTATCTGGCATGTCTCCCAACACAAAAACGCTGGAAAAAAACGACTCACGTGACTTGTTGTGGTTCCTCTATGTCAGAAACGATCTGCTTGAATGCGTCGATTGGGATCACCACCGATATCTACGTAGATGTTGACATTGGAACGCCCCCTACCACCACTCAACCCACCCAGTTTAGAGACGGTTCGGTGACCTGGCGTCCGGTTTTCCCTGGACATGTCCTGTTTTTGAGACCTAAAAAATGCATCCGGCAGGGATTCCAAAAACGTCTGTGATTTTGCTTCGTCAGATATTTGTGTTTCTCTGGGTTTTCACAAACTAGTATTTACCCCTTACACGTTTTGGAAATGGTATCTCCCGAGCTCTGGCGCGAGCTCTGACGGTATAGAGAACAGTCATTGGTCAACTGATCTCAGGGTTGCCAGATACACAATAATTACCCTCCAAATAATACAACCATTTTGAGCCTTTGGTACGATACTTCACCATCTTCAACCTGGCAACACGGAGCACCGCGCCCACTCAGAACAGGTCAATCTGTGGGGAGGTGTTTCAGACAGGGTAAAAAGGCTGTTTGAAATTATTCTTTTGGTATTTTGACCAAAATATGTTACAAACATTACATTAAGACCCCAAGGAACCATATCAACTTGTGGAAAAATGGGCATAATATGTCCCCTTTTAAAACATTTGAAAAAATGTTGATGCCTTTTTTTATTTAATTGTCATACTTACATTATGACCAAAATCCGGAATGTAAAACAACATTTTACAAAGTTGTCAAGAGTATCACATAATGGTTATTAGTGCAACCATCCAAGAGGGAGTTGGGAGAGAGACACGGTGACCAGATGCAACCAGGCATGCTCCACTATTGTCAACTTGTACTTATAATTGGTGTTTCAGGAGGGACTCGCCTGACAGTCTCTGCCAGGTGAAAGAAGATAGTGTCAGCGTATCATATGGTGGCTGTCAATACGCTCAAGAGAAGGAGAGAAGAGTGGACTGTAACGATTAAGTAATATTTCTTATTTTTAAAAGGTTCCTATACTGCCCACTAGCATATTGCAAGTTTGAGATATTTCTGTCAGCAAATGACATTTAACACCAATTAAATGTGTCTGAGCGTTCACACTGCGGTGCGGTTTGATGGAATCATAGCCTCGTTTAACTGTCTCTTGCTCAAGATTAAGAAAAATAGAGGAAATATAAAACATAGTTAGTTTGGCTTAAGTTTTATGCACAAATAGTCAAATGTTTTTTTTTGTTTCTATTGTACAATGTCATTCAAAGCAGCGGTGGCTTATCCCAAAGACAATCAGGAGCTCACTGTGTCTCTACCAGCTATCAAGCACTCTCTGCTTATTGTTGTGGTGTCATATTCAATCAATGTGTTGTAACTGTGTAACGCCGTTCATCTGAACACATGACATCTATTGTTCTGTCCATCCTGGAGAGGGATCCTCCTCTGTCACTCTCCTGAAGTTGTCTTCACTTTTTTCCCCGTGAAAGGATTTTTTTCTATTTCATGGGTGTTTTTCCTGATCCGATCAAAGGTCAGGGAGGTCGTATGTGTACGGATTGTAAAGCCCTCTGAGGCTTATTTGTGATATTGGGCTGTATACAATAAACTGAATTGAATGGAGCCTAAACAACATTAAACATTAACATAAAAACTATATCAAAACTTTCATTTACAAACTCTCAGACAACTAGTACAGTTTGATACAATCCTCATGTATCTAGGTGTATGCTTGTTACTATATTCACATGTATGTCAGCGAGAAACTTTCCCCATGTCTCAACATCCGTTTTATGATTCTCCCTGGAAGCATACTTAAATAATGAATGGTTCTTCAAGAATGCAATGATTTTTATATGGACAATTTCTTTGTCATTTTTAGGGTTGCGTATTTGTATACTACATTGGTAAAATGGGATATCTATCCATAAGAGATTTGATAAGCCAACAACAAAAACAACTTTGTTAGGTTTAGGAGAACATAGTGATTTAAACACAATGGAAAACAGATGTTATTTGGGGTATATCAGGGAAAACATTGGTTGTCAACACTTATGTTCAATTGTTTAAAATTAGTTTTTTTAGATAATTAGCTGCAGGAAATGTGATTTAAATGTGTTTTCTAGACCACAATAAAACCAACTCAAGGGAAATAACCATTTTCCTGCTCTATTTTCTCTAATGGTGTAAATGAGGTAAACAACTTTGAATTCAAAATATAAATGTAGACTAACACACACACACACACACACACACACATATGCAGACTTAACAGGACTACTGCGATTATTTTACCTCTAGTCTGTGATATAGGGAGAACATATATTGACTCTGACTGTAAAATAGTCACCCAACCTGCCAGTGCGGATGAATGTCAAAATGACTTCCACAGTGCCTCCTGGTTTCCTCTCAGGACTCCTCATCACTGTGTACTTTGCTGTCAACATGTGGGCCTGTGTTATCCACCAGTCTGCTTCTAAAGGCAAAAGGCTACAACCTAGAAACTCATTCTCAAAGATATCTGAATAGTTTGGGATTTCTACATCCGATTTTTCATATTATTATGTGTGAACAGTTAGTCACAGAAGTAACCTATTGGGTGTTGCATATTACAGGGGATGGTCACTGTTAAAGACACGTAATAATCATTATTCTTACAATAAGCTCATCGACAGTCCAGATGCCAATTATTCTTGAAAACATAGAAAATCAACATCTTGAAAAACGCTTGAAAGAAAAATTGATTTATTTAATGACCAATGAATGAAAGAAATAATTGAATAATTATGTGTTGATTTATGAATCAATTCTGCACTACCATGTTGTGTCAAAGATCAGCCAATAAGACTATATTGATTTAAAATATGCTGCACTCAAAGTGCAATCATAGTGCAGCGCTCCATCAAACTGCAAATACCAGCGTGCGGTGTTGAGATGTTATGATGAATGCATGTGCTGGTGTGGTCCTCTCTCTCTGCCCTCTGTCTTATCACGCCCAAACAGCAGGAACCGCAGGGATCAGAGCAGACATCTTTTATCATCCGGCGTCTGGTATTTCGGTTCTTTATTCCGATGCAAACAGAATATCTTTTGGTTATATTTCTCCTGGAAGTGACACTGAGGTCATTGGCCAGAGGAGCACCACTGGATGTCCTCCAGCTATAATGTCTGCAGTGTTCTAAATTCAATGAGTGATTCATGCCAACTTGGACCACTGGCTTTCTAAAACTTATCGGTCTGTAAATCCTGACCGATATATAAACCTTTGTGCACTTTAAAACGGCGATCCCCTTCATCAACTTCCATTAGTGACCAAGTTACTGCTGCAACAGTGACACATGCATATTAATAAACACTGAACGTGAGTAGTGACATGTCTGAAGTGGCATAGCACCTGCCATTGACCGTATGAAATATGGACATGGTCTCCGTGACCCCATAGGCTTTAAAGGAGCTGTAACGAGTAGGTGGCACTGGCGCTCTCCATCTTTGTAGTAACGACACAGCCTGACTAATGGCGTATCCAAAAAAAGGCGAAGAGGTGGCTTGATGGTCATTTTAACTTCCTATGAAGATGGACTTGCTTTTGCAGCCTTGCCTCTAGTGGCCATTTGAGAAACTGCAGTTAAAGTCACAAATAGACTAAAATAAGCTGACCGTTCTTACATTTAGGTTAGCATTGTTTTAAATTGAACTCCTACAATAGAGATACGTCTTTTAATCATCAACATCTCTCAAATCATATTTAAACGCATGTATTGAATCATGGTGATGATGAAGTAGAGGTAAAGGAGGTTCTGTAACTCAGAGGCAGACGGACAAAATACTTTTACTGCATTTTCAGGCAGGGGTCGATACTGGGAAGTCAGTCGAAACAGGCAAACAAATCCGAGAATTGGCAGGAGAACGAAACCGAAGCAGAACAGGTGGAGCAGGCACGAGACAAAAGGTAGGCTGGAATGTTTGTCATTAACACACAAGACAATCTGGCAGAGGACAAGTGAAGGGACCTAGGTAGTGAGGGACTAAAGAGGACCAGGTGAAGGGAATGAGGGATGATGAGGTGTGACGGGCAGGTGCTGAAAGGACATGAGAGTTAATTAACCAGGCAGACGGGGCGAAAACAACTAATATGGCGGGGAATTTGTGACAAAAACCTGCTGACAAACCCCCTCGACCTGGTTTCTATGGTGCAAAGAAAAGATCTGTGTTGCTATGAGCACTATAACGTGTCCATAGGCTCAATAGATACTGCAATAAAGGCACTGTACATGTTAGTTACTGAATTCAGTCTTTAAAATGTTAATTTAAGAATTTTCATTGTCTGCACTTTTGCTCTTTAATGACCTCTAGGGATACTGGAATACAGGCAATAAAGGAGCCTGCCGTAATCCTTTTAAGGACCCTTTCCTCGAGTGCAATGCACATTGCATCAATGCGATTTAATTTGTATTAATTCATGTTTTATAATGGACGTTTTAGAATTAGAAGGGTGTATGGTCAGCATTGTTTCAGAATATAGCAGAATAACCAAACTCATCATATTTGTTCATTAGGTTGATATTCAAACCTTATTTTAGGACTCCAGGGTCAGTTGCTGGATGCCATTTCACACGTCGAAATGCATTCCTGAAAACTAGGTAGTGTTAGTATTGGTAAGACAAATCCCCCAGGTGAGTGGTGGAGAATCTCTGCTGGATTGGGATTTCATTTCAAATAAACCTTCCAGGTGCAAAGTAAAGCTTCCAGAAATTATCTCTGAGAGGATTACATTGATGCTTCCTTCCAGTAGTGAGGGGGTTTTATGAGCTTTTTTTTTTAAGGAGCCACTTTTTTTTACCAAATAAATTGCCATCTGTTTTTCATATGTTGGTCATTGCATTTAAAGTTCTATATTTTAGCATTTCGACAAAAAAAATGAAATAATTTCTGCATGGATTTAACACAAATGGCATGTTAATAACTCATAATACACCAGAAACAACAATTCCGTTTTGGCTGCATGTGAGAGGTTGCTATTTTGTCACCTTTTTTTATTATTATTACACATTATTCACATAATACACACCCTATTAATGGATCTTTAGAGGTGCGTGTAGGAATATGGTTAAGAAATTAATCCCACCAGTTCTCATCGAATAGCTCATGTTTTAAACCCGACTTCTTCTCATATCAGATTCTATAGTCTAAACGAATCAATCATTTGGATTTTGAAGTGCTGGATTTGTAGAAAAATTAAGCTTAAGCGGAAGTTCAGTCAGAGACACTCTCTAGACACCTTTTCATTCATAATCACAGTTTCTGATTATGTGATTACTCGATCAGCTGATTGGGGGTTGTGGGGAGGCTTCACTTTAAATTAACCAATCAGACACTGCGCAAACTAATCCCATCGTTGCTGTCAAACTTTTAAATAGGTTCTCCTCTCCGCTGCTGTCAGTTGTCACTTCAGCTCAAAAGAGTTGCGACTCTCCTTCACCAGTCACCTCCAATCAGCATCAGTCAGGCTCCTCATTCTTCATCGGTTTGCAGCAACTCCCTTCTTCTTCTTCACCATCACCAGTGTGGACTCCTGGGGGGATTCTGCCCTATCAGACCTCAGCATCACTTTCCTTTGATCCTATGTTCATGACGAAATCCAATCGTCAAATATTATGCAATTGTAATAAATTGTTAAATTCTACACACTCCTCTCCTAATTGAAATGTATGTTAGTCCACAATGATTAGAACAGATCACTTAAAGATCATCTTCATCTGAGCCTCTGTGATCACCTGAGGCGTAAAGAGATGCTTGGTCGGTGAGCAGAAGTAGGGTTGTATCCAGTTTAAAAATAAGAAAAGGGGATTTTCTAATTTTTTTTTCAAAGTTAAAGGAGAAATAATGACTACCTTGTACACGATGGCGATCAATTACATGCGGATTAGTGTCGAGATGGATAGAGTCTAGTTCTTTAAAACGGCAAGATCATCAGACAAGCGTGAAATTGTGTTCTTTATCTCAATGTACAGCGATTGTCTTTCAAAATAAAAGCCGTTATTATCACATATCGCTTCTTTTTCCACAAGTTCAAATCATATCCCATTAGTGAATCGCTAACTGTACATGGCCATTGTTCAATCTGCATAATGCCGCTGACGGGCTCTCATTAAGAACTCATCATTCTGGTGCATAATCGGTACACCCGTCGGAGAAAAAAAAAAAGATGAATTTCTCTGCAATGCGTTCCTGATGTCTTCACATGCTGTTTGATGGAGCTCTTCATAAACTATGGCATGGCACTGGTTTCCTCTGATGTCTCCGTCCAGAGGATCTGATAATGAACTCCTACAGAGAGGTAGGGTTTCACTACATTTCCCTTCCTACCCATTAGGACACCTCATTTGTGCACTCTGACTTTAGTATCTTCCTTTTTTTTGAATTCACAAACTCATTGAAAGCTCTTCAGAGGCGGGTCAAACTAACTATTCTCTCAGATCCTGGACATGCCAGGTAATTATCACAAAAGAAAAGGTTGTAGGCAATACTTGGAGCCAAGGCTTTTGATATTAATATAAGCTTCATAACGTTATGATTTTTTTGCAGATGATCTTCATTTATAATGTTAGAGTGCAAACTTGGCAAGTTACCAAAGAAACAAATAAAAACTGACACTATTGGGTACGTCACTAGTTAAGCATGCATCTGGTGTTGAATAAAGATATATTTTAATATCTAAAACAACAAATGGTGAAGTTTAGAAAAATCACCTTTATTATGAACATTATTGACAAACAACCCAACTTGATAAGTGGTAATAGATGGAAACATTTGTACGGCAAACTGACGAGTTATTGATCAAAATGCATATCAGAGTCAATTAACCTATTTTCTCTAATCATGCAATCGACTGCAAAACTCGCACTGCATGCTGAACCACACAAATTAAAATCGGAGAAGAGCTGATAAGTTGTTGTTTTTAATCATTTAAATTATTAAGCTCTGACCTTTTGCAACACCCCGCATGAAGCCGAAACAATATCATTCATTAAGATTCCTCAGCAGAGAACAAATTAAATACTCAACATTTCAGAATGTGATTGGATTCGCTGGCGGTGGAAATACACTTTTACAATAATAGCATTGTGTTAATTAGCTTTAATCAGCTTGAGCAGAGAAGTTACATTATGCTATTCTAAAGTTTATTTAATTTATTTTCACTGATTGAAGCAACAGTAATTTAACATAACAAACCCATTTTAAATATAGTTCTGTTTCTACCCATATAATCTTACACAGGTACTAAAATGACTCCTCTGGCGTTATTACATTATTATTATTATTATTATTATTATTATTATTATTATAGCTGAGGATGAGATCATCATTGGCGGTTACATCTGGAAAGGCAAAAAGTGACACAGCATGAAGTCGAGCATCCTCAGCAGGAACTCTGAGCAATGCAGCTAATCATCAAAGACTTAAAGTCGCATTAAGATCCCACACTCAAGCTTTGGACAACTTTAATAAGCTGTGTTATTTCACACTTCAAGCAATCTGTGAGGAAGGGAAACATCACATCATTACAGAAAAAAAGTGATTGGTTGAGCCTGCGCCCCGGTCTCCTTCAGCTGACAGACCGTCAACGTGTGAGCGCACGACTTGTTGCTTAGTACTTAGTCGTACCACGGACATTTATTAATTTGTGCTTCCTGTCACAAATGCCAAAAAATATGTGGGTAGCTAAATATTTCATTGACAATGCCGAGCTGCGGATAAATATTAAGTGAACGGTCATATCGCAAAAACCTTGTCCAACTCGTCGTGACCCCTTATCCGCCCTCCCAGGTGTTTCCACTTATTGGGCCTAATTAGAGCTGCTCCCAGGTGTGTGTGATTGGCATCTCCGGCATTCTCCTCCTGCACCTGTTGAGGTGAAACAATGTAAACCTTTTTAAAAAATCCTGAGGCTTGCAGTCCGATGGGATCCCGCCAAGTGAAATGTACTCGCAGCCGGACAGGAAACAGTGTGGGTAAGGTCACCGTCCAGAAACTAGCAGAGCGGGCGAGCAGCGGTAGTTCACAACCGTTTTCATTTACATTTTCTTTCTCAAATACTTTGTCGATAACCTTTTTTTTTGTTGTTGCTTTTTGTATTATTTCACTGTGTAATATATTGAAAAAAAGGATACAGTCGATAATTATTTCCTGAATGAGCGATGAATACCACAACATAAAGATACATTTGCTACCAGAAGCCTATTCCTCATAAAAAAATATAAATAAAGAAGCAACATTTGTTTGAACCGCAGCCTTAATGGTGCATAGAGGACATGTGAACTTGCGTAAATGTCGTGGCTCCACTCGGCATCAGCCTGAGATGAGGTCGTACATGAAGAGGCTTTTATAGGTTCAGGTTGTTAAAAGCATATCTGGCTCAAACTGAGAGTTTCTAATTGCTGTCTGAGGCTTTAAGGTCATGACTTCATCATCTTCGCCTTGATTTCCCTTTTAAAAGAAACGCCGACCGTCTTCGCATCACTTCCAAGAGAAAAGTTTTGCAACTGTTATTTAATGTAACTGTTAAAAATTTAACTTCATATTGTTTTTAATGGTAAATAAAATGTTGAATGTTTATTGTGCCTTTTTTTTTTTTTTTTTTAAAGCCTCCGTAGAACATCCTTCATCGACTCATCCTCTCTGTGCTTTGCTTGTTTTTCTCTCCCATAATTTCTTGCTGAACTATTGCACTTTCTTCTTTGACATCTTTCCAGAAGGTTCCCTGAAACACCTGCAACTCATTCCGAATGCTGCACCTCGACACCACCTTTACTAATTGTCCGTCATCACGATATTCCCGCGGGCCGATCCCATCAGATTCCCCACCACCTCCCCGCGCCCCGCGCTCTGCCTTCAGAGGCCCCTCGGCTGCCCTCCTGCCTGGTTATCTCTCCTTTATAGTCTCAACTCTTCCCCCATCTGGCATCTCCAGTGATTTAATGACTTTCCTTCTGACCTTCCTGTTGACAAATCTTTTTTCTTTTTTTTACAAAATCTTCTCCTGGCTGAAATTTTCCCTGTAGATTTGAAATTGCTCTACTGTCCTCTTCCTCTTCTTGTAGCCGTTTACAAAATATTTAATTTGAACATGAAATGTGAATATAAAGTGTATAATTTCACAATACAATTTGCCATAATGTCTCTGGTGATAATACTTCTCATGCTGTTCCCCTTTAAACACTTGGTGATTAACTGGCTTACAGTGTTAAAATGGACTTGTGACAGTTTTTTGTTAGGATACCCGTCCCAAAAATAAATAGTAATGGCTAACTTGTAAGTAAACTTGGTTAATGTGTGATGAACTCATCTACAGTAAAACTGTTGCCTCAGTCACACAAAAAAACACAGAAACATTTGATTCAATATCTACCTTATTAGGAAAATACAAGTGCATGTACTTGCTTTGTCTTAGTGCTGCAGCTATCTCAAAGCGGCACTAAGACATATTTATTTTTAGAGCGGAATACACACACACACACACACACACACACACACACACACATCAGCAATCCAAAGTGCTCTTTAGGGGAGCTGGAAAAAAAAATGGAATACAACAGTTAAAAGAACAAATGGAAACGAGATTAAAAGAAAGTGTGTGTTTAGATCATCTTAAAGTGATCCGCATGAAGGCCTCTGAGAACCGTTGTGTTTTCAAGTCTATGGATTTGAAGCTGGCTACAGTTTGTGCGTCTTTGATTGAATCAGGAAGTTGTGACGGTTCTTGATTTGAGCAGCACAACAGCCTCAAGCGGCTCCACCGTGTTTGGTTCTGACGGCCATGTTACTGGTAGACTTCTCTCCAGTGATCTGAGAGGTCACGCAGGTGTGTGGAATGATGAAACGTATCGGAGGTTTTTTTTCTTCTTTTTCGCTCTCTGTAGTAATTTATAAACGAGCGTCAGTGCTTTAAGGTCCATTCTAACCAGAAGCCATGTAAGGACTTGAGTATCAGTGATCAGTTCTTATGTAAGAACTCTCTGAGCTGCATTTTGTATAAGCTGAAGCCGTTTGAGGATCCTCTTAGGTAAGTTTTACAGAAGTCCTTTCCAGGAGTCATTGAAGGAAGAAGAAGGAATAACTTTTCGCAAAATCAGCTTTTTTTAATCTTTTAAAAGGAAAAGTAGGTGTGAAAATACTTTCATGGTAATCCATCCAATGCTTTTCCACTCAAAACCATGAATGACAACCGATGGCGGCGCTCGAGGAAACATCCCGGCATTCCGAAAGCCACTTTATCTGGAGACATTATCAGGGGACTTGCAATGCCAATAATTCCGGACCAAAGTGGTGGATCGACTTCCCTCCGCACGGCGTTGCCTTCGGCGAGGCTAAACAGATATATTGTCTGGTGGAGATGGTCCAAAACACAGATAATTACCAGCAAGTTTTCCAAGGACCAGCTCGTGTCACAATAGCTTCTCATAATAAACCATCTGCTTCACCTGTTCCTTCACATTAACATCAGCTTTGCCTTTTTTTTAAAAAGCCCAGATGTTCTTAAAATGAAAAAGCCTTTCCTGTATCATTTGGGACTTTTTAAGCATCCCTTTCAGTTAGTGTATTACTGCCTAATAGCGTGTTGGCTAATGAAACACATGCTGCTGGCCATACCCTCTGTTGTTTTATTATTCCACATGGAACACACCATACACTCACAGATCATTGCAGTTCCCAAAAAAACATCTGAAAATAACCAATACACTGACACGTTGTCTGTACTTGTTGGGCAGAGGTCAGGATGCACATCGTGTGTGTGTGTGTGTGTGTGCATCATAGGAGAATGTCAGTAGAGTAACACAAATGAGAGGGAGAGAGCACATGAATTATGTATCCTCTCCTCCCTGCTACCTTTGATTGCACACCACTAAACTCCCATTTACATCCATTTATAGGAGCCCTCAGTTCCCAGGCTTTGACCGCCGCTATTGGTGAGCATTCACCTGGCTCATTACCTATTACCCGTACCACGTCTCTGGTTGGCTGGCTGTCTGTGTAATAAAAAAAAAGCGATGCTGGTTGTTTTTTTCTCTCTACTTCACGCACTCACTCGCAGCATCTCTGGTCTATAGAGAAGACAGATGTGGACCGCTGTACTATGATGGGTTGCATACAAAATTGTGATTTACATCTGCATTTCAGACATCCTCCTCCACCCGGAAAATTGAGTCCGTCTTCAAACGCATGGATTTCTCGATGCATCTCAAAGTGCTGGCGTGAAAATATAACGCCGCTAAATTTAATTACTGCATCAAAATCTGTCCTCCCGCCCGTTCGTGTGTTATTGCTCCAAATAAAAGGTGCCCCCGAGCCTCATGTGTGACAAAGGTGCTGGGACTGGAGGCGATGTGCAAATTATGGGTGAGCACAGTCACTTTTATTGTAATGATTGACTGACTGTACAATTAAATGAAAGGCATTTAGCACAGCAAAGGTCATTGTTCCGCTTCCTCGATGGCTCTAAAACGCTCGTGTGTCTGAAAAACTACCGTGACCTTTAGAGCGGAATATAGATAATGTGGGGAAAAAGGTTAACGTCTAATATTCTAGAAATAAAGAGAGTGGAAAACTGTGCACTGATGTTTTAGGGAGCATGTTGCAGCATAAGAAAGGAAATGTTGAGGCAGGCTATCAGCGTGACACATATAATAGTGGGCAGAGCGAAGCATTAATAATTCATTGATCCCTTCACGCCCTCATTGTTTCCATTTTTTTGCTCTGTGGCTGAACCGACTTCATGTCCATGCCAAATACCACACGACACCATTAGTGCAACATGCATTTCTTGTTTTTATTGAGGAATAATGAACATATAAAGCGTGCAGAAATCATACCAGCTATAAGTGCATGTATTTTAAAAATAATTCAAAGGAACAAATCCAGAGGAGAGCTAATCTAGCCATGATTTAAAAATAACCTGACGGCTTACGTTAACAGGTTTGTTTTTTTAAACTCATTCAGTATGACAATATATAATTAAGTAACAATCTGAACATAGAAGCCAAACAAATGTTATTCGCAAAAGGGACTGCTTCTTAGACTTCGCCCACATGCATGGGGTCCCACTTGTTGCCGATTGTTTAGAGTCACGCCTCACTGGAGAACAGTTTTCACACCTCACCGAGGCGTCCGGAGACGTCTCCAAAGTGCTTGACAGATGATTAAACATCGGCTGGAAGCCTTTTAGCTCTCTCTAAAAAAAGAAATGTTCAACCCCGTCTCCGACAAACTTCCAGTCCTTATTTAACTCTTTTCTCAATTAGTAAATATTCTAAAATAAAAATAGTTTTGAGGGAAACATATTTTACTCCTGGATCGCAATTTTAAATGCTTTATGTTGTAAATTGAAAGACAATAAAACCCCGACATGATTTGGTGACGTAAAGTATTGTTGTTACGTCTTTTTCGAAATGATGGTCATACATTAAAATAACAGACTTTTAGTTTCATGTGGCATCCAAACCAGCCTCACCCATAGACACGAGAAACACTAGGAACATATTTGTAGATTCATTTGTTCAAACAAATGTGATTCTATGAATGTCTTCAAGGAAAAATTGTCCAATATGTGCGCCGTATCGACCCACCTTTTTGAAACGTTGGCCATTTAATTAAAACATCTCTTCAAACTTGAAGTTTTGGACATAATCCCTATTCGTCACCGTCTCCGAAATAACAAAACATCTGACAAGCCGTCGGAGTATCTACAAACATTTCAGAATGTCAACAAAAGCCGCCGAACGTCTGGATCCAGAGAGCCCGTCCTTCGGCGTGTTGCTCAAGAATGTGATTTGTGATCAAAGCAATCAAGATGAGATTACAGCAGCGGGACGGATTAATCATTCTGAGATGCACATCACCTGTCCGCTAACACTACTCCGTTAAAACGGTGTGTATTATGTGTTATTTTGTGTTTTAGCCTGAGAGACGGACAGAGACAGAAATGTCATTATGCTCCTATCGCCTTTTTTATTTTAGTTTTGTCTGAGACGGGAGCCCCTTTGACGGATTCTGAAATTGGGAACAAAGAGATCGATATAATTGTCTTTTGACTCTCGAGATTAATACCTGTCGAGCATGCGCTCGTATCTATGTGGGTCATTCAAATGTAGTAGATGAATCAGACGCTTTGAGCACCGCCGTTCCAGTCTGCACATCCGGAAGCTATTATATACGAACTATAAGTCATTCTTAGAGATCATGTTCATTCTTTAAGATTACCGAAGTTTTAGAAATAATTTGTTTCTGAAGAAAAGTAAGAGGATTGTGTCTGGCCTCTATTAAACATATTCATTAAAAAGCTCAATAATAAGAATATCCGGTCAAATTAACTTGAAAAATAATATTTTTTAGCAACAATTTGAAACTAAAACACGTCAAAAGCCTTCTGCCGTTGACATGAAAATTAAACAGTGGCCTATTTAGTGACCACATTCAGCAGAGATGGCTCTCTTGAGAGAACATATTTAGTCTCTTTTGACGCTCAATGCTCTTCAATATTCACCAGCTATTGGCTAACTAAACCACCTGGAGCTGTTTGTTTTTATAGGTTGATAAAAGCAATTAAAAGACATTCTAAATGTCTAAAAGGAAGCAGACGGAAGCAGCTAGCTTGGCTCAAGCTAATCCAACCATCTTGAAACCAACACCACAAATCTAACTCACAGCAATAAAAACGTGTTTTTCCAAAATGTCAATTTTTTTTATAATTAACAGCAAGAAAAATAAAATACGAAGCTCTTATGAATCTAAAGAGCAAGACTTTGGGCTCATACTGAAGAGCTGCATGGCCGGTCTACTTGGAGCTCCTGATCGCAGTGATGCATTGTGGGAAAAAAGCGGGGAATCCGGATTATGGAGCCGCCGTGCTGCGACTAGAGCGGCATATTCTCCTCCACTGTTTCCTGGGTTAACCTGGGTTTCTTGTCTTAACTGTATACATCTTGCAGATTGAATATTATTTTTTGCTTTTGACATTTACGCATAAGAGGAAATGTGTCTTTATCTCCTCGCAAAACCGAAAGATGCAACATGCGAGAAATCCAATATATTTGTGTATGCACAATGTCATACTTCACTCCACACGTCTGTGCTCGCAGCCTCACACCAGGGAGGAGCTGAGTGTGTTTTCTTCAATGAATCTTGGGTGTGTTTTCTTTCACTATCATGCTATTCTGTTTTTTAATTTTCTTTTATCATCACGTTGCATCTTGAGCACGGGTATTAAATATTTATACTGAGGGCACGGTATTACTGTACACTTAATTCAGTGAAATCTCTCTCTCATGGAGTGTGTTTATGTCTGTCTTTGTGTGACTGATCAGTTATTTTTGTTATTTGGGGCGACTGTGGTTAAAAGATCCATCTTCCAATCAAGGGGTTGGCGGTTCAATCCCCACCTTAGTTGAGGTGCCCTTGTGCAAGACACTTCACCCTGAGTTGCTCCCCGGTGTAAGAATATAACATTTAAAGTGTCCTTGAGTACTTTAAAAAGTGCTACTTAAATGAAATGGATTATTATTTTTGATATTTTTCTTCTCCTCTCCTGATTTCTTTTCTTTCTTATTCAATCTTAAATTGGAGTCTGAGAGCTTCAAGAATAATTATTTTTGTAGCAAGTTCTAACTTTCTCAACTTGCATCTTTAAATTTACCATCAATCATGCTACATGTATACTCCTTTTTTTTTTTTGGGGGGGGGGGGGGGGGTATTTAGTGTATCTTGTTATTAGATATAAATTACATTTACACACAATTCCCATCACTCCCAAATTACCATTACTGCCTTTCCTTTTGTCAGCATCTTGTCAAGGCTAACAAAAAAAACTGGATTAACTACAACCCTTTACTCACGACAGCGTTTCAATAACTGTGATGGGTATTACATAATTTATGTTGTGTTTGAACCTGTTGATATGTTGAAAGGTTGAAATACCCTTTCAAATGCTATCGCATTTTAAACTTTTCCATTGTGTTATATTAGGCTTGAATTACATCTACAAAGAAAATGAACTCTGATCCCAACTCTCTGTGTCCTGTGGGTGTTTGATTACTGATGTTCAGTGTGTGAGTCTCCTGTGGCGTCTCACCAGCAGTCAGATAGCAGAGAGACACAAGTTTATATGCATCAGGGTAAGAGATTAGTCAGAATGGACCGAGAAGAAAGAAATCCAGCCACAAAAAGGTTCTTCCTCTTTCTTTTTAAAGGGTATTTGTGTGATAAAACCTCATCATCAGCAAGTAATATAGAAATCTTTGAGGAAAATATCCAAACCTCAGCCCTGACATATGCACGTTTTAAAGTATAATTCCTTTGAATTATTCATCCCGCGTCTTTCTCTTCGCCTCCATCAACCTGCTCCCCAATCGGTGTGTTTTCTGATTGTTGTGATGTTGCCTTCATGGTCTTGCTTCTCCGGGCATGAAAAGAACCTCACACAAATACACTTTTCTACTCCGAGACGATTGGAGAGCGGTGATGCAGAAACACGTCGCTGGGGAATCGGTGAAGCTCTGCATCCTGTGAGCTGCGTCTCGACACTCGATCCGTGTCTGCTCTCTGTTATGATTGTGCATATTGATTGAATGTGTCTGCTGTGATTGTGAGGATCTGTTGGGCTGCCACTCTTCTCTTCTCTATTCTTTATTTTTTTATTTCACACAATTGTACTGTTCTGTTTGACACCTGCTCGATAAGACCTCCCAGTTATAAGCTTAATAATCATCCCATATATATATATATATATATATATATATATATATATATATATATATATATATTATTTATTTTTAAACGTAGGTGGACTAGAAATTTATTTTCCCATTATTTATTTTTAATTAATTCTTGGAAACAACCTTGAATTAAATGGCGCTGCCAGGATTTTATTCCACTGTATGCACACAGACTGCTTAGGCAATAGTACTTTACTTCTAGTTTCACAGGGTCTACTGAGAGAGAGAGAGAGAGAGAGAGAGAGAGAGAGAGAGAGAGAGAGAGAGAGAGAGAGAGAGAGAGAGAGAGAGAGAGAGAGAGAGAGAGAGAGAGAGAGAGAGAGAGAGAGAGAGAGGCTGATTATATTTCTTTGTTCTAACATTACCATTAAAACACTGCTCGCATTGAAGAGACCAGCCAGCATGCCTAAAAACAACAAATTTGCAGCTCATAAATAGCTAAAAGCGCCTTAATTATATCCTGGGGCTTTGGATATTTTGTGGGGAACTTCCCTCCTTGCACATTAGGGTATGGCAACATTAATTCAACACTCTGCGTCAAGGGACAGCGTGTCGTCCTTATCAGTAAACACGATGTGAAGATCGGTTACAGCGAGATCACCTCAGCACTGGTTTAGCACTGGTTTAAGTGGTCATGTGATCCATGATGTAAAAGCGTACTGATTATAGCTGCTTTAAGTGTCTTAAATTTCAATGTGCGATGCCTGCATGCATTTACAAAATGCACTTTTTCGGTTTGTAAAGCATGAAGAACAGCATCTTCTCCCCTGAATGAAAAGGTTAGACACTGTGTTCATACTCCACTCCATCCCTAAGTGAGATGTGCTAAGACAGCAAGCTGCAGCCCTGCGCCGTTTAACACTCTTCCATTGGCCTCCCCTTTCTCTGTGCTTAAATCATCACTTGCACATTGTCTTGATGATTTCACTCGTCGCCCAGTGTATCCGACCTCTGATGTGTCAGCTCTCACGGCTTAATCAGAGGAGGCATTAAGCACTTCTGTCCGTTCAGAAGGTTAATATTGCTATTAGAAAGCCATTATTCACAAGCAAGACCCTGAGCTCCTCCCAGCCTGTGCAGAAATCTGCAAGTCTCCCCTGATCTGCAAGAATAATTAGCATGAGAAAAGGTTGAGGATGGGGTATTCATCACTGAGCCACACACACACACACTGTGGGCTCCATTAGGCACGTCGCCGTGAGTCAATCAGCGTTGTGTTTATGTGTTTTATAGAGAGACAGAGACCTGTAGCTGGAGGATGCTGAATGTTAAAACTGCTCTCTGCCTTGTTATTAGTCTTGCTTTCACTCAAACGTCCTACATTTGCCAGCTGCATTTTCTTGCTGTGCAAGTAGCGCTCAGAGTCAGTTTTTTGTTGTTGCTGGAAACATCTGCCGGCTGCTGCTGGAAACCAGGGGGAGGACCGCAGTGAACACAATGAATTTGCCAAAGCAATGAGCTGAAAGATGCCTGAGGGGAACTGCAGAGTTTATTACGCCTCGCCATCTGACCAGATGGAAATATGAAAACTGAAGATACCCCGTGCACAGTAATACTTCTCCAGCAGGGAGAGGGGGGGAGGTCCCCCGCAGGTACAAAGAAACAATGTGAACTCGAGTGACAAGATTGTATCTAACTTTTATTTAATCAATGTATTGGTTAATATAAAAATCTTGAATATCGGAGCATTACATGTTTATTCTCACCACACAAACTGGCCTTTGCAAGTGCTTATTGTTTCAATTATAATGAATCCATTGACAATATTCCTAATAAAAATTCATAATTACAAGATCACTGGTGATCATGTTAAAAGATCATCATCACATTATGTATACATATATATATATATATATATATATATACATCATCATCATATATATATATATATATATATATATATATATATATATACATATACATATACATATATAAAATATATCATCATATATATATATTTGATA
Organism: Liparis tanakae; assembly: GCA_036178185.1. Taxonomy (NCBI): domain Eukaryota; kingdom Metazoa; phylum Chordata; class Actinopteri; order Perciformes; family Liparidae; genus Liparis; species Liparis tanakae. The sequence goes on from CM070110.1 coordinate 5,253,040, forward strand.
ATGTATCATTGCTTCATTTTGCGGATAAACAGGGAGCAGTTAGTGGTTACATCTTTTGTTTATGGGCCTATTATATTTCTTCATTTCTTCCAGGCATGCAGGAATTTTGGTAATTTAACAAAGTTTTGTGACGGTTATTGAGTTAAATATAATCAAAATGTTCTCAAAATAACTGTTTCCTTTAATGAGTATAATAATGTTGGTACTGCATTTGTCATGTATGCTGGATTTAGTGCTTATCATGAGAGAACTTTTTCATTGTCAGCTGATCTGCCGTTCACTGACTGAAACACAATATCAGCATCGGAAGTGTATGAATTAAACGCGTAAAGAAAGATATAAAACATACTTTATACACACACACAACGTATGAGTTATCTGTTATCATGCTTTTCATCCGTGGATAAATGGTGTATTTATGTCCATGTGATGTTTTTTTGTCATATCAGTATAATCTGAGCAGGGCTGAATCGGTCTTTGCACCAGTGCCCCTCCTCTTCCATTAGTCAGCGCAACTGAGCCGATTTTTCACACATTGAAGATTGTTGGCGCGGTGACAACCTGTAAATGCAGCAGAAACCACCTTCCCGCTCAGCGTTCACACAGACGCGTCTTATCCGTTGTACATTTCCGAGGAGCAGATGTCCTTTGTTTGCACTTGTGTCAGCACATTGTCCTCGTAACACATCCCGCCTGAATACGGATTTAATCTGCTCAACCGCTGACACTTGGCCCGTTGCCACGCCGATGCTTGTACGCGCCGTTGTCGGTGTTTACTCTCCGGCCGCTGACGTCGTACACGGTCCGTGAGACGAGACGCGGCATCATCGCGGTCGCTCGAGTACCAGATGTACGGCAAAGGAGGAAAAATGTTCATGAATCTGTAACGGTTTTGTTTGTCGTCGCCTCGATTATCATAGCGTCAAAGATTGGAAGGTGTTTTGTGAATGGGATGTGCAGCGTATACGTCACACAGCTGGCGTAAACACATTGAAACTCAGTCACATGCTAATTATTCTGAACAATATGCTCAATATAATGTGGCTATCTTATTGATTTGAGTCAATCTAGCATCAATGTTGAAATTATTGATATCGCAAAAGATATCCAATCAACCCAAGATGCATATTGAAAGTAAAAGGGTATAAGGCTTTTTGCTCTAAATATAATTAAAATTAAACTCTTTCGTTGTGGTAGCTTAAAAACAAACTGAGTGCAGAGCAGATGAATCTCTATCGTCCACATCCAATAAAGTAAAGTTGAAATGACTTTTCCCTTAATCATTTTGCCGAAAATAATTCACGATTCTCGGTTTTCCCTGAGTGGTTTCTTCCGTTGAGTGTGTCCCAAAACGTGACCTAATTTGGGAAAGTGTCCTCATCAGAAGGATCCCCGAAGAAACCATTAAGATGAAATATTAAAGCTTCCCGGTCATATAATTTACAGCGGAACATGCACAAACAAGCCGCAGCTTTAGCCTTGCAGCTACACTGGACTGAACGTATGTGTCCCACTTCTAAAATGAGAAAAAAAGAGAGAAAATAATCTCTGCACGCCTCAAATCCTAAATGGTTTCCAGCACAGTGGGTGCTGTTCTTGATCAAATCCAAACTAGTTTAAAAGCCATCTGATGGATGTAGGCTTTTAAACTCTGCTGGTCACCACATGTCCTGCAGCTCTTTACGGTGTGTAAAGAACCGCCATGGTAACCATAGCATCCAGTTGTGAAATGTTTGGGTATTCAAGGTATGATCAGTTAGACATGAAACGTGGGAACTATGCTTTCAGTTGTGTTTTAACTTAATTCACTATTTAAAAACAGTCTATAGTGAAGTATTTCTAAAACACTATAATGTAGTTATAAATGAAGGTTGTGTTATGTCGTTCCACAACTGCAGTGGAACATACAAGAACACAAATTATCACAAAAAAGCACTTAAATATAATAACGACCTCCGACTATTACAATACCAATGTGCCCATCACACATGAGATCAAAAAGAAAGAAAAAAAGAGTACAACTGTACCGAATTCAGGAGGATTCTTACTTTTGTTGTACCATTTTTTTCCAAAATGTATTATTTCAAGCTTTGTTTATCATTTCAATTGTGTGATTTATTATATTTACATACCTGGTAACAAAAAGGGAAATAAAACAAACAAGAAGCAGAAACCGACAAACACAATGTTCTACACATATTAACGATGTATGTATTTAAATACACAAGTCAATCGTGTGGATTGAATAGTCGTGCATGACAGTGTCCAAGCACAGTTCATATCCCTTCGTAATGTCACAGGATTCAGTCTTCAAAATAAAATGAGCACCAATCAAAATCCAGAGTGCTCACTGCTCAGTCACAAAGAGAGAAAAACAAAGATGGAAGCGTCTGCGGTGATGAAAAGAAACTGTCTCAGTTTGATTCGTCTATTCCTCGTGGATCTAAAGCAACCGATCTTTGTAGTCATATGATATATAATCATATATATAGCCGTATACAACCCACGGACTCCATGATGAAACAGCTCCTCCCCTATGTGCCGCTAATGTCGGCGGGTCGACAGAGCCGCAGAAACATCAAGTGGCTGCTGCTTTAAAAGTCCTCGAGCCACCACTGGAAGCTCGGAGCCGGCCTCTCATGGGAGCTTCTGCTGCTGCTGCTGTTGTGTAGCTGATGTGTGAAACGCTGCCACTTGAAGAGTAATCATACCATATGCCTACAGACACTGCATCATCCCCCTGCATGTAGCAGCAGCAGAGCGCCATGCGATGGCCCTTAACTGCTAATGGCCTCAAACATTCCTTTCGCGACAAAGAAGGTTTATCAAGAATGTCCGCTCGCCGAGTAATCCAATACTTATGCAAATGAGAGCCCAAACGTGACGAGAGAACATCTTCCCCGCCTGCTGCTCTTGTCTGCGCCTCTAATCAGTATACAGCTTTGTGTTTGGGATTTTCAAGAGAAGAGTCGTCGTTTTCTCCCACCCCCCAACGTTGCTTTTAATAAACAAGTATACCACGAGCGAGATGCGGCGTGCGCTGCATAACCATGAGGCTCCGGCTCCGGCTCCGGGGGACTGTCTGGCATATTGGTCATGTGTGCTCTTGACAACCTCGGAGCGGGCGCCGGTTCCTCCGGTTGCATTACCGACCCCGCCGTCTCCATTCTCACCGCCTCTGACAAGCATGGAGGAGAAAGCTCCGGCACTCAGCGGCTGCAGGGCCGGGCGGGGATGGAGAGTGCTGCACCGCGGTGGGGGGGGCAGCGGGCCGCTAGGAGCACTGCAGGGGATACGAAGGTGTGTGTGTGCGTGTGTGTGTGTGTGTGTGTGTGTGTGTGTGTGTGTGAGTGAGAGAAAGAAACCCGGGAAGATTGTAGGAAGCAACGAGAGAGTGCTTGTGTTACATCAAAGTACCAAGGCTGTCTGTATGTGCCATTTTTTTTTTACAGCACTTCGGAGATGCTGTGTTGACTTTTGGGGGGGGGGGGGGGGGTACCTTATATGTTTACGGGTCTCACCACTAGGGAAGACTGTCGTTTTCTAAGAGTCACGTGGATGCACATGAGAGGAAATAAAGAACATATTTCCTTCAACTTTCTTAATTAGCGTCTTTACACGCCGCGCCGGTTTGGATACGTCGTCGGCCCGCGATGTAAATACGACGCCAGCAGCCAGTGCAGTCGGCCATGTTTCCTTTGTGTGTCGCCAGGCCCAGAGTAAGTGTGCGGTAATTAGAGTGGAGGATGTAGCTTGTCTTCCTTTCATGCTGCGTATGAAACGACTTCACGGTTATCTAAATGATCCGTTTACAATGCTAATCACGCCGTAGTCATCTGAGGGTACCAAATTGGATCCACCAAACTCCATAAATCAGTCATTTCAGACGGTGTTGTGGCAGCTGTCAGGACAGAATATTCCTAACTGTAGACACTGTGCTGAAATAAGAGAATTAATTTAGACTGGGTTTTTTTAAGGAAATAAAACGGAAACTCGTCAACTCGGAAACTCTGAAATGTTTTATTTGTTTTTGTTTTTGGGGTAAATATATATATATATATATATATATATATATATATATATATATATATATATATATCATCCTATTAAATTGTTGTGTCATATTTAATTCCCAATTTAATTTAGATTACGTTAATATAACATTTAAGTCGAATTCATCCCTTCCTCTGGAGAAAGACCGCACAGTTCTGGACCAAACTTTCTTTGTAACCAAGATAACATTGAAAGTAATATTAAAAGTACAACTAAATGAAACTGTACTTTGAATTACTGTCAATGTATTGACAGTAAACTATGATATGTGTACTACAGTATTGTGTGATTGATCTATTCTAGATCCTGTATCATTACAATAGTAAGTGTAATGAACACAAAGCGTTGGCCGACTGGTTCCCTATGTACATATGTATACGCTGTGGTAAAAGACAGTCAGCTTTCAATACAACATATGAACCATACTAGCTCCGCCTCTAGTGTATACTGGCAGTATTTACACTTTGCTGACTATAGTTTGCGTACAGGCTCATAGTACTGAAAAAATTAAACTCAAACAAATTGGTCCTCCTTTGGTTTGGTCATTTTTTATATTTCCAACATGTTTAAATACTACAGAGACATACATATTCAGTCTGCATCCATAAGGCTGTAAGCTGAGACAGACAGGAAGAAGAAAAGTGTTTCAAAGACAACAGATGTCACGGAGTACTTATAGTTCATAAGCACTCGATCAACAATCACAGCTAGGGAGGATGATAAGTATTACATGTATGTTTGAAGTAGCAGTTGAATTGACCCTTTGGCTTGAAAGTCACAATATCAAATACTTCACATATATAAACCCAGGTATGTTTTTTTCAGGTAAGTAGCCACTGCATATAATTGTAATGGTGCACTTACGCAGCATGTGCACCAGTGAGAAAACAACCCTCTTGAATGCTAACATGTCTTTTTTTTAAACATGAAAAAAGGAATAGAAAGCTTGATGATGTAGAAAAAGAGCGACATTCAAAAAGTGCTTGGTTGAATGATCAAGATGGGAATAATGAAAAAAAAGTACCTTGTACATATCACATTGTAATCATAAAATATTGACATTTAATTTTGTCATTCGAATCTTAAGGCCACACAGAAATGCAAAAGAAAAAAAAAAAAGAACAAGGAAAAACCTAATTATATTGCTCTTTCTTCATCCTCCCGCAAATAATATATTTTTTAAACTTCAGCCTTGGATCTGTAGCGCTTGACGTAAAAATGACTAAGCAGTTAAGCTGCTGTTTATCCATCAATGATGCTCTTCTAAAAGAACCAAAAACAGTAACGCAGAAAACTCTTTTGTAATCTCTTTCTAAAGACAGGAAGGAAGGCTGCACTAAATAATCCACTGCAGCGACACACGGTGTCTTCGGTGGGCGAATTAAAAACAGACTTTGCTTCACTATAGAGGCAAAAATGGATAAAGTGGAAGGGGAAGGAAGTGGAGAACAGTGACGCTGACCCCGCAATGACGAGCCAGTGCAGAAGAAAACACTTGAACTGCGTTCACTAATGACATTACCACCCTGGAAACATTGAGCCATTACGTACGAGATCACGCCGCATCTTCAGGAGGATGAGTCGAGGATCACTGTCACAAGCTGATGGTTGATGCTCTGGTGCAAAGATCTTTGAGATGCGTGACTATGTTTGCAGTTCTCTCCACGAAAAAACCCAAAGCAGAGGTGATGACAATTATTGCTGAACAATTACAGAGACGGATGTCTGCGGTGCTTTAAAATAGAACAAAGGTGAACGGTAACAAACAACCTGGTGCGGAGGCACATGATGAGCCAGGAGGACGCTGAGGAGCCGAGTTCAGAGGTGGTAAAAAGACAACGCAATAAATAAAAAAGATTGCAACACTATCTGTTTAAAATAGGCAGGTTTATTAAATGAATATGTATACATCATAAAATCAATATCGATAATAAATGGATTTAGATTTTTTTATTGTGTAATAAATATAAAAAATAATCTGATCTTTATTATTAATGCAACCTGCTTTTTTAGGGGGTTCCCATTAAACTACAAAACATTATGCCAGCAACATTTCATTACAGAAATATCTTAGGTTAGTGGAATCAGTTGCGCCATATAAAACAGTTTTATATATCTATTGTTATCACTGGTGGGCCTTAGAGCACCATCAAGTGGACTCCAGAGGTATTGCCAAATAGTTCAAATAAATATAATAACGTTTTTTTTTTTAAATTGTATATATAAGGCTAGTTGTTTAATATCGGATATTATATATAGTTGTGCTCAAGAAGCGGAACAGTTATGTTTGAATATCTCTCGATCAGGACACATTGCCAAGTCGAACGAGAGCTAATGATTCCTCAGGTGGTTTCTGACAAAGAAGTGAGGTGTCAGACCATCCGGTGATGGTAGAAGCTCCTTGGTGAGGAAATATGAGCTTTAATACATAACATTTGGCAATGGAGTCATGAGTTGCTAGTGCAACCCGATGATGCAAAGTCTCATACAGTGCAGGAGGCTTGAAGTCACCAAAAAGTAATCTAGTAAAAAAGAAATTCCAAACAGGCGACCAGATGCATCGGGAGATATTCGTTCCAAAAAGATTAAATTTTTAAGCACTTCCAAAGTTTAGTCTCAGAAAGCCGCGGCAGTATCGCAGTCACGTACTGTACATGTGTTCAGCTCCCGTCAACCTCATCTGTTAGAGAAAGGTCATCCGTCCCCCTGTCGAGCAGAGAGAGCGACGTGCGATGGACTTCTCCGAGTCTCGACGCCTGCATGTGGTCAACTCAGTCAACTCGTTTCCATCAACGGGATAATTAATAGTGTCAGAGACGTCTCTGGTATCCTCTACGTTCTCGACCGTCGCACAAAAATCGCCTTTGACAACCGTATTGCCATGTGCCTGTAGCAACAATGTCGACTGGTGTTTCGCGACGTATCCATCATCGGGTCGCCGCGGTGACACGGGAAAAGGTCACAATATCACTGCGACACTTGTAGCCAGACGCTTCCTCGGACATGTCGGTCAAGAGCTTTTTGGAGAGTCGATTCAAAGTCAATGTAACTCTTCAAGGTTATAGCTTTCAATATCCACTGTGGATTGTGGAACTTCTCCTCTCTAGAATTTGAAATCCTCCTGTTTGCTGAATCCTGGTCGACGTTGACGTATTCCTGTGAGATGAATGGGGTTTAACTTCAGAAAAGCTGAAATATCCCCTGGATACTCCTACACTGATTTATGATGTTCTAGGAGTTGTTTTATTTTCGTGATGAAGTGCAGTCATTTACCTTTTGTTGTACACACTTTCACTCAAGCTGCCAGAGTCTACGCCTACTTCCTGCTCCGAGCTGGAATGACTGTCAACAAGCACCCTGAGAGGGGGTTTGTGTCTACGTGCTGATGCGAGTTGTTTACGACCGTATTTGAGTTATTTTAATGGATTACATTTTCTCATCTACCCGTAGAAGGTTTTCTTTTCTTCAGGTCAGCGATGACAAACTTCATCGCCCAGTCGCGTTTGGTTCGTGCGCTAGCGGAGGTAAAACAAATCTTTCGAGGGTGTAAAATTCAGCATCTCATCTCTGGGGGGTTCTCATTATGCTAACGTGTCTCCTCGCTTCCCCTGCTCGCATCTTCCTCCTTCTACGTGTCTTATCTCCTTCCAGCGAAGGATGTGAGAGAAAAGCGAGGGAGACACGGAGGGACCGCACAGCCGCCCGATGAGAAAGCGTCGGTATTAAGCGGCATCTGTATACTGCGCGCCGCGTACCGAACATCTGTGCGCGACAGTTGGCCTCGCGTAATTCTTTACACGTTTCTCGCGTTGTTGACAGATCGCGACAATTGAAGACACAGCTATGCGATCCAGAGGGGCCGTTAGAAGACTAAGAGCCTCAATAGCGGCTCTGTGACGCTCTGCCTGCTTTGAAGTCGATGACCAGACGGCCCGGTTCTTCCTGTATTGTCCAGCTGGGTGTCTGACACACATCTGCTACTGACAAACATCTGCAGGACACTAACATGTCCTGTCACTACAACTGTCCCGGTTTCCCCCAACAATTAAAATAATGAAACGTATTATTCATGTTTTCAGCCTCTTAAATGGACATGTATCGTGTAGTTACAGTATTTGCCGACATGAAAAACAAAACGAGGCTCAACGGGTCGGAATTCAATCCATCAGTGATGTAATTGTAATGGAGGTCAACTGTCAAGGCTTTTGCTCGGAGAACCTTTCAATGCGCTAAAAGGTCAGCCGTCAAGAGAGTCGACTTTTCGTAAACATCTTCAGGCTCCGAGTAAAGCGTTTGTGTCCGGTCAGCCGGTGACCAGAACAATCAGCGTCTGGAGAGGAGCCGCCGGCAGCTACCCTGTGGTCTAATTGTGTGTGTGTCGGTTCATCCAAACCAACGATGGTGACTCCTAAAGAGGATAGCGTAGATGCTGCAACGGCATCAGGTATATCAGGACTGGAAAGTATTCCTTCATCGGAAAAAAAGGAACAATAAACAGGCACCGTAGGATTGTCTCACTGGAAAAAGGTGTTTTTGCTCTTTTCCAGACTTGCTCCGGGAAGAGTTTGACGGATGGTTCATCCCATCATCTTCCAAGTATTTGTCGAAGGTGCCTGCACTTTTTTTTTTCAAACTGTTTTTTTCCGATGACGGCTTCTCCGACTGTTCTGTGTAACAAACCATCTGGCCTGTCGGGTTGCTCATCCTCACAGTAACAAGGTTACCATGCCGATGCTTAGCAGCTATAGATAATGGCCATGTTGGCCACCTTGGTTTTGTTTGATTTGCTAACTAGAACTAATCTGCTGAGCTCTGATGCAAATGTCTTGGAAATATTTAGATGTTGTACCTTATGATGCCGCTTGATGGTTTCAGTTCCTCTCGAGGCGGACAGGAACGTGTCTACTAAATTAATATCCACCTCATGTTGGAATCACCGCCGTCTGTAGGCTTCATCTTCAGGGACCATACAAGTAATTTATGCATGAAGTAAAAACATATTTGTGGTAGAAAAAACCAACGACTATTCACCCCTCTAGATAGAGATATCTGCACCTAATCTCTCAGTGATTCATCTCATACTTTGAAATATATTTGAAATGTATGATATCACATATCATTGTAAAAGACTGATATGTAAACCTGCTGATGGTGCAAGAAGTCAGAACAGCAGGTTCTTGACAAACAGTTTGTACCACGATGAGACTCTAACTAAACACAGATACAGTGTAATTGTGATATTCAGTGCAACACAATATTGCCTAAACAGTCACTGTGAGCATTTCCATCTGTTATCTGTTCTAACACATGCACTCATTACAGAAGAGAATTCTGTTTGTGTTGCGGAAAGGGAAGATTAATATATCCTAATATACATTTTAATTAGAAAGCTGACTGGAAACGCCATATGTTCATGGTTTGCTAACATTGCGGTGGTGGTTGTGGGTGATATGCACCTCTCTGAAGCACGCTTGCATTACAAATCAGTGCAATGAACTTTTGACCGGCTGTCTGCGCATACTGCGTTACTCTTTTTTAAAATGCTGTTATTTAAAAAAGTTGTTGAGTAAAATGCTGTCATAACTTTGTGATGTATTTTATGTTCTGACGGAATTTATTGTAATATATTCACATAGAGTAAAGACTCATTTACCGTCACCTACCTGTCTTTCTTCCTTTTTTATGTTCACCTTTAAAATGAATAAATTAAACAGAGAGGATTTACTGGATGCTCTCGCAAACCATAATTTAAGCCTGGGGACAAGATGGCTCTGCATCTTATAGATGCAATACAGCGGGAATTGTAAATGGGTGTGTTGACTGTTTTTGTATTTTGTGCTCATATTAAGCGCATTCACGTTTGAAATCTCTTTAAAAGTCCATGTTGATGTCACATGTTCTAACGTTTCGAAATGTCAGAGAGCTTACAGTTTTGTTTTTGTATGGTTTGTTCATAAGTTTAGCATTTTGTAATTTTGAACGACTATTTAAGCTCGACCCGACAACTGAAATGTGAATTCCCCTTTTGAAAGGTGTATTTTCCGAGGTGGCGAACTGAGTTCAACACATTGTTGGTCCCGACTAGAAAGGATCCGTCTTAAAGAGTAACTTGTGGGAACAGAAAGACAAATAATTTGGAAAGGGGTCAGGAGTGGGTCAGTACAGAGCTTTAACTCACCTCTCTCCTGGTCCCCGTTGAGAATCAGCGCCACGCTGCTGGAGGCCCGGACCGACATGCTGGAGGAACAAGAGGCAAGGGAGAACCAGAACCAGATCCAGGATCAGAACCAGGACCAGGACCGTGCAGGGCAGGGCAGACTGCAAGTGCTCACCACACTGCCGGATGGCCAGGCCGTAAAATTAGAGGTTTTCAAAAAGGAAAACCTCTAATTTAGCTGCAGAAACACCATAGCAACCACCAGAGTCAACACAGGATGAGAGTTCTTTACTCCCAACTGGATGTGTTCACGTGTCGGCCGTCTCTCTGCAGCGCCACTGCCCTTGTGCTAACTTGTTATTGTAAATATCTCTCTCCATTTTCTGACATTTATTTGTGCATCACTTTTTTGGGAGCAAGTGCTGCTCATGCATTCCTCACACAAATGTAGTCATCCACATTGTTCATGATGACTTCTCCCAGAGAAAAGAGGGATAAGGCCGCAATATTCCCTCTGTTTGACAATCAGATGGGCAGCATCTTCCTTTTCTTTGAAGGTGAGACAGAGAGAGGGGTGAGACAGAGTCAATAACATCCGCAGGTTGCTTTACTGTGGCGTTGCTAATTAGTTGATCCTGATGTGTTGTCATTAATCTGCTACTGGCATCATTTACAGTCAGCATGCTGCATTGCTCAATAGCCGGGCAGTGGCTTTGGGCTACACTACACACCTCACACTCTAAATGCAAATTTCCCAAAGGAAAGCTACGCTGGGAGCCCCAGTATAACTGATCACATTTGTATATAGGCCTTTGCTTTGCCGTGTGGCTCTGGAGGTCATCGTATTTTTGTCCCTTTTTATCGCCGTGCTGTAAAGCGCGGTCAGAAAATATGAGAACAGTGACACATTTTTTTTATTGTTTTGGCACCGTACTCGAGAACTTTGGATTTTTAAATTAAGCCACTACCACGGGGTTAAAGTGCTGACTCCACGATTTAAGATTGAGGTTGTCTACATCAAAATAAGATGATATGAGGGGGGGATTGTGGTATTTTGTATGCACAGCAACCTCATTTTAGTTGAGAAAAATTAATGGAAAAAATTTAAATTATCGTATTCAATATTTGATGTCAAAATAATTTACAGTCAGTGACTTTTTGACTTCTACTGGACATTTATCTTCAGTCTCTATTCCATATAGCATACAAACTGTACACGGACAGTACAATATATCCATATTATATTGTTTAGGAAAGAAATACAGGACATCAACATATACTTCACATAACAGGAAATGATACAGTATATATCTGTCGTCAATCAAACCACAAACTTCAAACAACAATTCAACTTCATACACATACAGCCAAATGACTTTCTAGATATGTGATACTTATTTTATTTCTTTTTCCTGAAGTGACTCATTTGCAGTCTATTTAACATTTTGAGATTGAATATTTAGTCCTAACCTTTCAAACAGCAGTTAACTCTCCCCACTAGACCCATTAGTATGTTCACAGGCTGTGATTTCTGTCGTGTTTCTTCCTCAGCAGATACAGACAAACAGAAGAACACGCTGGGTAGCCATCACGCAGAGAAATATAGAGATGAAAATATCATATATATGTATTATCGTCGTTCATAGGAATGCAAGGCATTGCCACTGCATGCTCACGTACGAGTCTCCAGGTCCGACTGCAGTCATATCAACTTAAGTTTTATAATACTGTCATCACTTTCTGCTGATTTTGTATTGAAAGATTGGCAGAAATCTAAAAAAATATAATGTCAAGCAACACTGAGACAAACCAGTTATGTTAATTGACAACATTTCCTTATTATGCTGCTCAAAAACAAAATCCTCCTCCCACTACTGCAGGATGGATGATGTTTCTTTTGTTAATTAGCTCTGTATTAAATGCATTTTTTTGGGAGTCAGTTTTGATGTGAACACCTTCTTTTAAAATCCTTGAAGCCGAAAGCCAACTTCACTTTCGTCGTCATTGTTTTATTTCCAAATGCAATCTGCTAGAGAAGAGCCAAAGACGTGTTTTTTTAAATGTAATACAGATACTTCCTGACAAACACTGAATGCACCAAATGTGTAATATTGTGTCTAGATTAAAAAATTCCAAAAATGCAATGGAGTCGCTCAGTTCTCAATAAAATGTCGATGCAATGATAAGACGGCCGGCGGAAATTCCTATGAGATATTTGCAGAAATCGCAGGCGGACTTTGGCATTGACAATTTGGTAGCAGCTGGTGTGGACACAATGTCTGTGTGGCACGGACCTTGTCAGCACTGATGACAGTTAGGGTTGACAAGTTCCCAGAGTCAGCCGGAAAGTTCAACGGCATCTGTGACTTCCTGTTCCTGTGGAGAATGTGTCATGGGTGATTGAGGTGATTGCCTCACTGGCAGCATTAGCAGACATCACTGCCCTGCCCGCCAATGGAGCCGTAAGATTCCTTTGATGCAAATATTCACTTATCACATGAAGGAAATCCATTTCCTCCCACACAGACCCCATACCGACGTATCTCGGAAAAAGAAGTCTCACACTTCCCAGGGGAGATTGGGCTCAGCAGGGGGAGGGGAGCAGCCAGACGTGACCTTCTTCCTCGGCTGCAGCCTCGGGATCCTGTCGACGTAAACTATGACAAACATATTGGGAGCTTCAATCCAACTGTTTTTTTGCAACCACGCAAAATACATGCACATCTGTGGGAGGATTCGAGTGAACCTACCATGTAAAGTTGATTCTGGGTACTCGTTCGAATTTCTAAATCCTTCCGAAAGTGGATCTCTAAACGGTGACTGCAGCTGTCGTCGCGCTGACAAATCACCCTGAAGAAATATGGAAACGGTAAAGCGTTTTTTAGATTTGACGGATGTGAAAAAACAATGTAATCACTTGTCAGATTGGCTTTTTGAGCAAGTCTCTGGAAGAACAATATTCATGGCAGCTGTTTTTTGGCAAGTATTTACTTTCCTCAATTACAAGAACGACTCAAGGCTCCAAACAGAATTAGATTATTTCCGTTAGATGACTTCCACAATAAATCAATCAATTCATGAATGAACATTAACATGAAAATAATAGTTTTACATTTTGAGAAATAGGCTTCTGGTCATACCTTTATACACCCCACTGGACATGTTTATTCATACCACTATACTTTTTATTACACATTCTATTTATTCCATTATTAATGATATAAATAACAATGTATGCACTTCTGGTGAGAGGCTGAACCTCATGTTGTTGTCAAAGTATGTGTACTGCATTGCAATGACAAGGATGATACATCTAATGTAATCTAATATGTATAGTTTTATTTATTTCATCTATTTTAATAGCTGTGCCCTAAACCACAGAGGTCCACGTTCCAAAAAATCGAAATTAAACATTGAAATCCATCTAAATCAACACATTTTAAAACGTGCATTAACAATTACAGACAACACAAATGGTAAACATCTATATTTGAAATTGTAAGACTAAAAACATACACTCCTGTGTGTATGTGGGAGTGTATAACTAAGACTCCCTATTTGAAGTGAGATATGAGCGCGACGCGAGAGCCCCGTATGCCGTCTGTCATTCAATCCACGACGACTCCGTCTCCAGCCGTCTGTCGCTGCAGCTCGCGGGCTGAGAGAGCTGCCGGCGTCTGCCTCCAGCGGGCTGACTGACAGCACAACATGTATTGAACCAAAATAGTTTTCATGTCGGCTCCGTGGGAAGAAAATCAACAGTGTTTATGCATTGATTCGTTGATTTTTAGTTCCCCGCCCACCGAAGCGAGTGAGTCGAATCCTCCAGTAGTGAAACAGCAAAATCTAGTAGGAGTAGGAGCCTCAATCAGTCGATGTACAGTAGATACGGTTTATATATTAAAAACATCCAATACAGCAGGATGTTGTTGTGTGATTTAAACCACTTTCTATGTAGATTACCCTTCACTAAACGTGATGAAAGCATAAAGACGCCGGAGGGTCTCTGAGTTTGTGTGGACATTCAATAAAATGGAAGAGCTGCCACAGAAGCAGTTTCACTTTATGTTTAAGCAACACAACTATTTGTTTAGGTTCCGGAAAGAAAAGGCCAGGGTGTAGATTGTGTACACACACACACACACACACACACACACACACACACACACACACACACACACACACACACACAGGTCAACTGAGTGAAAGTCCTGTGTTTGACCCAGTGGTACATCCCAACCTCCTCTCTAAGTATCATAATTGACCTACACTACCATTCAAAAGTTTGGGGTCACTTAGAAAAAATAAAGAAAAACACTATTTTTTCCAATGAAAATGACATTAAATTAATCAGAAATACACTCTATACATAGTTAATATGGTAAATTACTATTCTCTGTTTTTTAAACTGTTTTAGAAGCCCATCTCCAGTTTTCTAGTGGTACATTGTGTTATTGCCTTAGAAGACTAGCAGAGGGGTAGAACCCCCTTGAAACCATTTTTTTATTATTTGTATAACTTTTTATTTTGCATTTTCCCCAAACAGATTATTCCTTGACATTGAAACCCTTTTTATGTGAGCGCAGCTGAAAACAGTTATGCTGGTGAGAGAAGCTCTAAAACTGGCCTTCCTTTGAGCCACAAGTTGGAAGAACAACATTAATATTTACAATGAAAATCATTATTTCTAACCTTGTCAATGTTTTGACTATATTTTGTATTAATCTTGTATTCATTTAATAAATAAAAGTGTGAGTTTTCATGGAAAACACAAAATGTTCTCCGTGACCCCAAACTTTTGAACGGTAGTGTATATTGGCCTTGAAAGCTTCCACGTCATGTGATTAGTAGGTAATCCAGACATGTCGTCTGCATTTATTGCCAGTTCAGCATTTAAATCTTTGTAAATAAATCTGTAAATAAAGGTAAATCTTTGGTTAAAATACAGTACAAAAGTGAGTCCCAGGCAGCTCTCCGGAGTAGCCACGCTATCTGAGTAACATCCATAAAAAAAAAAAAAAAAATGTTATCTATTTACCCGATAGCCTGCGATATAGGCCGCTACAGATGGTCTAAATCCATAACACGCAAGCTTATCAGGAAGAAGCTCAGGGTCAATAACTTTTTAAATGCCGCCTTAATGGGACGGCTCCACAAATACATTTGTTGCCCAGATGTCTGTGTCAGTTATGTGCCATAAATGATAATAAGAAGAACCCTAAACATTATGTAAAGTGTTCAGTCTGATTGTGAGGATAGCAAAGCCATATTAATTGTTAGCACATGAGGTAAATGTGCCTCTGTGCCAGGATGTTAACATTGTTTGGAGATCTTTATGGTATTTAAGTTTATATAGTGTGTGGATGTGTGGATGCCAGAACTGGACCGAAAACGCAGCAGCTGTGTAGCAGCTGGTGAATGCAATAATCCATATAAATCCCATTTACCTATTTAGGAATGTACTACTTTAATGTCAACATTGATTTTGTAATGCAGACTTTATGCACACTAACGCATTTCATGGGGTGCCATCTTGCCTTCCATACAATGCTGTTGTTATTGTTAGGAAAACATTATTGTGATTTGAGCTGAGAAACTGTGCAACAGTGCTAGAAAATAGATTGTTTTAAAGTAAAGTGAAGTTAAAACGTTACACTATGGTCGCCCCTGGTTCAGAGTGAATGATGTGAGCGTGTCCCTTGTGTGAGTGTTGGTTGTTTAATTACGTGAAGCTTTTATTCCCTGCAGCAGAGTTATTTTGTCACGCAAAAACAAATCTAAAACAAATCAATCAAAGTGTGATTAAGATTTCAACCGGAGCACCTCATTTACTTAGAAGCGGGGAAATTAAATATAATCAATACAATAAAATTATTTTTTTTTAATTAAAAACAAGATTATTTTACAGCCTGACAGAATGATGGGAGCAGGAGATGCTTTCTTTAATTGTTTTGAAGTGTTGTATAAACTCCTGGGGCCAGATGCTGTAAGAATGTGTTGATTCCTGATTATAAAAAGACAAATTACATTTTGGTAGATTTGAAAAGCTGTGTGTGTGTGTGTGTGTTTGTGTGTATGAGTGTGTGAATGGTTTTGTTTTTTAAATGTCAATCATCGTGGCGCTGGGCTCACAGGCACGAGTCTTATTGTGTCTTCAAAAGTTACACACGCTTCACTACTCATTAGAAAACTCGAAGGAAAGCAATTTTACCATCAGCGAGCTTCTCCAGCAGCCGTCACTACAAACAGAAGAATGCCGAAATGACACCGAAAAGAAAGATCCTTTCTACCCAATTGATATAGTTTGTAATGGCCTTTGTGGAGAGAGACGTCAGCAACCAACAAAATAATTGATTAAAAAAGAACATATAGCACCTTGTTTTTTTCTGTTTCTTCACAACTTTTTCTTTTCAACTGTCAGATGAAGCGTCTTTATGTCTTAGCAACCGGCTCGTGCAGCTCCGTGGAGCTCTCTGGGTTGAGGGAACGATACCTGTCTCTGATTGGCCGAAGAGTCCAATCAGAGACGATGTCATTGGCCAGGGCGCACATTTTTGCGCCCCAAGATTCACGTTTCATCCGCCAATGTGACGCCGTTCTTAACCGAAACGACTGTATAATGTTTGCTCGCTGCCGCACACACACGTTGGGCTGGCGCCTGTGAAAAGGGGCGGGGCTTCTCTCAGTGATGATGAGAAATATCATTTAATCTATTAAGGATTATACTAACATCATCAGGTATGCTGTCAAAATGATGGACAGCAGTTGCGGCTGCCTGGTGACAGATAAATGTGCCCCTGTAATTAAAAAAAATATTGAATTTATTAAAGAATATATCTTCTTTGGGACCACTTGGAATAACCCATTTATGTTTGAGCTTCAGTTTATTAGAAATGACGGTCAAACTTCATAACAACTGCTATGCAGCATTAGTAAACACTTAATACATCACTTATAAAGCATTGTTCCAAACTTTATAAATGATGGATTCCCCATTTGTAATTGAAGTTTTATACAATGCTTCATAGCGTTATATAGTTGTTATAAAGTGTTACAGAGCCATTGGACCATAAAGAGACGGTAACACTTTATAATAACTGCTATATCATCTATATCTTTCCAGCATCAGAAACAACAGTGCTAATTTAAAACAATGCAGGAAAGCAACAAGAACATTACAATAAAGGACAATACAGTCTTCTGATTCCCGCTGTATTTTCAGTTTTTGTTAATTGATTTGACTGTTTCCTAAAATACGTGCAAACCACTCATTTGAACCTACGAGCCATAGTGTTTACTCAGACGATAAAAAAAGTGTTTTCCGTTCTCCATACCACCCCTCACAGTTCATAAAGCCCTCCCGGATGCCCTTGAGCTTCATCAGTAGCTCTGATTGCTCCACTGGTTTGAGGACATGGGGATCACACAGATTAAATTCAGCCATGTGGTAAGACAAAGGCTGACACCATTTCATTCCGGCGGGTTGCTAATGCCACCTTTCAGGACCCGTGTTCCGTCTCAGAGCGTCGTTGGCGCTCGGGGGATGCAAAGTCACCCCCAGGCGCTGAGCGACACCTTGGAAAGGTAATTAAGCATCAAGAAGAGGTTGAATGTGAAATTGGGTGTGAGCACTTTGCTTTTGGCTCAACTGCATATGCGGAAAAACCTAAATTTGTAATTAATTCCACTTGATAGCTTATCTGGAAAAATCTAGTTGGATTGTTTTTTTGGAATGGCATAATTGAATGGCACCAGCATTACATTACATTACATTACATGTCATTTAGCAGACGCTTTTATCCAAAGCGACTTACAATAAGTGCATTTCAACCTAGAGTACAAACTAAGAACAACAAGAATACAGAAAGTAACATTTCCTCAACATAGTCAAACTACAAAAGTACCATAATAAGAGCCATTCAAGTGCTACTAAAGTGCAAATCTGTGTTTAATCCAGATATAGTCGGAAAAGGTGCGTTTTCAGTTTTCGGCGGAAGATGTAGAGACTTTCTGCTGTCCTGATGTCAGTGGGGAGTTGGTTCCACCACTGAGGAGCAGGACAGCAAACAGTCTGGATTTCGAGTGATTAGCTCGAGGTGACGGAGTCACAAGTCGGTTGGCTGTTGCCGAGCGGAGCGAACGTGCCGGGGTGTACGGTGTGACCACATCCCGGATGTAGACGGGGCCCGATCCGTTCAGAGCACGGTACGCCAGAACCAATGTTTTGAAGCGGATGCGGGCCGCATCCAACTGTTTTATTTATTTATTTACTACAACGTCCTATATACTTTGGGGGAGAGTGAGGAATCCCTCATTTCCAACCCAGGAAGTATTTGGTTCTTGTATTTCTTGTATCCCACAGAGCTTGTCGTGGAAGGTGGGCGTCCTGTGTCCAGCTTCCTGTGAGCTTATTGTAATAAAATAATACAATAATTTGGTTAAGGTTAGCCAAAAGCTTCTGGCTTTGGTGAATCTGTCTTGTACTTCAACCATGACTTGCTTTAACCGAGAAGCAAATCTTTCTGTATCATTAAAGGTGCAAAAAACACACACACACACACACACACACAAACACACAAACACACAAACAGACACACATTCACACAAACACACATACACACATACACACATACAAACACACACACACATACAGACACACACGTACACACACACACACTTATACACACACATACAGACATACACATGCACATATACATACACACACACCCATACAAACTCTCACACTCACACACACACACTGTCTCACACACATACATGCACACACACACATATTAACACACACACACATACACACACACACACACCCACCCACCCACCCACACACACTCACACACACACACACACACATTAACACACACCCACAGACACACACACACACACACACACACATATTAATTAACGAAGCACAGAGAAGCTGGGAACGCACACAGCAGGAGAGCAATTTCCTTCTCCCCGCTGGAACATTACTCCACGATATCCTCACAATACAAATAGTTGTTTACCGCGATAAAAGAGCGCAGAATTATTATAGCACCTTTAACCAAGTGCACTTTAATTAAGAGCCCTGTAGATAAACATGAATATGTGAACCGTGCTATTCTTTGACAGATATGGTCGTGAACATTAATGAAATGTGAATGTTTTACAGCATTCAATATAAAGAGTTTCCGTCTTAGCAGATAAAGAACACACCTCCTTCAGGCCGAGGGGATTCAAACCTTCAAGCATAACAACAAGGTCTCCGGGTCGCGTCCGGCTGGGTGTCATATTGTTGCCTCTCTTTGTTCCACGTCTCTCTCTCTGGCCTCATTCAGTGTCAACTCATCGGTGTGATCTTAGAAATAGAGACACACGTTGCTGCTGTCATGTTTCTTCATGTTAGAAATCAATATGCCAATGCACAATTTTTAAACCATTAAGTTCGAACAAAAGGAAGTATTCATGTAAAGTAAAAGTATCTTTTTTACAGTACTTAAGTTTGTACTTTTTTAAAGTACTTTAAAAAAGATACTTGTACTTTACTTGAATATTTCCTTTTGAACTTTGTTTATTTCACAGCTTTAGTTACTGGTTACTTTACACATTAAGAATTTACTCGAAAAACATTTGATCAATTTGTATAATAGGTGGTTTTGTTACAGATTTAACTCAAATACTGTATATAAAGTATAGTGGAAATTTGATAAACAATTGTAAATCCAATTTTCTTATATGATTCATATTTCTACTCACAATATTGCTTATTTTTCAATAATATTTTCAAGCCAGGTTTTGCCTTTAGTTAAAATCTTTGAGTCATTGTGTGTTGTAGTCGTTCTACTTTTACTCAAAGTAATTATCTAAATTCATCTTCTTATCCCGATCTTAAGCCAGTAAGCCAGTTTCCTTCGAAGGGGATTTTGCTCTCCTATTCAAAAATAAGTCTGAACTCCCACAATTATCTCTAGAAACCTGTGTTAGCTTTATATTACGGCCTCACTGTTTGACACATACATATTTCATTATGACTCATTATTATACAGTGTGATCATTCAGCTCTTCCTCGGCCGCCGGCTTTAAGCTCCAGAACTTTGTTCCATGTCATTTTTAATGGCGGTCCTGGACTGCAGTCCTTTTTTTTGTTCCTTCTTTTTTTTGGGGTGCTGCTCCACAACCCGTTGCTCTCTCCTGAGGTTTTAGTTTTCTCTCCACTGCATCCACCCTCCGCCTTATCAATGGGATGCAGCTGAAGTAAACATTGCATCTCTCACATAATTCTATGGCAATCCCCAGCAGCGGCGATAAGCTCAGGGAGCAGATGTAGCTCATGAGCTAACTTTTTGATTCACTTCACTGGAGGATGTCTAACAGGATATGTCTCCGCAAAGCTTACTGCATGTCCAGTCATTTCCACAGCATTTATAATTCATGAAGTAAACACTTCTCTTCTTCTTTTTTTTAAAACACTCGTGCTCTGTCTCATGTGAACGAGTTGAAGCCGAGCGCCCCAGTTTGCATTGCAAATTGCAAATCAGAGTTTCCCTGTACTGTGGATGCATTCTGTGCAGGTGGAGCCAAAAGAAGCTCCGGTGTTGTTTGCTATATTTAAAACTAATGCACCATGAAAATTACAGCAGGCTGAAAAGGAAGACTGAATAAAAGATTTTTATTATGATTTAATGGCTCCATTCTGGTGAAAAACATCCCTGTAGGTGTGAAGAGATGATGTGACTTTTAGAGGCATTTTCTTTTCTTGGCTTTTCTTTGAGTTTAAGGGATGAATGAAACGGGGAAATAGGCTATCAGTGGGAGCCACGCTTCCACTCAATGCACTCTTGAGACAACATGCTGTTAGGAAGCACTCACGTGGCACCGAAAAAACAAACAAAGAGGCATTCAAGAAGCATTTGCGCCGCATTGATACATTGAATTAGACACGAGAAGGTAATATATTTTTGTTTATTCTGCCTTCGCAATTTTTTATTCATTACTCCGCAAAAAGACCCTTTGGTGTCCATTTCCTCCGCCGTCTCATGTAATCATGTTTGGATGTGCTGCAGCAATTTAGCCTGCAATAAAAAAAACTCAAGTATGATCTAATTCGACACCGGACTTTGCAGTGCTTATTATTTTTGCTCAAGTGTTACCATTGAAGATACATAGCAGCATCGACAAGCTGGTTTGTTGCCTGGAGATATTTTTTTTTTTATGTTCCAGGGTTGTTCATTAAACATGATAACTTTCTCTAAAGTTATGATGCATGAAGTTCACGAGTCGACCCTTTGGGAGGCCGCTACACCTGCGTCATGAATAAAGTGTGTTTTTAAACTTTCTAGCTGTGACTATGATGACTTAAGTGTTTCAGAAGTTTATATTGGAACCTCCTTAAATTGGAGGTTTCATTTCCCACTGTATTGATTTCAGGGCTTGTTAATCCTTCAAATCTAAATAAATCTAAAAAAAACACACAAAAAGTTTCGCTGACGGCTTGTGTCTGGCCAAAAATATAAAATACTTTGTATTGCATTGGAATAAAGGTCAGGCTTGTCCCATGTGTTTAATGTTAGTCTCCATCATATTCTGTCTGAATGCTGATGTCCACTCCAGTGAAAATTTGATCATCAACAAATTTATAGCACATTACAAAAAGTAAGCTTTCCCAGCACTATCATACTTTTATCTCTTATTTTATCTCGAGCAGCATGTCTTTAGGGATGTAAATGTCAGTCTGCCAGGCAACATGTTTGCTGTGCCCAATACTTCAGTTGCATCATAGTAATAAACATGATAAACCTGCTCAGTATCAGCATGTGAGCGTTTGGGCTGTAGATCCTGGGTCTCTTAGGTGTTATTCGAAAAACGTTACACAAAACGTTAAATAATGCTGAATTAATTTAGATTAGCATGGATCACAAGATGCTCATCCTTCAAAACAGGGACATAGCACAGAGGACACAGAAGCATCGCTATGTATAGAATGAGCTACATGTATGAATCATTGATTCCACTCACAGCCGAGCCACTATGATTTATAATACATGTATATCTTTACATACTGGCCTCCCCTGTGTAGCATAACTTGGGGCGTTACTGGTTGTAATGAAGAATCAGCACTTGCAGTCAAGGACTAGTCCCTGACAGAGGTTTCGTTTTGTTTCCTTGCATCACAATTGTTATTCATATTCATGCGTTTCCGTTATTCTTGTGTACATTGTGAATCATCAGATTTCCCCCGGTGTAAGATGACTCAAAGTGGATTTGTTGCCGAGCGTGATCCTGATCTCTGAACTCGTGATTGAACGCTACACGAACACTTAGGCAAATGGACGGCGGCGCATAAGAACTGATTTTTTAAATTAAAAATGTAACATTCGGGAGGCATATGCGGCCCACAGCGCCGGGACGTGTGGCTACGGGCAGAGTGCCTGCACGAAAAAAAAACCAGCCGCCCCCACACAACCACACACTAATGTAAACTGAGGAACATGTGCAGAGTTAAAGACTGAAGCAGCCCCAGAGGCTGCGCTGAGGTCCAGCCTATTTAAAGAGCAGACAGCCCGACTCCTGCAGGGACCGAGCAGGGACCGAGCAGAGGAAATGACTAACACATCGGAGACGGGAGACGGACACACACGCGGCGAGGGGAGCCGGGCGAGCTGAACTCTCGTCCCCCACACGACCAGACACCGGGAAGCTCTCACGCGTCGCTCTGTGAACACACATGTAGATGTGAGCAGTGTGTGTGTGTCTGTGTGTCTGTGTGTGTGTGTGTGTGTGTATGTTTGTGTGTGGGTGGGACTTACGTGCATGCGTGTGTGTGGGTGTATGTTGCGTGTGTGGGCGTGTGTGTGGGTGTGGGTGTTGTGTGTGGGCGTGTGTGGGTGTGGGTGTTGTGTGTGTGTGTGTGTGTTGTGCGTGTGTGTGTGTGTTGTCTGTGTATGTGTGTGTGGTGTGTGTGTGCATGTGGGTGGTTGGATGTAATTGAGAGACGGAGGGTGGAAAATTGGAATGAAGGCAAGTGAGTGTGAGTCAGGGTTGACACAGAGGTCAAACCAAAAGACATTAATAATTCCTTCCCATTGCCAACATTATGTGTGTGTGTGTGTGTGTGTGTGTGTGTGTGTGTGTGTGTGTGTGTGTGTGTGTGTGTGTGTGTGTGTGTGTGCAGGCTCTTCAGTGCGGTGGAAGCTCTTTTACCAAAACAATCCAAGATAACAACGGGATTAGCATGGATGTCGTCTAACAGGCTGACAAACTGTCGCACAAGTTCGCCAGCATCGACACACAATAAATGCCAGAGTACTGTCGGAAATTTGCCCGAAAGGTTATCCGTTATCAGCTGCTGGGATTCATGAATATGTGATGAAAATTGACAAAGGAAGTAGTCTGGGCTCCGACTCTACCCACTGTGCGAAGCATCAACGGCGTTTTTAATTCGTTGGTCGTTTCCCAGAGTTCCTGGCGGGATGAACTTGATCTCACAGAAATGTGTGGCCTCACCATCCTTTAACAGCACATTATGTGGTGGTGATGTCATGCGTTAAGATGCTGCGTCTGCACCAGGAACACAAAGCCAATGGAAAGTCAATGTGGATACGGCGGACACACACATTAGAAAAGGCATGCGACGTTCAGAGATGATGACGCCGCGCGACGATATGAAGCCGACACAGGAAACCGTCGGTGGTGTCCCACGGTTGTGTTAATTATTGTGACGCGCCTTTCGTGACATGTTTACATATTTTGCTCGCTACTTATACGTACTTATTTTGACCCGAGCGTGATGTTTTTCCAAAACTTAAAGTGTTTTTGACGAAACCAAAAATGTTTTATTGTTCCCTTGGCGTGGCAACCCTCCTGTAATGAGCTGTTAAGAGGTCGTGGTAGTTTCACATATTTTATGGGGTCACGTTGGGCAGGAGATTTTTTTAACAAATACAAAGAAAAATGCATTTATTTGTATTATACATTGAAGTTATCATATTTTGGATTAATATTGTTTTCAATGCCTTATTTATTTTCATGTTTAATAACAGTAACCTAACATCCTGAGATTTTAAAATAAAATGTATTGGTTATAGGTGTGGGTTAGGGGATAGGACATGCATTACTCCAATGACAGTCCCCACAAGCATAGATACAAACATGTGTGTCATTGAAAAAGGTATTCTCATAACGTATTATTTTCTTACAATATGGCAAAACAAGCAATTTTGTTGTTGTTTTTGATCCATTGGAGATAGGAAAGTTACACTCGCAAATTGCCAAAAACGACTAACACTAAGTGGTAGATAAAATACTGTAAATGCTTTCTTCAGAGAGGACATGTGCTGTGATTTACTGTCATAGCAGGAGTCCGTGCAAAACCTTTTGGGGGAATTTGCATGTGAGAAATAAAACAGTATCTTCATGTCAAATGCCAGACAGCCACGAGGACTGCAGCTCCTTCTCTCTTCTGAGGAAGCACAATAAGCCGTTACATTTTCTATACTATAACATGTTACTCATAGCTGTCTGCGCCTCTCAGATGGTTTGAAGGTAGGGAAAACAGACACTTTCTAAGATGATAATTTAGAATTACTCTGAAACTCGAGCTTTCTCGCAGTTAGTTGACACCTCAACTGGTAGAGAAGAGAAAAACTGAGGAAAGTCGAGGTAAAACTCAGAGCTGGTGTGTAGGGAAACACTTCATTTGGTGTGCTGACTTCATCTTTATAATTATTAATCAAGTTGTAGAAGAATTCAGTTCGAAATTTTACTGTTACCATACATTGTCAAGGGGAATTCATTGCACTGAGATTTGTTTGTTGATTCTTCTTTTCTATGATCGTTTAGTTTTTTTGTATTTTAATGTGTTCTTGTGTGTATGTATTTACTGTGTATTTCAAAGCACAATGTTAATTTATATTGCTAATCTAATCTTAATCAATAATAATAGCACCATCTAGTGAGAGTGATAATAAAGCAGATCCCTTCACCGCTATATGTTTTATTGGGGAAGTGAAATATAAAAAAGTACTCATAGAAACATTACACAAATACCTTTGTTTTTTAACTCGGTACACTGGAGCCTGTCCTGGTGCATTCATAACGGATTCTCATTCTCAATCAGTCAGTAAATCAGTAAAAAATGTGCGTCATGCAGCGCGTGAAAGTGAAGAGGTGAGGCCCACAGCGCTGCATATGCATGTGTGTATTCACAGTTTATTATTCTGGAATGTGTCGCGTGTCAGAACTGCACCGAAATCGACAAAACATTCCACGGGGGCGCCATCAATACACCCACCAAGGGGGAGGAAGATTGGATGAGTGTTTATGGAGAGATATGAGAACACACACACACAGAGACACACACACACACACACACACACACACACGCACACACACACACAGAGACACACACACACACAGAGAGAGACAGAGACACAAACAGATAGACAGACAGACACATACACTCACACACACACGCACACACACCAAGAGACACACACACAGAGACACACACACACACAGAGACAGAGACACAAACAGACAGACAGACACACACACAGACACACGCAGACAGACAGATAGAAAGCCAGACAGACAGACATATAGACAGACACGCAGATGGACACACAAACACAGACAGACAGATAGCCACAGACAGACAGACACAGACACACACACACACACACACACACACAAAGACAAACACACATACACAAGCAGACAGACACAGACAGACACACAGACACACACACACAGACAGACAGACACACATATGAACACAGACACACATACAGACAGACAGACACACAGATGGACACAGACACACAGACAGACAAACACACACACACACAGACAGACACAGACAAACACAGACACACAGATGGACACAGACAAACACACACACAGACACACACACATGCAGACAGACACAGACAGACACACAGACACACACACACGCAAACACACACAGACAGACAGCTTAGAGTTACCTTTCCTTTTCAAACATGATATCAGTGCAAAACATCAACAATGACCAATTGGCGAATGATCGAACTGAAGTCTGAAGTCTGGTTCATCTCTTCTCCCCTCATTAAACTATTCATTAAACTATTCAGCTCTGCACCAGTAAAAAAAAACTAGAGCGTCGGTCATGTGAGAATGGACAGTTTGACCCGCTGTCACGTTCTCTGCACCCGCTTTAATGTTCCCCATCCTCAAGCGACAGGTGGGACAGCAGGGCGACAGCTCACTGAATCTACCACAACTATCAGGTGTGTTCTTTTCTGTACCCCCGAGTATCTCATGAGCATTTTGTGCAAAGGGTAACACATTTTATGGATGTGATTACCCGCACGCCGCCGGATGACAATGTTGGTGAAGGATTTGATGATTCCTGGGCGAGCCGAGGAATTGGATTTCCTCCCCTGAATGATGACTGTCTGCTAGATTGTTACCTTTGTCCACCAAAGTGAACTGTCTGTCTGTCTGTGAGTTATGTTTCGGGGTTGCCTTCTTTCTAAACTGTTAGAGACACTTTCTGGGCTTTGCTATACTCTCTTCACTTTTCTCTCTAACAGCGGTATTTCATTTATTCTGGGAATGGATTTGGATTATAAATGATAGAATTGGTTCACACTAATAACAGAAATGTTGGTTTATGAACCTCATTCATTCTCTTTTCGCTCTCATTCATTAGTGGCACAACGACCCTTCAGCCACGAGCCCCGATAAGCTTTAAAAGCTCTGCGGTTTCACCCCAGCCTCACCGAGGATTACTGCACACGACGGTGAATTATGCAGGAGCATGAAGCATCTTTGTTTGGCTATGAGGTGAGCTTGCCCCCCTTTCTGTGAAGTATTATAGATGGATTTGGAAATGAATGCACGGGCATGGAGCTACAGTGCACGTCTTTGTTGTCAGGGAGGTCTTCCTCGCTCACACAGTTTGAGGCCCGGATGATTAAAGCTCCAATAACCGCAGCCGTCGGTCCTCTCCGCTGCAATAATGCCATTTCCTTCAGTCGCTACATTATTTTGCATTCATCTCTTTGAAGACGGTTGTTGAGGATTACCGGAGGTCTCGAGGAATATAACACTTCTTGTGTTGTATTTGTTCTCCCGATAAGTGGCCAATAGAAACTGATAAAAGCATTTTTGTAAATCTGCCAGTTCGGCAAAAAATTGCAAAAATGTAGTTTCAAACTATGTGTGTATGTAATAAAACAGCAGAGCGGACAGGCTATTAAATATATGAGTAAATACATCTGCTGCATGTCAATATTTTCATCTCCATATAAAAATAAAAAAGCTAATGAGAAGAGAAAAGGGCACTTTGTGGTTCCTGGGAGGGCTGGAAATCCATCTAATGACTTCTCCCCAGTGTGCGCCGACCTCTGCCTGGAATCCCCTGGAACTAGAGCAAAACTCCACTTTACTGCAAACCCACAAACACACATTGATGCAGAATCGTGTCTGCACGCCGAACCAAACGCATCACTGAAGTCTCAGCGACGCCATGCCAGCCGGGGATTTAAGTGCATCCCTCCTAACCTCCTCCCAGGATCAGACGCACTGATTCTTATTGTCACTTCTGACAGCGACTTCAAGTTGTAGCTTTTATTCAACAATTAAAAAAGCAGGAAGTATGTATAACTTTTTTTTTCTGTGATTAAAATGTAAAAGATGTCTGGAATTCAGCTGATAAAGATGCAATTTGCTGTTTAATATATATTTTCAAACCGCAAGTATTGGACAAATGAGGCAAACCGATCAGACGCCGGAGGCCACGCGGCCACGCGATGTCAATCATCTGCAGCGACAACGTTTGCCAAAGCGATGACGATGAGTCAGAGCCTTGGAGAACATATCTCTGTTTATATATGGATTATTAGTGGTCGCCCAGAGCATGGGCCAAGTTTAACATTCACGCTCCGTTATTAACTGCCATAACCAGTCCAACTATTGCGTGGTGTGTTCCACATGTACATAAAAGACAATAATGCCGAGTTTGACATTAAGCCAAACACAGCTCATCAAATCCTACACACACGGCCAATACACACGTATGTGTCTTTCACGCATGAGCGCATACGCGTAAAGCACTTGTTTTAGTAAAGCGATCATCATTTGATATGACATCAACTTAATGAGCCATCTTCCCACCTTTTTTAGTCCCTCTGTTATTGTCTCTATAAGACCTTGATAATTACTACAATGCAAGTTGGTGATTTGCAGATCAGGATTGGTTGATTAATGTATAATTGTATGCGGATCGGCTCTCATAAAACTCATTTAAGTGTGTGCAGCTTTTAGAACAACCCTGACCGGATCATCACTACTTGATAGGCTTTGAGTGTGAACATGTCAGAATTGGCAGCTTTGACGGCTCGTTGTATTTTCGTAAATCGTATAAATAAAGGCAGGTGTGCGCTGGTCTGCTTTGAGTCCGTCATCATTACCTTCACATTGAATATGCGGGAGGTAATGTTTTGAACGCCGTGTATTAGTATGTGTGTGTGTGTGTGTGTGTGTGTGCGTGTGTGTTATTCGCATAAGTAAAAAAGTCGCAAGAAATTTGGTGGGATGATTGATTATTATCCGGGGATCATTTGATTATATTTTGGGATTGATCGGGTCAAAGGTCAAGGTCATGAAAAAGTTCAAAATCTTCTTGAATCACATGAAATTTGGTGAGATGATTGGTTATTATCCAGGGACTATTTGATTTGATTTTGGGACAAGGTCAAGATCATGAAAAGGTCAAAATCTTCTTTTTACCATAGGCGACCACTACTAATTTATGTCCAATTGGCATGCAGCTAATGCCAAAATGTTCATAATTCAATGCACTATCTTGTGATATGCGAAGGTATCCGTTCTAGTTTACCATGTTATATCCCGCAAGTTTTTTTTATGTGTATCTATATTTAATTTAATCTGCAAGGTGATTGCCGTGCCATTTCTGTGGGTCATGCGTGAGGGAGTAGCAATAAAGAAAACAATGCAAAGAATGAGACTACAACGAATGTCTTCACCCTGAGGTTAGTTTGGCTTTCCTCTGCTCCACTTCTCCGCCTCCAGCTGCTGGGTTCTCCAATGTGTCCATTAAAGACGGATGTTAGAGGACCCGGTGTTCTCCCTGCTGGCAGAACGGAGCATATGTAGCCATATTAATCCAGAGCAGCTCCTCTTATTTGACCCCGAGGCGCGGCATCTCGGGGGTTTGGACTACCAGAAGAGGGGGGTTTTATGAGAGGGAGATGGGGGAACACGTGGGTGTGTTAACGCCTTCAGTCTTCACGGGGAGGAAATGGATGTAGCACATTAAAGTTCGTACAGGCCTTCGGGCCTTTTCGGTTCAGACAGCGAGCTCCGAGCGCCGCATCCGCGGCGGGACGGGCAGCAGCGGGCTGCCGTGGCTAATGGCTACATCTCGTTATCAGCAACCGATACCAGAGGCGCCCGGAACATGTACTACCAAGGCACTACTACACACAAGTCAACAACTAATTGATTTTTAAAGTCATCATTAGAAATCTATCTTTAACCACACTGAATACATGTAAACGTATGTGAATCTTTTCTTTTCTTTTTTCCGTTTAATTCATTATTATTATTTTCACGCTCCCTGCCTCCTTTGCTTGCGTCGGCCCGCCAAGTCTGACAGACAGCTTGTAGTTTTAAACGCGGAGGACGTATTTGGCAATGCTGCACTATTATTACTGTTATATCTCTAAGCTAAATCATATCAAGACGTTGTTCCTTGATCCAGAATGGGTTATCAATCATTGAAGCTCATGCTGCTCCCGAACATTTGTATTTCAATTAATGTTTGTTCAACGTCGGTGTCGGCTATAATTCAGAAGTAGATTAGCTGCCGCATCATTTCCCCTGGTTCTGTGGTTGCCAAGGTAACACCATAGACTGTAGATAGGAAGTTGACTTGTTCACGATGACATGTGTGGACTACAAATTAACATTTGACATTTTCTCATAGACTTCTACAGCGTCAGACTTTTTCACCTCGAGCAGTCGCCCCCTGCTGGCCAAGAGAAGGATTGCAGGTTAGCCTTTCGTGAAATGTGGTTGAAGGAAATGCGCGTTCAAAGCTTTTATAGTGGCGTTTCTCACGTCCATCGCAAAAAACAACATTCTTCTATCCTTTCAAATGGATTGATAGTGAGACGCACTATCCCCCCCCTCCCCCGACCTCCTGCAGTGGTTTATGCAACAACTCTATTGTTGTTGTCTCTGGCACGCTCAGTTAGGCATAAGCTCCGCAGACAGCTGTTCAAATTTCTCGTTTGTTGTTGAATCAACACTACTGCAGATATTTAGATCATCTCTTTACATTCTCATGCTGGTGGAACAGATGCACGCAGTTTGGGAATCCACACATGAAAACATGAAACCAGCCTCTTTTGTTTTTGCACGACATGGATTTGATATTCCTGACAGTGAGTGAAGCTGGGTATGAGTTTAATCTTGTTCAATCCACTCAGTTCACAGCAACAGAGGAGACAATTGTGAAGCTGCCTCATTCCAGTGTAAACACAATTTATTTGTTCCCTTTTTTTTCTCAAGAGAGGCGTAAAGCAGTGTCACACCTACATTTCACTCTGATGGGACTTTGGCTGTCGGCCATCTGGTGTGAGCTTTATGACGTCCGTTCCCTCATTTTAACTAACAACCGAAAATGATTGCTGTCACATATTCAGCAAAACTATAGTCGGGGTAAAAAGAAAAATACAACTTTCCCCTCAGTCTAACTGACAGCGTGGCTGGCCGTTCTGGTCCTGCTGTCAGGAGCGGTGTGTTCAATTATGCATGGAGGGATTACAATCCGAGTCGGAGCTCATCATGAACACCACCAGTCTTCGCCATGTTTTCTGCTGTGTAAACATGCTTAAGCAGAAACCACACAAAGAGTCTGGTTAATATGAGAAGACAAAATTGCCAGGGGAAAAATCCCAACAGGGAGCATGAAAAAAAAGGAGAAATCCTCCTGCCAAACATTTGCTGTGTCTGTGATCACTCAGAATGACTTCTCACAGAATGCTGTCCTCCTCCTCCTCCTTCTGTCTTTTTTTCCTTTTTTTAAACAGACGCTCAAATGCAAAATGCAGTTTTATTAACCTATGATTATAGTGCTTAATTTGGGCTGAGCAAGCCATGTAATGATTAGGTTAATGGACGGAGAGCGGATGAGTATGGGGTAGCTTTTATGCTTTGTCAAGCTTTTTAAGAATATATTATCTCTTTCAACATCATCATTAGTATAGTGGCACGGATAACTTTGTTGTGGTGTCAGTTTATCTGAACTTGTCAAGCAGAAATGGAAAATCCAGCTGTTTATATTGTAAAGAGATTTACATTAAGAGGAATAGTTAATAACTGTGTAATAATGCATTCAACATAATAGATGTCGGTCAATATTAAGCTCTATGTATAAAGATATACATAAAGTGGGGTGAATAGTGTTAAGCCCTGTCAATACATCAGTTTGTATGATATGTTGCATCTTGTGTGCGTTCTCATACGATGTGCACGTCCCTGCAGTGCAAAGCCTCCTAAGGCGTCACTACCTGGTTAGGTTTAGGTTTGCTACACATTTTACATAGGCAACGATAGTTCAGTGTCTAGGTTGAATAAATCAACATTCACTGCTAAAAAAATGAACTGTGTCTGTTCAATCTCTCCATCCATCCCAACATTCACATCATGCAGACTTTGCCGCTTTTTATCCTACGTCACCTGGTCTTCCTTCGTGGCACGCCTGCATGTCCTGACTACCAATTATAATGAATTACAGTGCAATCATTCTCATGGGTTTAAGTTCTGACAACGAATGAGAACAGCCATACACACAGCTTTGTTCGGAACATGTTGGAAACACCTGGCCAGCTAGAGAAACGGTTTGTGTGGATATGTGCCGTCTTCTTTTTGAGAGAAACTGTGAGATAGCTCCCTTCATGCTCCAAGGGCGAAAATACTTCCGAGCAAGCCGGTAAGCGGTCATGGACCGGCCCTCACGGCTGAGGGAACAGAGTGGGCACAGAGTAGGGCACATAGTAGGGCACATATTAGGGTACATGGTAGGGCACATAGTAGGGCATATAGTAGGGTATATAGTAGGGCAGATAGTGGGGCACACTGTAGGGCACATAGTAGGGTACACATTAGGGTATATAGTAGGGCACATAGTGAGGTATATAGTAGGGCACATAGTAGGGTACATAGTAGGGCACATAGTAGGGTACATAGTAGGGCACATAGTGGGGCACATAGTAGGATACATAGTGGGGCCTTGTCAGGTCACAACCTTTGCATTTTTTATTCTATAAAAGCAGACACGACACACTCCAAAAACATTCAGTGAGACCGATTTGGACACTATGAAATGATATCGCAAGTATTGCTATTTACATTTTTTAAGTTAAGATATTTGTAGTGCCCAAGTGTCAATCTACACGTATTATAACTGACATGTTGTACTGTATGGCTCTGAACTGCACTTGATAAATGAGTTAAAGGGCCACGAGGGCCACAGCGATGTCTTTGTGTCATTTGCCCTGCCGTGTTTATCAGATTTAAAGAGTCAAATTACAGTTGTTTTCCTCTTTGTATGTATTCAAGGAAGGCAATAAAGTCTCCCCTATCTCTTAAGTGGGACATTTAAGTTTTCATGATTTCTCACAACTTCTAAAATATCTTGCTGCACCGCAAGCGAGTGGACAAGGACATCTGCCAATGCTTTTCTTTCTTTTTCTTCTTTCTCTCCGTTTGTGGCACTACTGTGCTAAATTCAACCACTTTTCCCTCAATAAACAGCATAAGACAGATGGAGTGCTTTCATCCAGTCAGCAAATCATGTTGGGCAAGATTGATGTTCCCTCGCTTACTTTCTCTCTCCCGCACACACACACACACACACACACACACACACACACACACACACACACACACACACACACACACACGCGCGCAGACTCACACACACTCTCTTAGATTGTGTGTGTTAGTGTGGTCAGCAGCAGGCGCTCTGAATTGGCAATCCTGTGAGAAATGCTTCAGTCCACACTGCTGTCCTTTAATCATCACATTGTTAAGACATAAAAAGTAATATTGACAAAAGTAAAATTCACTGACTAAAATAAATCGTAACCCCCCCCGCCCGCTTATTGTAATAGTGAGCGAGGCTGCCATCACAATGGTCCATTAAATGAATTGAAGGAAAATTAATCAGGACATTGGGGTTGAATAAAAGAGACGTTAGTGCTTCTCGTAAAAAATATAACATAATACTGTCATTAAAAATAAGTACATTCCTTTTCTTTTCTTTTCCATAACTGATTGTGAAGGATTCTGCACCGTGTTTCTGGTTCGCTGTTAGCAAGAACTGTAATTGGTGTAAAACCCTTCCTGTTGCATTGTGTTTTGGTGACAGCTTGTCGATGATCCCCGAGGCCTCTTCATTTAGCTGCAGGTTGGTCGTCTTCAACGCGAGTTTAGCAGGGAATTTCGTTGAAATTTCGCTGTCAGTTGTGCACTGGCAGTATTTTTATGGTGAATATAATACATAACTCTCAGACAAAACACGGGAACTTCAGCGGGAAAAGCAGCCGGAGAAACAAAGCAGTGTTTCTGGAGTGAGACAAGAGTCTGTTTAAAACATGGCCGCCGTCTCGTCCTTTGATCTTAACATGGCTTAATATGTGGATTATTAAAGAGGAGGATTTGTTGTCAGTTTCAACCCACCACCCTGTAAAAGCACAAATGAACAATAGTGTATTGTCTCCCACTGCTAAATGTAAATAGTTAAGCCAGCTATTTTCTGACCAACATTCTCACACAATACAGATTATATTACAAATGGCAGAGAGCTGGATCCGAGGTTAAATGGGACTAGAGGTTCTGGTTTACAGGAAATATTACTATGGCAGCAACGTCTAGCTATTTTGTTATTTGGCGAGATATCATCACTCGCTTTCAAATACAAACACTCGTAAGAATTTAAGAACTTAAAACGAGAGGAAACTGAATCTTTCCCTGAGGGAGACAATTAGCAATAGCACAATCCTCCGTTTCATCTCAGAAGAATCTTCACTTAATCTCTGCAGTATTTTCCACCAGTTCCTTTTTGCTCGGGCTTAATTCACATTCGGAGCAGTGCAGATCTATCGCTGGCTGGCTTTCTTGTGAAAACTTCAATATGGATCTAGGCTTTTGCCTGACTTTGTACTTGGGCAGGTCAACTGCAGGTTGAGACCAACAGTCGTAAAACCCCAGTTAACTTACATTCATTATGGAAATCCCTCTGGGAGTTTTAACACAAGGGCATTTTTAAGTCGAAACACAAAAGGACTGCGAGACGAGAATTTTGCGGTGCAGCGTTTTTTTAACTTATGACTGCATAGTTACAACAGACCGTTGACTATAAAAAGTATATTTTGTCTCCCGATGATCACTAGAGGCCTGATGGAAGAAGCAAAGTCACCATGTCCTCATAGCTCTATCCCCAAATATACCAGATCAAATGTTTGAACTGTGTCACATTTAAAAAAACTTTAAGATGAAACTCAGAAGAAATACAGCCAGGTGTGGCCGCTTCAGCAAAAACTGGAAGGAAACAAGTGGATTATGAGGTCAGCCATGATAACCTCCAATAATCCAGTGGCAGCAACACTGACACTCGTATCCTACCAAATGTCCCTCTGGGAATGAATAAAGTATCTATCTATCTATCCATATATCTATCTATCTTGGACAAACTTAGATGACCCAAAGGGCTTTGCATATAATTGGGTCTTGATTTAGGCTAATCTATGGGCAGAAAAGCCAATACCTCTTTGATCTGAATCTCTGAGGACAGAGATTGCCAGTAGCCCGTGGCAATGCTGGCCATCACAACATACACCCACAAGTAAAATAAAAAAATATGGTGCCACGCTGGGAAAAGCACCAGTGCTCAATTCCCCCAAGCTTAGGAGAAACAGATAAAGCCAGTGAAAAGGCTTTGTGTCAAGCTCTATTAATCCATGGCTGCGCTTAAGAGCTGCCTGTTAAATCATCTGTGAGTGTGCAGTAAGGTGGCTTAGTGCTGATGTTGCACCTCATTCCACAGATGGGAAAACACAGGAACACTGCAAGTGAAGCTTCAGTTCTTAAACTGAGACTCAGAAACTCTTTTTGTTATGCTCCAACTTCAGCAACTTCCAGTTTCCTCAACGGACGCATGTGATTTACTGGAGCAGGTAACCGCCCACTGTTGTTTCATGTTTTGTTGGCGTGCCGTCAAATAGTAGAAAAGGGCTGATGAAGTACGAAGCTGCATGCCATGGCTTTGATGTTGACATGTGAGTGTAGTTTAGTTTGTTCGGCTACGTGTAAATAGATTCATGCAACAGAAACAGGAAATATTTTTATCCGTGTGGCTGTTGTCTCACATAGCTCATCCCTCTGTGCCACCGACCTCCATGGACCTTTTCAACAGCAGATATTTGTCTTGTCATAGCAAGAAGCCACATGACGTATTGATCACGTTAAAGATGGCTCAGCTCCATTAGATGTCCCAGTAAGCTAACTCCAGCATGTTCAACACCATGCAGGACTTTCCCTCATTCGGGTAGAACGTGGCCATCATGAATATAATTTCTTCAGACGTCAGGTCTGCCCAACTCGATATCACAAAGCACCAGTGCCCTGTTTTAACTAGCTTTATTGGTAGCACATATTCGCAGCATGCAGCACTTTTTTTTTTGTTTAATTTATTTTCAATAACTTTTATGTTGCTGTTGTTTTTTTTATTTTTATTGTTATGTATATGTTTTTTTTTAAATGTATTTATAGTCTTTACATTGCTCAACTAATGCAAGTGGATATGCGTGTGTGAGTGGATGTATGTGAGTAGATGTGAGTGAGAGAGTTGATGGTCAAAGAAGGTGGCCACAATATTATTAGTCCTTATTTTTGAGGTATATTGTACTATAAGTCTTGTTTTGTAATTTCTACAAATAAATCATATATAAGAAATGTTATATGATATGTTTTTTGCTCAAGCAAGTTTTCAGTGGGCGGATGCTGGTGAATGGAGTTTTACCCTAGAGTATAGGGGTCACTACTGGGTGGACCTGGACCTACAACCAGAACATAATTGAGAATTATTACATTTTGACGCCTCTATTTTAACCGGCACAGCCTTTTCTAGCCGCTTGTTCAGCAGTGTAGGAAACACATCGACCAATCGCGTGCGTTGGAAATCATATCGCTTGATGCTGCTCGTCCAATCAAACACGTGTATTCCAATAAGCGTGGGGATCGCATGTGAGTCAGAGAAGTCCTTTCACACGGCGTGCTCCAAAAAGATAAAAAGTGGGCAGCGGAAACCAGAGCCTTGAACCAAGAATGGGTCGACTGCAATGTTTTCATTGTGCCTGTGGGCAGAAACACCACGTCTCGTGTGTTCAGAGACTGTGGCGATTATTAAAGTGTACCCACTCAAATCCAGATTGAAGGCCCAGAAAATAAACGCTCTCAGAGCCCAATAGGATCACAATTATTATACATTCATTCTCTTGCCAATAATGATAGCCACAGATAAAGTCCCTGCACACACTTTATTATATAATCGAAGTATAACGTATGGTGGCGTTTCTGGGTGAAACTTTAGACCTAAATTAATTGAATTTAAAGCTCACGGCCATGGACAACTCAGTTAGATTATTTTTTCAAAAGCTTTCTGTTATATAATTTATTCTTGAATCCAGCCTTAATTTGACTTGAAATGAGAGAAGAACATGCATTTATTCTTAGATGATGTATTATGTATAACCCTCCATTTTAATTAATTTAAAAAAAGAGAATAAATAGTGTTGTTGTTATTAAATACATATTCTTTATCTGATGTGACGGTCCTTGGCTCTAATCACGGAGTTTGTGTTGGTCCCTACCCTCCATTACACACGCATTCACATTGACACTAATGATGGAACGTTAACTATTTCTTTATTAAGTTAAATATACACTTTACCTTGTGCCAATTGCTGTGTCTGCGCCGTATTTGTCATGGCCGAGGAGCCGGGTCGTGACATGTGTCAGTTTTTGACCTTATACAGACGTTCGTCCAACTGCTTGGCTACATCAATATATGTGGCACTAAATCATAGTTAGAGCTTCATCTGTGCTCACAGAACTAGGGTTACAATAGTGTAACCTTTCATTCCTTCACAATGATGAAGATGGACACTGTAAATCCCACATACACCAGCATTTTAGAAAAGGGAAGTACATATTCATCACCAGTTCTTAAAGGGGACATATTATGCCCATTTTTCCACAAGTTGATATGGTTCCTTGGGGTCTTAATGTCATGTTTGTAACATATTTTGGTCAAAATACCACAAGAATCATTTCAAACAGCACCCTTTTTACCCTGTCAAAACACCTCCCCACAGTTTTTGTGTTGGGAGACATGCCAGATACCCAAAGTAACGTATAGAAGCACTAAAAAAGTGGAATTTTCATAATATGTCCCCTTTAAAGATTTGCGTTTTCAGTACACAAACCAATGGGCTCAAGGTTGAGAGCCGCACAGACCAAAATAGTCTGTTCCAAAATATAGTCTAGTACAGTATAATAACAAATATAGTATATTGTCAGCCTTTCTCTTTAAGGTGTATAACATAGATTAGCCAAATGGATTTCACACCTTTACTTATAGGAGTTTGATATGAATAAAAATGCATGATTTGAATGTCGGAGAACAGGGGATTAAACCAGCAGGTTGAAGGTAGTGTCAAAATGTTGTGCCTTCTGCCATTCTGGATGTTAAAAAGGAATTTCTCATCTGAGGAGCCTTCGGGACTGATAAATTATACCATTGAGAGTTTTACCTCTTAATGGCCCTGGCAGATTGTGCTTGTTCTGAGAGATAGACTTGCCCCCAGGTGCATCAGAGAGGCCTCATTCTAATGTGAAGGAGGCTGATTCGAAAATATAACCACCTGTCCTTCAACAGACAATTCACGTTTCTCCTTATTTAATGCTAAATGAATACATTTTAAAATCAATAAAGAATTCTCTCGGATGCTTATATTCTGTCCTATGAATCTATGAATGTGTAATCAGGAGGACTCTTTGCTCGGACAGATTATGAGATGAATGGTTATATTACGATGCGTTTGTGTGGTTTGAAAAAAGGATCCGTCAATGTTTGTCTGTCAGCAAAAAGACAATTTATGTCTATATTTAAAGCTCTGTGCGCTGGTATAAATAATTCATGGCTTTGACAATAATTTATTAGCCCAAGTGACAATATGCTCATTCTCTTGCAGTTACCACCTCACAGTGTTGTATCGTGCGCATAGCAAAGTAAATGAAAATGTAAAATGATGCATATACGACACAAATTCATTTCACCTAAATAGGCAATGTGTCACACTTATCAAGATAAATGGTGATGCTACGCTGTCATATGCACATATATATCAATGGCAAATATGACCCGTGAATGAAGTATCACAGTATATTCAGCTTTTCTTACATTATAAGGGTACAATGGGGAATATTTTTCCTTCAGCGCGGGCTCATAAGTGTTGGTGATGAATTTGAGTCGCTTCATCGCTGACATTTCAAGCTCTCTAAAAAAGGGCAGGCTGACCAAGCTCTTTGTATTTGATGGGAATTATGTAAACCCTCAGGTTTTCTGTACTGACAGCCGGGCCTCACTTTTTGTTGAAAAGTGATGGTGACATAAGGGCTGAGATGGGATAAAAAAATATGTTGAAAAGCGCTGTTTGCTGCTATTTGATCACATTTCTATACTCATCAAGCGTAGTTATAATCACGCTTTAAATCTTGAGACAAGTGTAGCTGTGATGTGGAATGTAGCTAAGTACATGTTCTCCAGTGCTCTACTTAAGTGCTTAATCAAGCCCACTCGCTGTTAACGTGAATCTTTTCTTTTCATGCCAATTTCCATTTTCCCAGCATCCCCTCTCAGGTAACATTTCCAATGCAGCACTTTACTTGAAAAGTAAAGTGTTTTGCTAATAATTAGATTTTTTTTATTCATGGCACCCACTTGAATCAATGAATAAAAATAGCGTTGATGCCGTTTAACTGTACCTGTACTTCTCTGTGTGACTTCAGTATTGTGAAGCTTCCGCCAGAAACTAAAACACATCTTTTCCGACTACATATGGATTCAATCACAGATTATCACTTCAGTGGCACTTAAATATCTACTATTATGGTACTTTTGTAGTTTGACTATGTTGAGGAAATGTTACTTTCTTTATTCTCGTTGTTCTTAGTTTGTACTCTAGGTTGATGCACTTATTATAAGTCGCTTTGGATAAAAGTGTCTGCTAAATGACATGTAATGTAATAATGTAACGTAATGTAATGCAGAGGAGCAGGTGGCTTCGCTCACACTGCCGACCAGTTAAGAGAAGGGAGGGGTCAGGAGTCAATGAGGGTATAGAACAGTCAATAAAATATTGTTTCTAATGGCGTGAATCGCTGTCACAACGAGATAACCGTGGCCATACAGTTACAAATTAGATAAGACAATATTACAGCGATTAATATGCAAGATTAGCTACGGACACACAAACAAGCCGACACAGAAAATCGCCCACACTCACACACACGGAAGATGAATGCGTAATCTCCTGGTGGAGATCATGAAGATAGTGGCCAAGGGGTAAGATGAGCATCGTGTCAACGCATCAATACCGACACACTACGAGCACTGTGAGCTTAGGGTTAGTGACGGTTAAAAACCAGTGTCAAGTCAAAGGGACAAAGACTAAACAACTGTGTGAGGGCTTTCTGGGGCATTCCGAGTCGTTGCCATGGTAGCTATGGAAGTAGCCCTCCAGCTTATTCTGGGGTCCGCCTCAGGGTTTCCTAAAACTTGCGTGCCTCCTGTATAACCCCAGATGCCCAAAACCACCTCCAAAAGATACAACAGCCTCTTTGCCTTAGAATGTACTCATAGGGGGAAAACATTGGGTTTTAAAAAGACAAACTTAGAGTATTATATCGAGTTAAAAACAGAAATCAAGTTTGTTGATTACAAATGTATGATTGCTCAATTAAATGTAAGCCTGCCAGTGGTTATGATAAATTATGTAGAAAGAGTGCAATTTAATATCAGTGTTTTGAAAGTTGTAGTACCATGGCCAAGGATGAAAGAAATCAGGAAGTATATTTAGTATATTTTCAAGGCAATACATCCAATAATTGGAGAGATATTATACTCTGGAACACATGTCACGATTACCAAAGTTAGGATGACGAGCATCTATTAGATGTTACGAGTTTTCAATCTGGACCAAATTGGTGGATCGGCCATAGCACAGGTGATTATACATTTATTTTCTTTTCTTTAACTTGTTGCCTGAAGAGGGGTTTGGACCTTTCTTCTATTTTATCGTGTGTGTTCCCGACCAAAGAGCACTCTATTTATTGTCAATCGAGAGAGTCTAAGGATGGAGGGGCTCGTAAAATTGTCCGGACACCAAAAGACGCCCTCTATCCTTTGACTCTCACTTCGGATAAGTGAACCCCCAAGTTGTATACTGTCGATTAAAAAAAATTCCTTCGTAAAATATATCCTCTCAGACAGAAATGCAGAAGAAGAAAACTTAAAGCACTGAAAAATAAAGCAGAGAGAAACTTTTCAAACACGCAATTTATTTGACACCCTATCTATGGAACAAAAGATCTTTTTTTCACATGTTCTTCCTTTGAATAGTTTACTATATATTATGATTTGCATGAAGTGACGGCACTTTATTCTGAGATACAAAGCCGGAAGCAATTGATATGACAATAGAGAATATATTTAAGGAAATGGGATTCACACAAAGAATTTATCAAAGGACAGCTTGCCTGTGTTCGTCTCTCGGTGAGTCACTTCAGACTAATCGCTATCATGACGCTGGATTATTTCTCTCAGGGCGTGAGCAATTCCTCTTTTTAATGGGACACAAAGCACCGCGTAACCCTCTCTGCTCATATTCAGCCACAGTTGGTGTCTCGCTACATCAGATCAGAGGCGGACCCCCCGCGGTTAACATCCTGGCCTCCGTCCTCTGGGAGAAGCTCAACAGCTGAGGGCAGATCACCTGTATACGCAGACTCAATACTTATCAAATATTCACGAGGGGCTGGATACGTAATGAATCTAACACGATCAGTCGGCTGGAAATAACCAAGTCGCTACTTAAAAAGTGTATTTAATGGTACATGAAAGCAAATGAATAGTGCCCACAGGTAACTGCAGGGCAAATGTTTTTTCATTCATACTGATGGCTGAACATTTATTCAGCTGTGTGAAAAAGGTCTCCCAATACGAGTCGTTCATGTATCCTTCAAGGTATCACTGGGGGATTTTTGTTTTTTTATTTACCCACTATTGATTTCTTGCCTTTTATCGTAGACATGCACCTATAGTGGCCTTGTGTTAAGAAGCTGAAGCTTAGAGTCAGGTGAGGGCAGATGCCATTTAATAAACATGTTGCCCCCTTGGAGAGCACATGTAGAAGAAGAAAAGCACATAAGAGTAAAAAGCACTGCGCTTGTTTTTTTATGGTGGGATAAATATACAGCATGCTTGTCAGGATAGTTTGAAACGTATCAACTTTAACACATTTTAACAACTTTCCAATACGTTCATGAAAACCGATCTTTAGTGTCAGATCTCGTGTGATATTTCTGTGATATTATGTCAGCTATGAAATACAGTAGAATGAGGTGCCAGTCAACCAGCCCGAGGATGTGAAATGGCCACTGATGCTGAAGCCCCAGTGAGCAGCGTTGAAACCTTCAATACGGACATTTTTTTTACAAAGCTCCAACTCCAAAATATGTTTAGACATTTTCAGTTCAGTGTTTCTAGATGTCACACAATATACAAACAGTATAGGTTGGTGTTGTGTGTAGTCGACGGCGGCTTTTCCCCCGTAAACCAAGTGAATCATAGCTTATAGGTAGGATGAGAACGGGGATTTCATCTTCAGAGCTGAGGCTATACCATGGAGGGTTTGCAAGGGAGGAGGGGAGTTAATATTTATAGACATCATCTGTTTATATTTTACTTTTTGCTGTCAAAATAATAAATAAATAAAAGATTTACTTTCCCCCCATCACCCCCTTGGAATTCTATGCCTGCCAGTGTAGAGAGGGCTTATAAACAACACTGAGACCTTCATGTGGGAAATAAAAATGTTTCGAAAGTATTAATCTCATTCACCTGAATAAATAAGATATGCAGAAAGCTAGATATTTTATGTATGGCTGCACTTAGGGACTCATAGCCTCCCTATTCCTGCAATCCTGGCTATGGCCCTGTTTATCTTCCCGTGACAAAGGAAGAAAATTAGCCTCTGAAAATATACGTCAACAAGCGTGGATGAGACTGATGCTGTGCAGGAAGTTGTGAGTCCACGTACAATAACAACTTTTAAATCACCCTGAGCTCCAGCGACGACTGACAATGGTGTTTATCAGGCGGATGTGTCACACGCTGTATACTAATTTGTAAAAATGACAACAGCTCCCAAACAGAAAATGGCTTACACCATTTGGGGCTGAAACAATTAATCCAATCATTAATTATTTGATGATTGATTAAAAACAATTTAAATGAAAAGTC
This sequence comes from Liparis tanakae, assembly GCA_036178185.1. Taxonomy (NCBI): domain Eukaryota; kingdom Metazoa; phylum Chordata; class Actinopteri; order Perciformes; family Liparidae; genus Liparis; species Liparis tanakae. The sequence continues at coordinate 5,295,903 of CM070110.1, forward strand.
ACTTTACAAATTACAAAAGGATAAGATTAAATGTTTGTAAATGAAATCCCTTTTTAGACTGTTGGTCCCAAGAACACGTCAATTAATTAATCAAAGAATGACTTCACAGTTTAATCATTAATTGTTATTAAACATGAACACAACGTCAGACTGATAGTCAAATTAAACTAATCATTAGGCCACCTGTGTGGCCCAAATAAGCTATGAATCCTGGTTGACTTGCCACATGTGTTTTTCTTGTGTTTTATTTAATTTGCCTCAAAGTAAGACACACGTGTGGCCTAAAGCATTTTGTAAGGAAAAAAGTTTTTAAAGAATTTAAGTAAAATATGACATTCAATTAGAAGGGCATGTCATTATAAGTATACATCAAAATGACACCAACGCCGAGGCCTGAAAGGGATAGTGATTCTCTTGTGGAAAAACAATGCACTGGATCTTAACTGAATGGCATAGCAACACACACTTGTGAAGAATTAGAGACAGACGAGATGTTATGTCTGCAGAATGTTTCATAATTACGATCCTTCCTTTAAACCACGGTTGGATTCTTGCATTTCCTCTTTGTGAACATGTCTCGTATAGACGCGGCGGATGGAGGCTCTGTTCACCTTTTCTCCAAAACAGTATCACATTCTCGCAGTCGGTCGTTCAGAAGCTCCGGTAACCGCGGATACGGACACAGCAGCGAGGGTCGAGCTATAATGGAATGAATAAGCAGAGGAGTCCAACCGTTGACATCCGTTGAGTGAGAGACGTGTTTGTGTCGGTGTCCCGGGAGACGCGGTGGACTGCCGCCGTTCCTTCTGAGTAAAGCAGCAATAACAACCCGAGAGATGAACCGCTGTGATTGAGGAGCGGCGAGCGGCAGGCAGTCCCCGTACAGATAATTCAAGTTTAATCTGAGCTCTGCAGGCGCGCGCGCACAAAGCGGGAGCCGTGCGCCGCCTCAGATTTACCCTCAAATCGTGTGACGTTATCGAACCCACACAAACAAACGCACGCACACACACACACAGAGAGCTCCGAGAGAACTCTGAATATAACCTGAATTACACTGATTGCCGAAGACGTTTTCCTCGATAAGGATGGAATTGCAACCAAATTGTGTTTACATGCTGGGAGCTGATACAAAGGGACTATCTCCTGCAATGGAGAGCGTGATATGCATCACATTCAACTGCGGCAGTGCATTTTGAAAGAAGTGTTTCCGAGGCCCAAAAGGTCAACATTCACGAACAAAGCGGTGGGGTAATTGTTCCCATGGCAACATTGATTAAACTGACAAGAGACTCAGCGAAAAGTCCGGATACAACTGGATAGATATTTGACGAAAGAAAGTTGATAAAACAGACGTGAAACAACTATTGGACTTTGTTTTTGAAGAGGTTTGGAAAGGGCTTTTGCTGGATGCCAATTAGAAATAATATAATTATGATATAATAATAAATAATATTTCCTAAAAGAAAGGCCATGTCCTCGACCAACAGAAACATCCTTCATCATTTTTGCTGAAAAACAACTTAGTCTCCGACAAAGTTCAGTTCTCCCACAAATAAAGAGAATGGTTCTTTTATCAAACTATATTTTCTTCAGGTTAAAGTTTTAAACCATTTAAAAGATTCGTAAAGCGGAGAAAAAAATAACTACAAAACTAATTCATGGTTCGGTTTAAATGGAAACAAAACAAAACAAAAATGCAGAAAAGTACTTTGACCACACGGGACGGTCTCCTCGGTGACGCCCCCCCCCCCCCCCCCCCACCACCTCCTGCTTCATGGACTGCCAAGACGTAATTAATTCAGTTTTGTTGTATGGGAATGTAATTTTTAGGAGGCAGGCTGCTTCCTGTCATGTTTATTCATGCTCACTCAGCGTATTTACATTTTCTGTCTCTGAGGTCGTTCACACTTTCAGCAGAGCGGATTAAATTTGGGCCGTGACCTCTGTGGACCGATCACCACGCATTGTCAAACTTGAAAAGTCCTTCTCTTCTCCGCCGGCTATCAGCTGTCGTGTCACCCCCCGTCAGTTCTCCACGAAACCGGCGTCTACGAGTCATTCGACGGAGCTCGTCGTGAAATTGAGACGCCTTTTTGCGACAACCTTTAAAAACGCCATCCCTACGGTCCGAACGAAGACATTGACCGTGTTTATATGCATTCGAATAACTGGCTTAGTCGGACTGAAATCGAATTATCCGTTTCAAGTAAACACCTTTGTTCGACTATGTGCGGTCCGACTACGATCCGGTTAACACCCCTGGATAACTCGATCCAATCCGGTTGATAATTCGACTATCTCGGCATGTAACAGTGAATTGGATTAGGAACTGGACTTTGCGTCTTTGCCCATGCGCACACAAACGGAAATGGCCGTATCACCACGAGTTGTAGTGAAAACAGCGCCACCTGTCGTATCGGAGGTGACATGCTTTCGGCCAATGATTCGAATTACTCACTGCCATGTATATTGGGATAATAGCAGATCGCCCAAAAGATAGCATAGTCCGACTAAAGCAATATTCGAATGATACCATCATGTAAACGCACTGACTGAACTGCTCCAGTAGTATACGGCCCCCACCTTTGCATGTACGCGCAAAGGGTGGGGGCCGTATACGACTTGCTCCGTCTACAGGTTGCTTTTAGCCATCATGTCTTAATTGGTCGATGTTTCAGCTCTCACAGCTGATGTTACTCTGTTTTGCCCTTGGGTTGTGTCAAGTCTTTTATCAAAAGCACGCAATGCTCCTTGAGTTATGCCCTGTTGTGCTGATGTGTCACATTTGGCAAGATGAATGATCACAGCAATATAGTCATCCTCACTGTAGTGATCCATCAGGCGTCAACGTTGTCAAGAGAGCAAAGCCACGTTGCACAGGTTGCAGCTCGTTCCTGGCAGAACATTTGGAAAATAAAACGGCATATGGATGAGGCATCAACAGGCGTTAGGTGAGTTTATTCAATGCAACGCAGGTAAGACATAAACAACACATGACGGATGAAAAATTATGTGAGTCAACGTCCAGCGATATTTATTATTTAACATGAAATATACTTGTGTTTATTGGATTTCCAGACACAACAGTAGCATACCGAGTTTCAATCATGGTTTCAGTAGTTGCAACGTAAAGGAAAGAAAAGGACTCCTGAATGAGAAAATTAACTAAACAAGACGTCAAAATATATCAATAATAAAATATACATCATGGCAATAATACTATCCATAAACTACATGAAGTTTAAATGTGGCTCCTGATGCTGAAGTAGCACCCCAGTAGGCAGTTCTCTGGAAAAGGCACAAAAGATCTGTGAAAATACAAACACTCAACCTGCACCTCTCTTTGACTTTGGCAGCAGCAGTTATCAGGAGCCAAACTATTGGCAACATTTCCTCTGAAACACTTTGCCAATATTATCTGTTTTTGCGTTTTTGGGTTGCTTCGAGGTGCGGAAATGTCCTGCAGGATAATCCACCCTTATATTTTCTCTCAGACAACTTAGATTACAATATGCTGAGAGGTTATTATGGATTGTTTTGCCTGATGATGCAAAAAAAATATATAACACCCACCTCAGATTTAAGATGTTGAAATGGATGAACAGAAAACACTGCTGCCGTGGCAACACATTATCACGCGGCTGAAGAGAAGCCTCGGTGCTGGCCGACATTGTTTTAATCACGTCTCTTTGTGCCTCTTCTTCAGGGATATGAAGCCACAAAATGCAATCAGCCGTGTTGTGCGGAAGCTCCCATCAAGCTACTCCCGTTTCTCCGCACTCACCACCCGAGAGTGTTCCACTTTTATTACTATTTATTTCAGATGATTGTCTGCAGGCAGCGCAGAGTGGTGGGGAGAGTGCTGAAACTAACGGCGAAGGACATATTTTCTGCTTAAAGAGAAAACAGTGGGAGGCAACGCAGTCTTTCTTTTTTACCGGAATCAAACACACGACTCCAGGTTCAGGAATCAGGGCAGAGCTGCTGTTCACCGCCTTGAGTCGGCTGCTGGTCTCATATGTCGTGACATATATTAGATGAATTGGAGGGGATGTTGCTTTAGGAAATGAAAGAAAACATTTTTTGGGGGAAAAAATAGTGTGAAAAATGTGTCACTTTTTTTTCCCTTCCAGCAAATTGTTCAAGAGAATAGAGATAATGGTAGATAATTAAACCAATCACACTTACTGAGCAAGTATGATAACAAGAATTGTTTCAGACATGAAAAAAAACTACAAACGCTGTTTGTTTGTGACATTCGTTTATTGACGAAAGCGAGAGTGCAGATAGAAGTGTGACTTTTCCTTCCATTCAAATGACAATGTTCATTACTGAGTTTAGCCCACCAAATTCCCCATTTAATCAGATGGATTTGAGCTAAATTGCATTTTTAATGAGCAGAAATTAAGTAAATAGCTTTGCAGTAGTTTTGAAGTGATTGTACTTAATCCATTTACCAGTGGCGGCTGGGGGGGGATTTATTTTCTTAGGGCCGTTAAATCAATTTTAGCAAACATCCCAGTAGGATTCAATGCAAAAATCAAAAAAATCAAACACGCATCGCTCTGCAGTTAAATATGTAATATGTATTCCAACGCTGACATATTAAGGACATCTTATTCATACAATTCAGGATATTAATATATTATAATAATATTCAGCATTCTATGATATACATACCATATAATATAAATATCATAAAATACAATATATATATATATATATATATATCATGAATATCATATAATATTAATATCATAAATATATTAGAAGATAATATAAATCGCATTGAATGTTTCATCCACTTCCCAAAGAATACACTTTTTATATATGTGTGATAAGATGAAAGAAAAAACATCACAAAGTATCTTAGTATGGTGTTGAATCATGTTTTTGGCATTGCTAATCATCCTCATCCTTTAAGCTCATTATAAATATATATTTGATATATCTTGATATACCAGATGTGGTTCCTATGGACTTCAACACCAGTCTTGTGCCACACAGCATGAGAAGTGTCTCCACTCTATTTTCGGATCTTTATATATTTTGTCACCCATCTGTACCTGTAAATTGTTGCAGACAGTTCTGATTTCCCGCCGTGAACTGGAAGTCTTCGCAGCACATAATCGACGGAGCAGAGGACTTCACTGTACATCCAGACAGATAAAGGTTCCCAGGCAACACTCAAAAGCCTCTGCTACCTCCACAGGAGGACTGAAGCCTTTCTAAAAGAAAGGGAACAAGGAAGGAGATGAGGATGTGAGGATGACCCACAGTGGCACCGCGGCAAAAAAAAGGACAAACTCTGAGGAAACAAATGCACTTTTACCAAGTGAGGAGTGTTCAACTGGAATGTTATATAAGGATATCTTACAAGAACTTGGTGGGACGTAGGAAATATATGACAGGGTATTAGTTTAAAACTTGTTAAATCCCATGGCAGGCAGCTCAGGCGGCATACTTCACAAAATGTCAGGCTTATATTATTCCAAAGTGCAGCTGATCGCTTCACAGCTCAGACTGTGAAACTGCAAAGTGTTACTTTACTTAAAAGAGCTGTCTAGAACATATTAGGAACTACGCACACTTTCAAGACATTGTGTTTAATTTCATGTCAGTGCCTTGCAATATTGCGCAACCAGATGCCGTGTAATAATAATTATTACTCTCATCGTCACAGTTGTTTTTTTCTCAATTGTTGAATCCTTTACTGGAGTGACAATGATGTAGTTTACAACTTTAATAAAGTTAAACAAAAAGAAAGTTCACAGGGAAGAAGATGATTTGTATTTGTTTACTTAAGGAACACACTGTAATTTGAGAGCTGACACCTTCCACCTTGTCACTTTTCGAACAAATCATATCTTTGTTTTACAATCTAGCAGATGGGTACGTCCTCCATAGATGAGTTGTATCATATCGCCATGGCAATATAGTCAGCGTGAGTTTTTCCAGTGAATCGTGGGTCTAAAGATAGACGGCACCACAGTCTGTAAAGCTCTTCAGAGTTGATATACTAATGGAATTGATAAGACTTGTCAAAATAATAAGATAATAGATGACAGATGATTTCAAAAAGTTCATACAAAACCAAGCAACCTGTCATGGAATTATTTATTTGAGGTAAAGAAAAACATATAATGTTCTATCCTGAATAACTTCAATGGATTTATGATTAAATTAAAGCCATATCGGTAAACAATTTATAACAATCTTCAACTTTATGAATTCATTCATTGCTGCAGGAAGACGATACGTGTTATTTAATATTACCCAACTATCTCTCCTCATTGAATATATACATATATATATACATATATATATATATATATATATATATATATATATATATATATAATATATACATATATATACATATTTATATATATGCATATTATATATATACAGGCACGTGCACAGATAGAGCCCTAGTGGTGCTCAAGCACCAGCCCCTTTTGCCCCGGATGAGAAAAGTGCCCTTTTTTCAGGAGGCACTTTTTTTTCTTCATTCATCAGTGTTTAAGAATAAAAGTTACTCTCTCAGTCATCAAGTCCCCCCAAATGTGTTTTGATATCTGGCGGGGCATTTATTTTAGTTCTTGTGAGACTTTCGCCCTGACATGCTCAACGTCAATCACAAGCTCCTGGTTTTGTACTTTTGGTAAAGAAGAGATGTTAATGCAGTGTGAAAAAATCTCATTGGGTGATGTGGCTCAGTGGATAGAAGTGTGTGTTCAGTTGACACACGGTCCTAGGTTCAAGCCCCAGCAGCGGCAAAAAGAAAATTTGAAAAATTATGTCTTTCTTTTCAGAGGGGAGCGCATTTTTTTGCGCCCCACTCTGAATGTCGCCCTAGGTGGCCGCCTAGACCGCCTGTAGGAAAAACCGCCCCTGGTTCAGAGGGCCAAATGTGCAGGCCTTAGTTTGAGGACCACTGCTCTTGGCTGTTGATGTCTATCAATATCACTCATTTTGAAAATGACGTAAGAGGACAATACGGATCCGAATCAGACCGGCGAGGAGGCGATACGTGGCTAGCGCGACGACCCATTAGCCAATCAGAACGCTTGTACTGTTGTTGCTATATAATAATTCATCTTTATTCATAAAGGAAGTGTAATATATCTATTTGATGCTGCCCAAAGGAAACACAGGTCATATTGCTGCTTATGCTTTAACTCTGTCAGAATCTTTTTCTGGCATGTGCCTTTTTTTTGGGTTTGAGCACCGGCCCCCCAAAATGTCTGTGCACGTGCCTGCATATATATATATATATATATATATATATATATATATATATATATATATATATATATATATATATATATATATATATTATATATATACATATATATAGTATATATGTATGTATATATATATATATATAATATATTATATATATTATATGTATATATATATGTATATATGTATTATATGTATATATATGTATATATGTATGTATATATATATATATATATATATATATATATATATATATATATATATATATATATATATATATATCCTGGCAACCAGGCTTTCAGTCCATATGTCCTTTACTAGATCTGTTTTAGACATTAGTAAATCAATTGCAAACCTTTCTTCAATTAAAAATATATACATTTGATACAACTTAGATTCTGGGAAAGGGGCCCAAAGCACTGTAGGAGAATGTTGTTATACAACTGTGGTCTGGAGATGCAGACGACGGAATCGCCCTTGTAAAAACTCTTTGGTTTGACTTTGGCGGCAGCTTAAAGACGATTATTGTTGTTTGCTGCCCGTTTATTTTTCAAATAACTGACACAGTGCATCTGAGCATGTTCGGTACTCGATGCCCTTCGCTGCACCAAAGTCGGAGGAGAAGTGCTGTGGCGGCAGAACTTTTGATCTCGAGGATTAGTATTTCTTTAGCTTATGTCCAGCTGCTGAGGTCAAAGGTGCTAAACTATACAAAATCATGTTCTGTTTCGGGGAAATGTTTAGGCAAATTATATTTCACGTACTTTAAAAAGAAAATCCAAATGGAATACAGTGTTTTATTACATCACCTCTAACTATAAGGCTGAATAATCATAATTGAACTTGTGGCACATGGAGTTCGTAGATCAGTCATTTATAGGCAAGAAGGTCTGACTGGTGGATGTCCAATGTCCACATTCAGTTGCCCAAATGTCCCTGCAATGACTTCTCTCCATCAGCCAATGATTCTTCTTAAAGCCGAACAACAGGGTCACAGAATGTGTTCTCTCTCCCAAAGCGCATTTCATTTGAAGCACCGTTCCCTCTTGGTAGCTCTGTACTTCTCATCCAAGGATCAAACCCGCTTTAGTACAGACTGCAGTGAATTTTAAAAGGGAGGAGAAAGCGTTGACTTAATTTCAACGACTAGTCTAAAAGGAAGCCGTCTTAGACACATGTAGGGTGTCTCTCCTAATCCCCACCTCTGGGGATTGCTAGCAATAACAGCCAAACATTATGTTCCACACATGTGCATCTGCACCATTACGAGCACTTTGTGTGCTTTCATTCACAAAAACAGAGCTACAAGGATTTAATGATCTTTTACTAACAAGAAAAGGAAGTAAAAGAAATCCTCACACACTGAATCTGTTGCACTATGCAACCGGGGGTTCAGTGTCTTGCTCAAGGACACTTCGATATGCAACTATGGGGAGAGCCAGAATAGAACCGGCTACCTTGTGTGAAGTTTATCCGACTGCTATGAAAGGGATTTATCAACAACTCGAGGTTTTAGGTTGTGGCGGTTGAGGTTTCTTCTCGTCTTTTTATCCACGAGGACACAGGGAAGGATAAACTGAGTGGTGACTTAATCCGTTTCCGGAATGCCCTCTCACATTTCATTGCTCTACTAAATATTTAGAGAGGGATGTGAGGGATTTTAAATATTCAGTAAAAAAAATAATATTTGTAATAGATAACATGGTGATCCTTCAAGTAGAGGCATTTGATCATTTATTTCTGCAGGATCCAACCCATTTTAAAATAGATACGCACATACAGTACCTTGATTAAAAGAGAGAATAAGTTTTCAACTGTAGTGCAAGGTTAGAATTCTGAGTGTCACTATTGTCTCTTTTAACTAATTCCAGTCTCCAGTTAAAAAGGAAATATGGAACTTTTAGCAGCCTGTAAAATAAATCTCCCTTCAGAAAAGGCCGTCGTTTATTATCCATCCCATGGTGACTGGTGTGGGACATCAAAGCAAAATCCAATTAGGAACCGTTGGGTGAATTAAATACCACCGCTTCTGCCCCTCTCTCTTAATTCACACCTCTTGCACTATGTTTATGACGCTTGAAGTCTCTTATGCTGTACTTAACTTCTCAATGCTAAGTTCTGCACCGTTCTGAAGTTTTGTTTCATTGTTCTTTAATGGGTCTGACTTTGAAATACTTTTTCTAATTACAACCTTCTCACAGAATTGTATTTAAAAAAGCTAATATGTGACGTTTTGTCATGAAACGTGCACATACAATGGGGACGGAGCAATAGCCAGGATTAGATATTCTAAGGGGTATTAGTCAACCACTTATAGCCAGGAAATGTTTGACTATACACCAAAAATGAAATCCCGAAAGTAGTTCGTATTTGGATTTGTAATCTTTTAATTTCAAAGTTTGTTATTTAAGTATATTTTATGTCCATAAAATCTTTTTAGGGTTGTATTTGAACTTGACCTGTTGGATGCCCTGTCAGTAAACAAGACTTATGTTGTTCCTTTGCTAATGCATTAGACAATCAGGGAGACCGAGGAGTGGCTGACGGCAGGTGAAGGGAATGAAACAATCAAGGAGACAGAGGAGTGGCTGAGAGCAGGTAAAGGGAATGAAACAATCAAGGAGAGAGAGGAGTGGCTGACGACAGGTGATGGGAATTAACCAATCATAATTTGTGATATTGGGATATATGAAATTAACTGAATTGCATTAAAAAATATATTTAAGATATCATGAAGACGTGATACACAAGCCTCATTGTTTTGTTCCCTATTGTCTGACCTTGGCATCTGGTTGGTACCCAGTTACTCTGCTCTGAAAGCTTTACAGCCTTCATAATGGGAGACACCGACACTATCAAAGCTTTATTCCGCCAGCTCGTCTCTCCCTGGTTAACGGTACAGAAGAGACAGGTTTATGAAGATGGGATTAAAAAAGGCTGAACAGCTGCTCAGCGGTGTCTAACCACTGAAGGATATTCAGGAAAAAAACCCTCTTCTCTACATTTTCAGACAACAACTGGTCATGCAGGTGTGTTAACACCACTGTAGGTTATTGTCTTAGAAGTCTTGGAAATGTTTTGTTGACGACAGTTTTTTTTACCATTTCATTGAAAGTAAATGTGGAAATAGATTTTTCTTTTTTATTCTAAAATACTGTCTTCACTCTCAAAATACCTCCACATCGACTAGAAGACTTCCATATTTACTTCAAGACAAGATTTGAAGATTCCTGTTATAGTTTTGTTTTGCAGAGCCTGACAGACACGATGTGTCGCCGTGTCTCGTCTTTATATAATATCTCTATTAAAAATGTACACATCTTTACTCCACATATACCATAGCTTATACACTTCGCTGATCATTGTGTCTTCGAGTTTCACACACTGAAAGTAGAACAGAGGATTTTTGCAGTCATATTTATTTATTGTGGCGGCGGTGGGTTCCCACTCTGACAGGCCCGCACGACTCTCCCGGGAATCTCATGAATATATTTGGGACTATTAAACAGTTTCTTAAAAAGCTATTTTGCATGCATACAGTCTAATCATTACAATGCAAATGAGATCGGTGGGATGGCAAATAAGGTGTGAATGAGAAAATGGAAAATGGATAAGTAAAACCACTTGGATGCACATCTGTGATGGCAGCCATATTAGTTTGGCGGCCCATTACAGTCAAGCTTTATTTATGCTTTTGTTATTTGAATATGTAGCTGCGTACACAAAAGCCTTTATCTAAAGGCGTAGTAGTTCTCTAAAATAATACAACCACGCTGTAAATATGTTCCTGTCACACTGTCACCTGCTGTCTTTTGCTAGATGCTCTGCATTTACTATTAGCTCTATTTGAGTCTGTCTCTTAAATATATTCCAGTGCTTTCATTTACAAAATCAACGACTGTGGAAATTAGCAGCATCCTTTTCGAAATCCGAGGTGACACGTCTCACTGCAGCCGCGTGGGATAGCGAAGTGCTATAGGAGATAAGACGAGTATGTGAAGCGACACCTGAACTTGTCATCCTCAGAAATCATCGGGGGTCGCGGCTCGCAACGTACAGACTCAAACAAGATGAGGAGCTATGAGCGAATCTTGTGATCCATCAGATTTCACAAACGGGACTCCCGCTGTGTGTGTGTAGGGGGAGCGATGGGAATATACGATGCAGATACACAGATACACGTAGGAGGTGTTTTATAGATGTCTATGCTAATAAAGTAGAATTATAGACCAATAAAACTCACAAGTAAACATCATGCAAAATATGTTTGCCATAAAAGCCGGAGGGCTTTGGTGTAAATTGAGTTATTTGCTGGTGGCACAGGTGGCTGAGACATAATATAACTGAGATGCATGTGGCTCAAATCCAGCCATGGCCGCGGTTATCACTGGTCCTCTGTCTTCTTTCAGGAAATCAGCAGGAAGTTTATGTATAAAGTAAAAAACGGATACCATGACAACCATGTGTCTCTCTCAAGAGAGCAATGTTTAATCAAACAGAAAAGCCATCAAAGTACTCATATAACTAAATAGTATATGATGGCTGGTTGATCACTTTGCATCGGTACAGAAAGATATTTTTTTTAAATGTGTGATATGTCAATTGTCAAGAGGGGAAACCGAGGCTGGTGATAAATCAAGATCCCGGGTCCACACGCCCAGTTTGCCATTAATTAACACTCTTTTGCGTTACATCACACCGCCCATTTGTTCTATCATATTAAAGCCTTCATGTCTCGACACTTACTTGCGTCCAACTTTGTCATATGCCTGATAGAGATGCATGTTTTGGTTGCTAATTATTATTATTTTATAATTATGAACTGGCTAACAGCCAGAGCTGATATTGCACTGTTTTGATATTCAATAAAACCAAACCATCTCAAGAACTGAAATAATACAATGTGATGTATTAACTTTTTTTCTATTCTATTACATGTTTAATAAACAAAACACTTGAATGTTATACATTTCCATCTGATTATCAGGGTAACATTTACCTGGAGTTTTCAAAAGGATGTTTAAAAAATCACAACAATTACAAAAACAGATTTCTATTATTTCTTTTTCACAAATATATTGTTTAAGCAAAATCCCCAGGATTCTGCATTGGAGAAGGTTGAGATGGATAGGCACTAATTAAATATGGTCACAAATACATGTTAAACCAAATCATAATGGTTAACTATACTTTACCGAGTAGTTATGTTGCCTGAATATAACAAAGTAAGGAAGAAGGTTTGATTTTTTTATTTAATTTTACAGCTCTCAGATAAATTATTGTACCAGCACATGACATTTAAATGAGCACTGATCCACTCTGTGTGCAAATGAACACTGAGGACTCTTGAAATGTACTTAATTATCCAATGTTTCAGTATGTCTCTGTATCTCATAGTCCTCCATCACTTGACTTTTTTCTTCTATTTATGTAGGGCTGTGACAGTCTGTCTGATTCCCTGAGTGCACTAAGCCGGTTAGTCTGTATCAACATACCGAGCTCTGGAAAAAATACAAATGAGACATTTGCACTTTCCTACACATATAACCCACACAGAGAGTTTTTCTCCCTTTAGGTCCGACCCGATTGAGCATCCTCACACCCAGCAGAGCAAAAGTCCTCCGAGGCTTCGGCTCCATCAAAGACCTACATTTATTCACTCCGCGTCTGCAGCACTGCTCTGCATACCAGATTCACAACCTGATTGAATTATCCACCCTCACCCTCGCCTCCTCTTTAGTGTCACCCACACCTCACAGGAGCAACACCGTCGTTATCCGTTAGCCACGTCGATAATCCACCTTTTGACCTTTTTCTCTCCGGATCCGGAGTGGGAGAAAAACAAAACAAGTGCGGGAATATTCCCCTTGTTATTTCCAGCCAGAAGAGAGGGGAAATAAATGAGATTTTTTTTTTTGTATTGTTGACGGGAATAGTGACTGGCCTTTCTCAGCAGGGAGTCGACTGTCACAGAATTTTGATACAGGTGAAGTCGCATTACAGAGCGCCACCTAGAACTGTTAGCGATCATCAATTATGTGGCATCTCTCAACAACACCAGAGGCTTATTCACTCTCCTGGGAACACTCAGAATGAAGTGCTTGTTCAGTTGGTGCTATTCCCTAATAGCTTTACCTGGAACACATAGTTTTCTCTCTTTGGCTGTGGAGTGCGTCACAGAGTGTGTCTGTGTATATGTGCGTGGGAAGATTTTTTTTAATGTGTAATTTAGTGGTTCACCTTCTGAATTTGGCCCTCATTCGTCAGGCATGTGTGATGTGAAGGATGCAAAGCTTTTACAACTTTTTTCTGCAGACTTTTCTTGGCATCCAACGTGACGCAGACGAATCTTTTGATTAAAAGGTTGCGATGGGACTTTAATTCGACTCGCCAGCTTGTATTTTTTGATCGTTGGACTTTTGACTGACAGAGAGCAGAAGGTTTTTGTATATGGATGTTTCTCAGACTGTGTATCTACGTCCACAGGCTGGCCTCGAGGGTGTGTTCTTTCACCCTTACTCTTTATCATGTACAGATACGGATGCAGCCGCTCTCGGGAGGACTGCTCTTCGGTCAAAACTTGTGACAGCGCTGCACCGCTGTCCCTTCTCTGAGGTTCGGATGCAGAGCACAGGAAAGCTCTCGCAGATTGTATTTCATGGTGTGTTAACCCTTTCTTGGGCCTAAATGTGTCAAAAAAACAAATGGTTTTAGATGTAAAAGAGAGAGGGAGGGGGGGAAGAGTGCATCCACAATGAAAGTGTTGAAATTATCACTTCATACAAATATCTCAACATGTTGTCGGCTCAAAACAAACAGAACTAACGGAGTGCCAAACTTGTTGAGTTAAAAGTATCCCGTATATTACAATTTAATACATATAATAATAATATTTTTTATAAATATATTTAGTGTGCCCTGAGATGGACTGGCAACCTGTCCAGGTGACCCTGCCTTTGCCCTATGTCAGCTGGGATCGGCTCCAGCGCCCCGCGACCCTAATGAAGGATAAACGGTTTGGATAATGGATGGATGTTTATCTATTAAGATGAATCTTGTTGGGTTAAAGTGAGACAGTTTTTATCCTCTTTATCCTATTTATCCTCTTTCTGTGTCCGTCGTCCAGCTGGTAGCGACGTTCACTTTGCCCGATGTGGCTGCTTGAGGAGTTCTCCATGTGTGTCCTGGTGTTCTCATGTTTTCTGAGTGCTTTATGTCTCTTACTCCTGTAACTTTCCATGTTGAATTTGTCCTCGTTGATTTTTACGGGTCGGGTCATCTTGAAAAAGAAGTGCTCCCGCTCGCCGTTGTCATGACATTTAAAAAAACGCCTGACGAGAACGCCCAGCTTTGGGCCAGAGCTGAACCTACTTTAGGACGCTTTTGACAATTTGTATAATTGATAAATATAATTAATATTATTATTATTATTTATTTCCACTTTTTTGGTGTCAAAATGGCCGCCGTGAAGTATAAAACTACCATGGCTCACCAATAAAACATTCTCCAACAAACACAGATGGTTGTTGGAGAATGTTTCAGGAGCATTTCAATCGGATGCTGTTTCTTTTGTTGGAATTTTTGACCCTCTACAGACGAAAAAGCCAAACGTTTTATTCATCTGCCTTCAGCCGCAACAAAAGAAGAGTCACAAACCCGACTTTGAGATGCTGCTCGGCCCAGCACCGACAGGAAGACGGACCATTTTAGCCACTTGCTCTTTAGAAAAAGTCAAACACATATTCTTCACACCGCAGCTAAAAGAAGAGTAAATACATACCTAACATGCAACCGAAAAACACATTTCTACATGTAGGACAGTGTTACTCTGTGGCTGCTGTAATGTTTTAGAGGACAATTATTTGTTCTCATGTCCCGAACTGCTCCATGAACCACTGCCCCCTTTGTGTTGCCTTTTTTAGGTTATTCCTGTGTCTGATGAGGATGTGTCCTAGACAACTCCCTTTTAGAGGTTTTCCAGGAGCATATACATTTGGGAGGAGACCTCAGGGCAGACACAGAACATGCTGGAGGGATTACATGTCCCATCTGGCCTGTAAACACCTCAGGATCCCCCCGGAGGAGCCGGAGGATTTGGCTCGGGAGAAGAAGGTTTGGGTTTCTTTTCTTCGCCTGCTGCCAACGCCACACAGATCTGGATAAGCGCTCACAAGTGTGTGTCTGTCAAGCTTGTTTCTGTCCAAATTTGATGAATGCTGCTTTAAATCCTCCCAAAAAAATAATAATCTCTAAAGCAGACATGATATCCTTGTTTCATCACTTTAAAGCCCCACTATGTAACAATTCCTACCTTAAAATAACAGCTTGAAAAAGATGGTGCCGCTACAATGACTTTTAATATGGCGATTTGCGCCTCCACCACTGCCATTGGGGGTCTGTGGGCTAAATACCCGACTATGTAAGATTTTGTAGCCGGCCGGTCACGGACAACCTGCTTTCTGGCAGTGATTACGCAACGTCACATAGTCCAGTCCACGCTCATAGGTGACTTTTTATTTGCTCCGCTACGTGACGCGTAGAGACAGAGAGACATGCTGCTGTGGAGACGATCAATAACAGACGTTTAGTTTAATAAAACAACAAAGACATCTTTAAGAAAGGGACCTGACATTACTTCTGCTTTCATCTGGCGTGATAGAGAAAGTTACAGGGGGGCGGGCGGAGATTATAAAAAAACTCAAACTCAAAAGAGCCATATGCGTCACCGGAAGAGCCATATATGGCTCAGAGCCAGAGGTTCACAACACCTGATCTATCGTAACTGGGTATTTACGACCCTGAAGTAAACGTTAAATACCTGAAGGGGTAGCTACAAGGGAAAAATGACATAGTGGGGCTTAAGTTTGAAGTAATGATGAAGAAATGCCAGTAAAACAATGATGGCATTTGTAAGGATTATTTTAAATGACATAGGACTCCAGTAAATCAGTAACGCAATTCACGAAATCCCTGGTTTTAATTCAGAGCTCCCTGTTGGCCAAGAGAGTGGACATATGAAGCGTTATCTTTGACCCAGCATGAAGCTGTTTGGCTTTGCACCTGCGCCTTCATCCCGTCTTCAAACGGTGCAGCGCCGCCTGGCTCGAGTCGAACTGGCTCTTTGAGGGATAATACCGAGTGAAGGGGAGGGCAGGGGAGATATTTCATACACACATGAGTGCCCGCGCAATCACTCCTTCACTTACTTATGTAGAAACGTCTCTTCTTCTCGTCCTCTTTTTTACGCCTCTCGGCCCTCCCTGTCCTCCACGGTCTCTCTGGTGCTTTACTACAAACACATTTATACTTTATATCTGTCCTCTCTACTTACTCTCACTGTCACCGTTTCCCATCCTCCCCTCTCTCGTCTCTCGTCTGCGTCCGTCTCATGCGTTTCCAATCAGAGCGGCGCCATCGCCATCAGTAGACTGAGAGTGTTTCTGAGAGAGAGAGACAGGAGGGAGACGAGACGGATCCACGGAGAGGAAGACGCGAGAAGGCAGAGGACATCTGGAGCCTTTGCTAATTCATTCACAGATGATGAATGAAGCATTTTTGGGACTGCTAATGGAAGGGGGAGACAAACAATAAATGGATTTAGTGAAATACATTTCTCCGCCATTGGAAACATTTGAGCCGAAACCGTATCCAAGATGTGATTGAGGTGAATCGGACTGAAGTTGTGAGTTATGAGGCAAAAAGTGCAACACTTTGGGAAATTGCATTTGCATAGTGTTTTTATCAAGAGCAATTATCGGGATAAATGTGGGATTCAGTTTCTTGCGCTCCAAAGACAACAGAGTGGATCTAATCGAAAAGCTTATTTGTTAAATGTTGAATTATTCCTCAATAAATTCCTGTTCAGTGAATCTGTTGTAAAGGAAACAGAATCGTGTTCACAGGATTTTTTTCGTTGTGACCCCTCGCTGCACCGATATCTCTATCAGAGCATCTTTTATCAGCGTCTTTTGATTCTTAAGATGTGGTTCAAAAGCTGTAAAAACCTCTCGGCTTTCCAGCGTGACCTGTTTCATTTCAATGTAAGCTTTGCTCCACTCCTCCACCTTCTTTCTGATGAAGTGCAGCAGCAGCAGCAGCAGCAGCAGAGTCCAAGTTGAAAAGAGACAGAAACTGTAAGGAATGAGTAACCATCCTGTCGGCCCGAGTCACGCCGCCTCGCCTCAGTTGATAGCAATAAAAACATATTCCCTGCATCCTAATCACCGGTGACCCTCATGCAGAGACTTGATTGGCTCCTCTCCTCCTCTCTTTTGTGTCAACAAATTATTGTAAACATGAGTTTGTTCACATTATCATAATAAAGCACTTTATTATTAGGGTATTTAGTGTTGAAGATAAACACTTTAACAGTGAAAAGTGAAACATTGAACTTTGAAAGAAAAGCATATTTTGATAGTACAATAACATCCTATCAGATAGGGTAGCATGAATCGATAGACACACCTATCGGTTTATGCAGTGGGTAGCAAATTCTGACAAGGCAGCAAAAAATGACAGAACATCGGCCTCTGGTCCGCGCCCGATGAGAATATTCATGAGCCCGTCCGTTTTGAATGCCAGGAGGGCTTACATTGATTTGTCCTCAAATAACCCAGGATGCGTCCGCCAGGTGTGGACGCCGGGATGACGGGTGGGTGGGCCGTGGGGGGTGCAAACCTACGTGTGTTTTTCAGCCTCGATAAACAGACTCGACTTGACATTTGTTTAACCCGCGCACGCAGTAACACTCGCGATGGAGTTGAGGTGTGAGCGGCAGTCTCGGCGGGAGCTATTTTAACCTTCAAAGCATCGTCACTCTGGTAAAATAACGAGGCGGCGCCGCAGAAGTGATCCGTGTAAACAGAGCCATATGGTTCTGCGCACCCTCCCTTTCTGACAGTTTGCCAACGCCTGCATGAATCCGCAAAAATGACACGTCGGTATGGTTATACCACACCACCTGTGTGTTGGAAAGGTTAATCGTTGCAAGGAAAACACTCAGGGCTCATTTCATTCACTTTTTTTGCTTTGCGTTATAAGCTGGATTTGAATGTAGTTGTGCCATTTAAATGCACTCATGTAAGGTCATTTTAACGAAATGTGTGTGTGTGTGTGTGTGTGTGTGTGTGTGTGTGTGTGTGTGTGCATACATGTGTTTCAATGCATCACTTTGTATTAACAATATTTATTAATACTCCTTCATATTTCATGTTGAATATGGGTCATGTTCATATTTTAAAGACAGTGGTTATGTTTCTCCCTTCTAGTGAGCGTAACACTGAGGCACAATATTCACACAACGCAGCACCCCTGTTGTGAAATCCCCACAAACAACCGCCACTTCATTTGTTGTGCTGTTATGAATACAGATGTACCGTGTCTGGTAACCGTGGAGATGCTGTAAACATCTAACCAAGACGCAAACAAAGCCATTGAAAGAGTGAATTTGTGAATGGTTTAGCGATAAAGTGAATTTGTTACGCTAAAAATACACCTCCGAAATGCAAAGATGAACTAAAACGAGGACTATCGTATCATTTCAGCGCCACGTTATCTGGCATCGAAGTCGTTTTTCTCGATTGGACGTGTCTCTTTGTCCTTCCTGCTGAATGTAGACACTTCAAAAACCAGAAAGGTGTGTTCATAAAGCGCTGTGGGAGTCAGTCCAAGGAGTAAACTGAGAGCCCCCCCCCCCCCCCCCCCCCCCCAAAAAAAAAAGTGTATTCGTCCATATTATACCGTCACATTTTGAGTTACATCATCTTTTGCTACAACTTTACACTTTGAAAGTGTAATAATCTACCCCAGCTCAGAATGTGCTATCCTTATAAGTCCTTTACTCGACTGCAGCGTTCTCACTCCCGGAGCGAGCCACCAGTTCTGTGTTGATTAGTGTGACAATAATAACCACGTAATGCATGTCACACACGTCTTTAAAGCCGCGCTGATCGAATCGCGTCGGTTTTGCGGCGCATAGCGGCACCCTTTGTGTTCGCTAATCACTCTCATCAACCTTGTTTCCAGACACCGCGGGCAGCTGTTTTCATCGCGAAAATATTTGTTGAAACCCCCACTGTTGCTGTATATTACCTGTCCGGCAACACCGTTCGTTTTCCAGCTGGCGGAATAGAGTGAGGAGTGTGTGATGGACAAAATTTGTGGACTGGAAAGAAACTCAACTCCAGAGTCCCACGTGTCTGCAGTGGCAAATTAAAATCACAACTTCTCAAAATTTCCCGTTTACAATCTCAAGGAGAAAAGTTCAAATGATCATTATAATCAGTATTTGCTTATATATTCATGTGAACTGTGTATGAGACACGGTGCCGGCGTAGCAAATGCTTCACTCGCTCAATTTTTCGGACGCCTCAAATGCAGACATGTGTATTTGATCTTATCGCGGTTGTTCAGAAGACACTGTTGAGGTTAGCCACTCAGGTTGATCCTTTAGAAAGGGAAAGTGTTCCCTCTGCTTTCTACAAGCAACAGAACCAGAACATATCTGAGCTGACACAGACAGGTGAGGTAAAAGGGGAAGAAAACTACGTGTGTTTGCTCAATGTGTCGGAAACAAGATGGCAGCTTTCCGCAAGCCTCCATCACAGGGCTTTACTAATGCAAACATGCAAATCCGTGTATAAAAAGTGTCCTTTGTGCATAAACACAATTTCTAAGGGATTAGAACGTGGGCTAGAGGGAAAGGACCGGTTGTCTATACACTACCAGTAGCATACTGTCGCACATAGCTAAACACACTGGAACAGATTATAATTTATCTTTTTAACAGTGTTATGTTGGTATAAACAAAACAAAAATATGACACACCACATGCTCTTCTTTACATTATTGAACTATTCAAGCGTGCCAAATTAATGCAAAACACTCGGAGCAAACCGTACACATTTCATTTTCAATGATTTGCGCCGTTAGCTAGTGGTAAGTCCCTCGTCTGCTGCTAGCATAGAAATTGATGGTTAATAAGTTCAAGAATTCTGCGAGACGTTTTGCATTGATTTTCCACTGATATGTTCTAACAGCCTTGCGTCTGATTGCAGGGAACCACATGGGATTGCTCTCATCAAAACGTCAGTCCGGTTTAACAAGCGTGCCTTGATTTGACCACAGAGTTCAACCGGTTCAAGTGAGGGTCTGTAAAGGAAGGCAAGGCTTGGGGTTTGATTATAAAGCCCATTTCACACTTGAAAGCAGTTCAAGTGACACGCATAATGCATTTAAAACACCCAACTTACCTGTTTTGATGTATCCTCGTGTCAGAGCCCCACACAACACCACTAAACACAAGTAGCAAAGGAATATTATTAATATGCAGCTGGTGAGTGGAGTGACGGACGGCCGTACAGAGTGCTTCCACGCGGAAGGCAAGAGTTTACACGTCCTGTCTTACCTCAAGTCAGTTTAAATATTCAACCGTAACCACAAGACTCCAACCACATGGTTTAACTGGCCTCCATAGATGTCGCCTGTATGGTGAAACCAGGTGTTCGTCCACTGGCACGCAGCGCGATGTACTTTTGATTTGCATCAGGAGTCCAGTTCTCCTCAGCACCTGGGAAGGTAATCTTGTAAAAATGATGCGAAAGGAATCATACTTTTTGATACCTCAAGCTTTAGTTGCCATAAGGAGACTAGGAGTTTAGGAAAAAATACGCTCAGTGTGAATGTATCGGCAAAAGTGTTTGATTCATGTTGGGATTATTGCTTTGTCAATATGTTAAGGGGAAGAAAAGACTTCACCTGTTTTCCATATTCCATATTCTTCTCTGTCATTGACAAATGTCTTTAATAACACTGGCATTTTTAAAGAGAGATGTAGGACAACAAATGCCCTGCCTTTTTCTGTGACTGTTGTAGGGTGTGTGTGTGTGTGTGTGTGCGTGTGTGTGTGTGTGAGAGAGTGTGTGTGCATGTGCATGTGTGTGTGTGCACGTTCATAAATGTATTTTCCATGCATTGCTTTGTATTTCATAATAATAATAATAATAATAATAATAATAATAAGACAAACATCTTTAATAACACTGGCATTTTTAAAGAGAGATGTCTGTGTGCGTTGTAAAGTGTGTATGTGTGTTTGTGTGTGTGTGTGTGTGTGTGTGTGTGTGAGAGAGAGAATGCCAATGCCACAGCGGTGTGAACAGACACACTGCAATATGTTCAGAGAACACCTTGCAGAGAGCGCAGCAGACAACGGTTCATTATTGCATGATTACCATATGCTTGTGAGACTGGGTTCAAACCTGGTTCAGATCCAGCTGGTGATTCATGTCCCATCTCATTCTATTTCCACTCCGCCATGTGCTGTGTACAGTACACTGCCTATTAATCAGAGGTGTCTCTAAAGCTTCTGGATAAATGATGACGAGAAACGTTCTTCTTTTTTTGTCCACGCTGGTCATGCAGGCCAGATTCAGATTGACTCTTGCCAGTTTGTAGCAGGTGATGTCAGATGAAGTCACACCTAAAGTCAAGAGGAAAACTTTAGGCCATCTGTGTACATCTGACTGTGTGTGTGCGTGTGTGTGTGTCATGTATTCGCTAACTGCCAGTGATTTCGCAGATAGAAATGTGCCGTCACTAAAGGATTAACGGCGTGACGTGTCAGTGTCGTACGATTCAATTTCTCTGCATTATAAATATAAGGATGAGTTTAAAAATACACATGATGGTGAATTATTCAGCCACTCCCCTCACACTCCGAGAGGCTTTTTGACTTGATGCACTGCCACAGTGAGTAATGTGGCTAGTGCCGAGGAGACCATCAGTGACGGTAGATATTGAAGGTGCAATGTTTGATGTCAAACTGCATTCACGTTCAAAAAACTATAAAACCAGCAGAGGAAGAAAAGAAAAAAAAGGTTGCCATTCATTTATTAAGAGTAGAGGCATAATTATGGAGGAGCAAATACAATACACCACCCATGGAGTGTGTAAATAAGCCAATTCATTTGTCTTCATGAAGTTAAACCCGACGTGTGTGTTATTTACTCAAATCACTTTTTTTAAATGGTGACTCTTGGAATATTCTAATAAAGACAAATCTATTGTACACTATATCTAGAAAAGACTCATTACCATTGTATATAGTCATCTTTTTTTGGATTAGATGCACTTCTTCACCAAGACCCACAAGATGATACTTCTCTGTTCATCTGAATCATACATTTATGCATGCCTCAAAAATATCTAATCTTGATTCATTATAGAATGCTGTCTAAAATTCACATGGGCAAAAGTGTGATCAGTGGGAAGGGAGCACGCCACGCTGAGCTGGCTGTGGCCTGTGCAGGACGCAGAGCCGTGCGTGTATACTGCCCCCTAGTGGAGCTGAACAGAACTACGAGCCTGGATGAGTCATTCTTGCAGGCTGACGTGCCTTCCTCGGTCCTGCTGCAGAGGGAACAGGGTTGGTTAATAAATTAGTCTCTTTTAACATTCACAGCTGATGGAAGGCAATCTCAAGGTCTGTTAAGATGGGGTTGAAAGGACTATGTAGATGGTGAGAGAGAGAGAGAGAGAGAGAGAGAGAGAGAGAGAGAGAGAGAGAGAGAGAGAGAGATTATTTTCAGTAGTTGACAAAATGACTGGTTTCAGAAAGTTTTATAATTACACTGTTTTTATAAAACCTGGAACTGAACGTGGCCCTCGGGGGCAGCGGGTTGTAAAAGTTTTGAACAACTCGTATTTCCTCTGCAACCTTGATAAGTAACATGTGTTTGTTTGAGGTCAGCGATGGAATTACAGTCAGACTATTTAAAATACAGCTTCACTCACAGAGAGCACACTACTGCAGTGCATGTTTGTGCACCCCATTTGTGTAGGAATTACATCGGAAAATTTAAATAAAGCCCAAATGCTGTATTTCTGGGTTAAAATAACTAAATAGAATCCAGTGTGGAGAGAATTTCCCAGCGAGGAGGCATTCAATATCTCACAAGAGAGAAAATAATAAAGGTGGTGTGTGAATTGTTACCTTGAACACAGTCCTAAAAGGAAACGTCACAGGTGTTTATCCCTTCACTAAACTCCTCTCTTCCATAACCTGCAGTATTGCCATAAGACCTCTAAATGACTGTAGACTCTAGTCAATTTCCAGACTCAGAAATCCATGAAGTTAAGTAATACCGCAGCCCAGTCCACCATGAAAGGTGTTAAGGCGAGCACTCTATTCATCCGAGGATAAATAGGCCTCCTTGCACTTCTCGAGTTAATCTTCTTACTCTTGTGTCTTTTGTTGATAAATGTTTTTGGTGCCATCCCTTTAATAATACAAGAATATAAATGCATGTGAGGCACTCTCTCCTCCAAAGATTCCTTCCCTTCCACTGCGTTCAATCACAACCCGAGATGCAATATTCTGTTTCATGATTACCATGTGACAGGTCATTTAAAAGAAAAAGTGAAGCTTGAATACATGCATTGCAGAAAACATAATGGTATTACCATTTTTTAACTCATTAAGATATGATAAATAAGATGTAATAACCGTCATTAATCAAGCTTTTACATGGATTTTTTGTGCTGTGATTTATTCCACATGTTATCTCAATATTGTGATATATGTTAGTTAAAATAAGCATGTGACCAATGAAGAACGGCCTAAATAAGCCATTGATTTAAACCCTCCACCTGTACCTGGTGTCACTCTCAGGAAATGACATTATTACACCATTTTTTAACTAAGCCGCCCCACCCAACCCCCCCACCCCAGGCACTGAATCACATGATCCATCTTCATTTGTCTCCTCTCTCTCTCTCTCTCTCTCTCTCTCTCTCTCTCTCTCTCTCTCTCAGACGTCTTCCACATCATAAACCTTGTCAGTCTGTACAAACACACACCGTGAAAGCCGAGGAAACCCATCGTGAAGAAGAAGAGCGGTGACATTGACAAAGTGAGAGTGTGGCCAAAGTGCAATGTAACAGCACGCTGCCACTTATGAAAACACCTGCTCCACACTGTCAGCAACTTAACCTTCCTTCACCTAAATCCCCACCGGAGGATTATATGTGACAGATGTAGGACAGGAGGGGTGTGGGGTGTTGGGTGGGGGTGGCATTGTGAGGTGGAGGGTGACAGAAGTAGAAGTTTTTTTTGAGAGATGAAAAAAACAGCTCAACGCGGCACAGAAGGAAGAAAGTGAGAGGCACAACTAACAAGTACAAGGGAGAAGTCATTAGAGACGCTGTGAGGAGGGTGTTGAAATAAGTGACCTTGTTGCACAATATTGTCCATTTATTTGTCATCCATTAATTTTCTGAAGCCAGACGACTTTCCACAGCAACCTTTTCCCAATGTTTCAATGGGGACCAGCAAAGTTGTTGCTGTTGCTATACATGAACGTATACAGTACATTCTGAGAACATCTGTTCAGGCAGATGTTGATCATTATGAATGTACACGATTAATAATAAGTCAAAAAATCACCAAATCATTTGATTTAGAGGTTGAAAGATATATTTTGTTATGGCAATCCAGAAACAAATACAATGGATGTTTCACAAAAATACTTGTTTGAGGTTTAAGTTCATGCAAAAAAAAAACAGGAATAGTATTGTTTCTCATGTATGGGTATTGGCTCCGATGATATCCGTTGGAAATTAATTGTGATTCATTCTCAGGAGACTTTTAAATATTTTTATTTAAATAAATAACACAAATTTTATTGAATAAATTATATCGAAATCCATGCAACAATGTTGGAGATATATCTCTCAAAACTACATGTATAGAAGTGGATAACCCAATTAATTTACATTTATCGTATGGAGAACATGAATGTCTGGACATATTTTTCGTGTCAATCCGTCCTTTATTGTAAAGGTCTTTCAGTCGGGATCAAAGTGGTACAGATGGTCGACTCACATCAAACCCTTTGGCTCAAACCAAAAATAAAACTGCATTTATTTATCATCTGTGGTGCAGAGTCGAGGACAAACAGAAAGAACATTTCACCCGAGTGTTAAGGAGTTCATTCCGTGTCAGCGCTGTTATATATACGGCATGAAAAATGTTGCTTTTTCACAGTTGGAAGATGGCTAATGGAGCAGGCAGACTTGTTAGACAAAAGGCCCTTTTAAAAGGGACATGAAAGACACAAAGGACATGGGAGTGATCCTGAATTAACTCATCCTTCACAAAATGACAGTTCAAACTGTGAGAGGTGTGGCACTGATGCATTATTTGCATAAATTGTATCGTCCTACATGTTGTGAGGAGGATGTTCTGTCACACTGCAGCTCGTCTTTCTTTGTAGCGGCACAGTATGATCACTGATATTGTGATGTGACAGTGAAGCAATAAATATACAGATGACAGGAGCTTGAAGTAACAGCTGGGGAATATTTTCTTTGCTTGCAATTTGTTTTGAATTTGGTTTATCGGGCTTCAGAATTGTTGGTGTTTTAATGTTGAATCGCGAAACATTAAGGGTCTAATTTGTTATATTTAAGTGATGTTAATGCTTCTCACATGCATTGTCTTTTTGGCTACATCAATAATTTATCATTTAGACCCCTAAATTGGGCCACATGGTCCATTACTGCCTGGAGAATAGCTGCAGTGTCTGCACCAAAAATGCATTACATTCAATTTAAACCACACTTTACTTTTTTTGTTAATTGTAAGCCAAGTTTCATTACAAAGTTATAAGACTGCATTCTAAATTCAGAGCCTATAGACTAGTGTCTCAACATGGCGACGCGTCTAAATAGAACTTGATACATGCAGGTATAACCCCGCCTCCAAGTCCCGCCTCCTTCTCAAGGTCATTCGCAAGAAGGAAGGAAGTTAAATACTCTGGATGTGGCTGTTATTATTGCATTTTTAATCTTTTAGGACCTAATGGTTGAAACAAGGGATATTCAAGTGTCTATAGGAACATCTACTTCTTTGCAGAATTCTCATTTAGTCAATAGGAAGAAATATTTTGGGGCTACGTGACATCACATGTGCCGCAATGTAAACAAAGCACCGAGACGCTTGGATTACAACGCACACAGAGGGAGAATGGCTTATTTCTCTGCAGGAAGCCATCACTCCACTGTATATCATTAAATAGCAAATAGATGTTTGCTACAATATCAATGCTCTGAATGGCATAGAGAGAACATTATGATTTCAGACCTTTTGTTTTGGTGACAGGAAAGTTTAGTTTTCATACAGCACACAGCCCTTGAGTTGCTACACGGTAACAAATAGGTTTCCTGTGACCGTTTCAGAACAACAGTTTTGTTTTGAAAGTTAAATTCTCTAATGTGATGAACCAAAAGTCAGATACGGCATTATAAGTTAGGCATGAGGAGAGGGAACAGCAAACAGTGAGGCTGATGTGCTAAAAATAGGAGTTCTGGATTACATGCATGAATAGTTTCCTGTGGCGACTGGCAAATTAACCCGGTCATTAACAATGAAAACTGGTACAATATGGAGAGGTAATTACAGACTATAAATACATAATGACTATTGCTAAATAGATTTAACAATAGGGTTTGATTTCATTGGAGTTTTAAGGATTATAACTTTATATTGTAGAACTACAGACTTCACAGTTTATTGGAGAGTAAAGTATAAACATGTGTGACTGCTGTACCAAATAGAAATGATAAACATCATCAAAATGAACTTTTCACAACCTAACAACTGATATGTTTCCCGTACTAAGAGCTAGCTGATCATTGGTGAAATGTTAATTAAAACGGCACAGAAGTGATGTACTGGAGAGTGAACCTTTATACCAGCCTGCAGAATTAGGTGATATAGTGTTTGTGTTAACGTTTTGCTTGACACTGTCTTCTGTCAGCCCTTTTTAAGTACTTATGGGCTTAACCACTCGGCTCTCTCAGTACAAGTTATGACTGTTTAATCCCATCAACAACAGGAGTTGCTGTCAACGTATCATTGAATTTGACAAATGTCAGAGGGAGCACAAATGGGATTCAGTTGGGCCGGGTAAAATGTTGATTCATGACTTCTGAAAACCCCACCGGCTAAGTTTCTCAAAGCTTACAAGACTTTTCTGTCCAGATTAATCGTCCTTACTCTGAACCAACTTTTCTTCAGGCACAGCAACACCAGGAGTCTCACTGAGGCATTACAGTTTTTCCCCTGTATCAGTTGAGATGTGCTTACTGCCGGAGTTATTATAGGTAGTCTGGCTGAGTTTTGAGCTGCTGTCATCCCTTTTTTTCTCCAGTCTGGTCACTTTTTATCTGTTGGCTGATTGAGTTCTAACCACTTGAGGTTTAATGTACTCACTGAACTGATAGCACAAGCTACTGTCTAATTTATTTTACTTCATGACAGGGTCCACAGATGATTTAATACCTCCTGTCACAGGCTGCTGATTGGGCTATTCCTGTTAAATGGGGGAGTATATACAGTCAGCCCCTCCTGTTGTGACTATTTTTCTGTCGTCAGAGGTTCTTCTTCAAATCCTAACCTCAATCCTGATCTCACACATATATATATATATATATATATATATATATATATATATATATATATATATATATATATGTATGTGTATATATGTATTTATATATATACACATATTTATACATATATATACAAATATGTTAATATATACATATATGTGATATGTGTATATATGTATGTATATACATATATTTATATATGTGTATATATATATATGTGTATATATGTATATATATGCATATATATGTATATATATATACGTGCGTGTTTATATATATATATATATATATGTATGTTTTGTTGTATGCATATATGTGTGTGTATAATATATATATATATATATATATATATATATATATATATATATATATATATATATATATATATATATATATAACGTTAAATTTATAATTATACACACATATATAAATTATCTCAAATATATACAGTATATTTATATCCATAACACATATAGTTTTGTAAACATTGTTTGGTTGCATCGACTTTGCGTGACACTTGGCTCGGACTGTGAATGTCCCTCTACGGCTGCCGTACTTGTGTCTGAACATTCAGTAGCAGTGCTAACCACTAGCTTAGCTCGGTAAAACAATGGCTGAGTATTCCCACGTGAAATCAACCAAACTGGTTTTGAAAGGTCTTAACAAAGGGTACGTGTTCATTCCACTTAACGCTGGTTCCACTTGTTTCTACGGTGACCATCTTTAGGGTTATTTTCGACTAGCTCACGGGTGTTTTGTAGTCGATGCTAAAGCTAGCTAAAACCACAACGTTGGCGGTAGCTTCGTGCAACTTCAGTTAACCCGGTTATTTTTTATAAGACGTTCTTGCACGTTTAACTATCAGCGTATTGACAACGGCTGTTGTTAGCAAACACGTTACTACTTTATTTAACTAGTTAACGTTCGCCAAACATCACTAAGTTAATAAATGTGTTCGAAAGTAGTTTAAGCGTCAGCTGAATCGTGAGATATCCTCATGTTAAGTAACGTTAACTGAGGTGAACATACTTGCATTCTTCCTATAATCTGCCTGAAAGGATAAAGATATGAGCAACAGAAACAACAGCCTACAAACTAGTCCGTTTGTAATCACGGTGACTGGAGAAAACAACATACACTTGGCAAATAAAGTATCTCGTTGTCTCAATCTAAAACGTAATCAACATAAAGAAGATGTCCTGCAAATCTAATCAATATGGTATCAATGAGTGTTGGACTTCAGTTAATGCAAACGTTTAAGTTACAGCATAAATCCGACAAACTGTTGAGAGTAAAAGAAAGAAAACAGTCTTTAGATTACTAAGGGAGTACTTTGACCATTTCTTCAGCACATAGTCAGGGTGAGAGAATACAACCACCAATGTATTTAAAGAGTTACGTCACTCCCTTTGAACATCTTCTAGCTGGCCTCGAGTGGTTGAACCTCTCACCTTGCCACAGGTGTACTGAGGACCCTGTGACGTCAGAGTGGAACACTGCTTTTCTGTCAGGTGTTAAGTTACTCTCTAAATTCAGTCTGTGAAGGTCCTGCAGCTTATGTCCTAGAACCGTCATTATTTTTTTAAAGTAAGGGATTTGTTATCGAGTCTTTGTGCATTTTCAAAATGTATTAACTTTTGACAAATTGATATGCCCGCCCGACAAGTTTAATATTATGGTAGGCTTGCCAGGCTTATGTGTGATTACACATGCTATACTAATTGAGACATATTTTATTATATTTGTTCACAGGAAAAAGAGGAAGCATAAAGATAAGAAGAAGAAAGCAGGAGAGGATGAAGAAAAAGCTGATGTTATTGGTATGTTTATGTACTATATTTTTGAGTTGTAGAAACAAAGCAAATACCTTTGATATCCTGTTTTTACTAAAGTAAGTACTCAACGTGTACTCTGATTGGATGCTGCAAGTTAAGGTTGCTCAATCTTTCAAGCACACAGCAGTTCACCTGATTGTTGCAACTTGTGACATCACTTACCTGGGTGTTTCTGCTCTCCAGGTGGTTGGTGGTCTGTCAACAACTTTGGGGACATCTCTGGAAGTGTTGCCATAGAGATGCAGAACAACGCTTACATCCATGCGGTGGATAATGGCCTATTCACACTCGGTGCGCCGCACGCAGGTAAGAAGACGCAGTGGAAAGACTCCAGAAGTTATCATTTCAAGAGTCAAGTCATTTGCACGGCTCTTAGGGATTTTACTCAATTTGATCATTTCTCGAACCAAAGTTGAACATTTACATATTGATGGGGGATACTTGAGATACCTGCACTCTAGAATTTATTTTAAACTATAAAACATGTATGTATGTGCATGAAAGAACACTTTTTATTAATATTTCTATACAAGATAAAACATTTAGTTGAGGTATGTTTGGGTGGTATGTTTCGCTGTTGCTGGTTGTTAGATGCAACAATTTATCAAAGTCAAGCAAAAGAGAGACTCATTGAACACAGATGGTTTTCTGAGCCTGAGTAGGACACGTGTCAAATGATTTTTTAAATAATATAATGTGGATTGTGGAATAATGCTCTAAACTGCTCAAGTTTATGGTTGATCAATAATTCAATATGACTGTGTTTCAAGTTGAATTGCATGATCAAGTTTTGATAAGTCGATCAAGATCAAATTAAACGGCAACTGTTTTGATAATCCATTAATAGTTTTGATCATTTAATAATCACATTATAATTTACCTTTGCCCAATACTCATTTTTATAGAATAGAGCTTGAATGCATCATACTTATAATAATCAAACCCATCGCAACCACCATTAAGCGTTAGCTATTAGCTATGTCAAAGAACGTACACATTTACACTAGATCAGCATCTCCCAGCCTTACCCAGGATGATACATCTATATATGTAGTGGAAAGCAGTGGGACTTTACCTGGGAGGAATGGCAAATCAGGATTACAATGTAAAAATAGCGCCATGTGGAATGTAAGCTGGGATGCATTTTTATTTAGTCTGCAATTGAGATGAAGATGCAAATTCTACATCTGCTTGCCTAGATAAAACTCAATGCGAGGGTTACATTTACTGCGTTGAGGTGATGACGAGGCTTTTACTTTCAGACCACAAAGCAGTAGCCTAAGTATTTAAGTAGTAAATCCACACACCAGACTCCATAAGGCTGAACCGGGCTGAGTAAGGACAGTGTTCGCTCACTTCTGCCGAAGGGCTCTTCCGAGGGAGCTTAGCTCATCCAAACGGTCTGCTCCGAAAGAGAGACGCGGCTCACGATGAAGTCAGCCCACGTTTTGTGAGAACCAGTGAAGTTGGCTGGTAGATTGAAACATCCCAAATCCCTTAGTGGTTCCTCATCCTCTGCATGCACATAAGCTCATTTCCAGGAGATGAAAGTGGATATGAGCTCGCGGTATAGAACGAGACATCAGAGATTTCCCGCCTCCCTCCTGGATTCTCTGCAGTGTCTGGATGATGCAGCGTTTTAGAAGACTGACAAAAAAGTGTTCACATCCACCCTCGGGGGGGCTAGAGGAAACATACTGATGTTCCCTAAGCCAACTCTGAGGGTCACCGTCTGACATATCCCAGAGATAATTAGCCTTTTGAAGAAGCAGCGTGTGTCACATCTAACCTCTACTTTATGAATGTGTTCCTCGGTATTGTCTCCCAGGCCTTTGCTCTCCCTCGTATATGAAGCACTAGAAACTGAGCGTGACTTTGGTTTATAGCAACGGTCAGGAGGTGACCTCATCACAAGCAGGTCTCTTAATTGAATCACGGGGAACCTGAAACTCCTCAGTGTAGAATAAAGAGTTTAAATGCAACAGTTCCCGTTTGTGTTTGATTGAAAATGTGTCAGTGCTGTTGGAATGGATCCAGATGAACACAGCGCTGTGCAGCCCGAGGGTTTGCATTAATAATGACCAGGAACGCATTATTTAAACATGACGCAGGTCTCAAGTTTACCTGCCGTGAAAAACGAATTATGCACATTTTAATAATGGAACATAATTGTGACACAGTGATTCATTGAACACTAAATTATTGCTTTGTCTTATCTAATCTAAAGATCGGGGCCCGGGATGTAGTTACAGGTCAGACATCAGAATCCGGGACCTCGGGAGGCCACCTGCTGTTTTTCTACAGGTCGAAAGAAGCCCCATGATTAAGAAATCAGAAGAATCAAACTTGTGGGACATTTAATTAGCAATACTAAGAACCGTAAAATCTTTAAAGGTATAATGTCTTTTTATTTGTTTCAGGTGACGAAGGACCCGACCCCCCGGAGCAGTTTACTGCCGTCAAGCTCTCAGACACGAGGTGATTAAACCCACAAACTGCTGATGGAATTTGAATCCACAGATAATCCTCCGCCAACAGATTTAGTACCCCGCTTCTGCAGAGATGCTGCTTTTACGGTGGCTAAATGTAAAAGAGTAATTTATCCTGTCCGTGTGGAGGTGGGGCCTCTTATATCGAGCCATTTCTTTAGTTCCTCTTAGATTAATTCCTAACTAATATCATTAAGCCGTGCCTGTCGTGAAGACAAAATACTTTGCCGCGCGGTGGGGGGGAAATAATAGTTTTTCTAAATAAACATCAGATTAGAATATTCGGTCTTTTAGGGGCATCGAAAAGGCCCAAATCAGTGCGTCGCCGTAGGATGAAATGTGGTCATCTTTGCCGTTTCAGGATAGCCTTGAAGTCTGGATACGGCAAGTACCTGGGTATCAACTCGGACGGCTTGGTGGTCGGCCGCTCTGATGCCATCGGCGCCAGAGAACAATGGGAAACGGTCTTCGAGAACGTGAGTCTTCGGTTCTACGGCACGTCTCTGGGGGTCCAGGAGTACATCGATAGAGATGTTGATGTATTCTCTCAACTTGGAAAGAGTCATCAGGGCACAGTGTGTGGCCGTCTTGTCTTTAATACAAGTCGGGCTGAAAGGATGAATTTATCATTAGATGAGTTGATTAACATTTACATTTTTCAAGCAAAAATGTCAACATTTCGCTGGATCCAGCTTCTATTGTGATTACTTTATGTATTTGTTGGTAATATACGATAATAAACTAGATAATTGGGGGTTTGGACTCTTGGTCGAATAAAACAAAAACACATTGTATGATGTTAACTTTGTTTTTTGAAATTGCAGACGGGCATTGATCGATGCTGAAAATATTTGTTAGTTTCACCTGTAGGCACAAACTGTGCAAGAAATAAATGTTATGCTAGAATAAATATTGCAATTTAAGTTTTTTTATTAATTTTTTCTATATATGATGCCCATATGAACCCCAATTATTATTTAAAATAAACACCCATTCTTGGCAGTCGTGGCAATGTGCTGTCCTGTCTTTCACGTCTCTCCGCATGGCTGATTAGAGTGAAGTCCATGGGAGAGAGCACTTAGCTGTAGTAACTGTAAAAACAAGGCATTCATTATGCAGAATGCATCTACCTTATCACTGCAGCGCACTGCTCGCCTCGATGCTTTGTTAAACCCATAAACAAACCCGCCCGGCACAACCTTGAGACTCTCTCACGTCGGATACCAGGCAACCTTTCATGTCGGTCTCCACAAACCAATCCAGCTGCAAATCTATCTAATCAACGGCCTCCTCCTCCTCCTCTCTGTTCTCTTCCTGTTCTGCCTCAGGGCAAAATGGCTCTCATGGCGGCCAACAGTTGTTTCATCTCCTACAGTGACAACGGGGACATCGTGGCCAAGAGCAAGGCGGCAGGGGCTGACGAGATGCTGAAGGTGAGGCGTAAAGCTGTGGCTCTCCCACAAGGTCGCGTGTTAAGCCTTTCGCTTTCAGCATGGCATCTCTGTGGGGTCTTTGTGACCTCACTTCGAGGGGGGGGGGGGGGGTGCACGGTATTGATATTCAATGCAAAGCTTCTCCTCCCTTTTTTTCATTTTTATCCCTGCAGATCAGATCGAGTGCGGAACAAGAGGTCAAGCGTAAAGACGACATCGTAGAAGAAGACAGGGGCAACGTGAAGTCCTGCGAGGTCAACTATGTGTACGTAACTTCCATTTGTATGTGTCCACAAGCATCCCGATCAATAAGAAGCGAGCGTCTCTCTGCATATAACGTTCTCATTTACTATCAGCCGTCCTCTGCCCGGCTCGGTTTCCCCCTTTCGTGCTGCATTTAAAGTGCAATTTACGAGCCAATCAGAAGTTCCTTCACCCATTTGCTTTCAAATTAGGGCAGAGTGGAGGAGGCGGCTGCCGCTTTACGTTTGTTTACATGCAGGTTAAACACGGAGAGGCCAGAAAAAGAGAAAGCCCTTTTCACAAACCTACAATAAATACTATATTTATTTAAAACAAATTAAGAAGCACAACACATCGAGCTGGGGATAAGACAGATCTGGGGTTTATGGATTGATTAACCGGATGGCATCATGAACATGTTTTTATTTTTTACATATTTCTCCATCACAAATAAGTTTATTTCTTCAAACTTTTCTCTAAACTTTTGCTTTTAGACCGCTAAAAATCCTCTAAAAAAGAATCGATGCAGTCTGTTGTGGCTGAATTTTTATGGTGGTCACAAGCAAAATAACGGCTCCAAAATACGACCGTCCAGCCTCACACATGACCCGAGTGTAATAACCTCTGGCAGAGTGCCAACACCAGTTTTATTGTCATCTGCATTAAAACGCCACCAGAGCATTTTCCTACAGTGAGAAACTACACCGCATAGAGTCGTGCTATCACGGACAGGGTTGAATACATACAGATAAACAAAACAATATTACAGGGTTCTACGGTCGTGGAAAACCTGGAACAGTCATGGAATTTTAAAATGGTCATTTCCAGGCCTGGAAAAGTCATGGAAAAAAACTTCAATCATAAAAGTTTTGGAAAAGTCATGGGAATTTGTTATAATCACATGTTCATTTATGCCGAGTTTGAAATAATTAATATATTTTTTAAAGAAAGTTGCTCAAAATATAAGCCAGCGTACGCTCTCAATACGCAACATTTTCTAAAATGTTCATGTTTAAACCGAGATTTCAGTTTGGTCATGGGAATTTGGTTAAAAGTCATGGAAATCCATTGGTCAAAATGTGTAATAACCCTGATATTAACGATCACACATAATACAAATATATAAATAAAGTTATAAATTACTAGTTTGGATCTGTTGCTAATAATTGGTTGATTAAAATGCTTTTCAAAAAACCTACCCGGCATTTACATGTTGCTGTCGGTGCATATACAACATTACTTTGAGTTGATAGCTTGAAAAAGATATAGAAGCGAATGTATCTTCAGTTTGAACCGTATCTCTCGCTCGTCTTGGAAGCGGCCCCAGAAAGTGACTTCTTCTTTTTTTTAAGTGGTATTTTGTCTCTAAACTGTCGTATCAATCCCTCTACTTGTATTTCACATCAGCTTGATGTTTTGTCGTTTCAGTAGTTTACCTCTCAGCCTCCCCCGAAACGAGTCCTCAAGCACTATGTTTTGATGGAGGGGAATTTCGGGTGATTTCCTGCCCATTATCTTCCCAGCGCGTCGGTCCGCGCCGACAAGACTTTGACAACTAAATCACTGGATGTGCGCGGCGGCCTTTGAGCTACTGCCTCATTAGGCCGCCGCCTTCTTAAAGACGCAATTGATGGTCTGCGGCGAGAGCGGGAAGAGAAGGCGAGCGACGCCGCATATCAGCTTCCGCCGCCGCCGCCAGTGTTTTATACACGGGGCCCGTCTGCAGCTTATTAAGTTCAAGGCAATATGTCTGAAACCGCGCTTTCGTTTCTCTTTTTTTTGCGTGCCATGCATTGGCTGCTGTTCCAGCTCTATTATTTGTTTTAAGATGAATGCTGGGGAAATGGACTCATCATGTTGACATGTTGATAATGGCTGCCCTTGAGCCGGTGTCTTGATGTAGTGTTGAGCGTCTAAAACGCCTTTCAGGATGGAGTGCAGCTGGGGAATCGTAAAACACACGCCGAGCAAAGAGAGACTAAATATCAAACACGTCTCTGACTGGATGCCGGGCTGTTTTATCGCAGTTGTTTGGTAGCTGATTGCGCATATTGTTAAGGTTGACTACTTTAGAATAACTGTTTATTTTATATTTCATTATTTTAAGATGTCATGCACATTCGGTTAAAAAGCCCACAATGCACCTTGCTGGCGGAGCTTATTTAGATGCGCAGAGTGCTGCAGGGAGGCCGTATTTTAAGTTGGCATCCCACTGGTGCCCTTGCTCAATTTAGTTCATTATACTTGCACGTTTTTTCAGCAAAAAATAATCTAAATAAATGCATTTTTCTGAAGCGTGAATGCATTATCCGAAGTGAAAAGCTAAAGTCGGGCTCTGAAGAAACAGCGCCGCTTCAAAAGGCAGACTAATGTTTGCCACTAGGACACTTAGTCGGCTCATTTAGCCACTTGTTAGCAACCACTAGAGAACTAAATGCTTAAAATTTAACGAGTGGGATATTTTATTTGAGGCATCTAACCAAAAGAAAAAAATCGGAAAAAATAAATAATTGCATAAAGCGTTTCATGTTTTCCGTCTCATTCATGTAGCGCTCTAAAGATTCCAGCCACAGGTTTGATGATCAGACGGATGTTTCACTGCCTCAGCTGCATATTTAAATAATAGTACATTAGGTGTTGGTCTGTGGCAGCTTGTTAGCGCAGACATTCAGCTTGTTGCTATTTAGATGCTACTAGATATTCTGCTTTAGTTCTTGGTCTCATTGTTTAGACTTCTTCTCACAGAGTTGGCTTCTTGGATCCTCGGTGCCACTTCTCCCCGCAGGATGAAACGTGAAACGGATGAAAGTTGTTGTTTACGTGTGCGTCGGGGTGCCGTGTCGTTCGCCCCCGCACATCCTTTCTGTAATATCGTCTGATGGTGTTTGCTCTGTGAATTACAGGAAGAAGTTTCAGAGTTTTCAAGACCGGCGGCTCCGTGTTAACGAGGGAGACCCCTCCACGCTGAAGAGGGCCAGAACAGACGGGAAGTTTCATGAAACTTTGCTCGACAGGTAATAATAGCGTAAAATGAGCTCATTCCATATTTATTCTCAAACACCTCTTTTACTTATTTTGTCTTATCACTCTTCCTTACTTGTTACTTGTTTATAAATGATGCATTCATGTAAAATTGTACTAAATTTGTTACAATTTTAAATCAAAATGCTCACGCAGTGGGTTTGTGTGGACCCAGACAAATGTTGCATAAAAGCGTGACAATAGGACCAGCCGTTTATCTTTTGTGTTTTGATTAGATGTGAAAGCTCACAGGCAGGTAACTCTGGAGCCCGCTGCTGTCATTATAGCACATTGAGAAATCTATTTACATCATCATGAGTAACAACAAGTAGCAGACGTGATAATTCATGCACTTCAATATTTTTCACACCCTGCAACATTAAATACACACGTGTGTGTGAACAGAAGCACAAAATAAAGCTACAGGCAAGGTATTAAAACCCAAGTATCTATAAAAACAAATGTTTATCTGAACAATACAATTTATTTCTATAAAAAAGAAATAAGTGATCTGAAATTCAAAGTGATTTAATAATTAATAACATAATATTGATTGATTCCGCTGACATGATTTTGCACTGAGTGAAATATGTTTGTTCTTTTCATTGCAGGAGAAGCAAAATGAAAGCGGACCGGTACTGCAAGTGAAGACTCAACTTTGTCGGTCACTGCGATGCCTTTTGTAAATATCTTTGATCAAGATTTGGCCATTTGATCGGACATTTAATGTACCCTGCGTTTTTTGTTTTGTTTTTAATATCTTTGAATAAAATGACACGGTCAAATCAGTTTTTTGGTCTCTATGTGTTTTAAGGGAGCTGAATGGATCTAAATGCTGACATCTATAGAATTTAACTGACACATTGTCCTATGTTGTGTAAATAATGAACCATACATTTACTTTCCTGTGTCTTATGCAAGAGGTACACTAGGCTTATCTGAGTAAAAGCATTGATATACTATAAAATACGCATATAAAAAGTAAAAGGACATAATTATTATCATCCTAAATTAAAGTACTCTGTCTGTAGACAGATGCTCCTGTGATTGAATCATCACATATTACTTTATTAGATAGTTAACGGCATATACTTAATATACTCTTTGCTGGGTTTGTGTGACCTGGTGGTCATGCTCCCTCCAAAGGGGTTGAGGGATGAAAAAATGCTTTATTCTTTCTCAGAATTAGCAGAATATGGTGTTATCTAGATATGAAACCCTTCATTTTTTAGGTTTTAATATTTTGAATCAAACCATCTGAGACGCTTAATGGGGATATTATGAAAGGATCTAAACCAGTAATTCTCAAAGTACTTTCGGAGGCACTCGGTCAGGGGGTTCACAAAAATAATTAGCTATGAATCCTAAAATTGTGCTGTATCATTTAATTCAGTTTATTTAGTATAGTCCAGCATTACAAATTAGCCTCAGAGGGCTTTCAATAAATATGACATACATTATGACTAATGAGTAGTAGGCATGGAACACGGTCCAGTCTTCTCATTAAAAAGTGCAAACTTACTTCCAGACAGGAAGCATTTGCGGAAATAAAGCATTTTGTATCCATTACTCCCATCGACTGAGACAATAAAAACTATCTATACTCCGATGAACAACGTACAAACCAGTGTTGGAAAATAACTAAGTACATTTATTATAGAGCTGTCTGAAGTACAGTTTTGTGGGACTTTATTTATTTCCATGTCTGCTTCTTTATATAACCACACAATTATGCATTGAATTATATTAGTTCAATTTCTCATCTTTCTTTCTTTATAGATTTATATTATTATGTGTCCCTCCTACCATTGCAGTTGCTCTATTTTCTAGTGATTATTTTTTTAAATAAGAAACGTCCAAATACATTTAAATACATCTCAACTAACACACCAGGGGGAAACTACAGAGAGTAAATAGCAGACTGAAAAAAAATCATGAAATAAAAATAAAAAGGGGACACTGAGGCACACATCTGATTATGTAATTATACAAATGTATCACACGCCTTGTGAGCTGTTATAGTCATGTTATTTATTTTCACTTCCGCATTGGGAACAACCATTAGTGATCTCTTTAGAGGGGTGTTTTGAATCACTTCGTTGTTATTTTGTCGGAGGTTCTTGCTTTTATGACAAAATAGAGAAACATATTTGTTTTACATTGTATTTATTTGAAAACGTGTGTTCAAAATCACTTATTTTTCAATTTTTATTCGTAGAAAATAATTATATATCGCTAAACGACTTCCGGTTTTCCTTCTTTTTCCCCGTCTTATATCAGAAAGGTCACTGTCATGCGGTAAACAGCAGCAGCATCTCGGACGAGCAACAGTTTGACTGAAATCCTCCCAAAATGGGTCTCTGCTATGTAATCATTGCAGTGGCTTTATTTTCTATTACGTCGACACAGTTTATCCCACCGGTAAGAGGCTCTGTTTTGCTGTTGTAACGTGTAACATGAAAAACGCCTCACCACGTTGAGCTGTCTTCGTATTGTTTACTCTGAAGTCACAGACGCATTTCATATCTATTTGCAGTTTACAGAAGACTGTCGGGCGGACATGTATCCACCATCGGGCCCCACGTAAGTGACATTACTCTGTACAAGTTAATTGGATCCCCGTTTAGCTAGTTAGTTGGATTTAAAGTCACGGACGTGTTTTGTAACACCTCAGAACTGAACTCTGCTGCCTTCACTTGCTCCTCGTAAGTCTGTACCTCCAAATAACAAGTTGCGGTTAGTAAATCCTGCGTCTGTTTGGACATACAAATGAGTAAGCGAGTGCAAAAGCTATATGGTGAAATATAGGACCTGATGTTTTTGGAGTTTGACCACTACCGGGGAATAAAGACAGAATATCTTGGCCTCTGCTGCACCTGAGTTTTACGACTACTCTATGTCTCTTCAAAGTCTCCCAAATTGATGAAAGTGCACGACTTAATTACTGGAGTAATTGGATTAAACTGGGATTTACATGAGGGAGAAGTAGCCCTCAGCGGGCGCATTATTGTGCAACTTCAGTGGCGTTACATCTACAGTTAATTAAAAATGCCGTTCTAGCCAGTGATGTTTTGACTAGGATGTTATCATTTGCACATGTTGTGCTTCAGTGGCTTTAAATGATGTCCCTCCTAATCAGGTTCAGAGGAGATGTCGGTTGGTACACGGTGGACCTGGACTCGCCGCCCAGAGAGAGATGGACAGCTCTCATTACGGACAAGAAAACTGCTGTAAGAACGAAGAAGTACTTTTAAACTAGTCTCTCAGACAATTACATTTGTTACTGATTATCCTTTTTCTTTGAAGCTGGTCGACATGATGCAGGCCATCAGAGACTTGGCCAACGCTTTTGTTCCCAGTGGAAAGCTGATTGAGCTCGTTGACATTACACTGGTGAGTTATTGCTCTCTGTCTCTGTCTCTCTGTCTCTCGCTCTGTTTCTCTTTAGCATGCCTCATTTTATTGTCACTGAAGGCTTCTTGATTGTAGTGTGTTTAAGTCCTGCAGCCGTTCATGGTGAATACACTCCCAAACCCTTTTGGTGAAGAAATCAGAGGAATTTCAGACGTTTCAGGGATTCCCCTTGGTAAGAAAGTTAAAAAAAGAAAAATTGTAAATGTTATTTCAATTAGTTATGTTAACCACTTGTCCTATATTCATTTAAATTGTCTTTCTTCATTGTTATAATCTAGGTGAAGTCGTCCTGTTCAACATCTTCTACGAGGTGTTCACCGTGTGCACGTCGGTTGTTGCAGAAGACGATAAGGGTGGGGGTCATCGTCCAGAATGTGATTGATTTACTGACTTCAAAACAATGCTACAGCAATACTGACATGATTTTGGGCTTTGCACTCTTACAGGTAACCTACTCCATGGTAGAAATCTGGATTTTGGACTATTTATGGGGTAAGAAATCCCCTCCTCTGCCGCTCCTAAAAAAAAAATCACAATATTTGGCTTAATAAAACCTCATGAACCCTACTTCTGTCCTTCTTCACAGCTGGGATATAAAAAACAAGTCTTGGATCATTAGTGAGAAGCTGAAGCCTCTGGTGGTGAACCTTGACTTCAAGAGAAATAACCAGACCGTCTTTAAGTCCACAAACTTTGCGGGATATGTCGGCATGCTGACCGGCATCAAGCCTGTAAGTCGATTGCATTAAAACATCGAAACAAATCCATCCCGGCTGTCGGGTAGTTTTACGCTTCTGGGTGTAAACGTCTTCCCCCTCCTCTCTCCGCAGCACTTGTTCTCTCTGACCATGAACGAGCGCTTCAGCCTCGACGGCGGATACATCGGTGAGTAAATAAATGTGCGCGCTGCCGGCGGACACGAGGTCTCGTTTTGTGACTGCTCGCCGTTTGCATGTGTTCACGTGCAGGAATCCTGGAGTGGATCCTGGGGAAGAGAGACGGGATGTGGATGAGCTTTCTCACTCGCTCCGTTCTAGAAAATGCAAAAAGGTATCGAATCCTCTTTTTGATATTTAGAGGGACATCTCGGAGTCGGTGTCACGAGTCTAAGAGCAGCTCCTCCGTTTAGTCTGTACCTTGTGGTCGAGCTCAACGCGTGCAGACGGTCGAAGTGATGGTAATATGTCGCGTTGCACCACTACAAGGGAAGGAGAAAAAGTCCTTAAGCCGCCTTCACAAGCCAGTTTTTATTTTTGGCTGGCTAGGAAATGCAACATGTCGGGATTTAGACGACGCAATTTGCCGACATATGTGAGGGGCAAATAATCCGAGCTTCACAGGGTACTTTTTTTTTTTTTTTTCATTAAAAAAATATAATGCAGTCATCGTTTATTTGTATGGTACAGTTTAACGGCAAGGCCATTTATATGCATAACATAAGAAATAATAAAAAATATGGGGACAATAAATACAAGACAATATAAAGGATGGGCTGTATTTCTGAAAATGGTTTTAAGATTAACATAAAATGGAAGCTTACAAATAAAAGAAGCTGTATCTCAAAGAAACTGATTAATCGGGTGAATTTAAAAACTATTATATATATATATATATATATATATATATATATATATATATATATATATATATATATATATATATATATAAAAAGCATTGTCCACAATTTAGTGGGGAAACAGAAGTTTGAAAGCTCTGATTTTCAAAGAAACCAGACTTGACGTTTTGATGGCTTCACTCTCACGGTTCATAAAGCAACCTCGCCTCAGCAGCAACGACGACTCATCTCTCATCTCTCATCTCTCTCCCCAGCTACGAGGACGCCAAAGCCCTCCTGGCTCAGACCAAGCTGCTGGCTCCGGCTTACTTCATCCTCGGAGGAAACCAGACCGGCCAGGGCTGCATCGTCACCCGGTCCCGACTGCTCAGTATCGACATCCTGGAGTGAGTAGCAGCGCTTAATCTGCACTTCTGTAGCCTTTTCGATGAGATTAGGCTTCATTGTCTCCTTCTAGGAGCAGCACCAGCACAGTTCTCCACATACACACACTCTATATACAATTATAATGCTCACACATCCATATAAACCCAGAACATGCACCTAAAAGTATTGCACAGATGCCCCAAATTAAGATATTGCACATTCTGCCAATAAAAGCAGAAACATTAAATAATTAATTAAAGGTCAACAATACAGTGTTTGCATTCCTGGAGGATTTAATTGTCTGGTTTAGTTTTTTTAAATGCTTATGCATCATCATGTATGTTTGGATTGAAAATAACGTGTATATCAATCCAAAGCACTTTAACTTACAACATGTCATTGATCTTCTACCCGACTGGCCTCCTTTGTGTGCTTTGTGCTTGCGTCACCTGACTCAGCATTTTCTTGTTCAACATCACTTGCTGAATGAGGAACTTTGGTTTCAGGTCCCCTGATTAAACTGTTTGCTTGGTGTTGCAGCATGTCACGGGTTTACAACAAATAGATAAAAGTGGTTCCTGTATTCCAGGATTGACCTGAAGCTGGGCCGGTGGTACGTCCTGGAGACGAACTACGACCACTGGAAGGAGCCGCTGTTCCTGGACGATCGCAGAACTCCTGCCATGATGTGCATGAACCGGACCACGCAGGCGGTGAGTGCCGGGGACGGGCGTGGAGGAGGTGTTCTCAAAATGCCACGATGTAGAAAGTCATGCATTCACAATTGTACTCACTAAAATAAAACATCAAGTCATACTTCAAGAAGTACTTATTATGCAGAACGGCCATTTCAAAACAATTTTTGGATTATTGGCACATTGCTATATAAGCACCACTCATTTTGTAGCTGTGAATAGTCGATAATGTTATCTTTACCGCCGGGCACCTTGACACTATAATAAGCCGATGTCATTTGATAGTTAGTTTATTTATCTGAATATTTAAAAAAGGAACTACTAGCTAATAAATGTAAAGTTTGATATTTACCTCTGTGTATTAGAGTAGAGGTACAAAGTGGCATAATGCTCTCTAGTACCTACAAATGTGAAGTACATTATCTCCGGTTCATTCTGCTATTGACTGCTGACTCACTAACTGGACACATTTCTGTCTCTGACCTTTTTTAAAGTACATCTGAAAACATTCCCATCCTCGTCAGTCATGTGCTGAACGGGAATGTAACTCGTCACCATTTGTACCGAGACCTCGATTTCAAAGTGACGACACACCTTCTGATCTCTTCCTTTTTAGAACATCTCGCTGAAGACGATGTACGATGTGCTGTCGACCAAACCCGTGCTCAACAAGGTGAGCCTTGGCGACGTCGGCGTGTGTTTACGAATCAAAAGATGTGTAAGAGTTGTTCAGTGTATTGTTTCCTCGCCGTGTTTTCCAGTTGACGACGTACACCACGCTGATGCAGGTGTCGGAGGGGAAACTGGAGTCGTATATCCGCGACTGCCCAAGCCCCTGCATGCCCTGGTAACCGCCCA
Source organism: Liparis tanakae (assembly GCA_036178185.1). Classification (NCBI taxonomy): domain Eukaryota; kingdom Metazoa; phylum Chordata; class Actinopteri; order Perciformes; family Liparidae; genus Liparis; species Liparis tanakae. The sequence continues at coordinate 5,339,532 of CM070110.1, forward strand.
GCCTCTGATCCCAGATCAGTTTGTAGAGGCCTACCCGCGACTGAGACTACTGACGCTCATAGGGGAACAGAAGTGAAGTTGTTGTTGTTAACTGTTTCCACAGCGACCAAATTGCCTGAACCAAAAGTTTATCCTGACCTTTTAGTCTTTCAGATGAATCAAAAGTACTTGGAGGATAAATCCTACTTGTTTGTCATGAGGGAAATGGTACAAAAATGAATCAAACTTGTAAATTCCTTATTTATATTGCACTTGTGTCCAGCAGTGGATCTCTGTGTGGGCTAAGGGAGATATGAATGCTTGTTTGTGTGTAATTAATTTAATTACTGCTGAATATTATTCCATGTACGGCACAGTTCTGAAATCTTCCCACTCACCATGTTGTGCCTCTGCTTTAACTGTGTTTGTTTGTCAAGAATGGTTGAATAACTTGCAGGAATAGTCACCTGACCACTTAAAACACTGGTATTGATGAATCTGCCCTGTGGCGGACCGCTCTTCTGATTTAAGATGTCTAATAAAATTCACTTTAAACGGTTCTACTAGTATTTTCTGATTTTGATTTCTTTCCTCTTGATGTAGTTTAATGACACTATACAAAGGTTCTTCTGCCATACCATGAACCTAAGTTACTGTTTTACTTCCCACTGACTTTACTGTTCCATGACCTTCCACATTCTAGACAGAGCTTTGATACTCGTTAAGACTTTTGACAAACTGCTGCAGTGGGGTTTAAAAATGTTCCGTGGCTGTTTTAGAACTTATGGACGACTACAGGCATTTTATAATAACTTTACATTTCATCTAAATACTTTCGATATACCATACTGTGACAGATTTGACAGTATAATATGCCATCTAGTAGTAAACTGTCAAATCTATAATATGTATGTACTATTTTATGGCATACTATACTGTGACCTTATTCAACATACAATGCCTGTTACATTTTATTTTTGTACTTTTGGGCTACTTTTATTCATACTAGGGCATGGTCATAAATTCATGTTTTATGACTAGATCATACAATGACGTAATCATGCATGTATATTTTTCTCGTTTGGACAATTTGAAAAGTCCACCGCAATTACCCACAAGTCCTCTTTTCAAAAGTTGAATGTCTCGCACACTTATAGGAAAAGGAAAGCTGCAAATCCACACTGATGTTCGTCTTCAAGTATTGTGCAGTGTGTAAACCCGTGATAAATATGTGAAACATGTACAAAACGTGCCAACATTTTAAACTTTCAAGCATTTTATTATTTAAAACTTATTACTGTCAACATTTTAATTACATGAAAATCAAATGGCAACTAAACATGAACCGTATATAAAGATGCATCTGAAGGGATAAAAGTTCAATCGGAGCTTTGGGCTCTGATGTAATGGGAAACAGTGTTCAGGCTCGGGAAACCGTGAGCTAAAGTGGGCCCGCCTACACTCGTCTCCTTATCATTAGGAACCGAGCGCAGAATAAACGAGCTGCGTCGCAATAAGGCCGAGGCAAATAAAACAAATAATAAAAAAAATGAAGACTCATGTTTAACTGATCCCAGAACCAAGGAGACCAAGGCGGATCTGACCAAGAGTTTCCGGACTATAACGACTCGGACCGGTTCGACTGTCGTCATCAGCAGCATAAAGGCCTCCTCCCCCCCTCCCTCTCCCCCCCCCCCAGATTACCCATGAATCACATGAAACATTCAGGAATAAAATGAATGCCGATTATGCACGTCGATGTTTAGCGCGTCTCCGTGTTTTTCGAGCCGCCGCTAACTTGTGACCGATAACGTGAGCCTTTGCTCCTTTGAACTAGCAGATAAAGAATCAACAACCGTACAGCCGGAGCAGATTGAGGGCGCAAAGCATAGCGTCGCCGACCACGGGAGAGTTTGAGACGTCGGCGTTCATCTTTACACACTCTGGTCTCCAGCCGTGCCTGAAACGGACACAAAGGGAAAGAAAACATGAATGACTCTCAAAGGGACGGCGTGTTGCTGAATGAAGCGGATCGCTCCTGTATGGGAGACAGCTTTTGTGTTTTCCAACTACACAAACTGAAGCGTGATCCATACCTGGTTCCTTCAGTGCTTGATCACTTCCCACCAGCCCGGTCAGCGACTCGGCGTTCCCATCGAGGATCTCCGCCGACAGGTTGTTATTCTGCTGCTCCTCCACTATCCTCATCTGGAGCTCCTCCTGAAGTGACAGCACAGAAGAGAACATGAGACACAAATGTCTTTACAACACTTCTTCATTGATAGTCGATTTAAAGTGTGATTGGTCACGCACCTCGCACATGACTCTGAGCTGTAGTGGTAAATCCTCCACCTTCACAAAGTCGTCCTCGTCAGATTTCTGACTGGTGTTCCCCGAGCCCATCTCCTACAGCGAGAACATCGATGGAATCAAAAACACCCCCGCCACAATAAGAGGGGCCGAGTATCGACCGGGCGATGCTGCGTTCGTTCGAGAGAGCGGACTCACGTCGACGTTGACCATGACGGGGGAGTCCGTGTCGGGGCTGCTCGTGGCGTTGGACTCCTTGAGGACCTCGTGGCCGCTTCCTTCTGAGGCCGCAGCTGCCCCGAGGTCACTCTCCTCCTCGGGATGCTGGCACTCTGCCATGTCAGGGTCCTCTACCGTGCCGTCCACAGGCCCAACTGACTTGTTGATTTCTTTAAAAAAGAAGAATATATATAATAAACTAGAATGGGCACTCGGTAGAGCGCATACCTTCGCATAACACACGATTGGGCATTGAATTATGAACATAAAAATTGACTGTGCTATGGTAAATAGAAGATTTTGACCTTTTCATGACCTTGACCCGATCAATCCCAACATCTAATCAAATGGTCCCCGGATAATAACCAATCATCCCATCCAATTACATGCAATTCAGTTTAATATTACTTATGCGAATAACACACACGCATACAAATACACGGCGATTAAAACATTACCTTCTGCATTTTCAATGCGAAGGTAATGACAAATTTGTTAAGAAAAAAAACAAATAGATAAAAGCCATTTCAATACGTTTGACTGTTCCTCCGAGGAGGAGGAGGAGGAGGAGGAGGAGGGACTCACCGCCGTCATAATAATCGGAGCTCCTCTGTTCAGCTTTGGCCTCCTGGGTTTCGCCGAGTGTCGTTCCCTGAAGCTGGAAACAATCCCACAGGTCAGACTAAATCCCAGCGTGCTTATAAAGTTTGAGTCGACAGCGACACTGACCTCCGGCTCCACCGGTCCGTCAGCCGAAGCCTGGAGGGACGTTTGCACGTCGACGGGTCCGGCTTCGAACTCCTCCATCTCCTCCTCCTCCTCGTTCTCGTCCTCTCCGCTGCCGTAGTTGGTCAGCGCCTGGGTTTCTGCTTTGGACAGACCTGAGAGTCACGGGACACGCGTTACATCACCGCATGCATGGAATATACACCGGAAACTGCATTTAGGCAGGAAAACATTGAAGCTTTTTAGCATTAATGTTTGATAATATTCTGCAGAATACTACACATATTACATCCTGATGCATCTTTGAAAAAATACATTGTCAATTGCCATTGACACTGATGGATTACCACATAACCACAAATCATTAGAATTCAGTAGGAGTAAATTAGCCTCCAGTATTTTATATTATTATACACATTACAAATGACATTTTGAAAGTGAGAGAGAGAGAAAGAGGGGGGGGGGATAAATAATCTCAAATTATATTGCATTGTGACTTTCTTTTGCGGGTCCTTTTAAATCCGTTCACTTACTGATCGAGAGAGGGATTCCCTGTCCATCCTCTTCATCCTCCTCTTCCTCCTCCTCTTCCTCCTCTGAAGCTGCACTGCTCCTGCCGTTCTTCCCCTCCGTTTGCAGGTAGAGCTCCTGCAGGGTGACGTCCTGCTCGGCCTCATCTTGGTCCTGGAGGAGCGAGAGGAGGGACGCCATCGTTACGGACAACCGGGGACCCAAGTGGTATTGACCGTTTCATTATCGGTGTTAAAGCGACCGACCTTGTCTTCATCCGTGTAGCCTGGAGAAGTTGATTTATCATCACCAGCTACTGTATTTTCCTAATTGGGGGAAGTCAGTAACACAAAGGATTGAATTAGTCTCACTCAAACACACTTCTGTGCTACATTGTTCGTTCATATGACCAACAATTAAAAGAAATGTAATACAAAAAAAAAAAACAGCTTACCTTGAGGCCGTGCTTTGCCCGACCGGTTGGCTCAGTCCTCTTTTTGTGTTTGTGTTTGGCTGCCATGGCGATGCTGCTGCTGTTGTCCAGGTCCTGCATGAGCCTGAAGAAGGCGAGTTCATTGAAGAGGATCTCGGAGATCTCCACCAGGAGATCCTCCCCGCAGTCCTTCAGGGTTCGGCCCGCAAACTTACTGAGAGAGTCCTGGAGCAGAGGACAACAAGAGGAGACGGGGGCGATGTTAGGAATAACTGCATACGCTCAGACTTGTGTCACCTGCGCCGTGTCATACCTGCAGGATGCCTCCCAGCTGCCGGTGGAAAAAGCGCACAAACTCCTTGCTTTCGTCGTTCTGCTGGGTGAGCGTCAGGACCATGCGGCGCACAGATGTTAACAGCTGGAGGGAGCACACCTCGTCCATGTTCTCCTGATAAAAGAAAAACATGAACTCTTAAACAACCGTTTGTACTCACAGCGGTGCACCCGCTGCGGATGACATTCAACGTGAGCCGTACCGCCTTCAGTGACGACTGATTAACAAGCAGGAGTTCAGCACACGTAGACAATAGGGCTGAAACGATTAGTCGGCATCATCGATGGCCGGCCGACATGGAGGAAATGTGATGTGGCGACCTTCGCAATAAAACATCTTTGTGTCGAGTCTTGGCCAATCAGATGAAGTCTTCATTGGGGGTTTAGTGTCAGATTGAATGTCAGCCCGCTACATCTACTGCCGTCATGTTGCACGGTGTATCCGTATCGATTTTTAACGTACGGATAACCTTTTAGTATTGCTACATAATTAAAATAGCGCGTTTAGAGCGCACGCACTGTTCCGAGCCTGCACGCATTGATTGGCTTTTTTTTTATTATTTTTAATTTGCTATGGGAAAGTCATTAGATTAGTCGACTAATCGAAGAAAAAAAAAAATTGTCGATAGATTAGTCGACTATGAAAATAATCGTTGGTTACAATATCCATAAATGTTCATTTCCACTTCATTCTTCTGCATCTCCCCGTGTTGTCCTACCTTCAGGAAGGGAATGACTTCTGTCATGATGGCTTTGATCTGACGGTCCAACTGCTGGGTGTCAATCTGAGGGCAGTGCACGTCACTAGCTGCACCTCCTGCACACGGACAGACAGACAGAAATAACGGTATAAGAAAATCCTGCAGACTTTAGGAGCAACGTGGAAGACAATTGTGTCGGCGCGTGGTGTACTCGGGCAGGCTCGGGCGAACGTGTACCTTCCACTGGCTCAGCGTGGTTACCAGAAGGATGCTCAGCAAAAGAAACTTCAGCAGAGCTGGCGTTGCAGGGGTTAAACTCAGCTTTAAGCTTCATGCGCTCATACTCCCTAATCCTGGCCAGAGCTTTGTCTAAATGAATCACTGTGTTGCCTATCAGAGCAGCAAAGAAAGGAGAGTGAAAAAGGAGACAGAAGAGAAGAGGGATACAAAAAGTTCAAACTCAATGAAAAGTGAGGAGCGTAATGGATATTAATGCGCCCAGAACCAAGAACCATGCCAGCTCTTCATCACCGTCACTCCTAATCTACGTCCCAACATCTGAATCCCCTTTCAGCCGCCAAAAGGTCCTCTTCTAAAAAGGAAATAGTCTTCCCCATGAGACCCGCCCACACCTGTCCTGCTCCATTTCATTTAAATAAAAAAAAAAGCAAAAAGCACTTGAGCTGAACACCAGGATGTGAAAACAGTTTCAGAGATACACTTCTAGTAGCATGCACACAGAAACTCTACCCAGGTCGTCGTTAGCAAACGGCTCCAGGTTGGAGGAGGTCGACATGGTGCTGGCATTGCCCACCGACTCTGCATCCTCCCTCTTCTTCGTCGTGACCTGTGTGAGCCTCAAGTTCTTTTCCACCACTTCCTGAAAGAAAGAAGAAGAAAATTCCTGTTATGGAGGCATTTTATACATAGAATAATCTAAATAAAAATCGATACAGATGTTAATCTTGATGTGGAGAAGTTGGTCCTCTCCTCGCCTCGTCTCCTTTCATCCTCCCCCCACCTCGTCTCCTTTCATCCTCCCGTGTCTCTCCTCATTCTCTGATTTTTAATTTCCCCTCCCAGCATCTTCATTGTCTTTGAATTCAACTTGACATCAAGACTTCAGAAACCAGTCTGTAAAGAAAATAATGACCATCATCTCCCCTCGCCTGTTTTTGCCAGTTCAGACATGTGTTCTTTGTTCTGAGCCGACGTCCCCAGAGTTACACAAATTGGATGCCAGGCCCTTTTTCTGTCTAAATCATGCCTTTGTTCAAGAATGATGGATGGAATTTATA